>CM037829.1:13478491-14147298 GCA_021234535.1 Stichopus chloronotus | reverse complement strand
CTGAGACCGGAGATATACAGCTGATGAAGGGGCATGTGTGCATGCTAATTATTTGACCAGATGTCTTTAAAGTAACAATCTTGACATCTCAACTCCACCAAACACACAGTCACACATTTAACCGCTACATAATTAAAAAAACTGTCGGCGTGAAATCGAACTTAGGTCGTCGACGAAGACCGTAAAATACCATCAATTGTGCATGCTGCAAAATTGACAGTATTTATGAAACCACTCTTGGAGCCCTTTGAAATATCTGATCTTCTAAATGTTGCAAATGTAAATTACATACTTTTTAGTTGTACCTTTTAAAGTCAAAGACCCTCGGCTTTTGACATTCATGGACCTTTAGGGTGTGACCACTCTGCAAGCAAGAAGGCAAAATCATGATCAGTTCGAGATTTCTAATATGATAAATGTTTGCAAAAAAAAAAAAAAGGAAACAAAACAGAAAACAAGGAAGCTATCAACAAAACAGTTTTCTAAGTGGTTGATAGTGTCAAGGGTCATTTCAATTTTGTTGAGAATGTGCATACAAATTTTCTGCTTTAAGTAATCAGTTTTGCAGTCTGGATAAGAGTCTGATACAGTCAAATAGTTGAAACAAAGTGTACAGATGCTGTACCTTGATAACTGTGCCTCTCCGTTGATGGTCGGGTGGCAAAGATATGGGTACATGGAATACGGTGTCCCCTTCAGTTCTGATATCTGGCATATTCTGAGATATCCTTTTTCATCGAAGGAAACGTACATATTCATCATTTTGTAGACACTTTGCTCATAAATCGGTGCTTCCTCATAAATTATTTGGTTCATCGTGCCTTCCACCAAAACTGATCGAGGGCATGTTCCTCTCTGACATGGCTTTGCCACATTGAAGTGGATTGGGATCACGAGCATTCATCACACCGTGCGCATACTAGCATGTTAAAATTACGTTGAATAAAAGATCATTTCATGTGGTGCTGTCATGTCAAGGGTGGAAATTTTGCAAGAATACAGCAGAAATTCAAGAAAGTTTTGTTCCAAAGGGTTTAGCTGTTTTCTTTTTTTTTTTTGATCGATGGAAATCGTGATGTGTTAGCTGTGTTCTAAATTGTATTAACCTGTATTGATGTGAATGTAATAATTTGAAACTGGGAGTGGGGAGGGGGGTAGGGGATAGATCGTGGCGATGATTTCTCTCGCCATTGCTCAAGTGTAAGCATAATTTCTCCAGTTGGAACCTAGTACATGACTTTCAACAGCTTGGAGGTGTTGGAATAAATGATGAGGTTTCATGAGCCAGAGAATATAGAGGGCATCGTCTTCCCCAAACAGAGATGAAGAATATCTCTATGGAAAAAACAGAAGAAGAAATGGAAAGAAAATGTTACACTCAGATATAACTGGGGTTGTTGCCATGGCTTTTGAAAAACTGTTGTTTGTTACTGATGGCATCTGAGGACTGTGTATAGATAGGGAAAAGAGGCAGTAGTGTTGAGATGCCAGGAGTGAGGGGGTGTTGAAGGTATGTTAGAAGTAGTGCAATGACAATAGTGAAATGAGTAATGCGGGTGTGTCTTTGTGGTTAAATGCAGTTCAGCATGTTCCTTACTTACTTCTAGCCGTGTCTCTTTGAAATAAAAGAAAATTCACCAACTGGAAGTTCTTTGTTTTTTTGAAGTGAACAGAAGGTTTAGTTTGCATTTTTGGTAGCTTTACATGTAACATTTCAAACTTTCAAACAAATCAACTTTCCTGTTGATTAATGTCGTCGAATCTCTTTCATATATCGTATCAAGTAGATTTGAAGAAGTCAAACAGATAGGTTGCATGTTTAGTTTTGTACTCTCGTTGCCATTTTTGGGGTATTAACATACACTGTAATCACATTATAATTTTATTTTTTTTTTTGGTTGAAATTGTGCATGTGTTGGCATGACTGTGGTTTACTAACCATCCATTTTGGTCTTTCTTTCTCTCTCTTTCTCCTTCCCTCTCTTCCCCATCCTGGTCCCGATTCTCACATCATGATCCATCCTCATCAAACCCCCTCCCCCCCCATCCATCTCCCACACAAAACTCACATCCCACATTACGACCAAATCCCTCTGGGACCTTCCGTTCCACCCATGCAGACCGATCTTCTCTTACAGACCGCTGCCTCCGCAGCCTCGTATGGCAACTACATCAGCAGGTATCCTGCAGCCTACGCCATCCCCTACGCCAGGGACTACGCCGCGGACCCCTACCACGCCGCCGCAGCCATCGGACCTGCCGCAGCTGCCTACGGAGTAAGATACCCTTCCATAGCGCGGGTAAAGTCACAAGAGTTTTTGTCACGTTTTTCTTTTTCTCATTCAGTCGTGGTGGTGAACATTATTATTGATGTGTCTTTTGCTGTGCCATTAGTTATGTCTCAGCGCCCTCTATACACTTGCCGTGCACAACACCGTAAGTAGAAGCATATATCGGTGCTGGCACCCGTAGGTATCGTACCGTAGTCGTCACTATCAGCTTCAAATTACCCTAATTGTGCCTTCTTTCCCTTTTGCACAATCTTCTCTCTCGCTCTCTTCATTTCATTCCATATGTCTGTCGCTCTTTACTCCACCACCTCTCCCATCCGCCTCCCCCATCATCTTTGAGTGGTCTAGTGTGAATAACAAACCCCTGAGCCATTCTTCGGTGTGGTATTAATTGTTGATACTCAAATACTGAAACTTGGTGCAGACAATGGAAAAAAGAGGAACTGGCTTTGCCATGACCCTAGTATCATTTTTCTGGAAGTTGTTAACAATGACATGGGTGATAGGAGAATTGGATTTTGGAGAAAAATGGACTGAAGTCTGAAAAAAAATCCAACAGCTACAACTTAAAAATTTACTTGAGTATGCATGCAAAGTTTGATGCATTCCAGAAATTTTGTTTTCAATTAAAACTCCAAAGATGAGTTTGCATTTCAACTCCATTGTTTTGTGAAATATGAAAAAAAAAATACTGTGAAATCTACTGGAAGCTGGAGTTTTGTTCGAAAGAAACAAGTGATCACAACACAAAATCCTGAAGTACTTTGTATAGCGATCCTCTTCTTCAATTTTGGTGTTTCTTTAGTAACAGATGTTGTTCTCTTTTTGCTGAGTGAAAGTCTTCATGTGTTACCTTCCCCTCCAGTTGTTTGTGTGTTCCTGCATGTCTGCTATCATTCTAGCCTGTGGCTTACGTTCCTGCAGTTGTAGCGAGAGGTCGATTTCCGATCTCTACGGTGTTTGTCGTAGATTTTCGTCAATGTTGCATTCTGCGTGTTTGGTAAAATTTGGACCTGTCATACCGTACTCCACATCCGTCATACCGTGTTTACAGGCCACAGAGTATTCGATTTTCACCCTGTCGAAGCTTCTCCGTAGTTTGAATCATTTCCTTTCTGCTGATTTGTGAAATAGTTGCAGTTTCAGTCCAGCAGTGGAATGTCTGTTTGTTGGAATGCACTCACTCCTCTTTCAGCAGTAGAGAAGGTTTGGTATCTTTGACCAATTGGGGTGATAATCCATATGCCCTTGCATAATTGGAAGTCGGAGGAGGAGATGGGAGGGGAATTAATGGGTCAGAGGCAGAAGGTAGTCCTTACAACGTTGGGGTCATCTTCATCATAGAGTCAAAAGCACAAGGAAAAAACTAAAACAGTTGATCTGAAAACAAACAACAGGGAAGAGGCTTATGAAAAAAATACCACTATCTTGAAATTATATGCGAGACATTTGATGTTATTTTTGAAAACTTTTAAAAATCATTTTAATGAACCATGTGAGTGAATGTGCAGGCTGTGTAACTTGCTATGATCATAGTTGTAAACTTTGTGTTCTGCAAGTGCCAGTGACCCCATTTCAATTTAAAAGGTGAATGGTACGGGTAAAAGCTATACCAGTGTAGTGGAAATATTGTTTCCTGCTTAAAGGCCATTTAACACATAGACATGATGTAAAGGCAGTTTGAAGGTCCTCGTTTTTGGCAGAAACACTCAGATTGTATTTTGATGTTATTTGATTGATTGATCAACCAATTGATTGCTCGAATAATTGTGGATTGATGCCTGCCTTGCGTGCATGTTTCAGTAAATGTCCCCAGAATGTAATTGTCTTCGATGTGCGAATGTACTTGGTGTGTCCACCTTATTTTGTGAACTTTGTGAAGTGATTTTTGTAGCTGTGCTTGTTTGCATTTAATGATATGTTTGATTCAGTGTATCACAAATCATGTTTGATGTTGGTGGTACCTCGCCAGATCACTTATGTCAACATTCATGAAACTTTGATATTCTTCGGTCCGTGGCTGCACGACTGGTCACATGATTTTGGTTTTTGTTGATGCCTCTTCTTTGTTTACCTTCTTGTATAAATGGTCTGAAGTCAATGCATTGAAACAATCACTGGTTTATGGGTGTGTTCTTAAGTAATGTCTGATTGTTAAAAATTTGCTCTACATCCTGTCGTTGCACTGCTGCAGTATGCTGTTGTTACAGGAATAGATCTTGTTATAGGAATAGATATGCAGGTGAAATGTTAACATCTAGGGTCATGCTTTCTTAGTTCGTAGGTTTCAAAATGTTTCCCTGGTTTTTTTACTTCCTCAAGTGAGGGCTACAACCAGTTGTTGCACTTTACTAAGTGGTAGAAATTACAGACTGATTTGAATGTATCACTGTTCAAAATTTCAAGAGACTTTCAAAACAGTAATGAGCCGCAACTCGCTGGGGGTTCCTGGTGACTTCATGAAAGGTGTCATTAGCAGATGGAGCCAAAACCTCATACAAATGCAAACAAAGGAAGATACATTATTGTACTGTCAAGCTTTTCATGATGGAAACATCCACTGGTAGTTATCCAAGTGAAAAAGTAGAATCGAAGGTTCCGTCGGTCATTTAGAGAGGGAAAAAGTGGGAAGAATCTTCGATCTATCAAAAAAAAGTAACAACTCCCTAGCAATTGGCCAGTCATGATGAAGTCAAGAGAAAATGGTAAAACAAAAAGTGTGAGTCTTGAAAGTTTGCTACATATCAGTCAGTTTTCTGATTGGTTGTCCATTTTGTGAAGAAGAAAAGAGGGTCCCTTTGCCAGGTTTCGAAACTTTTTATGTTTTGCAATGTCGTATGCTATGTGGTGGAATGATCTGTATGATGAATATGCATTTGAATGTATGAATATTGATGGTGGTATTAACATATCTGCTGACTCCTTCATTCATCTCTCTTTGTACCTTCCATCTACTCTTTACTTCTGAATCCGTCCACCTCTCAAAAGAATAAAAGGGGAAAATCCTCTCTGGGTTTTTTTTTCCTTTTGCCATAGTTGACGAAACTATCACCACCATACTTGCTTGAGATGAGGAAAACCTCAAAAAACTCTTGGATTTTTCCTGCAATATTTTTCTTTGTATATTCTCATATCTATTTATATAATTTATTAGGCTGTCTTTGTAGGAAACCATGGTTCTAGGCCAGATCATTTTTATGTGAACTCAGTAATTGTTTTCCTCAGTCACTTCAGAACTTTTGCATCACACGGTAGGGTACTAGGGGTGCTTGTTGTTCACAGACTTCCAGGATTTGTAACGTAAAAACTTGTTACTTTTCTCTAATATCACCGCCCATTGACTTCAATATATATATGATTCTTAAAAGTGATCACGCTGCAAGTTCTGCCTAAAATGTCTTCCTGTCTTGTTTTTTGCTTTAATTCTTTCTGAGTTTTAAGTCTTCCTTGTTCAGCCTTAATCAGGTCCATAGGAAATTGAAAATCATCAAAATTAATTATCAAAATTAATTAACCAAATGAATGATGCATTAAGTCAAATACTCTACTGTAATAACCTTTATCAGTTTCGATCCTCTTGTTGGATCGACAGACGTGAAATAGGTATTTTTAGATTCATTTGACAGGTTCGTTTCTGATCCGGAACACGGGGACAGATCGACAAGTGATGATTTTGCTTTCGCAATGTAAACAGAAGTCACGTTGCTTAAAAACTCGTAACCAAGGTCGTAGTGTACGTCTGATATCGTTCATCTTAAAGGTTGTGTGACATGAAAATGATGTTTTGGAGCACTGGGTGTACTAATCGTTGAAAATGCTGAAAATAGCCACAAATTCCATGAAAATCCATCAAATATTGACAATTCTTGTCTGACACCTGCATCATGAATAAATGTTGGCCAAGTTTGCAAATCTGTAATGTTAAGAGATGGACTCCTATGATATGTCCTATGTTATCCTTTGTTTAGTGAACCTTCATTTGAGGAACAGTTGAGAATTTTACATGCCCAGAGGATGTTATTCCAAAAATATCGATATCACTTACCAGGGTGAAACCCAGTAATTAAGAGGCAATATATATAGAACATACAAAAGAAATACCGACACTGTACAACACTCCACGTATCTGTTTTGCATTTTCGTCAAACTTTGAAAAGTCACATCTCAAAAACGGTAAAAGACATGAACAAAATTCCAACGGATTGTCATTTAGGGTTTGAATCTGCAATGTCTGAACGAAACCAGCTCTTTTCTAGATGCATGTCACACAACCTTTAAAATCGACCAGCAGTATAGCAGGAACAGTCAGCCTTCTTGCATCCAGTGAAATGGAACAAAATGATGTAGATAGAACATCGCTAAATTAAGTTATAATAGGAAGATCTAAACTGAAGTAGTTAGTATGGATGTCATTTCACTTGATGGCTTAGGAAAATATCCAATTGCAGAAAAAAATATTCCTTGCAATTAGTTAAGTCTGTTTTAGTCAAAAGCATGGTCGTTCTTAACATTAGGCTGCAAATAGCCTGCGTAGGTAAAAGCGGCGAATCTTGGTGACGGGCGTCGCACTGCACAGCAGATATCAAGCCTAGTATGCCCATCAGATGCACTGCACATAACAAACCAATGTCTGCCCAGACGTGCAAAGGAAACAGAGAAAAAGAGAAGGCATTTTACCTGCCCTTTCAACCAGAGAATCTTTGAAAACTTGACATTTGGTACCAAATATTCTTCCTGCTGCCATTTTATTGGCATTTCATAACATTTCTGCAATTGCGCTTGATGACAAATCAATTTGGCCAATTTAGGCAGTAACGATTGATAACATCCCTCAAGGTTGTTCGTCGTACGTTGCTCTCGAAAACAAAAATCAATGTCTCTGACACTCTGCTTCAACGACTCTTTGGTATTATCATTGATAAAATTGATTTCTTTTTTTCTTTTCATTTTTTCTTTCTTTTTTTTCCTTTTCTTTTTTTTCTCTTCTTTTTTTTTCATCTACAAATTGCTACTAAGTGTAAAAGATTTGGCAATTTTCATCATGCAGATTAATTGACCCTGGTAGAGTTCAACGTAGAAATCTTCTGACGTCTTTTCCTGTGATGGAAGCAAAGAAATTGACTCTGTTAACATTTGTTGCATTTCAACACTGGCTGGAAATTGCTTTAGATTTGTTGTTAGGAGTACCACTACTTTATGAGACCTGTCAAGTATTGAAAATTAAGGTCTTTTCACAGAAAATATTCAAAAACAGGAATGGCCTTATTATTCGAAGGGTGAACAGTCTTTGCTTAGGACAGATTGTAAATGACAAAAATGCTGTCAGTCAGCCAATCACTGTTACTGCTGCATATTCTAGATAAAGTCACACGTGGAATCTGCAGTAAATTTGATCTTTGAGAGACGTATGAAGAAGGAAGTGGATGTAAGTTGAATATAGGCAGGGCACTGGCAGAGGACTTCTGAAGGAATATTAGGAAAGGGGGGTGTGAAGTCGGCTGATTCACATCAGACCATTGTAGAGTGTCTCTTACATGCAAATACTTTATGTGGCCAACATTTTTATGTTTCGCAAGGGAGGGTAGCAATTGTTGTAACATCACAAAATTGAGTATTTTGTACGTTTGATGGAATATTTAGGTATTGCAAATTTTGGTATTGTTTTTGTTTTCTATGCCTCTAGCTACATGGTCAAAGTCGTACAATAACAGACATGATACTCATTCAGGTGGCTGTTTTTCTCGGAGATTGATTTAAATTGACCAATCACATGCACACATTCACGAGCGTATTTTTCAGTCACCCACAGTTTTGCACAGAGTGACAGAGGTAATGCCTTTTCCTAATTAAGTAAGCAAAAAAGGAAATGGAACAGTGAACTCATGGCTAAAAGTTGGATCTCTTTTTCACCTCTCTTTTTACAGGCGAGTTTATACCGAGGAGCATACGCTAGGTACACGCCGTATTGACCAAGCTAAGTGGCTCTTCCACTTCCTCGTAGGGTTGGAAAATCCCTGAAAACGGAAGAGGATCGAGACAGTTTATGCGTCGATTCCACATCGGAAACGGATGAAAACTGCTCACCCGATTGGCCAACATTATACGCAGTCTTGCCTGTCACGCATGAAACCTTTAAAAGAAAACATGTTCAAGAACTGGTGCTCTCCAGTTGGGACGTAAAAGTTGGTGGAAACCAATGTATTCGGATTTAGACTATGAATGTATGCTTTATCTTTCACCTGTTTCTACTTTCATTTTAGATTATTATCATCTTTCTTTTTTTCAGCCTTTTTTTTCAGAAGAAATGGCTAAGGTTTATGAGTTTTCTTATTGACCTCTAAAAACCAAAAGCTTCTCTTATCACAGCTGTTATTCCAAAATGCAGTTTCTTGCCTCTAAACTATTTTTATCGCTTTGTGGACGTCAGCATTTAAAAGTCGATCAGTTCTGTTCATGAGTTCAAGCAGAGTGACCGACTCAACAAGTGACAGTAATCAGTCAGAATAATTCATTACTCCACCCATTTTCCACAATTTCAATAGAAAAGTGCAACTTACTGCGATATACCACCGTATCAGTTCTCGCTAGTGACTGCCTCCTGTGACGATCGTGACTGTCTGAAGTCTTGCAGATCCGAGCCAGCGAACAATTGATCATGGGATCAGATACAACAATATTTTTCAAATTTGTTGGGCTACCTTAGCTTAGGTCAAAGGACATTTCCACCCATTGAAGTTAGAGTATGGTGGATGGTCTCTGCATCACGCAAAATTCATATCTTATTGTTTCTTTGAGAGTTGAGACCATGCTTACCCGCAAAATGTAAACCTAAGAAGACAGTTCACGAACCGATCTTGGTAGTCACATTTAAATGAGAATATCTGAGACTTCCCTGTAATCCCTGCAAAATTTTAAATTTTGAAAGTTGTGAAAATGTTTTTTGCTGAAGGAGATTCATTTGCCTGTTGTGTACAGCTGAATCCTTGATCTAAAAGTTTCTTAACAAAGGGTGCAAGATTCGAATCAATGCTTTTAACCATTTTACACACTTTTTCAGAATACGAGGAGGCATAAATTCTTGTCCACATCCTTTGGTAGACGACCCCCAGTCATTCTTGAATGCTTTGATGAATACCCCTCAGATTTTTCATGGAGTAAACATAGATCTGAAAAATAAAAGAAATGACGGCAAAAAAAGTCCGGCAAGCCTGGTTATCCTATCAATCTTCCTGTTCAGTTATTTGTTGTTGTCATTAATATTTTTATCAAAAAGGTTTATTTAAAGTGTATCGCAACCTTGAAGTATTGTGTGCTATATTTTGCTCTATGAGTAGTGGAATACTACAGTCAGCTTCTTCCGTGAAAGTGAGATTTTCACAAAGACAAAGGGTGCTCTTAAGAACCATTCTATCTCTTGAAGTTGATTTTTTGGGAAGGTTTAGGGGGGTGGGGGAAACAGTGATTATCTTGAGAGAAGAAAGAATCACAGGGAATTTCTGGGTTTTTTCATCTACTGGTCTCTAAATTATTTTTCATACATGCGGAGAAATTTTTGGAGACGTGGGATTACGGCGGTTTGAGGTATTATATATACTGGGGTTCTGGGCAAGGGGGGATTCTGGGCAAGGGGTGGGCATGGAAGCATTGGTAGTTACAAAGAGTGAGGACAGGCTGGAGATTGGATGAGGATCAAAGAAGGACCTCGTTTTTGATCAGTATTCTGCAACGCTGTCACGAACATGGGGGCGGTTCGGTGACCTTCGGTCATGCTTTGCGGGCAGGACGGCATCAGCGGGTAGAACGGTGATGGCGATGTGGAACCTAGGTTCATCAGTGAATCAGGCGTCTCGTATTAACAAAACGCTTGGCGTTACTCGAAGTGGGATGTGTGGGTCCACCGATAGAGGTTCAATATTCAGTTTTTGCGATGGAATGTCGTGTCCTCCGACACCAGAGTTCTCAGTCATAGAGAAGACGATACATTTTAAGCATTGTCATCATTATCACTAAGATTCGTCGTCATGGATACCAGTCAGAACTCATTTTTCCAGCAGAAGCTTTATCACTCGACGTGACAGGGCACGTCGATAGCTACGGTGTCTGGTTGCTTGCTACGGTCTGTCCTTGATTGCTAAGGTCTCTATCTTTCGGATATATTGTCATCAGTTGGAAAAAGTCAGAACGGTGAGAGTCACGCGTTGTTAGTGATCTGTGCGAGAAAAGAACTTGAAGTAAACATTTCACCAGTTTTTTTCGGTATGATCTTAGTCAGTCTCTGTGCGGTCATAGCCGGTCGAGGGAAGGAATGGGACAGATGCTGTCTTGGAGCGAGCTGGTTTTAATGAGGAGGACATGATGGAGGGTTGGGGGGGGGGGCAGATGCTAAATGAAGTTTAAAATCAAACTTTTAGCTGAAATAGTAGAGACAACTTTTTATCTTTTCGTTACTCATTCGGTCAGTAATTATTTTTTCTAAGGTAATCAGGATGTCGTCGTCATGTTCGTATCTGATGTCCAACTCAGATCAGCTCTTTGTAGATATTTGAACGACATCGTCTTCATCGTCATCATCAATTTTAAGATCATTTTGTGCATATATTTATTCAACATTTTTTCCCTTTCATTTTTTTTTTTTAAGATTTAATCTTCAATCATTGTACACACCTTGTAAAGTGTTATTTCAGCAATTTTTAAGATGTTAGACTATCAATTAGAAAGAAAAAAAACACTTTGTACATGTGTCAGTCAGAACAAAAAAAAAATGGGGGCTAGATTCATTCATTCGGTTCAAGGGGCCGCGGCTAGGCTGTCGGACCGATGTTTTAGTTTCTTCCTTTTCTTTAAACTCTTTTTACTCCATTATTTTCATCCGATATTTTAAACTCTTTTCTTCTGTTTCTCCTCACTTTTCGCTTTATTTATAAGGTTTACCTCATTTCTACTCATCTTTTAGCGACCGTTTTTTGTTCAGAGAGTTTCGGAGGTCCCCCCGTCGGGGATGGAAGAGTGCAATGATTTAAGAAACAAATGAAAACTGTATTATAACTCTAGTGTAATGTGATACGATCCGATCCTCGTCTTCGTGTGCTACAAGAGAAGAAGATATTTAATCTCAAAACAGAAGAAGAAGAGTTACAGCTCAATGTTTTTTTTTTTTTTTATTACGTAAACTCATTTTAACCAAACTCATCTACAAACCTCTTTTTTTCTTTGTAGTTTAAAACGAATTTTTTTTTGTTGGTTTCTCCATATTCTTTTAAAGTTTCACATCTCATTTCATTTAAAAAAATACTATTTGTGCTGTTATACTTTGCCAATTATCGTAGGTCACTAGCGAAAGAGAAAGTGGGAAACATCCGCTACTTATTGAAGTAGGTCTGATTAGAGTAGCGACCGAGATTAGACAGGAGACTTTGTTGAAGTCTTCATGTTTTTTTTTTTTTTTTTCATACTCGTGGTACCAGACCCAAAGAAACTAGAGGTAGCAAGATATTATAGAAAGTGAGAGAAGCATGGAAATCTCCCTTTCTCCCTTCCTGAATTAAGATGCAAAAGACAACAAGCAAGAAGATCGTCCACCATATTAGATATTCCCATGTTGCAAAATTGATCAGATTATTTCTCTTAAATTATTTTAGAGCAGGGTTTGTTATCTAAAACATGAAAATGTGGAGCTTGGCCACTGTTTTTATCCTATTTGGCAAGATCGCTCTTGTTGCATGCCATATCCTTCTGGAATAATAACCCCCAGTCAGATGAAGGGCAGAATGAGGTTTAATTGTCAGCCAGGCATACTATTGTAAACTGATCAATGGAAATTGTAATTTATTTCAGTGAGTCTCATAAAATCAGGCACAGTCACACAAAATGCAACTCTTAAGCAACATTTTTTACAAAAGGTATTTATATCCTGAACTATTTACCCCATTTTTTCTTCACAATTTTATGAAATTTTCAATCATGGGATGATTAAAAAAAAGAAAGAAATGTACACAGGGAATTTTGTCAACAAACACATTCATGGTGGGCTTTAATAAAAGAAGTGACATCATGAATATTCATCTAAAGGCAATTTGTGAATATTTATTACAATGAAATTTGAATGAGCAATCACAAATCTAATAACTGTTGTTAATCCCCAAATTCCCAAGCCAACTTCTTTACTTGTACTTCAGAAAAGAAGATCTAGAACAGGCTCCAAAGTTTTGTCGAGAAATTTTTGTAAAAGCACGAAGTTGGAGTGAATTACCTTCTCCCTGGATTGAGATGGAATTAATTTTACGAGGGAGTGCTCAAAGACGCAAATTAATTACCTCCCATCTCTCGTCACCCCCCCCCCCCTTTTATCCCCTTCACTCTTCCTCTACGGTAGATTTTGCAAACATATTTTTTGTCAGTCATTCTTTGTTTTCCTGGTGACATCACCCAGCTAGTCCGTTTCGTTCCACTGAACAAACCTCTTAATAAAAGCTGCAGTCAGGATGTTGCAGCTTTCAGAACTAACATTGCCAAAACATTACTCACTGGTGAAATATCGTTTGTGGAAGAAGTCTGTTTGCGATGTCTCGATGGTTGCCGTTTCGGTCGACTGAGTGTGGAGGGTTTCGGCCTTTTTTTAATTTCCTCTTTCTGCATATTGCAATGCTCTGTAATGTTGTTGTGTTTCATACCACATGGTTCACTCGAGGCTGGTTAATTAATGTTAGTCATGTAAACATGTTGTTGTTATTTATGTGTTTTATCTGCAAACCTTGGTACCTTTCTAAAACGAGTCGTTGTCCTTTCTTCGCATTCATGTCTACAACTCCATCAGATATCATGTAAATTTTAGGAACATTATCACTATTTTAGAAAGTGGTCTTAATAAAATAAAAAAAAAGTGTTTGACAGTGCTTTTTGTCTTTTTTAATATTTTCCCTTGTTGATAACCCTCTTAATGCATTCCCACAGAAATGAATGGATAGAGGTGCATGGATTAACTTGCACTGGCCACTACAGATGAAACTTTCCACAGTGACCAGGGAATAGCACTAGCTGCGATGTTATGCAAGGTCCCTGCGATGTTATGCTAGGGCCCAGTGCTTTCTCAAATACACTGTGCCGTAGGACGCAAAGGTGCCCCAGAATTGACTGGAGAGAGAGAGGCAGACAAGTAATGATACCTTGTGAATCCATGGAGGTAGTTATATCTCTGATGGGCCAACTGCTCTGGTAACCACTCTCTTGCAGCATGCCACAATTAAAGACCATTGCAGTTTAAAGCAATTAAAGGTGTAATGGCAGAGGAAATCAGCGATGATTTAGCACTGACCAAAATGTGACTTGAAACCCCAGTATATTTTGGACAATACATGGCTGCGCATATTTTCGTACTACAAACACATGACGCCATTATCATTTTTTGACGTTTCGTTTATTTGATTTTCCACTACACATAACAAATACATTAAAACAAACATAAAAACATACGTTATTCACGCATGGAGTGGAAGGAAGTGGACAGTAAACCCATAAAGGCTTGGTGAAGTCCACTCCCTTGGGAAAGCAAGAAAATACATACAGAAAGACAAGTAAAGAACAGAAAAAAAAATAAAAGAAAAAAGAAAGAACAAAAAACCTCCCAAAATGGAAACCAACCAAAGAGACCCACAATCCCACCTTTAAACAACCCCCACCACCCCCCCCCCCCCCTTACAGGCAAAAACGGCAAGACAATAAACGGGCACCTGTGACGAAGACTTACTAGAGAATATGAATGTCGCAAAAGAGAGTGGAATAGGCCTAGTAACTACTGACAAAATATCTCAGTACAGATCCCCTGAAAGACTTGACGCTTGACTTGTCAGTAACAGAAAAAGGGAGTGAATTCCAAAGCCTAATAGCACGGTTACGGAGGTTGTTTTGTTGAGAGAAATTGAAGGCAGGATCTTGATGCAGTAATGTCGACTGTCTGGTATTGTGTTCATGGATTGTAAAGTTGTGTGAAAAGTAGTTCGAAAAAGCGATGTGGTAAGAGGTCATGGAGGGATCGAAATGTGAAAGTAGCAATACTAGCGTTGACAATGTCGGAAAATTTCAAGAGATTCAGAGACTTGAATAAACTGTTTGTGTGGTCAAGCGGTTTGGAACAAAGTGATGTGTCTAATAGCTCGTTTTTGCAACACATTTAACCTATTAAGATGAGATCGACTAGCACTAGACCAAATAATAGCACAATAGCTAAGATGTGGATAAATTAAAGTAAGATAGATTGTACGGAGAACATTTCTAGGAAGTACATGCTTCAATCTCCCAAGAATACCTACTGACTTAGCAACTTGGGAAGCAATGTAAGAAATATGGTCGGTCCATAATAACTGAGAGTCAATGTGAACGCCAAGAAATTTTACAGTATCGACAGGCTGCAAGCAATTATCATCAATAGAAATATTAAAGCTGTAGTTACCCTTATTTCGTGATTATCTGCTTCCCCACATACAATCAAATAGGCCTGTGTTGCCTTTTCTGGAAATTGTCAACAGCAGTAGGTTCCAAGAGCAACATGAATTACCCTCAGGATCTGTCATTACATTCACTTAACATTGATGTCGCTGAGGTACATGTAATTACTCCAGTGAGCGGACAATTCTCCCCAAGACCGACAATTTTTCCCGGACAAATTTCCCTGGCAAAATTCCCCCTGGGAACACTTCCCGCCGAAAATTTACAATTCCCATCCCGTAGAATCCCACCATGGACAACTTCTGGCAATTTCTTCAGGTAAGGGGACTAATGAAAGAGGGATCTGTCGACGGTAAATTATCCAGGGCGGGGAAATCGTCCGAGAACCATTATCCCCGGTGGTGTTCAGCGCTGACGTAAATTACTCGATCGATCTGCAGTGATAATAGTAACATGTCTGGGTGGAAGGTTACCAGCGAACTCTTTCTAAATGCCTCCATTACGTCCATCAGCCTTTTCGCTCGCCCCTCCCCCCACCCCACCTTTCAATTCGAGCAAAAATGGTTTGTCCTGATAAATTCCACCTCACAAAAGGGCCGTTCATCCTCTGAATCGTCTCTAACTTGAGTGGCAACATTTTTCTGTTTCAAAGCTAATGGGGAGAGGGGGCGGGGGATTCGTCGCTTTGGACTATACTCTGGTCAAATAGCGTGTCGATCCTTTTGTCACTTTTCTCTTTTTTTTTTCCTTTTTTTTTAAGGAGAAACAATTTTGAGATACTTCTCAAGAGTAACTCATTTCTATTCCCAACATTTCTTTTTCGGTCACCGTTACTGTCGCATGAAACATGCAGCAGTCTGAAACTCTCTTGTGTGCATGTAGGTGTTATGCTTAGCGCAAAAATATACAACCATGGAGCTGCTCCAAAGAGAGCTCCATGGTACAAGTAAGCACGGTCAGCCACTGAGGTGTGACCTTGAAAAGATTTGTGGATCTTTTCGTCACCCCCCCCCTCCCCGATATGCTAGCTGTATTTTATGACATTTTGCATCATATAGCATCTCAGTTGCCAACAATATCTGTCTTCCCCCCCCCCCAGATCACTTTGTGCGTATTGCGCACACTCCCCCCCCCCCCCCCGCCCTCTATCTTAATTGAAAGTTTGCAGAGAGATCTTTGCATATGGTTACCATTCCAGGCAATTTGGTTAATAGGTCATGTATTACGTAATAACATGACATGGAGGATAGACGAAGGCAACGAATTTGGATAATAAGTGAGTAAGATTGAATTCCTTGCAGTCAGTAGACAAAACAAAACGAAGGAAAACCTTAATAGTGTGACTCAAGCGTGCAGGACAAATCACGTGGTCACGTGCCATCTCAACTTAAGAATGTCTGGGACTGATACATCGGGCGCCAGACGGTTCAGGGAAAAAAAAGGAAGAACAATCTTGCGAAATGACAAACACCGCGTGCCTGGTTCCCCAAATGATAGAGAAAAGATCAGAAAATCAGGACTTATAGGTATTTTCAAGTTACCTGATAGAAATTCATAATTCATCCCAGTTTCAATAAACACGCAACCGGGAAGTGACCGGTTTTGTTGAAGGAGTGCAGCATGGCACTTTATTGATATTCCTTTTTGTGAACCGATTTCACATTCACAATAAAATGTTTGATGACGATTGGGGATAGAAATGGTGATGGTTTTGTCAGATTTTACTAAAAAAAAATTGTTTACAATACATATCACACCTGATCGTCACAGAAATTCTGTACTGATTGCGTGTGTACTGAAAAACCAAAAAGATAAGATTATGTTTGATCTTAACATTTCCTTTATTTTTAAATGTACACGAGAGGTTGTCTATGTCTTTCAATGAAGGAAAATGACAGTAACTACTTCGAAAAGCAACGGGATTGGCATAAAAACAGAAAAAACAGAAATCAGATTTGAAAATTAACGGTTCCGCCTATAACCGCCTACATGACGTATATGCAATAGTACACTTCTCACTAGTGTGTCGAAAACATACTACTCAAGTCGTCGCTCCTTGGTAGGTATCGGGAATTGTAGTATTTGGTGAAAGGAAACACTGTATTTACAAATAACCTACGAACTGAACACAACCTTGCCTGCGGCGTCAGTGATCCTGAGTTGGTGACTGACTATTCAGTACTAGTATACTTCCCATTGGCTTGCTCAAAGAAGCACACCGTTGATTTGAATGAAAACTGTCAACCACTACATTATCGTATTCTACACTTTTTGCCGTTATGTTACAAGAATTTGAAATCATATGGCAAAATTAACCAACTGAAACCTATTTATTTTCCCAGATTGTCTGAATGTTGTTATAAAAAGCCTTACCAAAATTTTGGAGATGAAATTTCAATGTTTTTACTTTTTGCCTACGCACGCAATCACTTTAATCAAGTCTCGGGGAACACCCTTTTTTGTATGATCGAACATGAGGTGATATCGAGAGATATCATAATGGTTATGGTTTGTGCCTTCGATGAAACCTTATCATGTATGATATCATGTTAGAGTTGGCTATACATATCAAAACATACATACATACGTACATACATACACACACATAGGCTCACGTCTCTTGTGCAGTTGTAGTGATAATCGTCAGTTGCATAAAAAATTTCACATTCACATGGATTAGAGCACAAACTACAGGCTCCATTATAGTAATTACTGAGTGGCTGTCATCTTTTCTGCATTGTGTTTTCATTTCCATATGTAGCCGTCTCCCTCCCGATGGTTATATTCAAAAAAGGAAAAAGTAACTCTGATTATTCTACAAAAAAAATTAAGATATTCATCAGGAAAATGGATTAACTTGCCTGCCTGTCGTGGTTATTGATGTGTGTCTGTGTTGATCACCCAACGCCAGATACATGCAAAGTATCGTTAGTTGCCAAAGAAGGAATTTATTAAGTTGGTATTAAAGCAATCATGCTGGGTTGAGACAAAGCTCAACACTGAATGCTTGCATATCGCTGATTTTTTAGTTTGTATTCAGAGGCAAAATATCTTCACAGTCATCACATCTACTAGTAATGGGAAGGTAGCGCAAGCGACCAAGATGGCGACAGTGACGGTGTGGAATGCATCCTTCCTTGGGAGGAGAGGCTCAAGTGGAGAAAAAGATCACTTACATGATAGCTAAATCTGAGCGAAATAAGCCGAGCACCACCATTGATTTGCGTGGAGCATACAAGAAAATTTTTGGACAAAAATATACCCCCCTAGATTTCCGGAAATCGCCTTTCCAAGCTTTGCGTAAGTCCTCATTCTTCCCCCTCCCCCACCCATCCTGCCGAAGACCCTTTTACCCTGTCGCTAATATATCAGATGGACTGAATCTCCATATGGTTGGCCAGTTTCTGGTATACAACGTCTACATAGGCTCCGTGAGCATCATGTCCCGTTTCCAATTGAGTCTCCCTAAGCGATGCATTGCTAAGGTCACGGGGAGAGGGGTAACTTTAATAACAGACTAAAATTGGACTGATTAAGGGCTCTGCATCACACACACCAACTTGTCGTCAAATACTCTCCTTCGCCAGGAAAGACAGAAGAGCATCCTTTCTGCACCTTTACAAGACATATGGAGGGCGAGTGGAAACGAACAAATAAGACACTTGCTTCTGTTTATAGTTTTATGAAATTTACCCTCTGGCACGTCTTTTTAATTCGCAAGCTGGCGGCAAGTGGATTTGTAGCTTTCGTCATATTCACACAAAACAAATTGTCATTTTTAAAAAAAAAAAACAAACAAATTGTCATTTTTTTAAACAAAAAAAAACAAGCATAAATTGGATGTACCACCATCGGCTGTCGCGAAGCGTATGGTATAAGAAAAGTTTTGACTTTACAACCCTCCCCCCCCCCCTCCCCCACACGATGGCCGTCACCGTACTTCCCGAATGTCCTAGTCTGGCATCTAATTAGACTTGAAATGTGGAATGTTATGTCTGCAAAAATAGCTAGATCAGTTTTCACTTATTAAATTGGGTTCATCACGTTCTCTAGTTAACTTTTTAAAAAGTAAGGTCGACGTGAGCACTATGACACGCGGTCTTGTAATTTAGAGTGATATTGTGGTAAGTCAGTATATTGAGAGTATTCGTAGAACGGTTCTATTGATATCACCCTTAGCGCTCATTCAGTGGCGTAACTACGCAGGTCTGAGTCCCTCTCCCCCCCCCCCCCCCTTCCAAAAAGAAAATGATAGTCGCCTGATTTATGAGGGCTAGATGAATTGATATTTAATAAATGAGGGTATTTTTCGGAAATTAGTCCCCCTCATTCCTGCAAAGCTCCCCCCCCCCCCCCCCCATTATAATTCTATCTTCGGCCCTGATTCACATTTAACCATCTAAGTGGAGCGCCACACTAGTTTTCGCTTAGCGACCAAGAAATTTGTGGCCAAAACAGCCTCCCAGATTGAAGAAAATGGCACTTCTCGAGCATCGTTAAAGGCGTCTAGTTACTCTGTGTTTTGAGATCTGGTGATTCAAAAGGATCCTCTGCCAAAAAATATAAGTGTAAATCATTTGTCCATTTTTTTTTTTAGAGGCTAGTCAATTTTTTTAATCGCCCTACCTTCGACCTACAAGCACCATTCCCGTTTCTTCAATTTTGTCTCCTTTGTCGCAGCAGAAATATGTTGAAAACATCTTGATCCAGTATTACAGATCAGGGATTGCCGAGCACAAGCATTGCCCGACACGAGATAGAGATATTCGCTTTAATGTTCTACTCACGACTCTAGCCTAAAATCGAGGTCTTTCGTGTCATCTTTATCTCTGTTCTGGTAATTAGCATTCTAGGTCTCTCTGTCGTGAATTTCTTCAGCATGCACACAAAGACTGCAAAGAAATTTGATACGGAATCGTTGAAAAGTCATATCGTAAAATTTGTTAACGCCAAGTGTGAAGCAGCCCTCTACCCGCCAGAAGGGATCGTTGACGGAATGACCGGTAAATTGCTGTTGTGCTATACCCACTAACCGACAACCTTCTGGATCCCGCCCCACAGTCCCGGCATGGCAAAACTGGCTATCGAATCTCTGCTGGTCAGGCCTCAGAATTTATGGAGTCCCCTCTAAAACTCCTTTCCTCAACTTTGAAAACCTAACGTAGTTGACTGGTGTCACTTGCTGATCTAATGTCACGCAGGGAACAACCAGGTTCCGAAAAGTTGGGAGGGGGGGGGGGGGGAGATGAGTCAAAAATAGAGGGAGTGTCACAGTGGAGTAGGGGTTTGTGCGTACCTGTGTTATGTGGTAAGTGTGTGCATACATTAGCCTACAGAGCACCCGAAGAGGACGAAAAAAAAAATTGATATGATTTTCTATAACTACCAGCTGTCCAGTTTTAGAAAAGGAGCACCTCATCTGACCCCTACAGAAATCTACAGCTTGAACGAAGTTTCCAGCAATTATAAAACAATAGGCCTTCCTCTCTGAAAAGTGGAGGGGACTAATCCCCCCCCCCCCCCCATTCCTAGGTGCAGGGCCGTCAGTAGTGTCATAGATGGTAAATTTCAGAATTTTTCCCTTTTTCACAGCATATCGGGCTTGCCTTCGTATAGCTACGCCGCTTGTACGGTGCGTCAGGCCCATAGTTACCTTATTTTTTCCCCTCTTTCCTTCCGTTATAGAAGAGGTGAGATTCTTACAACTATATTTCCTGTCTACGCACAAAATTTGTGAAAAAAAGAAACGCATATTTTCTCCGGAGAGCAAAATACAAAACATGGAGAGCAAAACTATTGGCCCTATTGGGTTTCCGTGCTTGATATCAAGAAGAAAATAACAGAGATATTAAATGTTCAATGAGAGAGAGAAAACCTTCAACAGTTACATGTAGATAAACTTTGTTACATATAATTTTAACGGACATAAAATAGCATCTTTGCCACAAACTAACCCCGTTAAACAAGGAAGCGAATTTCACAGAGAAATGTTATAGTAGCTCTTGAAGGACATATAGCAAAAGTAGTTTACAAATTAAAGGAAAACATAGAACAAAAGAAATACGCAGAGGTCCAACATAACGTAACCCGTAACTGGATGAGGGATGGAAGCAAGGTTTGAACAACATTAATATAAACAACCACTGCAAACATTCTAGACCAACCCCAGAGCAAAATGACGTCTTCTCTGTAATGGGAAAGGCACATTTTTTAAATATTTCACTATTTAACTCAATTAAAAAAAAATTTCGTAGACTGATAAAAAAAAACATTCTTTTTTATCGAATTGTTATAAATACTTTGGTCATCTTCCTCTTACAGTTTCCGAAAAGAAAAACGTGGAAAACAAACATTAAGATAAGTGTGAATTATACATAACATTATAACATTCAGCCCAGATTTGTGAAAACAGTCCCCCATCGAATTCTAAAATGTCAAATGGTTTGATTACTTACTTAGTAGAATTTTAAAGGAAAATACAACGAAGATAGCTTTAATCATTGTTAAACCATTCAATCTCACCGATAAACATCTGCAAAAGCTTTCTCTCCTCAAAACATTATACATTTGATGAGAAACGGAAGATGCATCATTTGAATTTTAAAAGTATTGGTGAAAAAATTACTAATGAGCAACAAATAACTGAATATCTATCTGTGGGAAACTTATTTCTTGAAAAGAAGACTACTGTTCATTCTTACTTTGAATAATCTATCATTCTATGTCCGGAAACATTGGTTTTAAAAATATGGTTGTTTTCTGTGGAACCGTAACGCCTTATTTCCCTTTAAACCTCCTATCAGCTATTTTTTTCATCTCTCCGCAACCCCGGATGTATTGCCCGTTGTTGTTCTAATGACTGCAGACCTTACCACCAAGGATGTGTCGTGTCACTGTTTACTTGGGTGGTATTATAACTCCAATTACTTTATACATGCAAAACTTAATTAACTGATTAAGGATGAAATCGATACACTGGGCCAATTACTTCCTGCTCAAATATTTACTCGGAGTATTGTTTTTCCGTAAAATGTCAACTAAAATAAGATTGACGTCAAAAATTAGCATGGTTATAGAGGTATAAAAACTAAGTCACGATTTATATTTTTGTTTTAAAAAAGATAAAGCTCTAGTTTATGGTGTCCTTGTTACTTAATTGTAATGTATTCAGACTTCAAATGATATTTGAAAGATCGTTTTCAGTATTAAGTCAGATCAGCGCTTGGAAAGTGCCGAAATACCAGCAGATACGTCGCACGTGTGGATAGGCTAAAAGAAACTGTATTGAAACGGTATAGGATAATTCATATAGCATGTTAGGCAACATGCACTACCTTGGATCATCACTGGTTTGCCTCACCACATTGCTTGGCTTGTCGTTGATTAATTGTTACGTAATTGCATCAGCAACAAAGATCAAAGCACCAGTGGCCACTCAGAGAAACGATGCCTTTGTCAGTCAAGCCCCACACAGTCAGGTCCATCTCTCTGGCCCTTTGATCGTCGCCATGGCAACCGCTGCTCTACAGAAAACAGCCTCCTGTATGCTGCGTGCATCGGATGAAAATTCTTTACTTGCTTTGGCAATGGCCACTGGTAAGAATCTTAACAGTCCAAATCAGTTTGTTTTTGACCTGATGTCCTTCTCCCTCATTTTTATTTTTGTGGTGTTTTAGGACGTCTTTTCAATTTGCAAAACTTTTCTTAGTTCTTAGTTGATTATCAACAACATTTTCGTTACAGCATATCGTATCTGTGTGAATAGCAAAGTCCTTTTGTTTTAAAAATCATTTGTATGAGTTTCGAGGTAACCATCTTAAAGTGTATCGAACTAGTTTAATTGCCCATTGCATATTTGTGACGTGGATAACAAAAACAATGACATAGTTCACTTAAAACGTATAACAGTCATAGTTATGCTATAGATTAAAACTCAAATGAATTGATTCAACACAATTATTTCACGATAAATTTATCTGGAAACACGTCACCTGCAGATGAGAAAGCAGCCGCGAAATGTTAGACCAATGGGTCTAGTTATATCGTCACGGGTAGTGAAGCCGTCAACTCGAATTTGAAACACAAAATATTTGATCATTGCTAATATTTTAATAATATGAGGTCGAATATTAATAATATATATAAATTATGCTATCCAAAACTGTTTTCAAGAAGAAAATGATACTTGATAATCTACGACAGCAAGGACGTCAGCGACATTGCGCCTACCATATGTTCTCCTTGAGCACAACACCAGTTTTATCCTTCAGTATCGCGCAGTACATTTTCATTCTCCAAATTCCATCTTTCATTCATGTGGTGCCAAGCCGAGACTATAGTGTTATCTATTGGCGCTACTTGAATAAAGCAAGCAACTGTCACCCATGATGTAGTTCACTGGTTAAAACTGTGCCTTTGTTGAACTATTTCGAGGAAATACAAAGGTACCGTATATCAGTCAGGGCCGTAGATAGGGGAAGCTTGTTTATGGGGTGTGTGATGTTCAAAAATTCCGACTGGCTGGGTGTTTTTTCCAACCCGATAGTTTCAGACACTTATAGTACCTTCTCATGAGGAAGAATTAAAAGGGGTGCAGTCTTCACAAAAAGAGCATTATCAGGCGAAATAACAAATTGTCAAAGAAAAAAACAAAAGAAAAAGCTTGGGAAAGGGTTGGGTGGTGTGTATCGGAGCGCCACCGTTGGTTGCTGTGGAGCGTACAAGAAAATTTTGGCTTTTTCAAACCCAAAGGAAACGGCACTTTCCGGGTGTAATTGAGCTGCAAGTAACCAGCCTTGAAAAATGGATATCATGTCTGCAATTCCTCAACTCATGTGAAAACGAAACTCATTCTATTATAAGTGGTAGTATGTATATCGTTTTTTGACGTGTTACAAGAATCGTAATGAATTACGCATATACTTTTTTCTTTTTTTTTATTTTGATTACTTGAAAATCTTTTTTCGTTAACCACATTCTCACATCAGTTCATAGAACTTTTATTAGGTGGGGGAAATTGTTTCCCCGAACTATGCTTGCGACTATAACGAGCGGGTGTACTATCTATAGCGGAGCGCCACCATTGGCGTGGAGCGAACAAGAAAATTGGCTTTAAAAAATAAACCAAGATGACAGGAAACGGCACTTCCCGGGCACACTTGAGTTGCATGTAACCAGCCTTAAAATGGGATCTTATGTCTGCAATTTCACAATTAACGATAAAAACATTTTATGGAAAAATTGTAATAATTAGGATTGATCTTATCTAGAATATTTATGCCATCGTCATTTCCAGAAAAAGTTAATCAAAAAAGTTTCACTTTCTACGGATGTCAGTTCTTTTTTTTTTTGTGAAAAATTTCCAACTACCAGGTAACCTTGTATAAAATCTGGTGCAATATTTTGTATTTATTGCCATCAATTTTTACAGAGAAATTACTGTTCCAGTGAAGTTTCAACAATTAGCAACAATTGGCAATTAGTTTTTATTACTTTGCTACGACCGTCGATGATTGCATAATAAAGTTTAAAGCTAGTTCTTATATCGATCACTTTGCAAATGATAGCCAACTTGATGAGAAAAGTGTTATGCATTTTGATAGGTGGGGAAAACACGAGAGGAGTGATAGATGGGCTGGGAAAGAGTTGCCAAGGAGGAGGTGTCCCCAATCCCCTTTTGAAAAAAAATTGTCACCTATTTGGTAACCTTAGATGCAATCTAGCGCAATATTTGGCGTCTTTTGAAGTCATTAAATGTGCTAGACTGAGATATAAAAAAGTTCCAACTGATATTTCACATTTTCCGACTATCGTCGCCCCCACGATGAAATATGAAATACTGGTATTTCAGAGGTACTGAGAATATTTTCAATCACCTGATAACCTTAAAGACAATCTGGAGCAATATGTGGCATCTTTCTATGTCATAAAATGTGCTACTGTGTGAAAAATTTCAACTGGCATTTCAGATTTCCCTACCTTCATCGCTTCTACCCTAGTTTAATATGAGAAATTCCAACTGTTATTTCAAATTTATTGAGAAACTTTTCAATTACCAGGTAATCTTATTCACAATCTGGTGCAATATTAGGCATCTCATAAAATGTCCTGGACTGAAATATGAAAAATTCCAACTGGTATTTCAGATTTTCCGACAATCGTCGCTTTGACAGATTTTTTTTTGTATTCAAACTTATAAATTGTACATCTCAAAGAGACAATACATCACCGCTAGTTTAATCAATGAGACTCATCCACCAAAACATGAATGGAAGTAAAAACATTAACTAGCGGTGTATTGACACCTGAAAATGGCGGAGCTACTGTTAATTTCTGAAAAAGGTAGCTATAGCTAATCTTATTGTTCTCTTCTTCCATTACCTCTCTGTGCTCTATTCATGGTGTGCGCGTTCATTCTGTTGACTCTCGGAAGGCTATTCTTCTGTTATTCTTATGCAAATGAGTGTGGTTCCGACACGTATTTCTGACGTCAGTTCCGGTCACTGATTCTAAATTAGCGCTGTAAGTGCGCTTTGTAGCTAGATTGTGATTCGAATTGAATCGAAATTACTATACGTTAATGTGTTTACATTACTAATTCACATTATTATTATTTGCATACGAAAGTACTGTCTAAATGCTAAAATTTGGTAAGTTTACACATATTGCGAGCGATTTCGACGGTAGCGGTGACGTTTGTATTCAGGTATTACACCGGCCTCATTCTCTCGCTGAAAGATACATGGGTGCCTTTAGAACAGGTCGCATTCAACTATTTGTATTTATTGGTTAAAGGGGCTCATTGCGTTGGTTCACAAAATTCCACATATTTTTGCCACATCTGTTGAGTTAAACTCATATGTTAATGGCAAATGGTCAAACTAAAAGATTCTGATACACAACTGAAGCAACAAAGATAGGATATTTGAAGAATGAAATCACTTCTTGAAAAGCTGTGACCAGACACTTTTTACAACTCAGTACTAAGCGTAGGCAACGCCTGCTCATGAAAACAGGCCCGCATGCAGCTTTTTCAGTGGGGGGTCTTGATTTTACCACAAGTGGAACATTTTACCCGACAATTATGACCGACAAATTAAAACTCATTATATGTGTTGCTAACGTAGGCCTACTATCATAGGCTGAGCGGAACTCCAGATCTTGTGGGGGATTCGTCCGAAACCCCTGGTCCCCCCTCCCCTGGATACGGGCCTGGAAAATGGATACGGGCCTGGAAAAACAATTTTTTACATTTTCAAGAAGAGTAGCAATAGATACATGACTTATGAGGTTAATTAAAAGTATTTGCGTGTAACTGTTTCCTTCAAACATGTCACCAAAATGAACAATATCAACTAAATGAGCCTCTTTTAATACTCTGAACTATGTTTCTCTATATGAGTCAACATTTACTTTGATAAAGAGCTAACGAACTTCGATGAATTCGCAAGATTAATGCGGTTGTACAAATAGCAAAAAAAAACATATATGCACTCAAGATAAAGAGTTTGAAAACCACAAACAAAACTGTCACAAAACTATTAAAAACGAAAAACAAAAGTGAGTTTTTCGCACTTAAAACAAAAATTTAAAAACGAAAAACAAAAATTGTTTTTGTTTTGAAATTTATGTATTTAATTTTTTTCAAGCAAAAAAAAAACGAATTCTGTTTTAAATTTTTTGTTTCAATTTGTTTTTAGAAACGAAAGCATATTTTTGGAAATTTGTTAGACAAATTCTGTTTTAAGCTTTTGCTATTTGTACTATACAAAACAAACTATTTTTTTATTTTAAAATTTTTATTATTGAAAGTCTTAAGATAAATATTTATTTTTTCGTCTCTAAATATGTTAATTTTTTTTTTAATTTTTTGCTCTATCTTGAGTATATTTCTTCGGTTTTTATTTTTTGTTTTACCTTAGTCATTGAGGGTGACTTGGATCATCAGAATCCCAGCTCTTACATGGTGACCTTTAATTTTGTTTCTATCCGTAGTTTATTTTTAACTTCCATTCATTTCTTGCGTAACAAAGACATGGTTCTTATCATAAAATTAGATGATCAATTTAGTACATAATCAATTTACTAAATTTAAATGCACTTTACTGTAATAACAAAGAAAAACACATTTATAAGGAAGCAATAATCGGGTAACAAGTAGTGGATGGAATGAAGATGAGGGAGGAAAAAAAAAGAAAAAGAAAGAAAAAAGAATATATAAAAAAAGGAAGACGAAAGCGAAGGAAACAGTTTTGTTTTATTTGTATTTGAAGTCACACGTTTAGCTTCTTTATATCAACAGGTCAATTGGAATACGCATTGAATGGAATGAAAACTAGACCTCGACAGGAGAGTTCCCAGACACCAATTAAAGACGCATTGGTTGTATTACAGACCGTCCAAAACCATCTACGATCACACGGGAATTTCAGCCTTCCGCGAAGTCGTGAGTATACGGAAGCCTACAGTAGCCATTTACACTTTACGAAATATCCACATTTGCCACACGATCTCGATAAAGTATCCGCCTGAATACACAGATGTGACACTTCATACAATATTCATTCAGTTTATACCTGCTTTGAGATAAGTCTCCAGGCTTGTGTAGGGAGAGTCCTCAATTAGTGATTGAAGTAAGGTGATGTAAATCTGACAAGAGTCTTTTCATTGGAATGCATAAATCGGAAAGGATCCGGACAGCTTGGGGTTTATGACTTTTCAGACTTCTACCTCCTCTTCCCTGTTTTTTTTTTTTTTTGTATTTTACCTTTTTCCTCTCTTTACTTAATTGTTTTTGTTTATTGTTTTGTCAGCGCTATGTTCTCGATATAGCACCGCTTTACAAAAATGTCATGTACTGGTAGTAGACCATTTGACATTTTAATATGAATATAATTATCTTCGAGCTTAGGATTTGGAACCCCTTTTGTTTGACCATCTTCAATTATTACTCATCACATTGAAACAAATAGGAGCGGTATATTGTTGTTGTTTTTCCTTAGAGTTGCTGTGAAACTGAATGCTGTATCACTTTTAAAGAAAATCTTATGCATTACTGTCGTATGACGGTTTTCGGGATGCACAATCCATCTTCTATAGTTATGCGGGTTGTCTCAAATTAAGAGGTTTTTTTTTTTTTTAGATAATTTGCATAAGTTTATATGTATCAATAGGAGTGTTGGATAACAGTGCATGGTAACATAGTACGTACTATGAGGTGTGTATCGTGTTTTTGTGTGTGTGTGTGTTCCATTTTTATAGTACATGCAGGGAGGACCGTAAGAATGTGAGGATTGTTTCCAGGATAGGTTAGTTCAGATATTTTCTGTGGCAACTATGTATACCGTACTATTTCTTTACTGAGTGTATACGACTTGCATTATTTAGGGAAAATGCATTCACTCCAATTTGTGTTAGCATAGTACCCCCATCCTAATTTATTTATGGCTCTTTTGCATCAAGTGATAATATTTTTGTGACTTCATTGCTAAGTTTATGCAAGTTTTTTGTTTACTTCAAAAAGACAATAGTTGGAACTATCCTCAAATATAATTGTAAGGTACCGTAAAAAAGGGGAGATTTGTAAGATATAACTGATGCTTCAGAATAAAGTTGCTTATTTTCTTTACAGGTGGTTGAAGGAAAGTTCCCGATAAAGGTAGTTAAAGGTGGTTGAAGTACTTTTATCTTATCTATCCTTCTTTTGAATTAAAAGGGTGTCACAGACGGTCTACTGTCTTTTGAGGGAGAGTAAATTATCAAAGAACAAGTTTGGGGTTTAGGAACTGGCATGAATCTTCACAACTTTCTTCTACTTTTCAGCTGAAACCATCGTGGTTCGATCATTCAACGCAATATTCTGCGTCTATGGGATGTAACTAGTTGCTTATTTGTCGTACTAACGATTTTGCAGCAACCACACTACTTTGTTTACCAGGATGTTTGATGTGCATGGAATAATGAAGCAAGAAAAAATACCTTTTTTTTCACTTATTCACATTTACAGTTCAAGCAAATGTTAATACTTAATTTTAGCTTTGAAGCCTGAGTGTGGGCATGTAGGGATTGGTGCCGGTTTAACTGTACCACGTGGAGTTCAAAGGGATGGGCATAATGCACCAGGGAAGGGATAAATGAATATTCAATTGAAGTTGTTTAAATGTATCATTTAAATAACTTGCAAGCTCTATGAGGATGCTGCTAGTTACATTCATGGACGTGAAATATCTGAAGGTACTACAAGGTTTGCTTTTTAGTGGACAGTTGTTTGTTTTGATACGAATTTTATTAATACAACGACACAGAATTCATGGTGCTTTCCTCTTCAACGTTACAGGGTATTTTTTTTCCAGTGTTTCCTGGAAAGTTAAAACATACTTACAAAATACTGACTTAAAAGTTGTGAAGAAAGAACCATGAAAGTCTGAAATATAGTTTATAATCTCGTTTTGGTAATAATTCTGGGAACTTACAATTGCGAGGCGACTTGACGTAGATCTTGAATGACCAACCCCCCCCCCCCTCCCTCACAAAAAAGACTTATTTTTGGCGTTCAGTTGAACGAGCTTATAAATATTATTAAACAATGGCAAGCCTTTTTAGTTGTTGCTTGACACCACCAATTAAAAGTAGTCAGTTGAATATATAAACTTGGATGTCCAGCCACTTCTAGTAGCAAGGGCGTATGACTGTAACGGTTTTTCCATACGTGGATATGACTTTTGATACGTAATCGTGTACTTGAAGTAATTTTTTAAATATTCTACTAAAACAAAAAAATACATTTGTCCCTTCACCTCCTCCCCGACACAGTTTAAAAGAAATCTGCTCCTAGCTAAGGTGCTAGTTGCTAGAAACAATGAAGAGCCATTTCTAAAACGTTATCACGCCCTCGGCTAATGTTGACCGACGATGGGAATAACAAGATGGTGCAATGAGTAAAGTGAGCTGGATGTACAAGAAAAAAAAGACGACGTAACAGTGTAGTAGTCGAGTCCTTTGACGGAGACTGAGTCATTTCGGTCCTAGTCCGAGTCAACGCCGAGTCGAGCAAGTCCGAGTCCGGGTCGAGTCACCGAGACCGAAAGAAATGCAATAGTCATAATAACTATTTTACAAGTAAGAAGTGGCAGATACTCAGCACAGCTTCAAAATAACAGAGAGGAATGTACGTTATTTGCCATATGCCACATTTGACGGAAATGCCGCTTGCATCTCATTAGTAAAGCAACATTTCCTCCTGTTAGAGCATCTACAGGTGTAACTAGAGTCAGCTCTAGGCCAAATTTGACAGTGATACTGACCCATACATTTCATAATACATACTGTATTTGTTTCTATATATGTTCTACAATGAAGTCTGTGTATGGCAAGCATTGACAGGACCTGCAATTTTTGTTGCTCTGAGACCTTCTCTTTACCCCGGGGAAAAATAGGTATGGTGCATCTTCACGTTCAATTGAGATAATTATATCAGCTCAACAGAAACAATTAAACCACAATTAGCCAACTGTAATTGGGTGCAATGATAATCGAAGAATCTTTTAAAAAAGCATGCGAATACTAGTTAATACTGGTTACACAACCAGGGAGCTCCCTGCTATAATGAGTAGCGGTATTATACTTCCTATATTATGGGAGATCAATTGTAACTTTAAAAAAATACTATATAATAAACATACATGCTCCGGTGCTACTGTTAACTGAATGTTCCCAGCTGTTGTGTCCATTCAGTCAACAGTAATTCTTACAATTAGTCTTGTATTTTTGCGGTCTCGGGTCCGAGACCTTGAGTCATGGTCCCCGAGACCGAGACCAAGTCCGAGTCATTTCTGTTCGAGACCAAGACCGGGCGATCCGAGACAGAGACGGTGGGGCGAGACCGGACTCGAGACCGGGAAAGGTCGCGGTGACCACAACACTGTAATGCAATAGCATGATAGCATGTTGAAGTATATTTACAATAAAGTAAACCAAGTATTCAAATATAATTAAGATATTACTTACACCTCTCTGTTTCTTTTTTTTTTTTGACTGGTGTATCATTTTCATATCGTAGGTTTGCGAGCTTTGAGAATATTGGATGAACGGTTTTGGCGTTTTTCATTGTCAAAGAGGAATCTACTCAGTCCAGAGCCCTGCGTATCATACCGACATCCTGAAAACCGTGTCGAATTTTTGACTGAAAAACAGACTGATCGTTGCTTGCTTGAAATCACTCAACGTCGGTGAGTCAGCGAGAGGCTGTTGGCAAAGGCCTCCATTATTTGTCCAGGGCAAGTTGTCGATACAGGAGTTTGACTTTTTTATTTATTTATTTACTTATTTATTTATTTATATTTTTTGGGGGGCTGCAGGGGTTAAGTAGATACTCCCATTGTTCGAAAGTGTCTTCTCGATGAAGGATTTACAAAGAAAATAGTGCCCCAGTATGTTGTAAGAGTTTCTTTACCAAAACCGTGACGAGAAGAGCAACAGTGAGACGCCTGCGATATAAAAGTTAAGGCTCGATTGATCAATTTGCATTTCATGGTATCCCCCCCTTGAATCCCCCACTGACACTTGTTTTATCCATTGAAATTGATACATACGGTAACTTAACTACTTAGCTACAACTTTGCATTTATTTCTGTATTTCAAGAAGATGTTGTTAGATATCGAATCAATAAATTCTCGGTCAGTATATATGACAAATCATGTTAAAGGCAGCCCTGTTTTGCCATACAGAGCAAGGACGCCGCCAATATCGTTCGGTTTCATCTGTTTAATGTTTGAGTAGTCAGTCTGGTTTATGATTTCTATGTACCTGGTGCTAAAACAACCGCGTTTTGGGAGCTTTTGGTCTTGCGAACGATACATAGAGCTATCACGTCGACGGGACGGAATAAAAGACAGACACATCTCATGTCTAGAAAAGAAGTCACGATATGACACATTGTAAAACAAATGCTACAGCTGTATGATCGTGTTTTGCGCTTTAAATCTGTACAGCCACGGTGAGTGTTCCATTACTAGCCAGTGCATCCATGACATGCTCGAACAGATGGACTGTATCGGTTACAGTGGAACCCATCAACTTCTCTTCTTGGTATCTTACTGGAGGGTAAGGTTTACAATCACAACCTTCTGTTTGTCTTGACCTTGAAATTTTTATGACATATCGATGTGTTAAAGGTATGAAGACGATTAATATCTGAAGAAAAACTTAATGTAATATCCATAACGATAAATGGTTTTTTATTTCCAATAGAGGTGTTGATTGAAATTCAGTTCATAATTTATAAATATAATTTTTTTTTTACATAATACATAAAACTTAAAATAATACATAAAACCCACCTCATGAAAAGAAGATTTGTTCGAAGAAGAATGTGAAACGATTGTCTTTCAGATCCTTCCACGTGTTTAATGCATTCAATGTAATTATATACATATGTTCAACACAAAGACGTTTTCTCTTTTACATTTAATAATACGTCTTCATAAGATCAATAAATATGGACATGCGTTTAATGGTAACACTGTGCTTCCTTTCAATTTGGTGTTAAATCAACCAAAAGTTATTAAAACTTAAAAACTGATGGAATCGCTTCTAGAGGGTGCTGCAAGGAGAGAGAGAGAGATGGGCGAGGGTGGGGTGAAGTGGGTTCTGAAGGTAGTTACTTCTGTGGTCTACGCATCATACGGTACCTCTCTAGTATTTCAAAAGAATGACAACTTATTGTACGTAATTAAGAGACAACTATAGCTTGTGAAAATCGGTACGAATGTTCCTGCTTTTGTTGTTAAAATTTAGAGGAAACATACAAATACTCCCCCCTCCTCCCCCCCCCCCCCCGTCCCAAGATAAGGATTTGCATTTTGAGCCTGTCTCGACGAATGAGCTAGTTGTTCTGTTCTTTCTCACATTTACACCACAAATGCTACTTCTATCAGCTCAAAATGTGTACCCGAACAATCCAGACAGTGAAAGTTGTATTCCCTGATTTATTTTTATGGCATGGAACGAGTCTCCAACTGAAGATTTTGAGGTGTTGGAATTGAGGTTGTGACTAAAAAACGATGAGAATAAATTGATCAAGGGCAGACAAAGGACACCTTCGTTATCACCATCACCAATGGGCCTCCCTCTCCTCCCAAACTACCGAAGCGCTCCGTGATGATTATATGATTTTATCCCTGAACGATAATGTTTGTGATTTTTTTGCTTCCCTCAAGATGAACTGTGGACATTACCTTTACCCGTCATTCGACCTCCTGTTGTCCCACTGCGCTCGTCAAATGTATTCGCAGTTTTGTGCGATCCAAAACGACGATTACCCCGAGAAAATGCAAGATATTTATCTTGAATATGGTAAGTATAACGAGGAATATTAAAGAGTATTCGAATAAGCGTAAACAACCAAATTTGTCTAACAAAATAAAAAGAAAATCATTTTGGTTTTTGTTTAAATTAAATTATTCCCGAACATACATGGTAGTTATTTCATGGTATTTTTCTTTTTTTGTTTATCTATAATAACAAGTTCGGAAAAATAATACTGAGCATTTTAAATCTTTACATTAAGGTACGCTGCGTTTTTACAACTCATGAAGGACGGGCAGGGATGACGACAAGGAGAGACGAGGGTGGATTTACCAAAAAGGGATTCAGTTGTTTACTTATTTTCATTGCAGAAATCATACTAAACTAAAAACTGGAAAACCTGCCAAGAGATAATTAATACACTGCCTAATTAATGAGATGCAATAATACATATCCCCAAAATTGGACATAAGCAGCCTCAACCGCACGTGACCATTACGGTGTTGGTTTATTTATACTGCAGTTAACCGATATCTGACAACTAAGAACAGTGGAATGACAGGTCGTCCTAGCGTTAAGTAGGCTATACACTATTATCTACCCCTATTACCTACCCCTACGTAGGGGTAGGTAATAGTGTATACTTAATGCTAGGACGACCTGTGAGTGGAATAACCAGTTTATGTAAAGTGTTACACTGGATTCATGAACGACCTCCATGTCGTGCATAGACATGTAACCAGATCAGTTTTCTTGAAGGGGGGGGGGGTTGGGACAAATAAAAATTATCGATCGAGTTCAGCAGCACATGAGACATGATGCTAATTTTTTCACCTATAAAAAAATGGGGGACTCCTCTCACCTTGACTACTTGTATATTATAATTTAGGAAGAGTTGAAGAACCAGATGAAAGAGCAAATTAACACGAAAATGTTATCGAAAGTCATAGTTTAATACAAACGTTTTCGAAGATATCACATCTTCCTCCTCAGGTAAGTGAAATATACAAAAGCAGCAAGACAATATAAGATAAGACAAATAGTATCAGAAATATAACGTCTGACAGGTTTTAGAAAACGCTTAGTGTATAGGATGATCCATGTTGGAACAGTTGGTTATTTAGAACAGGTTTGAGTTTTTTGATGTGCAAGGCTTCTTTGATTTTGAGTTCAAAATCTGTATTTCCGGTATCTATGATGGTAAAGTTATTGCTGTTTGCTGTTCGGTCTTCTGTGCACTGAGTGATGTGTTCTTGTATATTACTTTAACATAATTGACAGACTTAATCCAGGGTACGTAATCCACTACCATGAATTTTCATTACTGGTTTTACTGCAAACAACATATTTTATGCAGCAAAAAGGTAAAAAGAGACATATTTTAATAAATCTAATGATTGCCCTCATGTGAATGTTTTCAAAAATTTGACACGCCGCAATTAGAGCAATTCATTTTTTATTGTAATAGTGACAGAGATGGTAATTAAGCGATTACTGCAGACAGCGTCATGCTTGGTACATACTCGTAATTAATATTATAAATGTAGAGAATTAATTTGTAAGATCTTTCTATTTTTTTTGTTAGTTCTTTTCGGAGGACTAGCTGGCTTTGATGAATTTCTGCAAGAGGAAATATTCATCAAGATTCTAGAGTGGCAAGACAGTGACGGATGTTACCACGTCGCCGACAATCACAGATCAGAAGGTAATTTTTTTTTTCCTGCAGACGACTATGAAGTTGTAAGACATTTTATCAAAACGAACAAGCAACACAGAATAAAGAGAAGTTATAAGCTACTGAGATGTTGCTCGATTTTCACAGAGGTTTCTTATAAAAAAAAAACTCGTGGCAAGAAAACCGTCTTCCCATGGCAATGATGGCCTACGGGCATTTATATGAAACACAAAAGCGTTTGATGTATTAGTCATATATTTTAAATTTTTAATGTTTTTCCGTGGTGAATTGATTGGCCAAAGTCTCAGGTAAACTTTGATAAAAGTGGCCAACAACCCTCAGTCCTTATGCAAAATTACGAAGAGGCCTAAAATTCATGTACTCATGAATATTATCTATGAGACATCAAAGCGAGAAATCAATTAAAAATTAACGTCTTTTTTTCTTTCTACTGAGGCACTTTCTGACAGAATTTCCCACTGGCAAATCCTTTTTGTCACAAGTCTCTTAAGGAGTCTTATACCCGATTTGGAAGAAGAACATGCAAAAACATTATGTAAGATACGCATTACAATTACCGATCCTCCCTTAAAACATTTTGTTCATAATGTCCAATCTCTCTGTCCCCTCTTCCACGGACCACTAAAAAAGGATTTATCATCTACTTTCAGCCTCACATCAGCCATTTGTATTTGCTTGATATGGTTTGTATGAGAGCTTGTTTTCATGTGCGCAGGAGGGATACTTTCCTGCATGGGAAGGGGGAGAATTGTAAAACTGATAGACGTTAAGCGATTTGTTCAACAAGGATGGACAAGGATTAAAGTAGGATTTCCTCAAAATGAATAAATATCTACCATAAAATGATCATGAATGGTAAACATTTCATTTTTTACGAATGAATTCACTTCTGTTTTAAATTTTCTCAAGTGTGTGTTTCACTCTTAATGAAAACCATATCTCTGTCGTTTCATCAACACTCTTGGCCGAAGTTTCAGCTGTTTAATCTAATTTTACTCACGATATATACAAAATGAATGTTTGTACTGCGGACTATATTCCAGTCATCCCCCCCCCCTCCTTCCGCGCTGCTTGACCCACCACCCTAAGGTCAGCCAAACTGATGATGAGTGGACATATTTCTTTTGTTTCCAGATGAAAAGGCCACCATTCACAAGACTGCGGTATCGAGTGCATTGCTCGGCGTGTACGCGTCATATTTTGCTCTCATGTGACCCCAAAACTGTGCATCGCGACCAAATAATACACGAGCGGAGTACTGGTTCAGTATCGATCTATTTCATGGCCATCGGCATCATCATCATTATCATCATCACCAGCATCATCATTCTCCATTCACATAGTCAAGAAATAATAAACTTATCAATTAATGGAAAGTAACCTTTGTTTATTTTTAATTTAACAAAGTTATATTAAAGTCGCAAAGGCCGTAGAGACACTCAGAGTTCTTAACTTCGTGGAACTGATCCCTACACTCTTTTCTTCGGTGATAATTCTCCTACAATAATAAAAGATGTATCACGCTCTTCATGGGAGGAAAAATACGTATAAGGAAAGGTAAAGAAAAAGATGAATCAATTTAATTGTCCGCAAATGGAAGAACGAAGGTGTTTCGTAAATGGTATGAAACATGAAAAGTACACAATGACGGTTTTTACCTCGCGGTTGTGATTTCAAGTTTGAGGAACTTTCACTAGAGGCCTATTTAAGTTCAACCGTTGAACTTATTGTTAAGGGTACGTCTAGCTGTCTCTCCAATGTGATTATCAAACCTCTAAAATGCAATGTGCCACAATATTAGAAATCCTACCTACGATTCAGGATGTCGAATGCAAAGGTATTTTGCAATTCGACACCAACGTGAACTTGATTGGGGTATCCATGGAAACAGAGCACCTTTTTGATAGATTTTATGGGCAAAGGACACAGAGATAGTACATCATGTTCCAGTCTTCGATGTTAACATGATTTTAATTTCTCATTTTTAATATCACAAATCTAACGTGTTTTATGTGTGACAATTATTAAATGGAAGGGCTTCGCGGGTGAAATTTTCCACATGAAATACCAAAGTGGATTGAGGGGGGATTAGCAATCCCTGATGTAGGGTCTTCTCCAATTGCACCTTGTGACTAACTTATTGACACACATTCCTTGACCATCAAAGGGGCCATCAAATTGTTTCAACATAGGATGTCAAAATACGAAAGATAATTTAAAGGACCAGTCATGTTCATGTTTACCAACAACAATTAAATTTTTTGCTTTCCGAAATATAACTAACATTTGAGAGTTTGGTCTCTTTTCATTTTTTTCCTTGAATATTATTCATGATCATGAAGTCGATTGCTTATTGAACTGTCGAGGGATTTTTTTTTAATTTGTCTTATGGATTGTAGGGTGATGGGATGGAGCGGAGGGGGAAGGGAGGATGGATTAGCACATCTGAAATAGGAGTACTTTAGAAAACAAAAGTCACTCAAAATTTTTTCGGTAGGTAAATATGCTGAGACATGCTGTTGCGGTAGTTTTTAAAAGATGGATTTACATTTCAAGAGTAAACGAAGAAGCAACATTTATTCTCATGTCATTTCCAGTTATTCAGCCCAGAATAAATGTAAAACAAAATAGAAATGATATATGTCGAAAAAACTGTAAGCATGCAGAGACGATAAATGGAGAAAGTATATGGAATTTATGTTAATGCTATCGCTAACATTGTTCCTTGTGATACTATGCTCACTCTGAATCAAACAAAGACTCTTTAAAGTTAAGCCCGCATGGCATGACATGCTTTCAACGTCCCCTCCAGGTCTAAACCCTACAGTCCCGATTTTAAGTAAAACACTCGGTCGCCATCTTTAAAATGCTTGCACAGTGTAAAAGTGGGATTATGCACGGTTGGTTTTAGTACGACATGAAAGATGTAGATGGTTCTACTTCACATCTCGATATTTCGAGACAGTTTCGTCTTAAATTGGTTTGGAAGGTAGAAGCAATTTAATTTGGCGACGTGAAAATATCGAATATCCAAACCCACCAAGGAAACGTGGGAAGAATAAATTCAGCATATCGATAATTTGAACAGACAGTCATACCTTGAAAGGAACGGAAGCATCGAAATCAGTATATGTCAGTTTCACAGTCACGGTACCACCAAGGGATGGTATAGCAGCTGCTACGGTCACGATGCCACCAAGGGATGGTATAGCAGCTGCTACGGTCACGATGCCACCAAGGGATGGTATAGCAGCTGCTACAGTCATGGTAACACCAAGGAATGGCATAGCAGCTGCTACTTTCGGTATCTTGGCGACTTCTTGCTTATTTTCTAACTTGAATAACTTACCTCCCTTTGCAGCGACAATTAGGGAGAAAAGACTGAAATTATAGCAAATAAAAAAAATTGGGCTCAGGTCACCTGTTTTAAATATTAACGTTACATCGATGCGGTTAATCATGACAAAGCAAGTTGCGTTTTCAATGTATGAAATGAATAGGTTTCCACTTTCTTGGGCACTCTGAGACCACATCCCCGATTTTTATTTATTTATTTTTTATGCGCATGCATAATGAATTCACTTTGTAATATTTGCCCATTTGAATTCGGATGCGTAGATGATAAACTAGCTACTTTACTGATGAGGGGTTTTTAAATTAAATACTCGAGCTGAAGTTCTGGCAAAATTTCAAATTTTCGTACAACCTACTGATTGTATATTGGTGACTAATGTCTCCACGGGTAAAGATATCATCAGAAATCGTACTTTAAATACATACTGTCAGTAGGTGGAGATTAAAATGGCAGGGATCCATGCCAACGCGACGGGTAATATAACTCACTGGCCAGCAGATATATGAGGCATTCTGCCACAAAACAAAAATAACAGATAATGAATATCTGTAAAGAGAAGAAGATACTGTTAGTTGAATACTATCAAGGGAAAAAATATTGCGGCTCAAGCATTCACGATATATGCACCCGACATAGCTTCCCACAAAAAATGCTGCTTCGATGCAAATATTTCAAGCTCTGCGTGTTTATCATGGTTGGGTCGTTGGTGGTGACTTGTTTCGTTCTGTGCTGGAGGATCAAATCTGATACGCGACTCAGGAATGACGTGAAAACCGATTCTGCTCAAAAGACTTCCTTCCAGCGTCTTTTAGCAACAGCGAACACACTTAAGAAGAGCCTGGACTGCATCACGAGGGGACCAAATTCATCAGACATTAACTCTATGATAGGACTTAGCATCACGGCTGGTAAGTCTCTTTGACGTGATATCTTCCCCCCCCCCCCGTATAATCAAGTCTCCCCTCCCCACGCCCCACCACTCCTATGAGCAGTTGTCTCACAACGTGCATTTAGTTCGTCTTGAAACATTCCACTTATGTACTCAATAATTTAGCAATTGGCAATTCTTAATTGCTGCTGCAGAGGTCGGGTTGCACAATTAGCAACAGTCGAATACGGTTTGCTTTGTCTTGATGATGATAATAAATGCAATCATTGCAAATTTTTGAAACAGTTCCACGACAATCTCATCCGTTTGTGACTACGTATCCAGTCTAGCGACTGACATTCAAATTTTCCTAAATACACCTCGGCTTTGCTTTAGCGAAAGCAATATCTCTGTAAATTCTTTCAGCTTACGACCACCTGTCCCCACAGAAAATTGCCCAAGGTTTCTGTCAAAGCTTTCACTCGACCGTTAATCTTTGGCAATAACATAAATCTATTTTAACATTGAAATATGACAAGTTTCTTGGTTATTTTTGTCTTTAAGATATTCCGTCATCCTTTTATGCTCCTCTTCAACGAATTTGACTAACAAGTATAGACAGAGCGATCGGTATTATTATTACCTCTTTGAAATTGGAAAACAATGAAAAAGACTATATAGTTTGCTTCTGGTGATGCCTTATTTACACGACCTTTAAGTTTCCGGGTGTTGTTTTGGTAATTGCTAAATGGATGATTAGACAGCTGAATCCATTGGTGAATTAATTGCACGGCCATTGACCGGTTGATACTTGACGTTTTAATCAAAATAAGTGACAAGAACATCAATTGACCATCCATAGGAGAGATAAAACCGCAAACATCCATATTTCGCAAAGTCCTTAAAAATTCATTCATTTTGTCCTTCCGATTGTGTGATTTGTTGAAATATTAGTTTATTCCGTCGTTATCGCTTTGCCGTCACTCTCTTGAAGCCTTAAAATCTCGGTGAATAGGCTTTTTAGGGACTAGAAGTTTGCTTTAAAATTTATCACAGTGTATGGCCTATCAGGAGATGGTGTTTTCTTTTTTATTAACGCATCACCACAAATCGGCCAACCCCCCTAAAAAAGGAAGGGAGATGAAATGAGCTATTAGGGGCAATTATGTGTTCCTCTATATTGTGTTACCAAGGGGTAGGAACTGGATGAAGGTTAAAAAGGATTTTTTTTATGGTTTTGGATGTTCTCTAGTGTTTATTTATCCTCAAATTTTCTTTCATCAAACACGAAAACATCACAGGACGGTTGAGACACATTCTACGTAAGTGGAAGATACCATTTTCGCAGCGGGGTAGTGCAGTCAAGAACATCGTATCGGACACACTCAGCCGAGTGGAGACCACCAGACGCAAAGTCTTTGGAACCATAGCCGACGCAGAACTGGAATGTGAGCAAGTAATTTTGCGGTACACGTTGTCGTTCTTCTGAATCAGTTGCGATAGTTACCCGTCCCCCCCCCCCCCCATCCCAAAACTCCTGTAATCAAATATGTTAATAATATGCGAGACAGGGAAACAGATAACAATCTCTGACCGGAGAGATAAGAAAAAGAAGTTTAGAAAAAAATTTAAGAGACAGACTTATAGAGGTTTCTGTGGGTCAAATTAAATGATGGTATTCCCCTTTGCTTTACATTAATGGCGAACGCTATGATTTACCAATTTGATATCAGTCAGTATCGATAGCGTTATGCGGCATGTACTTTTTTTACTGAAAAGCTATGTCAGAAAAACTTTTATTTACATGAAATATCTTGTCTATGATCTTGAAATCGAGGTACAATGGGAAAGGAATTAAACGCCGTCTTGAATATTCAAGATATTAGGAAATACTTTGGGGATCGAGTAAGGTTTCATTATTTTTTCTGTAATTATGGTGCATTGTACATTTACAGTCTTCGAAATTTTCAACAAATCGATGATTCGACTGACAAAAAAAAAAAAACGGTTTTGTAAGGTTGTCACTTTGAGGAAAATGAAATATCCTATAAAGTGAGAATTTAACAATCTTCACCAGTTCATTTTACAACAAAATAGAAACAACACTCAGTTTATGAAGCTATCGTTCAAAATATATATATATATATATCCCAGAATTACATTCAAGGGCTGAGTTGATCAATTTACCCAATTCAATCCTTTTCAACAAAGTGATGTCTTACCTCGTGGGTTCATAGCGTACATTTCCCACCACTCTCTCGAATGTTAAATTGGATCAGTGATGAATTTACACAGAAAATAAAAAAAAAGAGTCACTGCCCTAAAATTGAGTCAATATGTCTCCATGGTGACTCACTTTATATAGAGCGAGTCACTATGGAGACAAATTGACTCAGTTTAAGGACAGTGACTCTCTTTTAATTTTCTGTGTAAGTGTGTCATAATTTCATCGCGATTTCGTAGCTAATTGTAAGGGTTGATTTTTTCTAAACAAAATTGAATAATTCATTAAGCGATCAAAGACGTAGTTACTTCAACATCACCTTCCCAAAATGACTGCTATACATTTCGTGTGTGATTTTTCCATCAACTGTTAATGAATATTAATATAAATTGTGAATGACTTGTTGAAATCTATAAACATTAAACGAGAAAAAATCTCTTAGCAATCTTCCTATCCAATAAAGTGAGAAAGAGAGAGAGGTGGAGGTGGGTGGAGAGAGAGAGCGGAGAGAGAAACTGAGTCGAAAATTAGGCAAAATTATGTTGGTCTAATGCTTTGATTCTGTCAGGGTCTTATTTACAAACAAAACGCATAAGGCAGACGCACACACAGAAACTTGCAAAGTTATCTAAGAAATTGCATTATCTTAATATCATATTGACTACACGTTTCCAAACCCATAGATAAATCGTGTGAACATTATCTGAAGTATAATTCTGGGTAATTTTTTGACTAATTAAATGAGTATTTGGATATAGACGGATAAAATTCAACGCACCACCACTGTTCTTAGTACTTCAGTTTCCTTAGTTGACGGTTACCTTTAGCCTACGTGGTGACTATTTGATCCCGAAATTCACAAATGGCAACCATGGTACATTACTGCTTCTTGATCTTGGCATAAGGTTGATACTCAACGTATGGTAACAATGGACACAACAAGGGGGGGGGGGGGGACAACAAGGGGGCACAACAAGGGGGAGGGAGGGAGGGTCACTCCTTCGAAGTCGACCAGTGGAAGTGTTGATTTCCAAACCTGTATTATTACAAAATAAGAATAGCCTATCTATTTGTTCCAGGCAGACTTGTAAGTACCATTTCGAGTGATCTGAGAGACTTCTTTTATCTACGCTACTCGCCAAAGCGATGGTGGCACTCCGCTAAAAGATAGTGTCATTACTACATGCCCCCACTTCAACCATTGACTCCCTCATCCCCCTCCCTTGTTGGTCCCCCGCCGCATCTGCACGCTCTTTTCGAAAGAAATTCTCCCAAATTTGACTCCTCTAAGTACAGTGTCGATACCATGATTTTAGATTTTCTTGGTGGGAGAGGGGATGGTGGGCAACTGAAACTGTTGAGAGCAAAAGTTTTCAGAGCTTAGAGCACGAACTTAGCGAGAAGGGTCCACGGGTCTGCCTTAGGACCCATGGTGGGGTCTATGGGAAAACCTCAGTGGGGGTCTAGGCGAGGTGTCTCCAGAAGGTCCGAAGTTTTAGCATATCTCTGTGTGAAACAGTAGATCTCATGAACTTGCTGAAACAAAAGGTGAACGTAAATCACGAATATAAACAAGGAATAGATACAATTATGCATGTATGTACTAGTCAGGTCACGTTTACTGGGGGCTTGGGAGAGGGCTCGGGGGGGGGGAGGAAGTTCTGACTAGGAAAATTCCCCACCCCCATTGATGCCGTCATTGCTGGTAACCATGGTAAAGTTGTTCTATTAGGGCTGTTTCTTGTTGACTTAAGTAAAGTGTTGATGTGGAACATGTGAAAACCGTGATAGCTGTGTGCCTTTTGAGGTGTCTTTAATATCGTTCCTAGCAGAATGTTTATTGCGTCTACCTTCACAGATCTACGCCTCACTGACAGAATATTTCAGACGGACTTTTGGACATTCGAACTGCCAAAGAAAATAAGGAAAACTGGATTAAAATGTGACCGGTTTTACGATGATCCGAATTTCACAGAATTTATCAGCGAGACCATGTCTAATAAATGTTTATCAGAAGTATCATCTCCACGGTAAATTAAATGCCCATCATTGTTCTTTTGAAATTTAAGGGTATGGTATAAAGAAAGATCTCTAATTGTCATGTTTAGATGTTAACTTTCAGAAGAATTATTCCGACAGTATAATAAAGCTCATTTGAGTAAATCCTCAGTTGCAGTTTATTTCAAACAATGGATTCAAAACTTAAAAAGCTGAAATGATCACAAATCAGGGTAAAGTATAATAAAAAGGTCAATCAATCACATGATCAATTATCTTTTACATGATATTCATATGATTGTATTACGTCGTTTGTTCGTTTTAATCGTCGTATCCATCCCTACAAATAGTTAAAATGTATGAATATTATCTCACATATTTGCTAACTCCATCCCTCTTTCTCTCCCCCCCCCCCTGTTCTCTCTCTCTTCCCCTTCCTCTCTCAAACTAAGATTAGGTCAATGCCATCTCACAAAAGAATGCGTTGACCATATGATCAGACGCAATCGCGGATTCAAGGGTTACAGTGGCACACACAAACTGTTTTACGCCATCGCAGCTAATAGAGTGAGTCATATATATAGTGTCAAATCCAACGTAGACTCTGCCCGCTATGTCACCCCGCTTTTTAGTAATATACGAGCCATGACTTACGATGGCAAATATCCAAATGAAAAAGAAACAGATAATAATACGTAAGTACTAGGCCTATGTGGAAATAGCACGAAGAACGTGCAATTTAAGTTGTTAACATTCTTGTAAGTTTGCTGTTTTTTTTTTCTAAGGAGGTATGCTAAGCATTAACATGCGATCTAGTTAGAGCTTAGAATATCCGACATCCGTGAATGAAATTAGTTCTTAAATATTCACCATTTGATAAAATATATAAACTAATATAATAGTGATAGAGGCGTTTGTTTTGTATTAAAATAACGTGAAGTCTGAAAAGCCTCCCCTGTTTGACACAGTATGACATCGTTGATATGATACGCATACATAATGTCAAGGTTTTGCTTCTCCAGAAGGCATAAACATTTCTGATACCAGTGACCATCGCCGCTCGATATGAACACTGCTTTACCATCTTCTGTGGATGTACTTGTGAGAGATGGTTCAACTCGCCCCGGTTAAGTCATATATGATTTATGTATTATTCATATCCTTCTTTGGATGTGATATCTTCTTCTCTTCTATATTCCTATCCTTTCTGTGACATCTTTATCTATTCTGGGTATTTGTTTTTATATCTTACATGTAATAAGCACATGTAACGCTTTCTGACCATGTATTCTTCTGCATTTAACCGCTTCAGATGGGCTGTACAATCAAGGCGCCATTCCTTCGGCGAATAATTTCAATTGGCGGCAGCAAGATGGTACAATACGCATGCTCACTAGCCAATCTTCATTTTCCCGATGAACACCAAGATTTATTTTTAGAATATGGTAAGCCGGGTAACCGTGATAGTTTTTTTACGCTACAGTAAAATGTATGTTTTTTTTTTTTATCTGCGACGTTTTCAATCCAGATTAATGATAAAATCACTGTCAGATCATTATGTGCATATTTCTTCAGTCGTACCCGCAAACAGGATAATGGTTCGCAGATGGAACATTTGAACATGTAAAGTTTCGAATTAAAGGTTAGTCATGACGTAAGAGAAAGTGGTATGTTAAGTATATGGTGATCGTTACTATTTCTTCTTTGCGTTCAAGAACTTCAGGGTTGAAACAGTGTTTCCGCACTTGTTCCGCAATTTTTCGACACTTCTAAATGGAATATTAAATTTGAGAGAGAAGCGTTCCATTATTGCTGGATAATTTCCAAACGTTTCACCCTTAGTATAGTATGCTCCACCCCAGAGTTTATATACATACTGTTCGTTACTTTATCATTGCAGTTCTCTTTGGGAGCATTGCGGGATATGACGAAATTCTCAGGGATGAGTGGCTAGCAAATATTACGAAATGGCAGGCAGGCGACGGTTGCTATGAAACGAATGACGTAATACCGTTCGGTGAGTGACGTTCTTTGGAATGTGAGTGAAGTACGTTGAGGAAAACATGGCTCACGATAAAGGATATCAATAGGAATGTTTACCCCTTGTAACCCCGTGGGAATCTAAGACACAGTTAATGACACATGGAACCGAATATTTCAAGACCAAGGAAATGTGGTCATGTAGGCTTCAAAACACTGAACTGACATGGATGCACCACTCCTGTCATACATGTTCAACGAATCAGAAGATGTATTGCAAATAGATTCCATACCAAACACAGTTACTCCCTCCTCCTCCTCCTGCTCAACAGACGCTGGCATTGGATGTAGAAATGACAAAGTGGGAACACTGGCTTTACCAGTGACGGGCACCCACTCATTGCCTCCTTCTTTCTCATTTCCAGCTCCCCCCTCCCCATTTCCATCTACCAACCCATGCGTTTGATCCAAGCGTTTTATCAACTGCTGATCTGTGTCAGTTTATCGAGCCCACACATAGACTGCCATATCACAACCTTAAGGACCACTAGTGACACCTCAGACCCTAAAAAGTCTTCATTTCTATACAAAATTGATTAATTCTGAGCAAATGGCATATTGCCTATGTGGCAGTATAACAGTTATTTGGATTGAATATGCAAATGTGACGTCGAAGGATGAAAAGTAAAGTGGATCGCGATTAAGTTTTTTATTTTCTTTATTCACAGAAATCTTAGGGATGGTTCACAAGACCGCAGTTGTCACCGGTGTGCTTGGATCCTACATCGCCCTCTATGTGTCACAACTTCTTCCGCAATTGGTGTAAACATATCATGATTACTCATCAATTTACCAAAATTTAATCCTCTTGTTTTTTCATCACAAAGTTTTTGGAAGACTGTGATGTTAAAAGGAGTGAAGAGCTACAAACTTCATACCGACTCAGAAATGAAATGATATTTTAACTAGGCCTGTAGTCAAGGAGGTGACACCATTTCCCCTAAATGATTTTTTCACTCTCTGCAGACTTTTTTGGGGATGAAAAAAAAATTGTCAAATGTGCTGGTGGGTCCACCCCAGGCTTTTGGTAGTCAATGTGATTCATTGACATACCAAAGTTGTTTTTCAGTAATATTATCTCAAATGTACATCCACAAGGTAGCATGGTACTGAACAATAAAAACCACCCATGCATGACCCTGAAAAATGCATAGAATAAACCAAAATGCTTAAGCAATTGCTTCCTAACTAGTCGAAGACAACAAAATGTGATAGAAAGAAATCTGCAGTCGTCATAGAAACCATTTTATTCAATTTCTCTTCTCTACAAAGTATGTACCTCCTTTCAATATGTACAAGTATTTACATCTTTTTTTTATTAAAGCTGGAAGCAAATTTCCTCTTGAATGGAAGAGTAATATTCATCTTGCGTGCAAATTTTTTGAACATTTACCACTGATCACAATATTACTACACATCATGTAATTCAATACAAACATCTGTTTACAAACGCTGTAACATAATTATTATGCAAAAAGTTACCTCAGCTTATTTTCTTCTTCATTCCTTTTTTTTTAAGCGAGATAGCACCTTTAGAGGCTATGAGAAAAATCTTTAAATTATTGTTACATACATAAACTTATTTCATATAACACTCTGAAAGACTTCATTTTAAGGATAACTTTTAATACTATTGAATACCATCGACTTACATGAATACGCACGGCCGGGCTCGGAGGCAAAATGTACCAGAAATTTGATGGATCCATTTCAACGAGTGATTTTTTGGTATAATATAATAAAAGATTAGACGTAAACAATTGACTCTGTACATCAATTAAATAGATAATGGCTATCCCTACATGCAAACAGTCTGATTTTTATTCTGAATACGGAAAGTCTCGAAAATGGAAAGAAATCTGATTGACATTCAACATCCATCTAGCAGCTAAACATCACACGATATCATGAAGAGAAGGCACACCATAATGATGACATCATACTGAAATCATGCAGGACAAGTCTATGGGACAAGAAAAAAAAAAATTCTGGGAGTATAAAGTTGCAAGTAGTCAATAGAAATAGATAAACTAGAATGTCGTCAAGGAACAAGAAAGTGAATCACAAACTCTGTAAGGCCAAAGGGATTCTCATGAAGTAAGTAACACAATGCGATGGAAATTTTGAACAGCTGAACATTGAAATGCAGTTTTTCCCTGAATTTTATTAGGTCATCTCAAAAATCAATCGGTTGCTCTTACATCTGTTTTCCTCGGAAGATGAAGTTAGATATCGAAAAAGCGAATTCTCAAGCCGTATGTGCATTATATATGTGCATTATATATGGCATGTGTTGAAAGCAGAGCTGTTTTGCCATACAGTCAAGGATGCTGCCTATCATGGTTTGGCCTCATTTATTCAGGTACATACCATGCCCACTGTTTTCATTAATAGCAGATAAAAAATGGATGTTGCTTGATCCAATTTTATTGCCAAAACATAGAACTATGGCAAATATTCCATCATCGCCAAAACAAAATCTCTCTGGTGGCAAAAAAAAAATTGTGTTGAGGAGCAGAGAGTCCACTCTATCACTGAATCATCAAACCATTTGGCTGAATATCCAAAACAGATCAGGTCACTGCATCGTCTTTTGACGACAATCGATCGTATCTGTTCAAAATTCATGGAAATCGCCGGCTAAAGTATCTTTAGCAATAAAATTTTTCATTTCAATAAATACATGTAAAATAATCTCAACTTGGATAGTACTGAGCATATCTGGAATAAGAAAAACAGAAAAGACATCCCACACACTGAAGTTATAATGATAAATATCTGAAAAATATGTTTTTTGCTTTCTTGTAGACTTGCTTGCTTAACATAAACAGGTTTAATAAATAATTGACTTAACACAGATCCATTGTTTATTGTGTCCATGCAGAGTTGAAACAAACTAACATGGCACCTAGCTGACGTCTGACAAGCTGACGTTAAATTTGGTTGGAAGTTTAATACCGGATGAAAGTTAATGAGACAGAAAGGTTTAAAAAAAAAATTTTAACTTCCCAAGTGGTTTTATATCATTCTGAAAAACCTGGCATTGTCAAACGATCAACGAAACTTTGCTTGCCATCAAAACAATAGATTAGAACTTAAGTGGAAGGATCTGCTGTGTTAATTCACACAGAATAATTTAGAAGATTTTTAGACATTTGATCAGGGGTTGCAGAGGTTACATGATTCTGCTTCAGAGTCATGACTTGACTCTGACTTGACTTGACTCTCCAGAAAGTCACGACTCCCATGGGCTGTTTAGAACTCTAAAAAAAATGAGGATCATTTTGTGTGTGTTTAACAGTTTAATAAATTATAGAGGTAAATAAACCCCATCCTTTTCTCACTTTACCCTGTTTAGAAGCCCGATTCTAACCCACCGACATTGTTTGGAGCTCTACGTTGTCTGCATGATAATTCCTCCTCGAAACTTTATAATATGCGTAGGTGGCAGCTATGACAGCGTTGATCCAATGCCAGGTAGGAGTCACTACTATTGAGACTGCAGGTAATCAAATCTAAAAATATCCACCTAAGGTAAACAACATTTTCCTCAAGTTTGTATAGACATCTTTGTTTTTTAAAATGATACTAAACTTAGTGATGTAGATGAAAATCAAATCTCTAGTGAAATCTTCCTCAGTTCGGGACACGTAAAGGAGATTTTGATGTGAATCTTTTCCATCACAGTGACCGAAATTGGTTTTAGCACCTTTCCTACTGTAACCTGAGGAAAGCTTTTGCAGCCTAGATGTTTCAAGGACACAGAACCTTCGGCAAGATGGTCTCACCTAAGAGAGAAATTTGGGGTTTGACATTCAGACATCGCCCTCCTGAGATATTGACCTTCTGCATGACTGCAGATCTTCTCCAGGTTTAAATTCTCTCTTTTGTTCACTTTGTAAGTTTCTAGCTTCTATTTAGAAAACCGAAAACAAAACATCTTGGGAGAATGGTTACCTCTTCAAACCATTTTGGGACTTAATTGGACTGGCAGTCGTCTTGTGGGGGTTCCTCTTGGTGAGCGAAAAGACCCCGTTACCTACCTCCGTCGGTTGTTGTCTGCTTTTGGTGTCGCGCCCTTGCTGCTGGGTCTCATGACTGTTTGTGTGATGTGCCGTTCCATTGGGCAGCTTAGCTTTACCATCCTCTCCGAGCAGCTGACTGGGGTCTGTCGAAGAACCGGCAAAGAAGTTCAACTGGTTTGCATTGGCTCTCCTCGGTGACATTGGTCCATTCTTAGATAACCTTTTTGGCCTCATTTCAATCTTCTTCTGTTTATTCTCTGCTTCCGCTTTCTGTGAGATGAACGAAAACGTATAAGGGAGAATGGTGGATTTTGAACATTGCATATGCTATATGTAACAATTATGCCGTGGATATTTTTTGAAGTTGGTGGTGGGGAGGAGACATGTGCATGTCCCATCTGATTTGAAAGGTTTATTTTACAGAGAACTATCAATCTGATCATGAGACCCAAGTGGTAGATTGATATGGCTACAATCATTTGATGTAGTAATAATCACCTATCCCCACTATATGCTTAATCTGACACAATCTGCACTTCTGTAAGTTTGCACTATAAAGCTGGTTGGTCTGTCTAGATTTCAGCTCAAAATTCAAGCAATCCTCTACCAGAATGGAAAAATAAAAATGCAAAAGGGGTGTTAATGTTGTCAAAACTGTCTACTACAAATGACATCAACTCTGACTCTAATGAAACTTTGGGCATTTCACATTTCAATCTCTCCTTCTGGCCCATCTGTTCTCCGTCTCCCCTTCATCTGCCTCTCGAGAAACCATCTCCGGATCAGACTAACAATCACGATCAACGAACACAACGAGCATCGACCACATATTCTCTTTACGGCTTACTTGATATTCTGAACGGAATCCTGCAAATTTCTTGAAAAACTCCACCGGTTCTATGGTCTTGTAGTTTTCGCCGTACATGGTGCAGACGTGATGGTAATGTTCCTCCGCTTTACGGAATCCCTCCGATATTTCTGAGATGGTGTCCGAAGCCTGCCTTGAAAATTCGTGGGTAGTGGATAAGGAAACTGGTATTAAAGTGCTTGATACCATAGAAAAATTCCACAGTTACAAAGGAATCATACTTATGACACTTGATGCCAACCCAGCACTGTTATCAAATAGTAACCAATTATGTTTAATAACAAGACAACAAGGGCCCATACCATGGACCTACATAGGATTTCAGAATGGATTGAAACTGTGGTATTACTTGATTGTAAAGTCATTTAAATTTGAAAAATCAATACCACTTGAGCATCAGTCCTGACAATCAGGTATGAAAAATAACCATCACTGATAGAACTGCTCTGACCTGTCACACTGAAATGACACAAGCTAGATATTGCCAAGCTGGGTGACTTTGGGCAAACCGAAGACAGACCACGGCAATTGGGAATATGGACAGTCCGTCTGATTAATTATACGTTCAAAGGATATTCCTATTATTGCATTATCTGGTTGCCTGTCCCTCTCGCTTTTGGCCAACTCCAAGCCCTTCCGTAGTCCCTGAATGTCCATCATCAGCACCTCCATCGAAGCTAGAGATGAAAAAAAAATGAGGAGTAGCTAAGGAGCTGAGTGGTGGGGAAAGAGGATGGGGGGAGGGACCTGACGAACAGTACTCAACTATTATAGTAAAAGCAGCAGCAACGACTTTAAAGAATGTTCATCTTTCACCGTCCCACCCCCGCTCTTTCAATGCATTTTGCTACCCCTCCATCCAAACTCCTTGCTAAGATGCTACCAAAACTATGTAATGCATATTTGTGTCTTTAATAATGGCATCCACCAAAGATGCATTTGAACACAGAGCCTCTAACATAGCAAGCTTCCACTGCTGGATATTTTCGTGACAATTTTGAACAGTTGTCAACAAAGAATGCTGCTCACACTTCTCATCATGCAAAAAAAAAAAAAAAAAAAGTCTGGCTATTGCATAAAAAATTCTACAGAAACATTGTCGTATGTTCAAATTGTTTTGTGTTTTTTGACATGGAAAACTGTTCATGTCAAAAACTGTCAACTGTCCCTTCTGCTTGTATAATTTCACTTAAATTTTACCACCACATACTTGTGCGAACATCGTCTATCTTGAGGTCGTTGTACCAATCTTTACATTCAGGATAGCAATTAGCTATCGTAGCCACCAAGTAGTTGACAAAGGTCAGTTGCCTGTCAGTTGATTTAACAAATGTTAACTGACGAAAATAGAGAACAAAAAATGGAATCACTTTAAGATGATGTTAATGAAAACACGGTCATATATCAAGACTCTTGCTTTAAATATTTCTTCTTTTTTTTTAAGCTGTGACAAGTCAGTAAAGTAGTGGATGATGTAAGAATTTCAAAGAAAAAATTAGGATGAGGAGGAAGGTCCAAAAATGGGAAAGTAGGGGTCACCAGAAAGCCTGCATTACTGAACATTTGACCAAAATGTATTCATTCTTTGGAATTCTCCAATGAGGCTATGCAATCAGATGCTAGATGTGGTTACATATTAAAAGCTCAAAATTTATGACATAACTTACAGAAGCCATTTTATGACTGCAAAAGGCTTGCAATGGCTGCCATGCTGTCTGAGATAGCCCCGCAGTAACATTGAACAAGGTTTGTGGTAACTATGGTAACTGTTGCCACATGACATCTCAGAACCAAATGGAAAAATGCACTACTAGTGAAGTCTTAAAAAAGCAGTAAATTCAGGCTGTTGTAAAGATTAACTTATGTGTAAAGACAAGAGTTTACCATTTAGCAGAAAACAGAGAGCAACGCTACATAGTATAACATGGAAAACATAATAAAAAAACTGAAAAAAAAAAATGTGACAAATTGAAAGTGTCCCAATGTATCATAATTTCAGTATTTTCCCATCAAATATCATGCAACTTTAAGTGTGATCCAAGACAAAAACCCAGCCGAAAAAAGAAACAGTCGACACGATCTTCTCCTTCCATCGGATTATGGTACAGAATTCTAGCTTTGCAAATGTCAATTTTCTTTCACAAAACAGAAATCAACTTGAATTTACAACAACAGAAGAGAAAGTATAACTCTACATTCACAAATCGGTAAAAGCTTGTCTTCACCTAAGTCGATGATCAAACTCATTTTGCCTCAGTTCATTCTGGTACTACCCGGTGGGATTGCATAAAATCCCGCATTTGTCTCCTGCAACCCACATAAAGATAAATCTTATGTGGGAAAATCCTGCCCACTTTTCCACAGCTGAGGTCGTAGCTACCATTATAAATGCACCCAATAAATTGCAATAGTATATTTGACAAGTGACATATCCCTCCTTAATTTTGAAAACACCTCGCAACAATTTTTGGGTGAGGGATTTCCCTCCCAGGTTCAATTCCTTTGTGCAAACACAGGTACTACCACCATCCAGCGATGAGTTACTTGTGATATGTGACAAATGAAGGATCCATCTCTCTTGGGTGAACAATTCTGAGTCTGAGGAGAGCTCAGATAAAAGGTGCTCACACACATTTAACCAGGTGGCCTGTAGGGTTACTTTGGCCATTTCTCGGTACTTACCCGTTCCAAGGAGTCTAATCTGAATCCGTAGGCAGAACCTCTCCGACTACTGTTCATGTAGTTTCCAAAAGCAAGAATAAGCTGCCAAAAAAATTGATTATTTCTACACGTTAGGAATGCAGAAATGATAAATCCATAGAATAGCATCCTCTGTTTACAAAGTTGAGACTGTTTGGCTATGAATGGCAGTGCACACATTTAGCTTAAAAAGAAAAACACCTTTCAAATGCAAATTTTACGTCAATATTCAATTTGCTAAGATTTGTGTGGTTACGAATTCATACAGGAATTAATATTTGCTCAATTTTAAAAAGACATAGATTCTCTGCAGCACCATCTGAAAACTTGCATGGCCCACCTTACAGGATAAACACTAATAAACAGCTGTGAACATTTGCACATGCTGTGAACATTTGCACACATGAAAGAGCCAGTTGGGAGAATTTTCCATGCTATCAACCATTCTGTAGTGTCCTCGCCATACCACGATACTAAGCACTAAAACTAATGATAGCAAGGACCCAAGGGCTCTGTGGTTCCTTACACAGACGTACAGTATAAAATGTAAATTATGAAGTAAAAGGAGAATTTTGCAATATTTTGTACAATAGCCAATATGGCCCATTTCTGACCATGAACCGTCACTTTTGTAACATAAAATCTGTAGAGAAACAAATGTATTTCATGATTTTATAAAATGGCCCATAAGGCCCATTTTGGACACTGGACCCTAAAACATGACAAACACCCACATGGAACCACTTCCATAGCACTAATGTGACCAACCATCAACAGTGTCATGTACAATCTGTAAGAGAAGTATTTTGCATGATTTCACAACAGCCCAAGGGTGCTATGGTTCCTTGTACTTGGAATATACATAATGTAAAATGATATGCTGGAGTTCTTAAATATCACAGAAGCCATTTCAATTAATGCAATGAATTGAAGAAGTTGATTCCTGCAATATACATCAATATCGTTTTCATTTTACAAAGCACAACAGCTGTGAATCTTCATTTAAAGCCCTAAAGAACGGGTTCTGAAAACTGCAGTAAGGCTTATCACATTTATGCCCCTTTAGAGTTCACCCAACACTGACAGCAAGCCCTGGAGGGAATTGCTATTGAGCACACCAACTGACTTATTTTCTTTCATAGTGTCTTGCCCACCTTTCTAATTAAAAAGCCATTTACACCAGAGCACACATCAGCACTGAAGCACAAGGACATAATCTGACCCAGTTAAAACTTTCTGGTGTGACCACCAACAGTCCTTCCCACAGCATTGCTGCTTCTTCATTTGATCATGAAACTACTACTTCAAGCAGTACTTCCATGTTTTGCTGGTGGGGGGGGACTGATGGAACATGCAAGCATCCATAGCACCAAGTTTGAGAAAAATTGAGCGCTCGATTATTGAGTTATCGCAACATACCTCGCATTCCAATGGCGTCACATACACACAAACACCTACACACGCCGACTTGATTGCATAGGTTCCTTTGTTAACACAAGGAACCAAAAATGGTTCCTGACCTAGGTACAGCATCTGATAGAGATATGAATGAGCATGTTATTTCACTGACAATGCAAGTGAAACAGTTGATCCAATGAATATGCAAACATATTCAAATGGGAGTAATGGCATTGTTCCTATGGTGAATCATTTGTGACACAAAGGTAATCAAGAAGAAGGATTCATCTTTTTGACTGTGACAGCCTCTCTTCGGTACAACCGACTTTTCACGGGAAATTTGCAAAAGAGAGCATTTATTTCTTCTTCATAGCTTGTCTTCCACGATATGACAGCAGGCAGTAATAGGATTTACGTGGAACATTTTCACGATGAGGATGACGAACGTTTATCAAGGGGGCTTAGGGCAAATTGAGTGATGGCAGAACCATCTAAGTGTACACTACCATCAATTGGCAGGGGCGTGCAAGAAAATTTTTTGCTCGACAGTCACCAGGATTGCAAGAAATGGTGCTCTCTAGATCTTGTGAGATGCACTGAAATGTTTAAGAATCTGCCTCAAAATGTTAATTCCAGGAAAAGGTCCCTCTTATTGGAAAACTGTTACCACACAAAATTGCTATTTTATCTTAGTATTTGCTAAAAAAAAGTGCCAGTTGGAAAAGTGGTTCTCTGAGATTGGAATGGCCAGCAAATTTTTCACATTGGTCAGACCCAAAGACCACCGACCGGCTGTGCAGTGGCAGATTACTGTTCAGAAATGGAAATTAATTTCAACTTTGTTATTTTAGTTCCATTCAACAAAATTTAGACATATCAAATTTTCTTTGTAGGCACAACTTTTTTTTCTTTATCACAACAAGCTGTACCTTAAAGAAATAGAAACTCACCTCAAAAATTTTCTTTAATTTGTTGTTAGAGCTGACAGATTTAGAAGAAATTGTAAGGTACATGATTTCCTGGAGGGTTAAAAGGAATACAACAAATGAAGAATGTTAAAATTTGATTGTAAATTATAAAGCGCATGTCGAAAAATAAATACAACTACCGGAACGGTTAAACAAGAATAGTCACAATGAATTTCACTTTGAAGTTTTTTCAATTTCAAGTTGGTGGATACATCTATGATCTGTTATGTCTGTCAGTATTTCGTGGTAGCATTTATCACTTCTATAGCAGACTCAAAAACCAACCTATTGGGTAAAATCTCATGCTTTGACCATAAATAAGTCCAACACTTAATAATCTGAACTGACACCCAATATGGTATGATACACCGTAAGATATTTATTTACGTTCGGAAAATAATAATTGGATACTCACAGGTCTCAAAGATGCGATGAGTTCATCGTAAATGCCCATAAATGCCATCAATCTCAGCTTAGACTCATAGCGATCCAATCTCGCGAGCTGTGATACAAGAGCAGACGACAGTGTCACGTGCTAGCAAAGACAAGTCACATGACAACAAGAACATGTCACATGACATCATCTCCTAATGTCAGGTGATGACATACAGTATGTAGCAGTTTTAGGTAGTTTTAAAGGTTGATTACAAAATGCCAGTTGTGGATCAAAACTCATGTCAGCTCAACTGTTGTTGTGATATACTACGTTGATATCAGCAACCCCTAACTCACATAGTTTTGGTTCTTTATGAACAACTCACTTACCTGTCTCAACATAACGCTGCATTTCCATTGGTCATGCCAAGAGTGCTGGAGTGCACATTGGGATGGCTACTAAGACATACCTGGAATAAGTACTGCTCAGCTTCACCAAAGTTCTTAAACTGCTCGGCATTTTCTGCTAAAAGCTTCAGCTCCGCCTTTTCTGGAAGGAATTTCAAAAGAAATTCAGGAGCTTCCTCTGGCATGTTTCCTCTGTCGCAACGGTCAATGTGCTCCATCAATTCTTTAACACTAAGAGGAATGTTTCGGAGGGTGATGACTGCGGTGGATAAAGTTGGAGGAAAAAGAAAACAACATGTGAAACATGTACCAGTTGGCATTGTTTCAAGCCACTGAATGGCCACCAGGGTGAACAACTGAAGAAAAATTCAGGTCCTGTCTGATGGCGGAAATACTATACAATAAGTAGAAAGAACAGGCTAGGCCAAACAAACTATGTAAAACAGACTATGTAAATTAGCCTTCGTCATGTGAAATGCTTACTACACTTGTGTGGAGATTGCAGAAGATGTTCATTGGATGAACCTGAGATAGTGAGATCCATCTCCTTCAGCATAAAGAATAGTCCCGACAATATTCAAAATATTTTCATAAGTTCCAAAATAATACATAACAACATGTTAACTACTCTACTATGAGCCTTCCTATATCAATACAGATCGTTTAAAGCTGCCAAAATGCTGACCACGGCTATGTCACAAAAGTCACACAAATACAAGAGCGCATAAAACTATTGTGCCGTATCTACATCATCATGCCATTATTATGAATTATTCATAAGGCTGTAGCGAATGTTATTACACAAGGCATTACAATTTCAATAATTTTGTGGACCAAGTGGGTGCTACTTTTGCTAGGAAATGCTGCCTGTGATCATTTTTCAATATTCCCCATTTATGACAGGTTTGGGGATGGTCTGAACTATTCTTTCGTTTTTAGCATTAGCATGTCAGCATACAGGTGACCTTCAATTACATTATACACTGAGAGTAAAGTTACCATATACCTCAACCAGTTTAAATGTGATTAATTAGAACCTTGGACAACTACGGACTTCTCAATAAAAGAAAAGTCAGTCACTGATGTCCGACACATCTTTGCAGAGCAAGTTTGGGGTCCACTACAGCAGTGAACTCAACAAAAAACACATCAAGGCGAAGCAGCAATTCCAGATGTATTTTTCCGCAAAGCTCTCTAAGCCCTTGCTTATACACACCTAGGTTTCTGGCTCTGGTGCTTTCCACCAAGCTTATCCTTTTTGCATGCTTTTCTCGAAGTCGCTGAAATTTCTCCTGCATCTTGTTTGATGATTTGAAATCCTTCAATCTGAAGGCCTCTTCAAAGTCAGTGAAATCCAATTCCTTGAACACCACCTCGTCGTTGATTTCCTGACATGAAGCAGAACAGAGGAGTGAAATTTTGAACGGGAAAAGTAAACAGTCTTCGAGTAATAAAATTCCTGGAACTCACACGCAAAGGGACACTTTCGGTTTGGAGTACATCCAGAGCCAAGACTCTTCGAAGACTCTACGTGGTTGACCAAGATCGACTGACCCATGCATTCGTCAATATCTATCAATCAACCAGTTGGTAAACTTTGCATAGTGCCAATACCAAAATGTTTGTTCTATTAAAGGCACGAAGACAGGAAGTCACCTCTGGGTGAGCATGCTTCAACAGCAAAGGTTTTAAATGTTTTCTACAAATGGAAAAGGATGCGGCACTCTTGATGGAGGAAGGCAGGTCATTCCAAACCCGGAATGTTAGAAAGAGTAAGATGATGACTTTACATAGGATAAGCTGGTACTTTTGCAGTCGTACAGACAAGTAATTAGGTGCTATGTTTGACAAAGTATAACATCTGACCTCTTCACCACCTTTTGCATTTTTATAGTTTCATCAGTTTCATTAAATTTTCATCAATTTTATTTTATTTATTGTGTGTTCCTCCATGGCCTAAGTCCCAACTACACACATGCAGTCATATCGAATATCTCAAACCAAAAAGCAGTTGGCCTAGTATTTGTAAAATCAATCGACAAATAGACTGTTTTGTCTAGTGCACGACAAAAAGGACTATAAAACTAATACCTGGCATAAATGGAGCAAGGGTGGCACAAGCCACTTTCAAAGTGTACAGTGTTATGTCACCTTACAACTGAGGTCTCCCATTTCACGTAAATCTGGGAGAGCTCTTGAGTCTTCGCTGTTGCTAACCCAGTTTGAAATTCTCACCGTTCCACGACACACCCCGACAGACGCAATAAAAACACTAGCTAAATTTCTACTTCACAACATCATCTCCCCCCCCAATTGGTAATTTGTGATACATCAATGGTCAAGACGATACTGACACTCACAACTTATGAACACTGATGAAAGTAATTGCAACATCGTACATTCAAAGTGGCTGATTGATCCGGCAATAAATACTAACTGGACATATTCAATGGAGTCTCCCATCGTCGAACTTAAGGGGGAGTCTTATTAATTCAGAATATTACCTTGCTTATTTTTGCGGTGTTGGTGTCACTGAAGGTAGAGGGAGTGCTTACCCTTAAATCTCTCGATATAGTGCCTTTTATGACAAAAAATGCTATTATTCATATTTCAGTACACATTCAGAGTACCTTTTTGTCATTTATCCCTCAAATTGTAGAGGTTGAACCCTTCTAGGTGTTTAGCACCAACTGTTACGAGGGTATATATCAATATGAGCAAACGTTACCTTGAAGACTGTCTTCCCTGCTGAATGTATCGGAATCCAGTTGAGCATCGGAAGAGGAGCACCGGGGACTATTGGTAATTTCCTCTTGGATTTGGAGCCAGGTACTGGGGGTGGGGCCGGTGCCATTGGGGGCGCCGGGGGAGGTGGTATGCCTGGTGAGATGAAACAAACCAAAGCTATGTTTACCTTGACTTTAAACAACAGTCGACGTAAACGTCTTTCAACATGCTCTGCTAGGTTTACCTCAATAGAACAAACCTATGGTAATTGCATTGACACCACAGTATGTTCGTTTCAATTCCATGAGAATTGTAAAAGTGATAAAAAACGGCGAAATGCAAACAAGCCAAAAAGGTTTCCATTTTCTCATATCTTGTAGCTAATGCAGTCAATCAAGTGCTACAGAAGAAAATATATAAAGTTTAACCTGTTTCTTATTGATTAAAATTCTTAGACCCATTTTCTCAAAACTGTAGGCCCACTTTCCCTACACTACAGGCTTACTAATAGGCAAAATAATAGGTGGATCTTTACACATAAGAGAAAAATGAACCAAAACACTACTGTAGTAATTGATATTCACAAAAATGTACAGCAACATACCTTCACTTGCTTTGCTTCATTAAGTAGTTTGCTTAAGCTACAGGTTAGAAATAGTTTTTATTCTGCATTTTATCCTTCACTGCCTTAAATTTCACAGTTATAAAAATACAAAATATGAGTGTTTTTTTCAGGTATCTATCAACAAATATATGCCCTATTTGTTAGTATAGGTCTTTTTTTATAGGTTTCATGAGAAGTATAGATTCACTTGAATGACTGCTATGGTATTCCCATATAATACCATTATATTAAACATATAATTCACTTGACCCTCAATTTCCTAAGGATGTAACTCGCAAAAAAACTGTATCACAGCAGTTCACAACTAGCCATTTTCAGAATTTCTCTCTACTTTGTCATCCTGACAGACATTAATGTCATTCACTCCTAACGCTAAACAGTTCTTATAACATATCAAAGAAAGTGTTTGCACCAGGTTCAAAATCTCGAACTTGCACACCCGCTGTCCATCGTTGGTCGGGTACCAGAGTACTTAAAAATGCATCTTCGGTTTATAATTTGCTTGTGGAGTCATCATACATTTTTGCTTTGCACGGTGATAGAACACCACTCATGATGGTTCTTTAATACGTACGTGCATCGCAATGAAGTGTTCTTAGTTAGGCAAATCTTGTGACACACACACACACAATGTATGTTAGTGAAACTTTGGGGTCCTGATAGCAATTTCAGGACTGGGTCCTGACATTTTTGGTCAGGTACGAGGGTACCCAGGTACCCAGGTGCTCCGGTACCTGGCGCAAACGCTAGTTAACAAGACCACGGAAGGATGAAAAGCTGATATTAATATACAGAATCATCAATTGAAGGTGATCATAACTGACAATATGGTGAGGCAAGATATTACAGTTAATATCTTTCTTTGGATTTAGATAATTATATATATTATTGTCTTGTATGCAACAAGAGCCCTCTTACGATAGCAGCAATTAGGATTAGGATATTAGCTATTGTGCAATGGCATATGACACAGCATCTATAAACTACTTCTACTTAAAACATTAAAAGTAGGTTAAAACCATAAGCAGGTTGACCTGCAAAATTTCTGCCCCAGGTTTACACTACATTTGCAACTACATTTGTACTCAAAAAGTTCCAACGCAGGTTAATGACTTGAGTATCATTTAACAGCCACAGGTTTTGTCGATATGTACATATTATATCACATTCAAAGAAATAGTGACAATTAAGTTCCATCAATTTGTAACCACATCCCTGTTTGACATCAAGAGGAGATTTTATCAAAATGTTTTGTAGGCAACTGAACTCACCTGAAATATTTGTTTTCAAATCATTAAAGATAGTGGCTCTTAACTCTACTTTGTGTCTAACGGTTAGCTCTGTATATGCATATAACACATTCTACAGTATCCTTACCACTGCAATTTCGACAGAATTAATGCACCATTTCAACTGTGATGTGTGTCAAAATAATAGTAAGCAAACAAAAACAAACAAAAGAATAACAACATACTAAAACAAATCTAAAATAAAAAGGCACTAAATTAGCAGCCATCAAAAGGAAAGAAAAAAAAATTACAGAAAATTAATTTTAAAATAAAGTTCCAGAATTATGAGTGATTCAGGTAGTGCTTTGAAACATGCAAATGAACGAACAACAAAATACAGAATTGATTGGACTTAAAACTGTCCGGTATTTTTTTCAGAAGCAATGATGATGGTGATGATGCTTAGAGTACAACATCAGATCATGAATACCAATGTGTCACACCTTCATTCCTTTTTGAACTACCGAAGTTTGAATATCAATGCCTGATGTAATTGATAATGCCTCGAAACAGCATATAGCTTGTTGCTGTGGCAATGTTATGTTGTTCTTTTTCTTTTCTTCTCGACTAAACAATGTAATCAAACAGACTTGGATTTTTGTTTGCCTGAGAGTGAGAGTCGGGGAGAACTAGAACAATGTTTGGAGATACCACAAAAGTTGGAAAAACTAAAGGAAAAATAAAAGCAGTGTGGATTAAAGGCTACAAAAGGTGTCCGAAGAATTACATCAATTGTTGAGAAAAGATATCATAAGAGAATTTTAGAGCAAAATTTAAATATTGCAGCAAAACTACTGTACATGAAAAGGAGTTATTAAAGCTTCACAAAAATTGATGTACTACCTACTAAGGAGTGAACATTACACGGAAATTAAGTGCTGAAGAGAGAAAATATTTGGTCTGGGGAAATTTACAAGTTCTTCACATTGTGATACATTAGCCCCTATGAAATTTGCACAGCATAATACTAAACGATCTCTTTAAGTCAACACCGTGTAATCATTTGGGTTTCTTAGAAAACTGAAGCTTCACAATATTTCAACAGCCTTTTATATCCTTGTTTTTGCACATGTAATAGGTTAAGATTACTCTGATGTGCACTGACAAAAGTTATATTTAGACTTGAATGAAAAATCAAAGCCATAAGAGTGAAACAATCATGAAGGGTGTCGCTTTTTTTTCGTACAGGTACTTTGTGAATGTTGCTATTAACAAAATGAGCTTTTGGATGTTGATAAAAGGTAGAAGAAGGAACAATGTGAATAGAAACTAATCAAATCAAAGCTGTAAAACTGAAGAATTAAATTTACTCAAAACATTATTGTCGTGGAGTTTAAGCTATGAAATGTCTGGTGTTTTTTTGGCTGAGAAAAGCACAGAGCGTGACAGAACCCTAAGATGTTTGCTTTGGTTGATAACCCTTTGGTAAACGACAAATGAACAGCGGTGTTCTTGATGTGAATGACCTCACGCTGCTACTGTACTATAAAATTGGAAAGCTCAAAGACTGATTTGAATATAACATCTGCTAAATGCAGATGAAATATGAAAAATACCATGATAGTGAAATGCTTGCACCAAAATGATTTCAGACATTTGTTTTTCTTGTATGCAAACAAACCTTCTAAGCAATTGAAATATACAAATTTTTGTGAATTGTGGCAATATTTACACTCTCTGAAGCAAAGCTGACCAATTTATGGAAGTGAGTATACACGATGATGCTTTCACAGCGAATTTGAAAGAGTTTTATCAGATGTCTCATAGGTTTGCTTGTTGAAAGACTAAATTGACCTAAAAAAGAAATGGTTTCAAAGAACGAAGAAGATGAAAAAGTCAGATTGTCAAAATAAACAGACTGATACAATTATTTGTTTGCATGCTGCAGGAGTTGCACTTTAGTGTTTGCTTGATTAGTAAACGCTGAAGCCAACAAAGCATAAAAACAGAAAACAAATCCTTTAAAATGACGACGGACTTGAGGTTGGAGAAATCACCTAATTTGACTTGTCGGAAAGCCTGAGTAAGACTTGAAGTGGACGATGCTAGGGAGGAAACAATAGCAAAACATGAGAAATCCGTCAAGAGAGACGGCGGATGCTGGAGGGAAGGAAACGGACTTGCCCACCGAACAACTTCACATGATGAGGGAGACAAAATGCTCAACTTCACCCACCTCTCTGAGCCTCCCACATGCTGTGAGTGTTTTCTTTATTTTTTTTCATACCATTTATACAAAATTATGACATGCATTTCCCACTTTCTTTTACTTCTTCTTTAGGTGCACAGAGGCTCTTCAGAAGTAGATCCTGGTACAAGCAGCAATTGCTGCCCTTCTTCTTGTGTCCCACATTTTGTTGCTAATAGTGTACATCACTCCAACAAATTAAATTCACTATGCAGTGCTCATACTTGCTAAAATAATAGTAATAATGATAGTAATAACATTAATAATAACACACTATTTTTAAACTTAGGTCCTATAAACTCTCATCAGGGTCCTACAATCGTTTAGAGATGGAGAAAAAAGTGAAAAAAAAAAAAAATGGAAAACAAATGTAACTGGGGAAAGTTTGGAAGGAATACCGGTCGGAGATGTGACATACTTCAGACTTCAAAGTCCGTTCAAGGTCACTTTTAAGGCAGCATCTACATTGGTCGAACATCCGCTATGTCGCCGTTTGCAAAGCCGTTTGACATTGGATCGATGTTGCCAAAGACTGACATCTGACATCATTTGGACCAAAATCCAACTTTCAATGACCATTTAATGTCCATTTGACATCAGCAAAAAGGCTGCAATATTTTTTGACTTCCACCCATGTCGTTTTTCAGTTCCAAAAAGGATGTGCTTAAGAACGAGGTCAAACTTATCTTTGATAACTACCTGACCTCAATCCAACCGATTGGACCAAAAACCAACCTCCACGTAACTGCAAAATGTTCACAGATAAGATGGTAAAACTTTTGTTTTACCAGTGGACATGTTTAATTGTGCACCATTGTCCTTGGCACACCAATAACATAGCTAAGTGTGGGGATTGAGTGATCTCTGTTTTAACATCCTAAGAGCACAAACATTGTAAACATTAATGTCCTTTGCCAAATTGATGTTAGAAATAAGGTGCTAGGCGGACATAGTTTCACTCAACTGTAAGTAATTATCGCTGGAAAATGATGAACAAAGAATTTGACTGTAGATGAATTTGTTCCAAACCATTCCTATGTGAAATGTTGATCTCATAGCTATACTGTTTTGCAGCCACAAATTCTTCAATTTCAAAAACCAAATAAACAATTGATGACTGCAAAAACATTTTGGCACTCTGAAGCCATTTCTGCTGCTGGGTGCTTCCATCCATCCATGAATATCTGTCTACGAGGATTTCAATGTAAAGACCTTTTGCCAAAGGGAGAATTAAAGTACAATCAGTGAAATCTGAGGGGCTATGTGACATTCTATTTTAAACCACATGATTGACCACAAAGGATGACTCAGTAGGACCACTGGGATCATAAATCCCTATTGCATGTATTCTACCATCGGGCCGGACAATCGTTTATACGTAAATTACTTTCATCCTCACCTTCACTTCCGCTCTCGGATTCGGTCTCTGTCCCAGTTTGTTCCTCCTCCGTCGTCTCCGAGGGCGTTTCCTCGATCGGTTTCATCAGATAATCGAAAGTGGTCATCTGGGATTCGGGCTTGATACCGGTCTTCTGCTTGTACATGTCCTTGATATGGTGAAGAAGAAACGCCAAAAATTGTTGCTTCAAACAACGTCATCTTGAAAATTATTCTCGTACAATCGTGTCGTGACGAACGAAGATGTGACATAGTTAATTCACATCTGGTGTGTCCAAACGTATAGCTGACCACAAATTTAACCGCTGGTGATGGCACACTTAAAGGTTCACATACTTTGCTCGTGCAAAATAATCTCCCACTATAAGCTAGCTGTTTATGTTGAAAGTTTGGTATGAGTCTGGGACTACATCTTGTAAGGAATTTACTCAATGTGATGATTGATTTGATACAATCAGATAAATTTCAATAAAAACGACGAAGTATGAAAACAAAGAGTTTTGATTATCATGAAATCATTGGCATTAAATTTGTGAAAGACTTCATCATTTTCCTATTGAATAATTGCACAAATCAGGGAATGGAATATCACAAGAATTTGAAATCAACACTGTGAGAAAATTCAATTGACAAAGAAAGAAAAACAAGGATAAATTAGAACAATTAAATTGTAAATTTTAAGTACAACCAATTGCTACAGGCCCTCCTTTCTTTACTTTTTAAAAATTTGAATGGATGATATTTCTCTCTCTTTTTAAAATTAACTTACAGACATCTTTTCCATGGCAGTTTGGAGCTCTTGCACCCGTCCTTTGTACTCATCAGACTTTTCTGTGAGCTGCAAATGAAACGGATGAGTGAGAGACCAAAAAACAGAAGTGAGCAAACTTTGAGTATGAAATACCGAACAAAAGTTACCCGATTTAAACATTTACTACGCAACCTACGGCAGCGACTCGGTGATGCCTTGAAGATTTCTTCCACTGGGCATTTTTGCTTCATCCCCGCGCTCTCAGACAGAATGCCAACTGATCATGAATAAATAGTTTAAAGAGTGGTGTCTCTTTTTTTTTCCATGTGATTTATTTTTTCATGATTCTTTTTTTTTTACATTTTGATTTATTTCACTTCTAATGTTTCATTTAAAAGAGTGTCATCCAATCAAAAGGCGGCATCAGCCGTATTTCCATCTCTTTCATTGGTGTTTTTTATTCAAATCAACGAGCAGCAGGACATTCCAAGCCAATATATCTGAGCCAATCTTTGACCTTACTGGACATGCAGCAGACATCCTGGGGTCCTCTGCAGTTTTCTCCAAACGTTCGGCTTGTTACACGACCGAATCAATTTTCATTGGTGCAGCTGTGTGATGCATACACCCAGTCATTTCAAATTGTTCACTGACATTCAAGAAAACTATTCTTTAAGAGATATTATTACATCATGACTATTACAGAACATTAGGACAAACAACATACCTCCTTGATTTTTTCTTTAAGATCCAACTTTTCATGTTCATAGTTCTGGAGGGAAGGAAAAGAAGAAAAAAGATGACAGTTTGATTTTTCAGTAAAAACACAAACGATCAAGAGACGATAAACTTGTGATATTCAATTTTAAACTTCAGAATCATTCATCAAAATAAATCACCCAGACAACATTCAACCCCTGTATAGAATTACCATCTACATACTTATCCTGTAGGCTACCATCACAGAATGTTAAAATATAATGTGAAGTGGTAAGTGACCAGTGTTAAACTTATACCCCAGGTAGAGCCTCTGAGAGTGGTTGCCATACCTTTGTCCTTGCTGACCGCCAATCCTCACATGATGTCATACATGATAACTTTTCATCGAACGACCAAACCTAACCATTATGGTATGTCTCAATATCACCTCATGTTCTATCATGCAGAAAAGGGTGTTCTCGAGGCATGATGTGAGCACATTACAGAAATTCCATGAGGATTAGGTCCATGCTGATGGCTGCTGCAACATTTCAATCCAATTCTCGATTCATATGATCTATCTTCATCCACCTTTCAACATCACAAGTTTAAGTCCATTTGCAATTACGATTTGCATGGCATCACAACCTATGCTTAAAATGTAAGGAGATGTCAAATACTACTCTTCAATTTTTTCCTCTTGGATTGCTAATATCTAATATCACTCGTATTCGTCCCCTGTTTGTAGTATACATGGCTCGAAACGATGACCTAATTTCGATAAACTTTTCAAATTTTGCTGATCAAATGTACCTCACTATATTTGTGCACCTAAACAAGACAAAAAGTACATTAAGGAGTTCAAGCTAGAAACCACAAATTACTTACAAAGAAGAAAGTACTGACTGAATTTGGTCATTACCACTTGCGCTGTGTCTCACCTATTATAACCTCAGAGGTTTGGTCACAAAACAAATACACTTTTCGTTGTGCTTCAGCTACCGAAATATAAATACCCTGTCTAAAGAAAGCCCCCAGACAGATGGGTACCAATAAAGACTGTTTTTTACAAAAGTCAGTACCATGGTATTATTTAACTTCTGAACAAAAGAAATAACAGATTGACCTTTGAAAGTGGTTTTGAACAAAGTTCACCGAAAATAAAACCTTACCCACAATTTGTCTTGCTGTCTGTCAACCTACAAAAGAGTGAAGGAAAGGAAAAAAGTACACAATTATTGAGAAAATTACCAAAATACACAAAAAATGCAAGCTAACAGCAAACAAAACTGAATGGTATGAGTTAGTTTACCAGACAGTGGCAGTGACAATCTAGGAAGTGTGTTTTGGTTTCATAGAATTGCTGCAGGCTTTCTATACTTGTCCTGAGTTATTTTAATTGAAGATGCCTACAATTCCCTTTTTTTTTTTGGCATGTTTTTTTTCTGCTACATTAATTACCTTTCTGCATCTGACTAATGCTATTACAATGTACTTTCTCCAGAAAGTCTTCTCTGTAAACGATTAACTTGTGTCTGAATTGTTATCACCGCTTTGATGATTAAAATGCTGAACAAATGGAGGAAAAAAGAAGCAGTTAGGTAACTGCTTGTAAAAATTTCTTGTAATCTTGGTTTCAGTGACTCTCGATCCTGTTCCCAATCTCTTCATGACACTTCCTCAGTTGATCGCTTTCATGATGCATTAATACAACACTTCTTTTTAATACCTCTTGTCTGAGCAGTTCATTTCTCGTTTTATGGACTGACAAAGCCTCCTGTAGACTTTGTATGCTCAAGTAATGGCTGTGCCAAAAGTCTAGCTCCTGTCTGACGGCTTTTGGGATGTCGCTGCCGTAATTCTAAATTGATGGAGGAAGTAAAATTGGAGACAAAGAGTTGATCAGTCATTGAGAGACAGACAAACAGACAGACAGACAGAATTTTGATATAAGTGAACAAACAGTGATGCAGTACTGTTAAGTGACAAAATGCAAATGAAAATCATAAAACTGATTTGGTTTGGATTTACATGAGTCACAAAATCTACATGTCATTTTATGGCTTCTGTACTAATATTGTTCTACTAGATTGCCTTAATCAGGGTTCCTGTACTTTCCTGACATTCCCAAGACCAAATGAAGAATGTCAACGACCTTCCTCCACATGATGTCTTGCATAAGAATTCAACTATAACAGCAAGAGACAAAGTAATGAACAGAGGAATAAATTTTGATATAATGAGAGAGAATACATATCGATTCTACAGTGGGAAAGAAACAATGTCATTGTGTGAAAACTTCCGGTACTTTTCCAGGAGTTCACACAATATTACTGAATTTTTATACTTCTCCAGGCCTTGAGATGATCTTTGACAATTTCAGGGCTTTTCCGGGTTTGCCATGACTGCAGGAATCCTGACTAATATTGAATGTTTTCAGCAAATTTAGTGGCTAACTTTCAGAGTTGTTTGTGCAGTACAGGTACGTGACAGCTGGTCCCATTCCGTAGGAATCACTAAAATGCATTTCTTTTTGCATGTAGCAGTACACATTTAATTGACTTGCACCAAAAACCCTTTGTTTTATTATCTTCATATTCATATAAACATATGTACTTTGTGCCATTGTTTGGCCATTATCTCTGGATTTGTCCATGCCTTAAAATCATGTCACATCATAGGAAGTTTATGACTATTTTAATGAAATACAAGAAGATGTGCTAATATCTATATTCCTCAAAAAGGCTCCTAAACTCTGACATTTCTGACTACAAAATACAGATCATTCCAGGATAATCATGACACATGCTAAGGGAACAAAATTTCTTTGATGTGTTAATAAATTTACCACAGTCCACCACGTGCCGCATTCCATACTGTATTTCTGTGTAATTGTGCTTCATGACGGGATTGGACTTTGCCAACACAAAGAATGGATCAAACAACCTATTGTTTATTTAAGTATGATTGGTTAGAGAATAATTAAACATATCAGACTGTTCTTGTATTTCACTTCTAAAAGGATTATGGATGTTTAATCTTCACTTTGCCACCTAGCCTGACCTCTCCTCTGCAGGAAACAAATTTAGGTACCATCTTGACATTTTGTGTTTCATTGATAACTATCTACCATAAAACTTGTCAGAAAACATTTTTCAAAAGATGTTTTGTTGATAAGAGGATATTGACATTGTACCCACGAAAAAATCGCGTTGCTTACTTTGTGGAAAGTAACAACCTAAAACACATAAAACATGAACTTCAGTCCCAAAAGGAAACGATATTGGTTAATAGAAGGAGACATGAACGTAACTTGAAAAGGCGGCACACAGATCCACGAGTCTGCCGCAATTCAAGCAAAGCAGCATCACCGATACAGTATTTTTTAATGCTGTCATTTCCTGAAGCCAGAAAAAAAAAAAGATGTAAAAATGGCCTTTTTTCTTGCATCTGTAACTCAACTTCACTGCGTGCCACACTCGTATCTTCAAAAAGAAGACGATGTCGAAGGTCGTTTATTTGAATGTTACGTCTCTTTTGCAAATGTATCGAGAACGGAGATCGATAAATGTAACATGAAGGTGAAATAAAATGATTACGATGCAAAATAGGATTAAATGCATTCTAAAAAAAAAAATCTTCAAAAAGTAGAGAACATCATTGGATTATATTTGTGCAGGTAGAGAACAAATGGATTGAATCTGATGTTTTTATATGTTTTTTTAAATGATAAGTTGTTCCGTGTTCCATGTAAACCTGACAAAGTAAAGTAATCTACATCAACGTCCGTTTTACAAACTAAGGTGCAGCAATAACATCTGTTGCGGCCAATAAATCTTTCATTACTTTTGAGGACAGGATGGCACAAATGCCCTTGTGTGTAATGAAGACATTAGTGGGGATCATCACTTTGACATAATCCACACGGCACAACATCGAGAGAACCATCGCACCTGCAACTGTGGGACAGCTATCCTAATTAGTGACCGTCCTAATTAGCTGTATTTTAGAGCAGTCCTAGTGAACATTCCACTGTACGTTTTGGATGACTACTTTTCGACAAGACTAGTGTCATTTCCTTAGAATGCATGTTGCGCATCATCTGAAAACCTACAGATTTTTGACAGCCAATCATACTTGCCGATCCAATAGTCTGTCCCATAAATATCAAAAGAGTCACATCTCAATTTGATGGACAGAAAAAATGTTTCTATGGTGAAATTTCGCAGAAACAAAAGAGTTGCAAGATATTTGAAAGTGAACAAACTCACTCTTTCTACTTTGCTTGGAGAAAATTCGGCTAGTTCCAATTCATACTGGAGGTAAACACGTTGGTTGAGATCCGGGGTTGTGGCAAGGATGGTGTTCAAGAATCGAAGACAAAGGGCCTTTGGGATTAATAGATAGAGAAATAAAATGGTTGAAAATATTAATGCTTGATAGGTCAACTGTTGGGACACTATGACAGAGGCACAGCACGTCTAGGAGTCACATGATAAATCGGCCATATTTCATCGAGGGCTAGATAAAAGGTTACATCAAACATGTGATGCTATACCTGAAAAGAAAGCAGTGTTAGTTTCTTGTGCCCATGCAGTTGCAGCTTGTTCCTTAAGATTAGCTGCCCAAGTTTGATAAAAGTTTTCATGCCATACAACATAGGCTACATCTTGATAACTTTTGAAAGCAACGTAAATGTAACTTGCTTCCCAACCTTCAAATCTACAGGGATGAATTCCCAACAACTCACTAAAGTGGGTATTCATGAGCAGCTGTGCTTATCCCTTGCTTCTACCAGAGCAAAAGTCAAACAAGGGCAAGCCTAGGCTTAGAGAGCGCGCTGTCAGAATTGATTTTGATTGCACTTCGAGCAAGATCGAACTTAATGCATTAGTGAAACAATGTCTATGATGTTGCCTTTTGTCAAAAATGTATAAACATCTCTTTCGGACCATCTACCTCTACAAACAGTGTCTCTTGGGAAGAAACTTCAAAATAAAAAAAGAATAATGACTATTTTAAGAGATTCCAGTTTGTAATTCCATGAGTTATGCAACTCATGGAACATGGCCAATTACAAGTATGGATATTTCTCTATAGATGCAAATATAGCTGTATGTTACTTGATAACACTTCAATCCACATAATTCATTGAACTGTCAAAAAACACAAAGTTTTAATTCGACTCGAAAAAGGTTTAATTTACACTGAACTTGGAAACATTCAGTGTTTGGAAATTCAGTATGTAAATAAGTCAGGTTTACAGTTATACCGAGAGTATGGTACTGTTAGCAGTTGTTGACACTATGGGCCTCTTATTTTGTTCTATATACCTAATCAATACAAGCCAGACACACCTACAGTTAAGAATGCAGTTGCCAAAGCAACTTGCGAGTGATTTTACATTATGTTCCAACATTCAAAAACAACACTGAAAAAAGAAGTGCAGAATACTCAAACGTAGGCACTTTACATAGAGAGAACAATACCACCCATGGATGCCAATTTGTTTCACTCAGGATTTACTTGTTGTGTTAAATATTTATGTATTTATGCATTGCAATCGTCTGCAACAGTGCTTGCATAAAACTTTTGAGAAAAAAAATATGAGAAAGAATGAACAGAGAATGGGAAAGCATGACGGGAACAAATCTTTTCACACCGTGTCCTGACACTGGCTCAGTCTTCTAGCTTTTAATTGGATGTTTTGTGTTTGACAAACCTTTGGAAAAATAATAATAATAAAAAGCCAAATGGGGCCCAATTCAACATAAGCGTAAATCGTAAAATTTGGTGAAGTATTGCATGCTTTGATGCCTAACAAGGTCTACCTCCTGAACTTGTTTGTTTCAAACTGAACATTAGACAAAAATTTTCTCTGCAAATTTTTCCATTTATATGAACACTAATCAATGATAGTGCTGTGTGGTTTTCGTTTCTAATATGCAGACTGTTGTACATGGCATATCTTAGCACAGACAAGGATCTAACAGGCAAAGGTTTGTCAGAGGCAATTACGAAACATATGTAACTCTAGTCAATGCCATCTACTGCATAATATGAAGTTGTGCTTTATCAGCACAGACTATCCTGCTAACAGTCTCAGTGTTTTCATAGAATGAAAATGCGAGGCTCACAAAATCCTTGAAAAGTTGACTGGGACAATAAATCAGTCTTTGCACAGTTCTTCCAAATTAATTAGCACAATGTGATAATTTTTTTCTTTTCCAAACTCTACCTAACTTTGATGAGTCCCTTCCCTAATGACTACCAAGGGCATCTTTACGTTTTTCGAAAAGGTACTGCTGACGATTGACTCTGAGAAAAACATACAAAGAGGGACTACAGAGGATGTATCAATTTCCAAAGCGTGTTGCCATGTTTGAAAAGTATGACTTAGCACATGCACCTCTAACACACAGCATGTGGAGATGCATGTCTGACGTCACTATTCACAAAATTTTTGCAATAACATGGAGGCTTGCGAGTGAGTACAAAAGTAAAGAGCTTTGTTATTTTCTTCAACTTTTATTTGTAGTACTACAGAATGGTGCCTTCTTTGTTTGAAAAACTGTATTTGAGGTACCAGGACTTATGGGAAGAAGCCCGTACAGTGATTGTTGCCTAACACAGTAAAGAAATGCATGAACGGCGTGGGTGGATGGATGAATACGGCGAAGGTCTTTCGCAAAAGTGTCAGACATCCACCTTTTGTTTGGATTCTGTTTGATAGCAAAGTCATACTGCAGTGTGCACTCTGTTCATATTGGAGCAATACCACGCCAAGCCTCAGAAATTCTTGCAACAGTGTGCCTCTCGCATAAATTTCTTAACCCTTGAACGATAAGCTAATGCTTCCAACTTTGACACTGTGTCGTATGAAATTGTCTTTCATCAAGTAAGAAGAGGTGCTTCAAAGGGGGGGGGATATGAAATACAATGTGGGAGCTTTTGCAAGGCATGTTTTGACTTGTTTTGAAGTTTTCTTCCAAATCCGACGAATTTCCAAACATCCGTGTGATATGTTGCAACATCTCTGTCATGGTACCTTAGACAGGGAATAACGGGATAGTCACACAAAATTCAAGGACACAGAAGGCGTGCATCACATTCGCACATTGTGGCAGAGAATCTTCCATCTGGAGGACTTATAAAAAATTGTGATTTTACGATGTGGTATGACAGTTTCTTAACCAAAACTGTGCATGAGAGGAGCAGTACTGTGAAATGTCTGCAGTAGAATACTTAAGGCACAAGTGAGCAATTTTGGAATTTTTCAGAGGGTGTGCCCACAACACAGCCCCCCAACACAGCCCACCCAGGATTCACCGACGTACAGCTGTACCTGCTGACAGTACAATATGTCCTATAGCATGGTTCCTGGTGCCATTTTGTCATCATGCTAATTAGCACTAATGTTAAAATCCTTTGTGATAATGTCACTCCTGTTGGACACAGAATTATTACTTCCCAGATCCAGCTTCACTGTTTGAGCAACTGGTGATATACAAATGACCCCAAAAGAATGAAAATACCAAAAAACATTGTATTGCTGCATATCTTACGTTTGAACATCATGATCACTAAATTTGGTCATCTGACAGACAAAATGGTAAAAATATCATCCAAGTACTCACTGTCAGCTCCACCCTGTGGCTCTCCTTCAGGATCATCTGCGTTATGGCGTGAAATCTGACTTTTTCTCTGATGTGCTGTTTGGTGTGAGAGAGGACTTCTAATATCCTTTGGTTGCCATTACTGCTATCACAGGCTCTGATGAGGATCTACAACAATAGCAATGGCCAAAACAAAAATACTGAAATTGTTAGTCAGTTGCACAAGTCAAAAAATGAATGCTCAAATGCAGTGACTCATCACACCAAACTACACTTCTGGCTGGTGGAAAGCAAAAATTCTCGATTGGTTTTGCTCTTTCACTGACGGCAAAATTCGAAAGACGCAGAGTAGATCACATTTCACAGCGTACACAGGGATCCGTTGTTTTGATTACACATGTGGAGTAACTTTAGACCAACTGTTGGAGGGACTAGACGTTAGTGGTTGGGAGAATGGAAACTGCCTGGGGTGATGAATCCCTGTCTTTGATTACAGACTTTGATACATATTTTCATAGATGAAGCATAGCACATTGCAGGCCCAATCATGCCAATGCCATTTGGAGTATCACATGCAGAAGGCGATGAATGCAGATATCTACCTCACTGGCTGTATAGGATGAAACTATAAAGAACTTCTCTGGTGTATGTTTATGAACATGTTCATGCTATGGTTGCTACTGTATACAGTACCATAAAACAATCTAACAGCCAGAACAAAAAGAACAATTAAAACATAGAAATGCATTGGTACTATTCTTGGTCAATACAGTTATCACTTGTGGTGAAAATTGGATCATTCCCACTCCTCCAAATTAACCCAATCTCACACCTTCCCCTCATCCAACCCACTTTGTTCTGAGTAGTTCTTATACTTATATAAATACTAGAAAGTCTAGGCTAATCGTCTGCACACATCAACAGCTTCTAATGTGATGTGCTATTTTTTCCATTCCTCTCCATCTGTGATACACACACACACATAAAAAAATGGGTAAAAGTGTAACAAGTTGGAGGAATAAAAGGTCATAATTTAGCAAAAAGACAGGCAAATATAACAAATATATTTTCAATTCAAGTTGCCATCTGATGTCTGTGTATATACACACGAAGAGAAGGGGCTGTGGATCCCAGAGCAAACTCCTTTTGCACCACTTGCATCAAAAGCAAGACATGGCTGCTTTTTACTATTAATTAATTTTCCAATAGAGATACGTGGAATATTTTACACGTGTCATGACGTGTTTTTGGGACGTTGAAACTGATCCTGACATACATGTCTTTAACCAGGATATAGGACAAGCAGTTGATGGGTAGGAATATGGCAAAATGAAGGACAAGCTGCATGTTCAGGATTTTCCTTTTTAAAAGTACTGCAGCATAGTACAGTAAAGTGTGTGTTTTCTGTGAATCATGAAAATTTCCCAGAAATGTTCATCTTTCAGTTATTATCCATGATGTCACTATTTGATGCAAAGATGAGGGGACAGATCAATGGACTATATTCAGGAGATCTGTTACTCTGTAATTGTTTATGTGTAGATAGGGATGTATATTATTTTGCCCATACAAGTTTCTGTCCAGAATCTCAGTGCTTAGCAACTACGTATGTGGAGTCTAGTGAACGGCACACCTCAACTCTGTATCAACAAATATGTTTGAACACGGTGACATCGTGCAGAGGAGACGAAATGTTCTGTCAAAAGCACGTATGTCGGACTAAAATATGACCAAAAGGGATGATCTCATGGAGTCACCTTTGCGAACAGACCCATTAAATGAAAGACCGTGTCTTTATACCGCTTGGTACAAACCAATGCATATTAATGAAGTATTAAAGCTCCTCCTCTCTAGCAATTGTGTAAAGCAGAGTATTCACAGTCTCTCACAGTCTCTCCAATGAATTTAATAAGTACGTGTGATATACTTTACCACGAACGTATACAATCGAGATGACAGGGACTTGCTGATCATGGAGAGGGCGACATTTTCCAAAACATGTGGAGTGGAAACGATGAGCTTCAAACCATTCTGAGGAAAAGATGAAAACATTTCAGGTATTAAATGAGGAACGGTAAATCCTACGATTAAAACATTAGCATTAAAACATGAGCCTGGATGGTCAATGAAAAAAATGACACTTTTCAGAAAGTTCCATGATAATTAAGTTGCACCTTCTGTTGTAAATCTGTGACAGCAACTTATGTTTAAAGATCTGTTTTTATTGGTCAAACTGACAGCAGACTACAGATTAAAAACAGTCCTCTACTAGAGAGGGAGTCCATCTACCACCGGGCAGTAAGCCGGGATAGAACTAGCCTTCACGGCTTGCTCCTTGCTTGATCATCTTTTTACAAAGGTGTCCAATGCAGCTGTGACACCAATAGTTGTTGTTTCTTCTCCGTATGTCATGCCAGTGATTTAGTCCCATCACAGTTTTTTCTTGTGACAGCAGCTGCAAGCTATTTTTTATTCCAATATGAGCAGCTAACAGATACCAAAGCTTCAGAATACAGGGTATCAGGGTTGTCACCACGCCGGGCGGTGCTGGGTGGTGCTACCAAGCTCTCAAAATCTCCGCCCGGCACTCGCCATCAATTTCAGCATCACCGCCTGGCACAAATTTTGTACCTTAACTGCATAAAATTGTTAGATTTCTTTAGAATTCTGAGTGATTATCCTTTTTTTTTGACCATAAAACAGCAAAGTAAGCTTAAACATTTCTGCACTGGTTGAAACCAAAGTACCAAATTCATAATTTATAATCTAGAGTGCACCATTTTACATCCAAGCACTCTCCAACCCGCAAAAATTTTTCAAAGGGGAGGTTCCCTTAGGCCCCTCCCCCAGGATGGTGATCACAAATTACCCGGCTCTCAAAATGGTCTGGTGACAACCCTGCAGTGTATGTTATTTTTGTAATGTAGTCAAACTGCAAAGAACCAAATAATTATCTTCTTCTATTCCTACTGTGTTAGCTCAATCCTAATTAACCTTCGTAGATAGCTTTTTCCCTAAAATTTTGGGGTTTTTCTATCACCTTGAAGACATCAGAAGCTGAATAAAATTTGGACTGACACAAACTGGGCCATGTATCTGTGTTATATTACACCAAGAAAATCTCTGCCTGCATGTTTGACAGAACTATGAGACACAGCCCTGTACACTCTCTTTGCAAAAAGTCCCACTACATCAGGACGTCTCTAATTCCTGATATTCAAAATTAGTGGCATGTGAATGCTTTATGACTGTCACTTAAAGCTAATAACAGCAACACTGTTCTTCAAACGATAACAGCAAAACCATTGTCAAAATGCACGGCATTTCAGATCTGTGATCAAAGCATGCGGCAACCATGGTGACCATGGAACAATTTGGGCTCCTCCCTGTTTCCAAGAAACAAAGTAAATCATTAACCTGATAACTGGAATATCCTCAAAACATTTTAATTAGGAAATATAACGTGTCACAGAAAACACTCCGGGAAAAGAAAAGGACTCAAGGTATGAATGTATGAACTTGAAGAGCTATTTTAATTTCACTTATAAAATAGAACCTCCACCCTGCAAGTATGCTGGAGACGGCAGTCACTGGATGGATGCTACGTATTTACATAGCACAGAGGGCGGCGGAACTCATCCTTAGCAACAGTTGACATTTGTGATACATTGCCATAGCAATCGGAACATAAAAACAAATGTATTCAAAGGAAACTTGATGGATGTGTAGTAAGCATTTACGACTGTCGATTTGTCTAGCATAAATGTAAAAGTAAACGCAGAGTTTTAAGAGGACTTTTTATTATTCCTTGGTAGGAATTCAGTGAAAGAGAGGCATTTGCTGCTGAGAAAGCAAATTTTGAATTTTGTAAAAACAAATCTAGGGCACCATGTATCCCCACATGAATCAGTAATGTCACACTGTAATCTACATACAGTAGTATAGTCACCTTTTACTGTACAGTAAACTGAGAGAAAAACAGATAGGCTTCATAGTCTGTCTCAAAGTTACTTTATCATCCATTAGATCTTTAAATCTTTAATATTCATTGATGTAAAGCAGTGCATCTTCCTCAAAGTTTTGTAGACTACTGTCCCCTTCCACCATTTTGAACTGTCTAATTGCCTCCCCCCCCCCCTCCTTCCATCCCTTGTCCTACCATTTATACTCCAATACTCAAAAAAACGATTTTTCTCACAGTGAACTTTTCCTACTTGTAAAAACCACCTTGAACATGGATTCATTTCTTATGCTATTTTTTTATCATTTTGGGTCACATATTTATTTGTAGGAGGAAAAATTGAAAGGGGTAGCAAAGGGTGGTGGATGGGAGTGAGAAAGAAGCGGAGGGAAAGAACAGAGGAGGGTAACAGACCTCTCAATGCAATATTGTGCAGTAAAGTAGTGCGGTGATGTGTGGTAATCACCAGGGATCCCCACACCAGTGTCAGTGCCCCACTATTTCAGGTGTACTCTGAGACTTTGCAATGCCCCCCCTGGAGAGGGCAATAAGAGACCACTTTGAGATGCATTGGTTTGAAGACTCAATCTCTATGCCTATTCCGTATAGTATCTCATAAACCATTTACTACACAAAAACTCCATACTGTACAATATTAATCTAGTAGATTCTGCATAAACTACTTGTGTCTTCTTAATGTTTTAATGTCTTGGACAAAAGGATGAAGGTGACTTCGATGGAACTTGAGTTAGGGGCTGTTACATCTTTCCTTTTGGTTATGTTTTGACGGTAACCTTTTGGTTACAGATTCTTGTTTGTCCAGTCACTTGCATATAAAGAGATGCCAACACAAATTTGGATCACTAAATCAGGGAGATTCCATAGACAGCAATCAAAGCGAACCATCACAGCATAACGAGCACCCTGCAGGTGGGGTCCAGAGGTCTAACATTTACGGTTACAGTACAGACACCGTGCTGTATTGGCAGTTATGGAAGGGCACAAACCCAAAGCAGCGAATGACTTTCATGCGATATAATAAAGAACAGAACACACATGTATCTTCAATGTGCGAAATGAAATTGAGACACACTTGGGTTTATCAGAGATTTTACTAGTGCGCATGCAGCAGCAACTGTGAGAAATTTATCTATTTTCTTTAATGGTTTTTATAACATCCAGTATCTAATCAGCGGATTTGTAGTTATACGGGAGGTCAAAAGATGAGCGCAACATCCAGGAGTCTCCCTATAGGATCAGGGAGAGTCATCACTCGAGTTTCCTTTGCCTTTTGAATTTCCAATTGTTTGTAAGGAGTACAAACAATTTGACAATCCCAAGAGTCATTTCTGTACAAGTTCCTTTCATCTCATGTACTCCCTTTCCCATGCTCTACATTGTCAGGACAAACTGACGCTAACCGACAATGCTTTAATAATAGAGATCAATATAATGCTTGCATTAGATGATGGTCAGTATACTTGAAACTTATCACCAAGGTCTCCACTGTCCTGCACAAAGTTGTTTATTGTTGGCACATCGTCTTTGTGCATTTTATCATAGCATCGTTCCTATCGTAAATAATGGTTACTTACAGTCGAGCAATTGGAACTGCAACATAACACCAACTTACAAGTCTGTCGCCTATGTTGCTATTTTTATAGTGTGATAACTACAGATGTGAATTTATACAACAAAGAATGAAACTAATGAAATGAAAAAATTAAAAAAATAAAAATTTTCTGCAACAATATGAACACACTAACACATATACAACGCAACGTAGAATCTTGACTTCAATTTGAAATGGACAAACACAACCTAGAGCAAACTCCAGAGAAATAAATGTTTCTTTAAACAGTACAAAATCAACATTAATCTTCACCATGAATGGCTGGGAAATAAACCATCATGACTAGTCATAAAACTGTATTCACAAAATTATCATCATTGGACTTTGTCCTTTTCCCTTGCAGTCCTCCCAATATGATATGATAATTACTGGAAGAGATAATACTGTAGACAATGAATAACACCTGTACTTGGTACAGTTAAATATGGTATCCAACTATTTTCTATCATGCAATCGGAAGACAAAAGGGACAAAAATAAAAAAAAAGCAATGATTATACGGGAACAGTTACTAACTTTTTGAGATAAATTCTTTTAATTTGGAAGAAATATAAGATGTAAACTTAATTCAATCAATTGAAGGTTTCTGTGCAATCATGGCCACGTAATACTGAATTATGAAGCATTGAATATGTTTATGGCCCATTATTTTCACAAAAGGATCAGGTAAATTGGAATCAATATTTGCATGAGATATACTCATTAGGTTCACATACTTTAGATATTTTCAGGGTACAGAATCCGATAGGCACGTTATGGGTGATATTGCTAAACAGCATGGGCTTAAGCCGGGTAACCTGACTCTTCTGCAGAGCTGCAGCTCTTGGCCGGGAGTCACGACTTGAATCAACTCTCCTTGGAGTCACGATTATAGTGGGATTTCAAAATTACAGAAAAACCATTCATGAAGATCATTTTTGAGTTTGAATTTATGTTCTTTGCAAGTGCACACTAAATAAATCATAACATTAAAACAATCTGCTTCATTTGCAATTGTCAGTTGCCATTAGTACCATACATCAAAAACTTCCCAAACTTCTGTTCAATGGGGACCTTGTGTGGAAAAAGCTGGGAGTCTCCCTTCCTGTGAAATTTGTGTATTTTGGATAGGAATTTTGGCACTCGAGGGAAATTTGCTCTTCTTTTGTACAGAAATATTGTGAGAAAATGCAGAAAATGTAGACTCCCCTCCCAGGAACTATTTTTTCCAGCACTAACCAGGAAAAAAAGAGGAAAGTAGGCTATATAAAGCATTAAATACCAAAACATACTGATGAAGAAAACCACAGTTGAGACATTGTACTCTCTGAGCGAAACATGCAGACACATAAATTTCTTTGTGTAATGATTTCATGACTTTAAGTTGTTTTTTTTTTATAATTTGAGAAATTTTTATTTAGAAACTGACAATTCTATAGCTTCATGTTCAACCTTCATCATGAAATATTAAAGACAGGCTCATTGTTTGTTGCCTCTTACAAATGGATGACAAATTAAAAAAGGGCACACTACTACAGTAGATCAGTGTCGCTATGACAACAAGAACAAGCTTACAACCGGATGAACTGCTGGAAACTGATGAATGGATTTTCAATGGGCAATCAGTAATGCATCAGGTATTTGAAATATACTGTATGGATGCATTTTTGTATGCATTTACCTTGCAAATTGCATCAAATTTACTGGTATGTGAGAATGGATTTTGATGAGAATCAACCGATCATGGTATGTTTGCCTTTTGCAGGTTGGACGATTTTGTGGTTAACTCAGCTTATTACAAACTGCAGAACAGAAGACAAAAATGTGGCGGTGTATTGGAATTTATATGGCTTTACTGAAATTTCCACGGTACATTTCCTTTAAACAAAGCATGTAAAGGGTTTGTTGATGGTTCAAACTTTGCCCATTTTTATAAGAAGCTACTAGATCATGTTGATGGTATATCGATATCAATGAAGCATGAGTTTCCATAGCAACCAGCACACCCTGTCAATAACCAGCCAAACAAAAGAGCCGAAAAAAGGACCACAACCTTGGGTTTAGCAAGCTTGGTTACATTTTATGTTTTAGGCCAAGGACAACCAAATTCAGTACATAAACATCTGTCACTAAGAAATATTTCCACTGATAATTTAAGAGGTCCCTAAATGAAAAAGAAAAAGCATATATCTTTTTCACCTCAGGCACTTCAGTCCCCACGCCAGTGCAGCATCTTGTTTGTAACTTAAGCTATATCGTTGTCTGAAGGAAGACCCACTGCATCAAGGTCACAAGATTCCACGTAAAATGCCAGCAAATCACTGCAAAAAGTGTTTCCCTTTGAGACTTAAATGCTTATTTAACCTTGAAATTTGACAAGGGCGAAAAATTTAGACTGGGTTTAAAGTAGATTGACCTTAAAATGTTGTGAAAATTAAGGCCATCACATCTCCTAACCTATTGTAACGTTACTATTTAAGACACTCGAAGAAATACGAAGGAGATCTAGAGTACATACTGTAGTTGTGTTTGTACAACGTCACCTTATTTTCCATAATGCGATGTACTACTGTGAAATAGAAATTTCTTTCAAAATTTGTAACTTCCAAACAGAGCATGATTTTACCAAAAGAGAGGGAAAATCTTGCTTTAATTTTGTGGGAGTTTAATTCCTTTGAGGGAAGCTTGTCTGTCACAAGTTTCACACAACAATGTGGTAAATTTAGGTCAATTCAGGTTGCCTTTAAACAAAGGGAGAATGTTGACAATCAAGACTTAAGCAATAGGCTTACATTTAAGATTTTGGGGAAGTCATCAACAAAATAAAGATGTTATAATCAATCACCTTTCAAGTTTATTTCACTGAATTTTATCATTCTGTTAAACAAGACGACATATACTCACCTCTGATTCAGTTATCTTCCGTAAACAATTTATGGTATCTACTTCATCTTTCTGCGAATACAAGAAAACAAATTGGTCAAATTTGAATGAAATATTTGTTTCATATAAATGCTGTTTAAAGTTTCAGTGACACTACGGGTGGTACCCTAATCAAGAATGGTTGCTTATTAATCCACACACTGTGGTCCACACTAAACTGCTGTACCTTCACATCTTCATTTCAATAACAAGAAATCCCTGCACCACAGTAGCAAGAAGAAATGACAAAGAAATACTTCTGTGACCATCTAAAGGGATGATAAGTGAAAGAATATTTTTTTTTTGACTGCAGACAATTGAATCCCCACTCATCTTGTTCTTAACTTTAGATATGGCTATTTGAAAAAAAAACACATTCTCTGGTCTAAAAAAAAAATACAGTTGCCACAAGATTACATAATTTTACTGTATGTAACATGGCAAATTACTGCAAGAAGTTTTGTTCTGTGAATTCCCAGGGCGTATATTTAGACCTTGAAATTTGACACCATTGTAGTATTAGATTAAGAGTGTATTGTGTAGGTTGTCCTAACATGTTGTGAGGATGAGCAGAAGGTCACAATTCTTTAAACTATTGTCATTTTTCTTGTCAGATGAGATTATAGAGAAAGACAAAGCAGATTCGATCCATCACTTGGCCTGTTATGACATCTCCAATTTCCCATAAAGCACCACTGTTCAACAGAAAATTTGTTTACAATACATAAATGTCACACAGAAGATGAATCATTGAAATTGGTTTACACCAATATAGTGAGTAAAAGTTTTATATACAGTATTAATGAAGTTTTCAATCATTTTGCTGGAGCATGTTGCTATGCAACCGTAAACTTCTTTCTGACTAAATGTAGAGAAGTACAGAAGCTTAAATCTGCACGTGCCTACAGTGAAACATTAACAGGAAGTTGTTTTGCTGTACTTTCTGACAAAGTTGTGAAAAGTGCACAAAATTAGACACCTCAAGAACACAATTCAGTTTAGCTAAAGAGATCTGCGGGGGGAGGGGGGGGAACATGCAAATTCAGCAGGTCTAATATTTGCGCTTTACATCCGGACAATTATTTGTCGGAGCGTAAGTCCCCGCAACTCCAAAGAGACTTGCATACTAACTGTTCAAGCATCAAGTTTCTTGTGACTATAGTCCCAGTACTAGTTGAGACATTCATGAGTGTGTGTGAGTGTAGCTGAACTTTCATACGTCATTCTCAAAACTTTGTACGTATCAAATAATTTCATGCGGACTACACGGAAAAATCAGATATTCTATTTTTTTAACGTGAAATTAAAATTTGAACCATTCCCCCAAAACACATTCTACACGAATGATCTTGGATGGTTTCGAGTGGTTTTTAAACGGTTATGAGTGGTGCCACCTGGTCTTAAAAATGGAAATCGGTTTTACAGCTAAACTTTTTGGAACCTGAATGGTTTCAAATGGTTTCTGTCGAACAGAATTTCACCCTAAAGCCACAATTAATTGTGCTGCACTACCAGAGAGACTGCCAGATTATGCCAGATTATTGTAGACTGGCTAGGCCAGATTACGATAAAAAGACTAGGCGAGATTACGGCAGAAAGACTAGAAATTGTTCATGTTCATGAAGGAACAATGGAAATGGCATACAATGTCACTCGCTCAAAACGGAAATGACTCAACGGAATCAGGAAAACCCAGAGTACAAGGTCTAATGAGTGACGTAAACTGACTTCAGTAACAAGATAACAGCATTGGCAACATTCATGTTTAAATGTCAAATGTATTGTATTATACCAGCATAATCTTTTGTTGGAACAAATATTATCCTTAACTACAACAAATATGACATATGGAGGGGATGTATTGTTCAAGATAACACACAGAATATTTCCACGTACTTAAAATCCTTTATGCAAAGATCACGGGTGCGTACTTCCCTAAACCGACTGACATGTGTTTGAAAATCAAACTTTTCTTTTAACTTATACAGAGTTTTCTGTCAATTAAAGGATGTTTTTAATCAAAAGTTCAGCTATTTATTTAGTCGATGTTCATCTTTGCAAGATAGATGTTTGTGTCCTATATTTGGTCAAAGAACAATTTTGTGGTTTCTTTCTCACACCCACCTTTATATCCTTTAATCCTGTACAAAGTTAAATTCAACACTGCAAACATATGTAAATTTGAAACTGAACTGTCTTAGGACAACAGAATCATCCTTTTCACCACTTAAAGTGTCCAAAATTTCAAAAGTAAATATATCACAAAACTGAAGAAAAAGAAAAGAATGGTTGAAGTCAGATTCACAGGACATTCTTGAGCTGACGTATATAACGTTAAAGCTTCTTCACTCAATTTAAAATCGAAGATTGTGTAATAATTTGTGATGTCATAACAGTAAGCTTTTCAAGGTTACACAAACAGTTTAATATCAAAAGAGAACAAGAGTTCTGTAACATGAGTTGTACAAGGAGGTCATGACACATTATTGTAAAATTGGCTACTTCAAAATACAGTGCTCTTTCAACATTTTGTATCTCAGTGGTGGAACACTGAAGCTATGAAGGTGGGAGATGGACAAACAAGATTTATTTTCCAACAACTGAAAAACATTTTCTTAAAATTTTCTAGACTTGAGGTGCACTAAATATATCACGCAAGTCACCAACACAGCTGAAAGGAAAAACTGACCAAGGGCACAATTCCCTTCTCCTTTCATTCCTCTCTCCTCCGAGCCATCTGTCTGGTTCCTTTTTCTACAGAGTGGAAATTTCATCATTGCAATTCACAACGTGGTTTGGAGTACAAAATTACGATAAAAGATAACACAGACTATATCACCAACCATGAAAGAGAATGAATTAATTTGATTTATTAATATTCAAGCTACAGGAATGTGTATCTCAATTTTGACCTGAGCTGGAATACACTGCAGTTGATGCTACCTACTGTAGCGGTGCAAGGTACAATGCTACTGCAATGGTGCAGGGTACAGCTACAGGTTGACTGCAAATTTGCAGCATGCTGCCCATTGTCAAACTCAAAAACTGCAAACAGACAAAAATAGCTTGTAATTTCTACGCCCACTGACACCACACAGCTGTATTCGAGTCGCTGAGCACACACAGAGGCTTCATATGTACAGTATGGACAATGATGACTAATACAGTCAACAAAGAGTACTGTAGTACATATATCCCATGGTAAACCAATAGCACCTCATGCTTTACATGGGTGAATAGTACACACTGTATTGGCAATATATATATACATATACTTTCAATTATTTTTTTCTTTCTCTTCATGTAAGGCTGTTTGTAGCAAATAAAGCCATTTGATACAACAATATGTGATTTTGTACCCTCAAAGACCACTGTAGGAAAATCTAAGGGAACTTCGCTGCCATGATTTGCAAAAGATTTTGCCACATCCGAATTGATGCTGTGAAGCGAAATGATTTCACAGATAAAGTATCCTTAAAGTTTCTGCAATATTATAGACTAATGGAAAAAATCATGGGGGCATGGTTCGGCAGCTTCAAATGTAATTCCATTGCACATGCAGTGACTCCATGTTGTTGGTTGGTTGTGATGGTGTGAAGTCCAATCCACAAACATTTCCAGGATCTCACTGATAGGTGACTTGAATGCAGCTCTGCTATAGATGCTAAAATGTTAGTGTAGGCTATCTGATAGCAATATACAGTATCAAACTTAAAGAGATGTTTATCTCTATATAGTAAATACAGTAGGCAGGTAGTATATACTGCTTTAAAGTAGGTTTCTCTGACACATCTTGAGTATGTCAGTTACCGCTTGAGGGTATAATATGCCTTACTTATGCACCTTTAACTTACCTGTCTCCACAGAACTATTGCACATCAACCTATCAAGGAAAAACCTGGTAACCTTTAAGACTGTCTGTACCTTCACTCTAGCCCAAAGTGGACTACTGTAGCACCTCCTTCAAAATACCACCCAAAATGATTACTTAATTTTAGCACACCTCAATATCAAACCTATATTTATCACTCTATTAAGTTATGTACACCTTGAATGTTTAACTTCAGAGTTACATACTGTAGCACTGTATCAAACAAGGTTAAGAACAGGCAATACTAAACACAATAAAAATGAATGGGCAACTTGAATGAAGTTGAACCTATTTTCACTAACCATGGTTCTTTGGGGTGCTGCTGAAGGCCTCTGTTTCTTGTCTGTACCTGATGGAGCCTCTGCATTCTTGAGGAGAGAGCGGGTGTCCCCGAGAAACTTCCCAAGTATATCGACCCCTCTGTTTTCACTGGAGATGAAACTTTCCACAAAACTGTGACAAAAACAAAGTTTGAAGTGGGAATCTGTCAGAATATTTACAAATTATATCTAGTTGGTCGTTATTGTTGTATGTTTAGTGGCAGCACCAGGATTTTAGAATGGGGGGGTGGGCCAATGGAGGACAAAATAAAATGTTGTGGAGCAACCAAAATTCATGTAAAGCTCAAAACTGAGTGTGTAGTGTGAGCTTTGGCGAGTGGGATCTACTGCAAGGGCAAAGCCCGGGTGGTGGACAAGGGGGGAGGTAACGGTTTAGCATATCTCTGGGTAAAATCTAAGAATCAGGATAAGTATACTGTGGTTTAACATATCATCCAATGCAAAGAGTACAAAAAAATGTAATGAAATCGGTAAAAATTCCCCCAAGTCGATAATAGACAACTCAAGACCTGGTGGGGTCCAAGAGGAGATCCCCAGTGTGGGACCCACAGGGCTAAGAATGCAGAAACTGAGGTTTAAGTGTATCTTTGCATGAAAAATTACATTAACTCTCAGGATGGGTATATGGTTCATAATGCATCATCCTCTGCAAGATTCCAAACGATTACGTTATTCCTCTAAGTTGATGACAGATGTGAAAACTTAGGACCCTGACGGGGCCCAGGGACATATAGCTTCTATGGGGATTCAGAAAGCGATGCCCCTGGAAGCTCTGAGTTTTTGCAGATCTCTGAGTAGAAAAAATTTAGTCTCAGGACTTCTCAAAACAGAAAGGTGAATGCAAACGGTGAAAATGTGTCAAAAGCAAAGAGCCAAATGAGTTCAGTTGATTGGTTTCTTACTATGAAAAGGACACCAAAATGCTAAAGACATAGAAAACCATACACAAATACCGGCTCAAATTTGTTGCTTTGTTGGGAACAGCCCCCTCTAAAAAAAAAAGGTGCAAAAAAAAACCCCTCAATTTAAGAAAACCTCAACTTTATATTTGTAAAATATAGTACACAATAGAGCTAATATGTCAGTTTCCCCTTTGATACATATATGTACAGTACATATTGCCATTGATACACTTTCATAGCATGCCATTACATCTATTTCATTCTATTACAAGAGGTAAAAATGTGGGAGAAAGTTGTAGTCCCTGATTAGGATATGGTGTGCTGTGCTAATATGTGATAGAATATGCCTTTCCTAACAAGTTTTTTCCAGACATATTGCCACTACTATAGCTTTCTTCGATTCAATGTAAAGGTTGACTTCCATCCAACTTTCCTGCAAAATGATTATGAATCAACAGCCAATTTTTCAGATTACTTACTTGTGCTTTTCATAAAATATAAGAGTGAAACAGTTTTGAAGAAGTGAGAACACCTTCAAATGGAGACACCTAGTCTACCAAACAACAATCTTCAATTCAGTCTACAGTAGGATTGCTAAGTCTGCTAAATTCCTGTTTAACTTTTACAGCATTTTTACATTTGCTTTTGTTTTCCTATTACTTTGTAAATAAGGGCGACCTAAATAAGTTCAATTGAGCTTCGTGTTGTTACTCCCATGTATCTCTTATATCTGTTCATACATTCATTGTACAATCATATTCATAGAGATTGAAATAAAGCTCAAATCCAAAGTGACTTGGAGTATATCACAGAGGACTAGATGAGACACAGTGACAAGCATGTAATACTAATACTAATCTAATAGTCATATGAAGTACTTTCAGCATGATCCTCCCATGCCCCACTGGCAACAACTACAGTAATTGCCTTCCCAATTTCATTAGAATATTAATTTCCATTAGATCAAATCGCTGACCTTTGTAGAAATTTTCTGAATTGTCCCTCCACAAAGTGATAAGGCATGATACATGCCACTATAGTTTGATACTTGGTAACGTTTAAAGCGGGGTCAGAATTCAAAATTAACACACACCACTGACATGTGCAGTACGGGGCCACAAAATTTTTACAGCTGAATGAAGGATGAAGGGAAGTACTATGGGTCAAATCGGACAACTACATCATTGTTATGTTCAGGTAACCCACAGGAAATCCTATTGAGGATAAAAAGACAGGTGGAGGGGGGTATGGGGTTTATCAAGAATGTCAAAAAAGCTCCCAAGCAATTGGAACTTCCTTTCCGCTTCATGTATCCAACTTTTAAGTACATACTCGCGGTCGCCGAGGTACTGTTTCAGGCCCTCCAAGAGACTGCGAAGTGGAGCGAGTTCCCGTTTGACCTTCCTCCCCTCCTTCTGTTTGGTGGCAGAAGATGAGTCGATATGGATGGCCAATTGCTGGACGTAGTACCGGGGATCATCGTGCTCCATGATGAAGGCCTGTAGATGGAAGAATGTTAAAAGCCAGAAAATATAGCAGATTACAATTATGACCAACTCAATTTCGATGGTGTAACATTAATATTGGAACCATATGTTTCCTGTCACTTACAGAAATTCCAAGGTAACGTTTGCTTTGAAATGTTTCCTTTGGCCGAAGGCGAATGTGATACACGATAATTTTTCAGTATTGTGGCATTTGTCCTGACGTGAATTTCAGAATATTTTCACTCTACTACGAACGTTGGTGTACATTTTCTTTTATCGGTTTTCAAAATTGTGATCAGTTTAACATTACAGGTGATCTACTTACATTGACCAAAACAATATGATATTTCTTTCAACCTGACAGAATTGGATGTCCAAGTCTCAGGATTTTAAAAGCAGTTTCTTTATAGGTACTCATCTGCACTGTATACTGAAAATGACAGAATAAGTGTTCCAGAAAAATGAGAAGAAACGGTTCAGTGGTAAAAGGTACAGTAACTGGAAAGTGAAATAAACGCTGCAAAATTCAGTTAACTACGAAATGCCCTTGTCAAGTTGGCAAGCCCACAATGGAATTACCAAGTTGAGGAACCTTTAATTACATTTGAGACCATCAGAAAATGGCCTCATTACTGTCTTTCCCTGAGGGTAACTTCCACAAAATGAAAGGATATGTGATTGGAACTTTGGAATTAAGAGGGTAACGGAGGTGACCTTTTTGTGTTGAACTTGGCATCCCAGAAGGGAAAGAAACTAAATACACGGAAATGACTATAAATGTTCATGTACATTCCTTACATTCTGTAATAGAAATGCCATAATGAAAATAAATGCTGGTGAGAGATTTTGCATTTAATATACAATTCAATGCATAACAAAATTAGTTCACTTAAAAGTGTTCCATGAAGAACAACTGAATTCAAGTAAACATACTTTTGTATTCAAAAAAAAAAAAAAAGGTCACAGGAGGAAGGCCTACCATGTTATAAACATTAGCAAATTCTTTTCATACTGTAGCTAGTCTGCAATGTACAAATAGTGAACAATGAATAAAATTTTGCTACCATAACTAGATAAAGCCCATACAAAGACTTTTCATGAAACAGTATACATTTTAGTCAAAAAAGAAAAATATCATGACCACTGGCAAAGGGCAATTCCACAGTGATGGGTACCTGTACACAGTTTAGGAAATATTGTGTTAGTATGAACTGTATTACATACTGTAAGGCTTCCTTGGAAATGAGAAATTTTACCTGGTGTTATTTACTGCTGAAGGCATACAGTGTAAGTCAGTGTAAGTAAGTAACTGTAAGTACTGTAAGTTTAAACTGTACTTCAAAAACAAACTACTAGTACTGTACTGCTATCTGTACAAGCGACTGGAGAGTCACTACAGTTATGACTCAGTGCACTGTGCACAGGGCACCAGGTCACATGTTCCACTCCTTGTTTGAGATATAACTTGTCACTTTAATTATCAACAAAATTAATAAATCTATTATGATATCATTTCTAATGTTTACACAGTGCCATCTAAATACAAAAACAAACTCAGGCTGTCTACAAATTTTACCCAAGTCCAGAGACTCCCTATCTTAGACTGTTTTTTTAGCTGTGCCGAAACAACGATAAAGAAGCAAACCTATACAGTCGAGGGTGGTAAATACAGTGCCCACATAAAGTCTGAATCAAAGTTTGCATAATCGATCCTGCATCGAAAACTGCTGCCTGTTAACATCCTGGGAGCAAGGTTGTCAAATACTGCAATGGTAACATCACTTACAAACTGGTTTAATTAAACTACTGCATGTGTACTGTAAAGAGAGCGGACTTGTTACGAGAATCTAATTGAGTCTCATACTGTATCTCTTACTGGAATAGATGAACTGTTTTCCTTGCAGCCTTTACAAGGTCACTACAGGCCCCTAAAATTTTTGCAGCGGACAGATTGTTTCAGATCTACTTTATGATAAAGTACAGTATAGCATCTGTAACCCGTACTGTAGGTTATAAATGTAAGCACACTGACATTCCCAAGTGGGGGAAACTAGAGCTATGAACAGACCACAATATTTTGCTAACATAGCAATGTCTTTATTGCTGTTTGAATTTTTTTTTTTGTATTTTCTAGGGTTTTCATGGGTACCCCGAATGGCATTTTATTACCCGTATCCAAAATTACAACCTGATTCCTTCATAAAGTGAAAAATGACACAATCTCTGTGTTGAACTGCCAAGATTCACCTACCATGCACGACAAATACAGTAGCTCAAAATGGAATTTCTTCTTTTTCTCAAGGAAAGTACTGTAGGTGGTCCTTTTCATGAGAAAGTGTATCGTAGGCAGGTGTATGCACTGTATCAGTAAGATTCCTCCACACAAATGTGATGCACTGTACTGTGGAAATGCCATTAACTGTTACCAGTAAAGCCACCATCAATGATTCAAATGACTTTTAAAGTGTCACAGATCTGTTGTAGCAAATTGATATTCAAGTAAGTTTGTACTGTTTGAGTGCATGCAGTACAGGAGTAGCAGTATCTACACTTCTACAGTATAATAACACTTTATGATTTTGCTTTTAGTAAAAGAACAAATATAAAGCACTTTCCAGATCCCTTGTGCACACAGTATTTGAATTTTGAAAGTTGAGGAACAGGAAGCCGAATATGGGCTCATCAAGGACCCTATACCATGTTGATCGTGGATGAACACCAGTGAAATTTGCCTACTCTTTTCGATAAGTGTCCAGAGGATATCGCGGCAGGGGTGAAACCAGACAATCGCCAATGCAATCCACTGCAAACCCAAACCTGCTCCAGGGACCACCATTTAACATCCCCATCCGATGGATGAAAGTGTGTCCCTCAGTCTTTAGACACTTTCCCAAAGGCTTGGAGGGGTAGATAACCTGCCCAGCTCAGCAGTCCATCAGCTGTACCAAGCAACCTGAAGCGGACAAGACCGGGGGGGGGGGGAACCTTGGATTGCAAGACGGACACTCTAACCACCAAGCTAACTTTCCGCTCCAGTGCTCTGGAAGTTCACACAAAAATGTCAGTATGCCACATTTTCAACCTGCAGGCAGTTCATCTACCAACACAGCATACAAAGCTCTCCATAATCTACAATACATTACTGTAGTTACTCTTTTTCATAATTCTCATTGCATGTAGCACAATACTGCAAGGTCATATCTGCTGTAATTGTACGTGGATTACAAGTAACAAATTACTCAATTCTAACCTATGATGTCAACAGCGACAGTTGCAATTACTTTGCACTATGCAAAACAGTTAATTATGATACGGAACCACATACTGTATTATGACAACCGAAAGTGGGTTTACTCTCCAGATTACTGGATTGATAAACATGCTACTGTTCTGTACATACTAAGTACATATATACAGTACAGAGTACATGCATGCAAAATAAATATTCAGTTTCAGTAGGTATCATGATGTGTCCTGCGACTGTGTGGGCAGGTCGAGTGTGCATCAAGCCTAACATTGCAAATCACAATTTTTGAAAGCTTAGGTTATCATGTAGATTGAAATAATGAAGCATGCCAACCTTTTGGTCCTTTTTGCACTAAGTCAACAGCATGTGCACTCGACAGACACCTTGGTGGACAGGTGATTTTATTTTAGGTTGTTGTATAGAAAAAATGATATCACAAGCGGTAGATACAATTTTCTATTGGATAAATAAATCTTCATTATAAGGTTGTATGACAGTTGGTGTTCGGGTGCATTAACCATTGAAAATGTTAACCACAAATTCAATCAATCTTAATCAAAGATTGACAATTTTATGGTCTAATTACTGTAGTACGTGTCTCACAGCTGCATCATAAATAAACACTGGCTAAATATGCAATGGCAAGAGATGGACTGCAATGATATGTCTTACATACTTATGTTAATCCTTTGTTTAGCGTACTTAATCTTTATTTCCATGACATTTGAGAATTTCATGCCCAGAGGGATTTATTTTGGAAGCATGTATTTTCTCCTTCAATAACATTACTTACCGATATGAAACTCAGCAATTAAGAGGCAATTTATATAAGCTTGAAAAAAGAAATACTGATTCTGTGCAACACTTCACATCATCTGCTTTGCAATTTTATCAAACTTTGAAAAGTCAGAAAAATAGTAACGAATATGAAAAAAAATTCCAATGGATTTTCACTAAGGGTTTTACTTTACCACCTCTATATGAAGCCAGCTCTTTTCTAGATGTATGTCACAGGACCTTTAATGCTTCTAGAAAAGAGCACCCTTCATTCAGAACCTGTATACTGCAATTGCTCGAAGATATCTAGAGGGAATATGAGCACAGCATATACAGGTAACACGTTTAACAAACGTAAAGTTCATTTCTGACAGAAAGGTCTTACCAGAGAAATGATAATTCCAATTCAATCCCACTCACTATTTGCAGTTGAAGTGTTGGTCCAACATTGGTGCCTATCCTTTTTTTGACTATAAAGTTACTGCGTTACGTGCAACTTCACCTGGCCTACGTAAATGGCTTACTCCCTACACGGTTCCTTCGGCCTTGGTCCAGTGAAGTTACAATATTGAAAGTTTATCAAATAGTCCGACGAAATCGCTGAACTTATGAGCTAAACATTGATAATTCATACTTTAACCCCTATCAAGTTCATAACACGTGTGCTTTTGTCTAACGGTATTATCCAACATTAACATGTCTAACGTAAAATGAAGTTTATCGCCAACTGAGCAAATATTGAAATTTGGTTAATCTTGAGTTACACAAACAAACGATCGACTCAGGTTGGTTTCAGTAGCCGCTAGGCGTTACAAGTGCAATACTGTACATGATGAAAATATATTTATGGCTGAAATGTGAAACTAATCTAGCGATTGAAATTTTAAAGGAGAGAATGTGAATACCAGTAATCCTCAGTATTGCAAAACATGGAGAGGTTCCTAACTACGATAAAATGTGCAATTATGGCTGAATTTTCAGTTGCCTTAGTTACAAAGCTACAACGAATTTCCCGGCCATGGCAGCGTTTGCGGTTGCATGGAACTACTACCAATCTAGTGAAGGGCTGACTATGGATATGTTACTGTACATAATCAGGAAGTTTGCTATATGCTGTGACCTGGAATGTTTTGTAACAGTTCAACTCCCAAGCTGTATCATGTGTTCTGTAACAACTCCTACTGTAACAATTAACAACTTCAGGCAGCCCTTAACCATTTCGAACTCCCGACCGGATGGTAATTGCCCCAATATGCCGGTTCCCTTTGTTTAGTATGTGTGTGTATGTGTGTAAGTGTGTGTGTGGCGGGCGAGGGGAAGGGAGGGGGTTGGACGTACGGAGGGTGGTGTGGTTGAGATTGAGAGGAAAACGAAAACAAGCGGTTGCGGTCTCATTATACGCTACTGCGTGTGAATTCATGAATTAAACCTCAATAGCACCCACAATGGACTCTATACAATCATGCACCTTTGTTACCTTTTTTGTTATTTTGTTTGGGGGGAGGGGAATTCTCTTTGGGACTTCTCTAAGGTCTTGATGAAAAATATCTTAACACAAAGCCCAAAGGCATTGTGGTTTTTATGAAATCAATTATATGTATTTGGAAGTATATTGCATGGGGTAAGGATATGTTGACCCCAAATGATCTTTGACCTCTACCAAAATCAATAGGCTTCTTGCCTACAAATGAAAATATGATATACCCAAGTTCCAAGCTTCTCTTCTTGAGATACCATGTACAAACTTTTTTCACAATTTAACCTCAGTTGACACCAAATGACCATGATCTGGCCTCCCCAGAAAGTAGTGGGTTACTTTTGCCTTATTAGACACAATTACGTCAGAAGTATCAGGTCTGTCCATGGTTCTTTCTAGATATGTTTTCACAGTTTAATTTAACCCTTGACCCAAGCGATGTTTGGCCTCGACTAAAAACAATTCACTCCTTGTAATCAATGGGATAAACAAGATATCTGCCCAAGCCTCCCTCCCTGAAATATTGTGTTTGCGAGGTTTTTACAATTTGACCCCTGTTGACTACAGATTACCTTTGACCTCCACCAAAAACAATGAGCTTCTTGTACCCAATAGGCTAAGGTTCACCTACATATTTGCATTTACCACATATCAAAACTATCCAAGCTTCAATCGTTGGAATACAGTGGTTTGCAACGTTTTCACAATTTGACCCCAAAGGACCCTTGACCTCCACCAAAAACCAAAGTCTTCTTGTACTCAATTATGGAACACCTACCCAATCATACGCAATCCAGTTAATATGCACATCTGCGTTGTATAATTAAGTAGGCCTAAGTTGCAACGCGTCCCTGTGGTTTTGACTGAATGAGCGCTAACACTAGAGAGGTTTAGGGTTACGAGTCCAGGGTGTGAGTATTTGAAACAATGAATTCCTACATCGTAGCTGGAAGAATCATTCCCCAGTAAGAAAATGGCGGGCACTGGTCACGTCCGCGGCTGGGATGTCATTTTAGGTTGAATACAATAACTTGGCGCATTCGAAGTTTTTTGACTGCAGAACTAGATCGACAAAAATTGCAATTTTCCTTAGTCATAATTAATTACAAGACAGCGCAAATTTTCTGCATTTTAAGTCTTAATTCTTTTACTACTCAGCTACAACTGATGAAATGTCTTAGCAGCACATGTGGAGTACAGTGTCACTTTGCGCGTCGTTTGATCGGACTAATGCTGTTGCTATTACTGATCGTGAACGTTTGAAACTATTACACCTAACATACCAAGTCATTCCCGCAGCAGGTGACTCTCCATACAGAGGACAGTTTGACACCAAGTTATTATACTCACTATAGAATTTACATTCCGGCAGCATGTGACCCTCCAGTGTTTGCCCTTCTTTTTACTGCTGAATAATAGTACTTCCAGCCAAAGTATAGGATTTCATTGTTCCAACCACCTCTTCTGTGGTGGCTGCGGGAATCGATTAGGTTAGCGCAGGGCGTTGCTCTCTGGGTAGTGTGGCAGGAATGAGCGGGCGTTCAAACTTGATATTAGTACAGGGGTAGGATTCTGGAATGTATACAACGTGAGGATTTCTTTGTCATGTATTACTTTTACCCCTTTTTGATAAATGCAAAGATAAAAATAATATATAAGCGCGCGAAAGCAAACTAATCCGGTCTATGGATACTGGGCGTTACGCAGTTCTACAACCCAGTCATTTACATAGGCCTATGTTTTATGAAGCATATAGGCTGGACGACAGACAAATTTTCAACGCATTTAAAAGCTGAAATTCACCTCTTTCCTATTTACCATATTTTTCCTTGAGAATGTCAACATTTTTTTTTTCTTATCAATTATTTGTGCCCTGTTAATCTGTCAAATGGGTGACAAATACTCAGACTTCTCATGATTGCTTTGAATTGATATTTGATTCATTGGAATGGCCGTGCTTACAGAGAGAGTCTTGCCGAGGATCTAATGATGACCCTTTAGTCCAGAGAGTTTTCACGCACATACACACTCACACACACATGCAAACACCCCCCCCCCCCCTCCCACCACCACCACCACACACCCACACACACAAAGGTTGATTTCAAGACTGAGCAATCATCAAGCCATGGTCCTGTTACAAATCAGATCTGTGTTTGCTAAAGCAACTAGTCGGGAAAGTACACACTGTGACCCAACCACCCCCCCCCCCCCCCCTCATCAATGCTGACTCCCTCTTCTACAAGGCTATTGAGGATGGCAAGTTTGTGGAACCCAAGAAGTTAGATTCAGGAATGTTTTAGCCCATGGAGCTTTCATGAGCAACACCAATAATATGGAAGTGGTGGCGCTTTCCTGTTGTTTGCTCTTTTTGAGAAATGTGTTTGTAAAGTCAAACTGCAGCCTCCCATAGAAATAGATAAACCAGAAAGACGTCATGGAACAACAACTGAAGCCGAAACTCTGTAAAGCAAAAAGTCGTTCTCAGGAAACAGCGCAACACAAACCCAACAGAAATTTTAGGATAACTCGCTTAGCTAAACAATGGAATGTAGTTTTCCATGGGTGTTATCAGCTAGGTTATCTCAAATAAAAAAAAAATATCGAACACTTCCTTGTACTTCTCTTTTCCCCAAAGATGTAATTCGATATCAAACGAACAAACACTCGGGCCATATACGTGCATTTTATAAGGCAAATGTTGAAGGGAGAGCTGTTTTGCCATATGGGGGTACGTCCCTCCAAACATAAACAATTTTCCTGCTTTTTGGAATGCGGCAAACACAGAGAAAAAGAAATGAAAGTCTGGCACCATTTTGCATCTAGAACCCTTGAAAAAGGCAAAACATTTTCAAAGGGGAGGAGGACCCCCCTTGCTCAGGCCTGCAAAACTTCAACATTGATGTGTCCCTCCCCAAATTGGCTACGGGCATGATAATGCGAAGAACGATAATGCGAAATTCCAAACTGAGAAATGTCCCTGGTTTCATTTCTTTTTTTTTTAGAGGGTATCACACATGATTAGGCCTGTCGATGACCTCATGAGTTTTTATCTGGTACCGTTACCATATTTGCATACCAGCATGTGTTCAGCAACGTTACGTTGTAATGTCTTATGAAAGACTAAACCGTGACAAGTTAACTTCTGAACCATGAGGCTTTCTTGTTGCCATCCGGACGCCTGCAGTTTCCATAGGACGCCATAAGGGACATTAGTTGGTAAGTCGCTTGTTTAGATAATATGGTTGCGTACAATACTGTAACTTACACATTTTATGTAATACCGCATATTGAAAAATTACACAGTATACGGTATTCATACATACAGTAATTTGCTGTCTTGCTATGAGAAAAAAAAAACCCAAAACGATATAGAAAAGAGTTGAAAATGACAATGGCAACAGGAAAGGTGTATGACAACAATCGTATAGACTACAAGAAATACAGACGTTGAATTCAATCATGTTATAAAATAATAAAATGATGAAAGAAACAAAAATACCACCTTTTGCTCTGACGTCAGTTCCGGTGGACCATTTGATGTGGTTTTCCTATCTGGTGCTGGAGACGACGACGTCGACGACGACGACGAAGTGCTCGTAATACTCGCCGGCTCTGAAATGGACCGCACCGTGGATCGCGGTGTCGATGGACCCTGACTAGACATTTTTCACGTGCAGCCTGATCGTGCACTTTTAAGTGCAATCCGGATTATCACAGTGCGTATCACACTAAACAGTCTGTTATTGGTACCGGTGCTGAAAGGTCGGTGTCCCGGACTCCCGGTGTAACGGTTTCTGATTTCCACGATGTTTCTTTATGTGGACTGATCGGATCAGAATAAAACCGGCACTTTTTTGATCAGTTGCCTGGTAGGCACGAAAGGCAGCCTGTTGTGTTAAGGTAGCCCTCTTAGTTTGTAGTAATTGGGTCAATACAGGGGTGTTCTTCCGGCCTGCAATGCTTTAGGTCTCATGTACTGTAAATAACATTCTCTTAGCCGACGTAGATGGATACAGCCACATCGAGTGTACAGGAAAACATCAACTATAAGTTGGCAGCGATAACGGGTCATGCCGGTCTAACTAACTGTATCCGCAGATTCGATTGTGTTGCAAAACCGTCACGTTCCTATTAATTTGGACATTCATCATATATCGTATACCGAATTAAAGCACTGATATAGTTTAAACACCGAAAGCCTAAATCCCCACTCAAGCCTGTGTATATGTAAACAAGTGATTTTTAATTGTGTGGAGACACCTATTCAACATGGTCGAAAGAATTGTACTGCACACTAGCTGTTTGCTCTAGAACGTTGACACAACTTTCGTTTGTAACCCGCCTTTTCCACGCCACGATAAGTAACAACCACGGTTCGTATTAAACGTTATGTTGTATGTAGCTTGTAGCACATTTGAAGTCCTTCAAAATAAGGCCTTTACACAAGCTCGTTCATGCAGGCGTTTTGACATACGGTGCGCGACCCTTTTTACGAAGAGACTTACTTTGGATTTTTTTCCCTGCGTAATGCGTTGCAACTCCTTCTGTGCAGTCAAAGTTCTGTTCCCATAGATAAGGTGTTTAATTAAATACAATAGCGGCTTATTGAAGGTGTCACTTCTAAAGGAGAGTATACACTTTTCACCATCGAATTGCCCTGCATCCGACTCTTTTATGGATGTCAGTCGACCTTGTGTCCAATGCTCTTTAAAAAGGTATTTTCTCCAGTTTGACCTATTATTTCTGCTGTGTTAACCCTATATCACTTTCACCATCATCACAGCGACCCAGCCAAGTGTCCGTCAAGTGAATTTCTTAAATATTTGCTCTGAGCTCACACAACAGCGACGCTCCAACAGATCGAAATTCGCCTTTGCGTAGAACCCAAATAATTAAAAGAGTACTCCAACATCACCATTATACATCATCAACAACATCCTCCGATACTTAGAATTCAATCCTTGAACTGAGAGAGCCATACCAGGTTTGAATACGGTAAACCGTCAAAAAGTCAACAAATTTGAAGTAAACTACTGGCTCAACTGAGTCTGATGAGCTTTTTTAATATTGTTTTTTTGTTTCAGACGAACGAAAAGTACTGAGTGAATCACGGTGAAACAAATTGCAGGAATTACATAAATGAATCGTAGTCGATGTTTGTCTTCTAACCAAATAAAGTACCACAATAGCGATCGCACTTGTACGGAAACATCACCGGGTTTGAAAAATTCACACTTGACGTCCGCCAATGTAAGGAAATTCAGTGAGAAGCTGGTATATATGCACTGGCATGTGTCGTAACACTACTACGTAGACCAGCAGACGACACGTCTAAATGACTTCGCAATTAGCTTATCCTGTACAAATTAAAAACAGACATACTCTCCTCTCGTTCCAGTGAAAGGTTCGTTTAAAAATTTATCGATCGGCACTATTTTGAAAGTGGCTGAGCTAACAGCGTGTCCTGGGATTCAAAGCCGGCGTGTCAGAAATTTACAAACAGGTGCACTTTACCATACTCGCAGAACGCTGCGTATTTGTGACTTTTTGGCAGCAGTCTGAAGTTGTGGAAGAATGCGTAATAGAAAATTCCCAGCATTGAGAATGCGATATACTTATGTTACTTAACCCGGTCAGAATAAAGGTTTGGCCTTGATGTAACGTCACTCACACTTAGGATAGAATTCATAGTTGGCCATACACGGTTCAGTAATCTGAGTGAAGAACGAGAGTATATACCCTTCAGATGGGCGGCAAAAACAAATAATACTTTTATAAACGTAATATACACCGTCCGCCCACAATGACACGAGCAAATGCAGCTAGCTTGGCATTCATAAGGGTTATTTTGTACTGTTTCAATAGAATTTACTCGTTTGTCAGTGGGCGTAAAATTTTACCTAGCCCTTCCTCTCTGACAACGTCGCCGGTAAACTGTAGGAAAAGTTCTCTCTTTTTTCTTTAATTTATTTTTGTTTTATTTGTGGGGAGGGAAAGGGACATGATTACTCATTCCAAAGTAATTACCTCCACCCCCCCCCCCTCCCTCCTACTCCCTGGCTCCCAAAATTTATTTATCTTTCTTCGGAGTAGCATTTTCATGAATGTGCAGACTGACTTACCCATCTCATATTTATATTTCATGAACGCGTGTTTGCACAATGCCAACATCGTGCACCACAGAAGTCCTCTTTATGTTACCAGCAATGACGATACGAAGAGAGTAAGGTGGCGAGAGTAACCAATACAAGAGATACGCAAAGATCTGAAAATTTTGAGATAATAAGTCCAACTTGAAGCAATGAAGTCAAAATGTTGAGTTAATAAGGTCAAAATTTTAGTGAGTCAAAAGTTCAAGATAATTTGTCAAAAGTTTCAGATAATCTCTGCGATTTTATTCATTGGCCTTTGCAGGCCACAGAACAAAAAGAAGAGAATATGGGCCTGTTGATGTGTAACATTTACTGTATCGTTCTCGTTATTATTGGCGGGATTGCGAGGAAAACGAAGAACTGGACATGGCTTCATCACAACTTGACACCAATGTCACGTTTGGGACATTCAAGATACTGTACAGGTCAGTATCATAAAATTTTAATTCCAAAGGCAACAACTTGTGTTCCCTGGCGAAGTCAGTGGCGAAACTATATAGGATCGGAATGTGCTGAGTCGGGCCCTCTCTCATAAGAGGTTCCCCCGCTACTCTGATGCGGCGCAGAAGAAGGGTCCCTCTTTGGATAAGGCCGGCCCGTTTTTACTGGAAAAGGGAACTCACGCAAGACCAGGTAAGTATATATATTTCTCCCGTGATAAGGAATGCGGACATGAGGGGCTGTTCTTGTCCCTACGGCCCGACTGAATCAGAGACGATTTACGCATGCGCTGATTGATACTTGTTACTTAGAAAAAGCTAGACCGGTTTCTGTTAATTGTCAAGCATTAAAGCGTAATTCAACTCTCTTCAGCATCAGATCATGGAGGTGCCTAGAGCACCTCCCTGATCAGAGAGGCGTTCGCTGACTTCACAGTCATCTCTCCGCGCACACACTCTTGGAAACATCACAGAGCACAACCTGATCGAGCTCTCGACTGAAACAATAATACGAACTTTAAATTTTAGGACAGGCTATTGATGTATCTTAGCAACAAATCTCTCACCCTGGACCTTGGACCTCCTGATATGGGGGCCATTTGGGCCGAGAAACCGGTCCCCTGGGTTCATCGTTACGCGTTACGCGGCTGTTCAAAGTTGCCTCTGTTGTTCAACTACCAGAAATACTATATACGCCCAGTCGTCGAAAGAAATTCAGACCTAATTTATAGGGAATGAAGCGCTCTCTTCTCCACCGGCCACCAGAATTCTGTTTAAGAATAACTGACAGTCTTTTACATTGTCTGATTAGTATCTTTTAACAGGTAAATAAAACCAAACCAATGTAAATAAATAAAAGTGAAGTAAATTTTTTTTTTTCTAAGCCAGAATATTTTCCCACAGACGGGAGACGTTATGGTGGTATGGAGGTATACCGGTATACAGGCTTCCTAAGGTAACATACTTCAACTGATCTTCAAGATAAATAATCGTGTTAAAAAAATGGTGCGATGATGAAGGTCTGTGAACTAAATCCACATCTGTGATTGTTACGTTGTTTGGCGAATGCAGACTCGCAAAAAATCGATATGACATTGTAACTCAACATTGTCATGTGATTACTTACAAAGTGAACACATTGTCAGAAAATGTGGTAACGACTACGTTTTAGATTGGAGAGAAAACAACACAAAACAAGAATAAATACAAATTTGAATTGCTGATGTAGGATTATGAATGAAACTGTGGCACATTTAGAGGGAAAGTTTGTATATGTGTGTGTGTGTGGGGGGGGGGGGGGGTCTGAGGGACAAACTGGTCAAATGTTTTCCAATAGGCTAAAAAAATGCATTAAAAGTTTCAAAAAGATGTTGGACAAGATTGCTGCAAACCAAGTTGTGCAAATTTATTAATTCTCGACACCCCATGAGGTTGAAGACAAAAAGCTTAAGTCCTTTCCTTGTGAGAGAACGCCCTCCTAGACCTTACCCCTCCCCTTGCTTGTGCCCTGAATATTGTAGTCACCAGGTACAATAAGATGATTCTTAACTAAATATAAACTTCATGGAGAGGCAGCTACGATTTCTTTTTATCACTACTTAAAAGTCAGGTAATCCTTTTGCTGACTCGAAAGTATCGTTCTACTACCAGGGCACCGTAGGACAATGAACGGCGCTGTCTGCGTCGTGAAGTGTCATTTGTAGTGGAAATGGAAACCTTACCTTTGAAAGTTCTTCACATTGAACTTTGTGCCTCCGAGATGAAAGGACAGAGCGTAATTACTTTTAGATCTATTGTGGATTTCTTAGCGAAGGAACAAAAGGATAACTTTCTGTGGTAATTTGAGTTTTGAGAGCCTGGTTTTCGGATTCTTTATAGGTAATATGTGTTTGAATATGAAAAAAAAAAAAAATCAATTGTTTCTTTCAGAATCCGTTGAAACGATGATGTATTGAGCAGTACCCCACACACCAAAGGTAACATACTTGTACAAGATGCCATAAGAATGAAATAGGCCCATATGTTTTTTTAGAAAATTTATAAAGAAGAGATAAACCTCTATTTGAAATTACTGGTAAAATCAAACACACGATTACTGAGCTAGAAGTTTGTCCTATACTGTTGTCAAAAGTAAAAAAAAAATACAAAATGTAAAATTCATACATATTCATTGTCCACAATTTTCGAAGCTTGTAAGAAACTAAAGATCCATGGACTGTACTCATTATAGATAAAACAAAACAAACATACAGGCCGTTTGATTTGGTAATGATATTACATCACTCAGAGGTATGTATGCATGGAGTGATATGGCTTTGGACGGGATTGGATGACAGGTGTCCTCTTCATGGGGGGTGGGCGGTGAGTTGTAAAAGGTGGGGTGGAGTAAGCAAAATTGTCTACGACGTTTGACGTCATTGCAAACGCAAAACCATTTAGGCGTTGGGACCAAGGAACTACTTAACGCCCACGATTTAGGAGTGGCAACGTGGGCGCATCTTCCTCGCCATGGTTCTTTGTTGCATGTATCAAGCGGTAATGATCACAGCTTGTTCTGATCATGACCTAATGAGTTACGAAAGGGTGCACAGTTCCGCGGGTGTTGAAACAGAGACTTGGTGAGTCTTCGAGTCAACAGAGTTAATATTATAAGATAGAGGTGTACTAGTACATGAGTGTATATACGGAAATTCCGTGAGAGGCACATGTACCACACCCACTGTCTCATCAACTTTCCTACCTTATGCTGCAGCCATCGACTTTCATACTTTAGCATGATCATTTTATTCTATTGTCTCTCTCATCAGGCAGTCGAAGAGACCGAGGAGCAAAGGGGGGGGGGGGGGTATCTGACAAAAGCAGAGTCACTGAACGTGTATATGGTACCAAAACATTGTCACTTTGACAAAGTTTCCCTAATCCAGCAGCGACACTGACGCATGACTGCATGATGCAAAAATGACGGAGATACCCAGGCCTAACAATTCTCATCTTACTACTTGAGGTACATTGTTACTAGCTTCCATAATGCTAGAAGGAATACATGATAAAAAAAAAATTTAGCTACAGAGGAGATTGCGTGCTGGAATTTTGTGACGTATAGGCTGATTTTGTTTCAAATTTCGAAATAAATAAGTTTAATAATTCAAAGCAACTTCGTCGGTATCTTTATCGCAAAAATACGATGCCATTATTTCAACATTTATCACACCACCATACTTCAATGAAGAAAGCGCAAAAAGAGGTGGCGCTCTATATGATTGAAACCTTGATCCTGAGATAACTAAAACTGCATTTGCCTGCAAATACGCAGAATTGTGGTGCGTGATAGGCAAGTTCTTGTTGTTGGGAGTGAGCCCGTCTTGGTGGATCTATTCCTCATAGGAGTTGCCTTTTGGGGGAGGGAAGTGCCGTGTCCTGTTGCACCCTTTCTCAAAGCTATGTGTTGATATCACACTGGATGAAAGAAAAAAAATAGATGTGACTTCTCTCATAACGTTTTCAAACCGTTGACGCATATCGTTACTAATTATTTTCCCACAATACTGTACTGCCTTGACTTAGATTACGTAGTACTGCTGTGGATTTGTCAAAATAGCTCTGTTTTCACCACTGAAATAAAATATGAGAGATGTACAGCAAAACTCGCTCAGACAAGTGCTATAAAGCCTTTCGCATTTAAGCAGTACATGGCACTAGACAAGGAAGTCCATGTTGTACCAGCGACGAAGCAGTACATGATACCGTGAAACCATACTAACTAATAAAATTCATACTAAACACAATGTGCCCTCTCGTTGTCGCATTGAAGAAGCGATTGATACCCCAGGTTTACCAACCCAGTTTGAACAGGCCAAACCACATTTCATGGTGTTTTCTGGAAATTTACCCTGCAGGGCTCTTTCTTCTCTTTAACTCCTTAAATCGTTCTTGCAGTCGCGGCATTTGCTTTTCTTCAGTAGATTTTGGTTTTAAGATGGCCACAGCTCGCTCTTTCTTGCTATTGTTAAAAGGTCGCGCATGCACGTTTTCATGAACTAAGTTACGTTACGCTCAGGAACGACGTTACGAACCTTACAAGTCTCAACACAAGAAATTGGCATTCGATGATGACGACAAGATTACGATTATGAATCATCGTCGTAGATCGACGTGATTTATGACAGTCATTGGCTCCGCTGGTGCGGCGTCGAGGTGTCATAAATATATCCAACCACAGTGAACGAAACGACTGGATGTCCGATCCTAGTGGTAGGCCATTGAGCTTCAAGTCCCTTTCCCTAAAATGTACGTGGGCCTATAGGAGTTTGGTATCTACCCAAATAAATTACCTTAGATTGTAACTTGTATAAAAAAAATGCAACCGTGTTGACATCACTAAATACAAACAAGTTCTTTGGCTATTAAAACCTAAATTGTAGAAAAAATTCCTCCAGTACAGACATCTGTTGTCCGTGTCATGTGACCCGCGTGAATGTTACTTGTGGCAGGTTGGACTGTATAGACTCTTTGTGTGTGTTTGTGAAGGAGTGTGAATGGCTTGTTGGGGGACGACACCTCAGACTATTTTATCTATGAGACGAATGACACGTAATTTTCCGAAATTTTCATAGCATTCATAAAACAGTAGCTTGAATGATTACCAGGTTACTTAGTATCAGGGTTGAGTGTACGACAAACACATCGCGATTGAGGCCACACGTCTTGGCATACTTGATAAGTTACTGAAGCCACTGATTCATTGGGATTGTTTCCCACGTATCACTATTGTGCTGCACTGATATATGCACTCCCCATCCCGAAGAATAATATTGTCATTTAAATTTCAAGGGGGGACGCAAACCCACCGGTCTTCAAACCTGTCTCCACCCTAATTTGCGTAGAGCCTCTGTGCCTGCTTCCCCTTGTGGTTACCAATGTATTTGTCGTAGATGAACGAAAAAAAAGGCTGACAAACTTGTCCGCTACGCCATGTATCTCCACCCTCACCAGGAGTAATTGTTTCGTTTGTTTGCTTGTTGTTGTTGTTGTTGTTTTTTTTCACACTGCACTCATGGGAAACAATATTCCACAATTGTTGTATTCTGCTGTATACCACTATAGAGTGCAAATAGAGTGACGCCCCCTTCATGTTATACCCTATACAGTTTATAGACTAACCTGTAAATGAGCTGTCTTCTGGTCTCTCGGTAATGTCGCCAGCAAGTCATCTTCAATCCCATAGTCCTCCTGTAATCAAGGATATATGGGGGTGAAAAAGATGAAGAGAAAAAAGAAGGAGTATGATAACGACACTGGGGGGGGGGGGGGAGGGGGAGGGGAGCGGCATATGAGACATGTATGTCGGATTGTTTAAGGGATCATCAGACCATAATTCACTAAGACTTTAATTCATTGAAAGCATTTTATCAATGTCCTTGAACATTCACAAACTGCAGAACTGGTACACATGTCCAGCAAAACACACGCTATCAAATTGGTCTACTGTAATAGGCTTAATTGGAATCGTTGAAAGTTGACAGGTAATTTTCAAGAACAGCGACTGGCAATGTTATAGCTATGGAAAAAAGGAAATCGGATGTTATGTACGCCGTAGCAGAAAACATAGCCGTTTATAATGAGTTCGTAAAACTTTTAAGTCCACTAAATCTCTCAGAAGTAAACAAAACAGATGTAATTGACGGACATGCGCATGTCGCTAAGGAATCACATTTGCTATGTAATTCCTTCTAAATTGCAACTCCATGTAGCGTGACGCCCGATTCGAATGAGGTGGAATCAGTTTTGCTGCACTTTCGAGTTTACTTGTAGTGATTTTGATTGTTCAAATGTTTCTTATCTGCAATTATGCACTTCAACCAAGTTAAAAAATCAACTTAGAATTTATGCAATGTCAGTAGATTTTTCTATGTGACAGAATGGGGGAGAAGGAAAATTGGATGGGTGTCGAAAATGTGGTGCAATTTTTATGTTTGCAGAAATCACTAAGGCTATGCTCACCCAGTATTTGTAATGGATCGCATGTGAGTCAAAGTTCGTTTCGTGGCCAAAACGCAGCATGGTTTGTGTGACTCGTGTTAAAGATGGGAGGGAAGTCCTTCTCGTTGATCTTCTATCTTCTGAAATGAAATATAATTAACCTTTCTTACACACACACACAAATAAAAGAAAATTGGGGAAAAATTAAAATCTACCATATCACAACCGCGAACATATATTAACATACAATGACCGAATAACACATTCATTTACGAGTACAGCCAGAATTAAACTGATTAAATACGCTACTAGTTATACCATTTATTAAGGTATATATAATGAAAATACAGACAAATCTTGTTTTTGTTTAACTTTGGAATTATTATTTAATAATGATTGATCGGTTCACAAATTCATCTGAGAACCGAGTCATCTATATAGTATATGCCCCATATCAAAAGGTTTCCGAAGCGAAGCTTTCTCAAAGGAAAAGATCGTTTTTATATACAGAGAAACTAATATTTTCAAACCAATAGTTAGAGCCACAGAATGATAGAAAATTTAAGATAAGACAGGAAGGTAACCGTCTTTTCAAGAAATATATTTCCACTTGTTTCTAATTTGTTCAACGAAATTTTTAAAATTTAGATTGGTGCATCTTCCATGACTCTTGTAATGAGAAATATTTTGAGGAGATGAAGCTACTGGTGATGTTTCTTAGTGAGGCTGAATGAAAATTGCAATAATTGCAGTCTAAACAATATATTTGGTCCGTGAGTCTCAATTGTCACCTCTGATAAGTTTCACCTCTTCTAGCTCAAAATCTGAACTGTCGACAAACGGAAATTTTTAAATGCCATGATAAACCAGGACGTCACCAATCACATGATAGGTAAGGAATCTCTGGTATGACGTATCTTGCATGCATGCCCCCCCCCCCCCCCCCCGATGATTTTAGTGTATAGCCTGGCTAAGTTTCAAGTTTAGCCGTATGATAAACTGGCAAAGTGAAGCTACCGGAAGTGATATTTTGCCACCAGTGAGACGGCCCCAGGGGCACTTCCGGGGCAGTGATTCTTCTTGGACGCCACTGCTCTGAGCGTCTCTATGTTTTGACGGCCAGACGTCCATTGTACAACAATTATAATTACTAAGGCCGTGCAGTGCTCGTGACAACACATCATCTGTACAGGGTGTTCGAACGCGCTTTTTCTCTGTGGCACAACAGTTCGACAACATTATATTCCCCCGAGGTCGCACAAACAAGATCAGAAAATACCGAGATCGTGTGTTGCCTTCAATTACACAAACAGGGATGAGTCTGAAAAAAGAGAAAGAGTGTTTCTTTCCATCGGTAAGAAGCTTTTTACGGTTTATACCCTCTGGCTCACATTAAATCACCAAGCCATTACATCACATTAACTTTGTAGAGGATGGCGCTGTTGCCATGCACAGTATGGCTGCTTCCTTGAGGGTCTTTTTTCGTCTTCACCTAACGTCCAGTTTATGTCTATGGTCAGTCAGACTAGCTTGCCGGTGCTGAATAGAGAATCAGTGATCTCTAAATTATTTGGATTGGCTGATCTGTGCTTCTCAACACCGATTAATCGCAATAACCGCCACACTCATCGGGTGAAGCAACCGGAAGTGTGGTTTTAGCATAGAAATACGTGAAGTAGAAAGAAGCCACACTAACTACTCACACACTGAACAAATGAAGCTGAAAGTAATAATACCAGGATGCAACCTTGTCTGCAAAGCAAAACAGCTCTGCCTCCGGCATTTGCCGTATATAATGCAGGTACTGCCCGAAAAATTCTTCGTTCGATATCTAATTACATTTTTTAGAAAAACAGAAGTATATGATACAATGGCCCATTAGTGCCACAAAGAAAAAAAAGTCAACCACTGTATCACAGAGGAAAAAAAATTCAAGAACTGTACCACAGAGACAAAAAAAAATCAACCACTGTACCACAGAGAAAAAGAAATCAACTACTGTACATTATCATGTATATTATCCATGTATATTATCCTAAAATTCCCTTTGCGTTTGTTTGTGTTACTCGTTTGGACGAGAACGCATTTTGACTAACAGAGTTTGGGTTTCACGTATTGTTCTATGACGTCATTCTGGTTTATCTATTTCTATTAGTTTCAGCCATCTTGCCTCACCGAATATGTATTACCAGAACTGAAGTAATCTACGAAGGCCCAATAGTGCTAAGGAACTATTTTATTATCTCATTCCTATACATGTATTGTAATGTACAGTATGAGATATTGTAGTTGCTGTTGGGTAAGAGGGTATTACGACTCTCTCTCAGTTGCTGTAGCAACAGGTGCCGTGGTAACATTACGTATGGTTGATAGTTGATACATAGGGGGTTTAACCTGGCATGGTACTTAAGGTGACCCAGAACCCCCCATTTGGGTAAGGGTCAAAATGTGTGAAAATGTGTGTGTGTGTGCTGGTTATTTTCAAAATGGATATTTTCATGTAACTTTCAAATATATGATCTGTATAAATGATTCTATCTAAAATTCATGTTTTATGTTTTTGAGGCCAAAGGTCAAGTTCAGAGGTCAACGGTCAAATTTGACACCAAAAAGTTTGCATCCGCAACTCCTCTAGACTACAAAGCAAGTGAGGGTCAAAGTAGGTAGATAAGTGATCCATTGTCTGAATTTGTGACTCCCATCAAGATTTAAGGTCAGAGGTCAAAGGTCAAATTTTTTAGATCCGCAAAATGTTTTGAACAAGTTTGTCGCGATTTCCTTCTAGACAGTAAGTCTAATCGGAACTTCAAACTTAGTTGTTAGGTGGGCTACCTGAGTATGATATTGTTGTGTTCATCCGGCTATAAGAATGGTAAAAAAGGATGGTGTACATTTGAAAAAAAGGCCAGTGAAAGGAGATAACTTAGTAGGAACGACAGGGTTTTTTGAGGAGTCTGGATTACAGGGAATCTTATGGGGCTTTTGACCTCCTTTGCCATTAAACTTGTTATGTTATGTTAATAAGTCGCAACAACCACATAACTTGTAGAAACGACATAATAAGTAGTAAGAACTAAGAACGACTTTATAAGTCGTAGAAACGACATAGAAAATATTTACATGGCGCTATGCCTTCGAAGTAATTCATCGACACGGAGGTAGCGTGATTTAATATCCCTACGACTTCAGTTTACATCTCTGATACCATAGTTTTCATCGCTGCTACTTCAGTTAACATCTCCACTATTCATTTTATATGGCTACAACGTCGTTTTACATAGCTATGACTTAAATTTTTACCGGAGCTACCGATTCCCTTTACATCTCGGCGTTCCGTCGACAGCAGTGTCGGCCATGTTTATTGAACCCCGGTCGTACAAGCGTTACTGACAATTCGTGCACACCTTACTTTACTTTACGAACGAAACGGTTGACAAACGACAACAGAAGACACGAGCGGAAATAATAGTCAAACGGAAACAGAAGACACGAACCAAATCATTAGACACAAACCAAATCATAAGACACAAACGAAAACATTAGACACAAACCAAATCATTAACCACAAACCAAATCAGTGGACACAAACCAAAACATTAAGGTGGGTCCTATTCACATATCCACATATATCCACATATTTTCACATATACAAATTTCCATACGAATAAGGACACATGAAAACACTACTCACGCGCAATTGTTCGTACGAACAAGGCTACTTGAAAGCACTATTTACACGGAAATTTTTACACCGACAACTCCCTGATTGAAATGTTGCTTTACTCCAAGTGGACTAACTTACATGTTATGGTCAAAATTGAAAAAAAAAAGTCACCAGCCTCCGAAATCGATTCCTGTAAGGACTGTGAAGTGCTGGTGAATTACCTTGGGCCCCTAATTGGTTTTCGTCTTGTGAATTGTGACTACAGGTACGCTTATTTACACGAAAATTTCCCTGTGAATAGTCACAACGAAACATTAATTAGACACCTACGAATTCATTAGACACAAACCAAATCAAGCACAGACGAACCATTAGACACAACCAAATCGTTAGACACAAACGGCCTTCCATACATTTTGGTTCACTTAAAACATAATTTCCAAATCTTCCACAGCACTGTTCAGCTAAGCCAGCAATCCAGGTAATTATTTAGCGATCAGGCACAAATATCGAATTTGATTAAAGTAGAGATCAGTGTAATATTGAGATCATTGTAACCGAAGGGACCTGCGCGGCAGAGGGATATTCAATTTGTGTATCTCTATCTGTTTCAAGTTACAGAACGGAGGTACAAATTTGAGTTCTCTAGTTATTCCTACAGCCTAGGTATTTTATTTTTAGCTTAGAACTGGATCACAAATGAGGTACAGTATTTTCACATGTAGAAAGGCTTATTTGACACTACGAGATAACTGATTTTTCTTTTATTAACGTCCTACCATGGTGCTACCTAGACTACACTATAGTATATTTAATTATAAAATGGGAGTTGAAATCTCAGCCTTAATTTCGTGGAATTGGTCCGTCTTGTACAAACTACATAATTGGTCATTGAACGTTCGTGACCGTATGTACAGTACTCCTGAGTTAGCTACACTGACTTAGATTACAATCACGCCTTAATAGGGTGACTGTCCAGTGTGTAAAATTTGCTTAGTGATTCTACTGTAAGATTGAAAGGCCTAGTGCTGAACTTAAATGGACGGCTTGCGTCAACGTAGGCTACAGTGTGTAACAGCGCTGGGATTTACTTTACCGTAGGGGCAGTGCCCCATTTCCGTACTTACACTTACATTACTGACCCACCCAGTTTTGGTTGAGTACCACAACGGGTGCAAGGTGGACTATCATTTCAGTGTCACATTGGTGACAACAGTAGAACTGCTTGAGGAGGGCAGTATCTCCTTCCTGTTATAGTATTACTACTGTACATACTTAAGGAAACAAAGTCTGCACAATTGATGAATGGAAAAAGCACAACAGACTTGGAACACAGTCAACACACACATCCCCCATGAGTCTGACAAAGCTGAAATTTTTAAAAGAGGTTGACGAGGGAAGGGAAGCACTTTTTGAAAAAAGTTGGCTTTAATATTGACCTACACTTTTTTGAATGTGCAAGAACAAAACTAGAGAGAAACATACAGGTAATTAAAAGAAAAGGGAATCTGTCAAAAGCAATGCAAATGAAGGAAAATGCTTTTGCAATGAAATTTTTGTCAAACTTCTTCAGGAGTTTTTTTTTTTTTGTGTTAGATCAATAGATACTGTTGTAGGAAACAGAGTCGTATAACATTACTGTAGTCGCAATGTACTTTCCTTCCCTTAACCAAGTACATTCACAATTTCACAGACTAAGGCAATTTAGCCCTTCTGGATTTGGGGTTGTTTTGCATTATCAATACATGAACACAGGTATGTACTGGATGGGTAATTTGAAGCCTCAACAACATGTTTGAATGTGTTCAACAGATATTAAAACAATTATTGTGTGAGAAAAAAATGTGGCAAAATGAAAAGTGGTTTTTAATATGAAATCAATTATTTGAATTTCTGTAAATCACCATTTTTATGTATATTATGGTTTGGAAAAATTTGAGTCCCAAAATATGGTGGGATAACTGGCAGATTTGGGGGTACATTACATCCCGCATTTGCCCCCTGTCAGCATACTTTTTATTTTAAATATTGACATTGTTTGCCTATCAGATTTCAACAAATGTTTGCTTCAATATTTCACACACGATTTTCAAAACTGACAGTGGTTAAGAGTACAGTATACTGTATACAGTGTGATGAGCACCAGAAGCATGAAAACATTTCAGTTGGAGTAAACTGCCTTGTAAGATGGCTCTCTACTCCCTCTCCAAACATTCCGTCAAACATGCTTTGCAAGTCTGCCTGTTACTGGTAATTACTTTAAAGTGATTGCGTATATACCTTAAAAGTAAATACATGATAAGTTCATGATCAAAAGTTTAGTGTGTCTTTTAATTTGCCCCATTCAGACAATTTAGGAAAATTAAAAGATTTCAAGTACTGTAATAGATTCCGCCACATGATTTCAAATTTATGTGAAATAATGACATAAAGTGTAAATGCAATAATGTAGTGGTTGACAGGTTTCATTCAACTTGACAGTGTACTTCTTTAAACATACATACCAAAAATGACATTTCTTCAAGCATCCCTTCTTGGTATATAGTCTTCACAATGTTTTTGCTTCTGTATTTGACCCCTGTTGACTCCTGTTGACCTTTGAACTCCACCAAAAACTAAAGGCATCTTGTACTTGATACTGTAAAGTACACCTAATTTCAGACACTGTAAGTGATCTGTCTAAGCTCCCTTTCTGGAAAAATTGTTTACAATGTTTTCACCATTTGACCCTATGAACTCCAAATGATTGTGAGATATATTTACATTTTACAATGTAGGTGTCACAAATATACACACACACCATGATGATTGCAATAAGGTTACAATCATCTTAAATATTCAGGATAAATACAGTCTGCTTTTTTTCTTAACAGACTATACTGTACGTGCAAATATTTGGGCAATTTTTTGAGCTGGCCACAGCCATTGATGATTTGATGCATAATGGCCCAGATGTATTCAGTTTAGCTAATGTGAAGCATTACATCTTTAATATTCTATGACCTGTACTTGTAGTGTACTGTAACTCCATTTTCTGCATGAAAATGAAACCAGTCAAGCAAGAAATGTGTCCTCCCATGCTATGATTGTTCAAATAATTTGACCACAATTGATTTGCTAAACAGTAGATGTGAAACTGATTTGACAAGGTCTCTGGTATGTTTGAATAACAGTGAGCTCAGGTTTAGTCATCTGTGAAGGAGATGATGAAATAATACCTGTCTGAACATATAATGGTCAGCAGAAGTCAAAATGTAAAACCCAGGTGAAAACGATGTAAAAATGCAAGCAAGCTTGGACTAATCTCCTGTTTAGCTTGTAAATCTATCGTATTGATTTTCAGTATGTTTTCATATACATCATAGGTCAGACTGAAGTCAGCAGAGGTCAAACAGTGAAGACCTTTTAATCATGATATCATATCTGAAGAATGTCATAAATTCTGATCTCATGTACTGTTTATGCAGTACGTATGGATAAGAAAGGATTTTTGTCATTGGCCAAACCACAGGGTAAGGGCCTTTTCAAGACTTAAAGGCACTCAGATGTTTGTTCATTGCCACCAAATGTCTAAATTTGTAACAATTTTTTCCCGTATTTTGTGATTCATTCTCAGATGTTTGTTATTTTGCTAGAGAAAAATAATTCCCTACTTCCTGTACCCATGATACTGTATAGTGATGAAGCACTTTTGAGTAGCATATTTGGTATGTGTCATATCATGCACCACTGTAATTTCTTTTGTTTCAGTTCTGTTATCAGCAAGACTGTTCTGCAACATGAAAACCACATGCTGTGTTTGAATTTTGGTTATGAGATAAGGAACTCATTGTTTCTCTCCACCTTTTTTTCCTTTCCTTAACCAGGTGCTTCAAGTTTTGTTCGCAATGACTGTGACCGTTTGTTGTTTGGTGAACCACTGAAAGCTCACAGATGGTAAACCAACTGAAGATCATTCCAAAGAACCATGTCTACAGAGAACTCTCCAACAAAACAACCCGTATCCTCTGGAAACTGCGACTTCACCGTAAAATTCAATGCTTTGTCCAGAGACGCATCGTCTCAGCGCACCACTGATTGTACTTTGGTCCCTGCAGATACGAGTAGAAGTGTAGAAGTGAAAGCTGAGAAGCAGGAGGGGCTGTCTGTTCAAATTCAAGTCCATCGATCAGAGGTTGATGAAACCAAAGAAAATGAACCAACTGAGATGGTCGAGAAATGTGATACTGAATTTACAAAGAGGCTAGATAGTCCAGTGGGAGCTGAGTCTGTTACGTACATCAAAGAAGAAAAAAGTAACTCTTCCAGTGGAAATGGTGAACTGTTCTCCAATAGTATTGCAGACATAAATTATGAAGATGAATCTATAAAGACTGAGTATTATCACGTAGTAAATATTTCCTTAATCGATCAGCCCATTATGCTGTCAGGTAGTGAGAGAAAAGTTGAAAAAAATAGTTCTGGTGATACACCATATCAATGTAAAACATGTGGTAAGTCTTTCAGTGAGACAAGTACTCTGAGAAAGCATGAAAGGATTCATTCTGGTGATAAACCGTATCAATGTAAATATTGTGGTAAATCTTTCAATCGTGTAGGGAGTGCAAATGCACATGAAAAACTTCATTCTGGTGATAAACCGTATCAGTGTAGGACATGTGGTAAATGCTTTAGTCTGTCAGGAAATCTGAAAAACCATGAAATGATTCATTCTGGTGAAAAACCATATCTATGTCAACACTGTGGTAAATGCTTCAGTCACCCAGGTCATCTGAATATACATGAAAGAAGTCATTCTCATGATAAACCCTATCAGTGTGAGATATGTGGCAAATGTTTTGGTGTGTTAGGTTACTTGAAAGCACATGAAATAGTCCATTCTGGTGATAGATCATATCTATGTAAAACATGTGGAAAAACTTTCAAACGGTCACGTTCTCTGAGTGAGCATGAAAGAATGCACTCTGGTATTAAACCATATCGTTCTGTTATTAAACGACATATATGTAAAACATGTGGTAAAGCTTTCAGCAAGTCAAATAATCTGTTGGTACATGAAAGAATTCATTCTGGTTATAAGCCATACCTATGTAAGACATGTGGCAAATCTTTCAGTACATCACATCATTTGAGAAGACATGAAAGGGTTCATTCTGGAATTAAACCATATCAATGTCAGACATGTGGAAAGTCCTTCAGTACAGCAGGTAATCGTAGAGTACATGAAAGGACTCATTCTGGTGTTAAACCATATCAATGTAAGACGTGTGGAAAGTCTTTCAATCAGTCAAGTAGTCTAAGAAAGCATGAAACAATTCATTCTGATGCAGCTACAGTGCTGCAGCGTATCAACTGTAAAGACATGGTACTCAAGAACTCTGAACAGAAATGAAAGAATTCATTCTGAGGATGAACAATATCTATGTAAGAAGTGAAAAAACCTTCCAGTAGTCTACACATAAAAGAATTCATGCTGGTGATATACCATATCAATTTAGATTATGTGGTAACTGTCATTTTTTATTAGCTTATACAAGCATGCTGCTGTGAGCTTTTGTTATCACGCAGCGTCTATCAATCTGTCTGTCTGTCTGTCTGTCTATCTATCTATCTTTCTATCTACCTATCTATCTACCTACCTATCTATCTACCTATCTCCACCTCTCTCTATCCATCTATCCATCCATCCATCCATCCATTTGTCCACAATTTGTTCCGAATGCTTTTATTCTGGCATGCTTTCACAGATTTGTCTGAAACTTAGACACATTGTTTGTTGGGTGTTGGACCATGTAGGGTGTTCAGGAATTTGTGGTCCAAGGTCCTGTGTGGGTCCGATGGCCCATTTTATGAAATTCTACAAAATGCTTCTCCTCCTGCAGATTATATTGTACATTGTTGATGGTTTGTCACAATGATGCTCTGTTATTGGTCCCCTTCAGGGTGTTCAGAAATTGGTAGTCCAAGACCTCATGTGGGCCCAATGGCCCATTATGTGAAATTCTGTTTGAAATGTTGCTTATCACACATGCATCCATGGATTTACATTAAACTTGGATACAATAATCCTTGGGTGGTAGTTCATGTGGGGTGTACAAAAAAGTTTCAGTCTAAGGTCCCATGTGGACCCTATGGTCCATTTTAGGAAATTCTACAAAGTTGCTTTTCTCCTACATATTCTTTTGTGTAATGTTGATGGTTTGTCATAATGATACCCTGCTTGTGGTTATCTAAGGGTGTTCATGAATTTGTAGTCTATGGTTCCATGAGGATCATATGGCCCATTTTATGGAATTCTGCAAATTGCTTCCCCTTCTACTGTTAAAGATCCCTTTAAACTGTCATATGTATCTCAAATATCCCTATCGTGCATGAATGATAATTGAGTAATTGGGACAGTGTCAGTTGGTATGGTAACTGAAACTGTAATGCCCTTGGGTATGTTGACCAGTTAATGGACTTGAAGGGGCACTTTGAGTTGTTTCATGAACTTCAGTTAGTCTTCACAAAACATATCACTTTTGTGTCAAAATTCTAGTGTCTGATCAATGTTCAACTAAGAGGGCCCCATTATGAGTCTCGTGTAAATGACCACTAATGAGTGAGTAGCTTATGATTTAAATCGGTTTTGGAAAACTTGTGACTATTCACTTTTCTAGATTAGTACCAATTCATATGCCCACAGCCAGTACAAACCAATGAGAAAATTTAGTAAGAATTGACAGCTTTCATAATTATTGGATGTGAATAGTGATGCTAATTATAAGCATTGTTATTTGGTAGTACCCATCAAACTTTTTACAACTTTATTGACAAAGATCAAACTTCTGCACTGTTGGAACACCAGTTTATGAAATTCTGAAAATTGTGCAGACCTACAGATTCTCTTGAACGATGTTGATAATTTGGTATAATGATACTCTGGTTCCTATGATTTCACCGTAATGATACATAAATGGTACCTTCAAGATGTTGAGGTATGAGCCTCAGCACCCAATGGTGCTCTAGTTTTTTTGTTTTTTTTTGGGGGGGGGGGGGACGACGACTCGTGACAATCAATCATAGGTTGGCGCGGAGCGGCCCAGAAAGAAAATTTTGAAATTTTAGCATACCCCACACGGCCGGAAATCACATTTGCGAGTTTAGAATGAGCTCATCTTGTTGTAAGAATTGACAATTTTTCGTGAGTTGTCCTAACCTCCGATGCATTTTGGAGACCTACATGAGATGCTGAGGGATTAATGCACCGTCGGTTCGTGAGAACGCCAATAATCGCAATATAGAACCTGTGTACTATCCTCTAAACCTCCGATCGACAGGGATCTGATTTACTTACAGATTTCTATGCAGGAAATCAGTGATGTGACACAGAATCTTGGTCGAAAAATTGCGAAATTACAAGCACGCGTTCCGCGATATTGGAAATGCTCAACTAGGGCCGAGATACGTATATAGGCGTGATACTTTTAGAAATAGAGGGGGCTATGCACAAATTGGATACGGCGTCATCGCATCATCATATGACGGATAGAGGGTCGGCCTCCATAATGGAGACACGTGTTTTTGTTGATTCAAACTGCATTTTTCCACCGTCCTACCCCTTTTCTCTCCGCTCTCCCTCTCTGTCTTCCGCTCCCCCTCTCTATCTTTCTCTCACACACACGTACACTTTTTTCCACTGAAAAGTGGTACGGTAAATACCGTACTTACCGTAGCTGGTGCGACGGGCCTGAGGCCTACACGGTGTTTTGGTATCTTCTGCTTGTGATCAAGTTGGTTGTATCGACTTCGATCGCTGGTTGGTCAAATGACGTTCGGGCGAATTATCCCAATTATTCGCCCGAACATTCGGGCGTATTGCCAGCCGTTTTACTTTTTATTCATGAATTCAAGATATCTTCAAATAATTAAAGATATCGATTGTTTTTTAAGGTATCTTTGATTCATCGCCTTTGAAGGAATCTAGAATTCAATTAAAGATATCTGTAATTCAAATTTACATACAGTATCTTCAGTTGAATTAAAAATGTCTAATTGGAATAAAGGATATTTAAAACTGAATTAAAGATATCTGTAAAGATCGCATCTTTTGCAGATATCTGTAAATGAATTCAAGATATCTTTAACTATGGCGTCGCCGCGTCAATCCAAATGGCGCGAGAAGCTGCTTGCAACCGAATCTAATCGGTAGCCATCCGCTACAGCGCAGCTACGGTATAGTAAAACAGGAGACTGGTTTTTCAGCACAGTAACTGTAATATTATGCACGATGCAGTGTAGTTTACATACAGACGGTGGATTATAAGCGGACCTTATATCAACAGTTCAAATGTGAAAGGTACAGTTATTGCCGTCACAAATAGCGTAAAAATCCCATCTTAATCGGGCTAGAAAAATGCCTTACGTGGCAACATTGCCGTACACTCGCATAGATAGCTAACACTCTAGTAGAAAAGGGGATCAGGAGGGACAATTAAGTCCCCACTAGGACCCTGAAAAAAAGTAAAAAATCAAACCCGATCACAAAGCGTAAAGTACTTGTCTAGTGCATTCTTAAACCCATTAACACTTCTTGCCATCACTACATCCTCAGGCAACCCATTCCACTCATTCACCATCTGAGAAAAGAGGTAGCCTAAAGACGAATATTGATCCTATAGTTTGAACTTTTTGGAGTTTTAGACAATGACCTCTTGTAATTGTACTATTTGGAAACTTTAAAAAATCAGAAAATGATAAATTATCAAAACCATGAACAATCTTGTAGAATTGTATCAAATCTGATCTTCAGGCTCTGCTCAAGTGAAGCGAGATTTAAGAGACGTAACCTGCTGTCGGGGGACACCCATTAAAGGACTTAATCTGTAGCCCTACGCTGGACTTTCTCAAGTAAATCCTTATTTTTAGAAAAATATGGGTTCCAAGCTTGAACAGCATATTTTGAATGAGACCTAATCAACTGCTTATAAAGTCTAACGGCTTGCTTAAGTAAACTAATATTTTTCTCAATCCTACCTTAAATCATATTTGCTCTTTATTTGCTTCAACACACTTACACAACACAGTTATAAGTCCCTTTCATCAGAAACCTCTCGCAGTGACTGTCCTTTCAAAGTGTACGAATATCTAGGATTATTATTGTCTTGAGGTTGTTCAGGACTGTTTCTTGCACCAGCATGTCTCTTTTCCCACTAGGGGTGATAATATTCTTGATCTTGTTTTCACGTCTGATCCTAATGTTGCTGACAATTTGGAGAGTCTAGGTAAACTAGGTAAAAGTGACCATGACGTTGTAGCCTTTGATGTTGTCTGTGAGGGGTTCAATTCTGTTAGTAAGGAAAGGATCCCGGATTTTTCTAAAGCAGATACTGTAGCAATTGATAACTTATTGAAAGGTACAGACTGGGTAAATGGAAATGAGTGGCAAAAGTGCCTCGGAATCTTGGGACTATATAGCTGATATATTAAAGTATGTTATGAATCATCATGTTCCGTGGAAGTTTCGGTGTCGTAAAAGTTGTAGGCCTTCGTGGATTACCAAAGAAGTCAGGTGTGCCATCAGACAAAAGCGGAAAATGTGGAGGCGTTATAGGATGAGTAACTCTGTTTCTGACCTTTGTAAGTTTAACATTCACCAACTCAAAGTGAAAGGGTTAATCTCTAAAGCTAAACTGAATTTTGAGCAGAGTATAGCTGATAATATTAAGGACAACCCGAAGGCATTCTTTTCTTATGTTAGGTCTAAGCAGAAGGTTAAGGAAACTGTTGTTTCTCTTAGGGATTCTTATGCAGACAATGTAGTTACTGACAGTGAAGATCTTGCAAAACTGCTTAACAATTATTTTGTGTCAGTTTTTACACAAGAAGATTTGTCAAATCTCCCTAGTGCCGTTGGAAAAAGTGTTTTCCCAAATTTGGACTCTGTCATATTTTCTAGAGAGATAGTTCTAAAAGAGTTGCTTTCTCTCAACATTCGTAAAGCCTCAGGCCCGGATGCAATCTACCAATTTTGTTGAGGTCATTTGCTCACCATTTCTGTGTTCCACTGTCACTGGTCTTTAATAAATTTATGGTTGAAGGTTATGTTCCTGAGGAATGGAGGTGTGCTAACATCACCCCAATTTTTAAGAAGGGAGATAAGTCACAGCCCTGTAATTACAGGCCTGTCAGTCTCACTAGTGTTGTTTGTAAGGTCATGGAATCTATTGTTAAAAAATCTATGGTTAATTTCTTCAGTAGTTATTCTTTAATCAGGATGTCTCAACATGGCTTTTGTCAGAAAAGGTCGTGCCTCACCAATATTTTAGAGTTCATGGAAGACGTTACTAGTTCATTGGATAGGCAGAAGTATGTTGATGTTGTTTTTCTGGATTTTCAGAAAGCTTTTGATAAGGTTCCCCACCAGCGTCTTTTGCTTAAATTAAAGAGTATGGGTATCAGTGGTAATTTACTGACCTGGATTCAGAGTTGGCTATGTAACAGGAAACAGAGGGTGGTTTTAAATGGTTGCGCTTCTTCTTGGCAGGAGGTTACTAGTGGGGTCCCCCAGGGGTCTGTGTTGGGTCCACTCCTGTTTATTGCTTTCATTAATTACATTGATGCTAATATTGTGTGTAGAGCCAAGAAGTTTGCTGATGACACCAAACTGTATTCTGAGGTCTCCTCTGCAGGTGATTCAAAAAGTTTTCAGAAGGATTTAGACAGGGTTTTCACTTGGTCTCAGGAGTGGCAAATGTTGTTCAATATTGATAAATGCAAGGTAATGCATATTGGCAATAATAATCCTAGGTATTCGTACGCTTTAAATGGACAGTCACTGCAAGAGGTTTCTGTTGAAAGGGACTTAGGTGTTCACATCGATTCTCCTTTACAGCCAGCTAAGCAGTGCGTTGAAGCAGCTAAAAAAGCAAATAGGATTTTAGGTATGATTAAGAGAAATTTTAGTTTCTTTAAGCAAGACATTGTTGTTAGACTCTATAAGCAGTTGGTTAGACCTCATTTAGAGTATGCTGTTCAAGCTTGGAACCCGTATTTTTCTAAAGATAAGGAGTTACTTGAGAAAGTCCAGCGCAGAGCTACTAGATTGATTAGTGCTTTCAAGGGTATCCCCTATAACAGCAGGTTACGTCTCTTAAATCTCACTTCACTTGAGCTGAGAAGGTTACGCAGGGATTTGATACAAGTCTGTAAGATTGTTCATGGATATGATAATTTATCATTTTCTGATTTTTTCAAGTTTGCTAATAGTAGTATTTCTAGAGGTCATTGTCTTAAACTCCAGAAGGTTCAAAGTAGGATCAATATTCGTCGTTACTTCTTTTCTCACAGGGTAGTGAATGAGTGGAATGGGTTGCCTGAGGATGTAGTGATGGCAAGAAGTGTAAATGGGTTTAAGAATGCACTGGACAAGTACTTTAGGCTTTGTAACCGGGTTTGATTGCTGTCCCTTTTTTTTTACAGGGTCCTTGATGGGGACTTAATTGTCCCTCCTGATCCTTTTTTATACTAAACTAAACTACTAAACTAAACTATTATTGCCAATATGCATTACCTTGCATTTATCAATATTGACCAGCATTTGCCACTCATGAGGCCAAGCGAAAACCTTGTCTTAATCCTTCTGAGAACTTTTTGAATCACCTTCACTGAGAGGAGACTCTATAGCGACTGTGAGATCTATGGCTGTGGAGCAGTCTTTCACGCTTTCCATTGATTTCCATTGATACAGTAACAGTACTAAGTATTTTCGGAAAGCTGACGTCATATTTAAAACATGTTTGCAGTTCATTTGCAGATGACTGACATCACATTTAAAGATGTCTGTAATTCATTCACAGTTATCTTTAGTGGTGGGGGCGTGTCCCCTCGTCCCTAGCCAGAGCCATACGGCTCTGTCCCTAGCCTGCACAACGGACGTGAGTTAGGCCTACTCAAGCACCGTATTCGTTAATATAACATAACAAAGGAGGGCAAAAGCCCATACGACGCCCAACAATTCATCCTGGGATGATTCCTAAGATAAATCTGAATCCTATGATGAATCCTGGGTTAAATCAGAATATCCTGGGGTGAATCCTGGGATTAATCTGAATCCTGGGATAAAACCTGAATCCTTGGATGAATCCTGGGATAAATCTGCATCCTGGGATAGCTTCAAGTTGGTATTACAAGTATGTACCTGGGATGTAACTTCAATTTACTCAGTACCCAGGGAGGTGCTACCCTGGTCCAACATCAGTTGAACAGTATAGCTGAGACTGAGAGTCAGCTTGCCTCAGAAGTCATCAATTGGGTCACAGATCAGGTATTAACTATTATCACACATAGACAGATAGATGATCTGAAAATATAAGACGTGTGTTTTTTTTATAAACCTCGGCCTACGTCATATTAGCCTATGTCGCGTGGACGTATAAAACTTCGTGCATCTAACGTAAAAACCTTGGAATTTCCAGCTGCTGGAAATTCAAAATCCACACAAATCTTAATAGCCTAGGCTAGGCTATATCTTGTTTTCGCAAGTCTTAAATTAAATTTTACTAATAATTTGATCCAATATGCTATGGATTATACCTCGAAATTTGTTAATTTAACCAACGTTTACTTAAGTTGACGATAGGATGTAAACCTGTCAAACTTCACGCACCTCATTAACGTTAGTATGACAATCATTACATGAAGAGAGTCCTTTTAAACAAATCATGTACAAACCTGTGAACAAGCTAGCAACAAAAATGGTCAGGAAAAATTACTTTGCAGAGTCAAAATCATGATTCGAAAATTATTAGCATTTGGGGAAACTGCGAATAGGATGCTCTAGCCTACCTTTCCAATGCAAATGCAGTACCGTAAAGTTGACAGCTTTCTTTTCAGTCATTTCAAGGCATTGTAGCTAAAAATTTGTCCAGCTATTAGGTCATTGCATTTTTGGGTTTATTTTTTAGGGGTGCGTGAAGTTTGGCAGTGTGCGAAGTTTGGTGTATGCACTACAGGTATGTAATATAGATCAATAAATATATATTAATACGTTGCGTCTTTATACCTGGACGTTGTTTGAATAACGCAGTATCAAACACTTTTCACCCGGACTCAAATGATATAATACATAGTGTTCTACTTCAGGACTTCAGTGTGACTGCGAGACAGAAGTAGCAAATTTAGCCCACGGATCGCTCTGTATATTCATAGAGAGACCATGCAGTCTGAGTGGTGTAGTCTACAATAGGCTACATTAAAGAGACTGCTTCAAATTCTGAGTCAATTGTCTCAAGCCTCACTACTTACGAAGCCATCTGAACACAGGGCCAACTAGAGAAGTTGGACAATAACAGCCTTAGAGTCAGCGTCCGCGGCAATTGTCTCAAATCTCCATCTATGGAGCTAGGCCAGAAAAGTAGAAGCTATATGGCACAATAATGGTATTCTAGAAGTCGTACCTTCTGAATAACCTTGTCAACTTCAACTTGCTTCACATGAGTGCTTTTTCCATGGTTTAGACTGATGTTACACAAATAAAAGAGTTTTTAATTCTCAAGTAGTACCAAAGTTACGTCCGGGTCTTTAACATGAAGAGCCTGAATAATAGAGTTGGCATCTGGGTCATCACCTATATAGTATACATATTGTGGAATTGGACCTCACTGTGCAGTACTGTAATTAGTTGCTGAACGTTATCATATGATCACTGTATAATTACTGTATACACTGGTTAACACTAGGACGACACCTCATTATGTCTTTAACTTTTGTCATGCCTCACCTCATTAAGGCATCCATTAAGTTAGAGTGTATTACTGTAGGGTTCGATGGTAATGCTGGGGTCTGTTCTAATAGGCCTAGTACTAGTGGAGGGCTGGCGTCAAAATACTATATCGTTGCGCACGGTTTCGACTTCGTTTCAGCAAACCTGGCCTACTGTATCCCAGAGATGAACAAGGATTCGAGAACCTTAGCAGGCTGTGTGAAGGAAACACAACAGATTTGGAAAATCTCTGAATCTCTTTAAAGAGTTAAAGTGCCCCATTTAACTTCTTGAATATCTCTATTGTGCCTGAATAATAATTCAGTAGTGTACGTGGCAATAGCTCAAATTGTTTTCTGAAACTATATTGCCTGAGGTTCACGTATAAACTGTATTGCTGTATATTGCTATAGTGCATTATGAGGAGGAAAAGTGCCGACAGTGCAGCCATATAACATACTCCAAACGTTCAAACTCAAACTGCTGCAACACAGCACATTCTTTATGCTTCAGAGCATAAAGAACAGCTGTGTTGCAGCTCACACCTTTATGGTAGGGACACTGCAATGCAAAACATTGGCCAATTAAGGACGATAAATGTACTGAAAACTTTATTTTTCAATCATATATTTTCTAGGCATGTACAGTAGTGTACCTATTCGAACGACAGAAGGAGCATTTTTTACTTTTAATATTTATATCCCAGCATGCATTAGTGGCCGGCCAAGAGATGCCATCGGTCTAATATGGCGATTAGCAATATCGCTTATGTTGGATGTAGAGACAGACTTTGAGTTGTTTCGTACAATTCAATGAGTTTTTACAAATCTGTCAACTTTGTGTCAAGTTTCCATCGCATAGGTTTCTAGTTACAAGTCAATGGCCAAACTAAGACAGTCCCCAGTGTTGTCTGCAGGTCCACATTTTGTCTGGATGCCTTCTCTGAGCTGGGCAGTGTGACTGATCACCATCCTGGGAGGAGGGGTCTAAGTTGAAGTGTTGTCCCCTCCCCTTCCAAAAGTTTTTGCTGATGTCAGGTCACTCAGGTGAGCTAAATGCAAAATGGTGCAAAAAGTTTGTGCCACTTGTGGATTGGATGTATCACCAAGTATTAATACTTTTGAGGGGATTTTTTTTTTATCTTGTTTGCTCTAAATAATTTCCTTCTCATTTTTAAGAAGCACAATGCATGAAGTAAGTGAACCCTGGCACACATTCTCTTTCATCCATTTAACATGACCTACATAATGTATTTCTCTGCTTTAGCTCAGCTTTGGGTAAGTTAGCAAACCATGGTGACCATTAGAGTGTCCCATCTTCCCCTTGTTGTTTTGGGTTTAAAAAGCTTAAGTTAGACAAAACAGGGCTGGTCACAGTGTTTGAGCTACAGCACAGGATTGTGTGGATCCTACATGTGTCTGCTTAAGCCCACACAGAGAAGTCTTGCTAAGACCCTAGTAACTAATTTAGTATCACATGTACTGTGCTTCTTTTGTACAAAGCTGACAGTGCCCTTTGCTGTTTCTCACCGATTTCTGCTCCACACTAGTCGAGGGTCTCATACATTTACCAACTACAGTGTCGTAATATTCCTTGACACTATGTCTATTTTGCTTCAAAAAGGTGAAGATACCACTCAGATATGATCATTTAGAATTTCAAATTTCATGTTCATTCACGATTTCTTTGGGGAGAACAACCGATCAGTGTAAACGGTGAACAAGCACTTCTCTCTGACTGTGTGAGTGCTGCGTACACAAGTGACTGTGTTATGAATAAAGATGGAGAGTTTTGCACATGGTTGTGCTACATTTTGGGAAAATGTTTAAGATGTGTGTCTTGAACAGATCCTCTGATACACTCGATTGGGTACAAAGCGCTTGTGTAAACAGCTAAAGGAAGTGGCGTTGTAAAAATAGCAGCATGGTTATGTCAAAAGCATTGTGTGTGAAAACATGAAAGAGAACAAAAATTACAAACATGGAACGACTGTGCGACAACCAGATGGAATGTGTAATTAATGCAGTAAGCAGTGATTTCATGAAATTTTAAATTACTGCTGCTATGGGTATATACCAAGTAGTGCTCCAAGTAGTGCTATAGGAAATATGGAACATTGCAGTGAGTAGAATGGGGGATGAACGTTAATGTAACATTTACTCAAAGGCAGAGTACGCACATGAAACTGAACACATTCATAGACATTTTTGCAAAACTTATTCTCACTTAAAGATCTTGGAGAAATTGACACAGTTTACACAGACATTTGCGTGCACTGTAGATTCCTAGATTGTTGGTGTATCTCATTGAGTATACAAAACTTCCATTGTCTTTGGTGAAGGTCAAAGTTCATTTGTGGTCAACAGGGTCACAGTATGGAATTCTTGTAAACATCCTATCTCAAGAAGGGAAGCTAGGACAGATGTCTTATTCAATATTTAGTTGTATCTCATTGAGCACAAGAACCAATTCTGTTTGTTTTTTTTTTCTCACTTAAACCAGGTGCCTCAAGTTTTGTCTGTAATGACTGTGACCATTTGCTAGCAAGTTAAGTGTACTTGATGAAACGCTGAAAGTTCACGCTTGGTAAACCAATTGATTTGGCAACTGAAGATCATTCCAAAGAACCATGTCTACAGAGAACTCTCCAACTAAACAACCCGTATCCTCTGGAAACTGCGACTTCACCGTAAAATTCAATGCTTAGTCCAGAGACGCATCGTCTCAGCGCACCACTGATTGTACTTTGGTCCCTGCAGATACGAGTAGAAGTGTAGAAGTGAAAGCTGAGAAGCAGGAGGGGCTGTCTGTTCAAATTCAAGTCCATCGATCAGAGGTTGATGAAACCAAAGAAAATGAACCAACTGAGATGGTCGAGAAATGTGATACTGAATTTACAAAGAGGCTAGATAGTCCAGTGGGAGCTGAGTCTGTTACGTACATCAAAGAAGAAAAAAGTAACTCTTCCAGTGGAAATGGTGAACTGTTCTCCAATAGTATTGCAGACATAAATTATGAAGATGAATCTATAAAGACTGAGTATTATCATGTAGTAAATATTTCCTTAATCGATCAGCCCATTATGCTGTCAGGTAGTGAGAGACAAGTTGAAAAAAATAATCCTGGTGATACACCATATCAATGTAAAACATGTGGTAAGTCTTTCAGTGAGTCAAGTACTCTGAGAAAGCATGAAAGGATTCATTCTGGTGATAAACCGTATCAATGTAAATATTGTGGTAAATCTTTCAATCGTGTAGGGAGTGCAAATGCACATGAAAAACTTCATTCTGGTGATATACCGTATCAGTGTAAGACATGTGGTAAATGCTTTAGTCTGTCAGGATATCTGAAAAACCATGAAGTGACTCATTCTGGTGAAAAACCATATCTGTGTAAAACATGTGGTAAGTCTTTCTGTCACTCACGTACTCTGAAAAATCATGAGAGGATTCATTCTGGAGATAAACCATATCAATGTAAATATTGTGGTAAATGTTTCAGTCAGTTAGGTAATGTAAAGACACACGAAAGACTTCATTCTGGAGACAAGCCATATCAATGTAAAACATGTGGTAAATGTTTTAGTCAGTTAGGGGGTCTGAATACACATGAAGTAATTCATTCTGATGATAGACCATATCAATGTGAAGCATGTGGAAAATCTTTCAAACGGTCGCACTATCTTAAAGAACATGAACGAATTCATTCCTACATTGACACAAATCATTCTGTCGCTAAACCATATCAATGTAAAAGTTGTGGTAATTCTTTCAATAAGTCAAGTCATCTGAGGATACATGAACGAAGTCATTCTGGGGATAAACCATACCAATGTAAACAATGCGGCAAATCTTTCAGTGCATCACATCATCTGAGGAGACACGAAAGAGTTCATTCTGGAGATAAACCTTATCAATGTAAGACATGTGGAAAGTCTTTCAATACATCAACTAATCTAAGAACTCACGAGAGAATTCATTCTGGTGTTAAACCATATCAATGTAAGACGTGTGGAAAGTCTTTCAGACAGTCAAGTTACGTGAAGGTACATGAAAGAATTCATTGTGGTGTTAAACCATATCAATGTAAGACATGTGGAAAGTCTTTTACTGAGTCAAGTACTCTAAGAAACCACAAAAGAATTCATTCTGGCGCAGATGCACCAGATCAACTGTAGACACATGGTCCGTCAAGTAATCTGAAGAGAAATGAAACAATTCATTCTGAGGATGAACAATATCTATTTAATGGATGAAAAATATTTCAGCCGAGTCAAATTGTCTGGGTGCACTTGAAAGAATTAATTCTGGTGATAAATCATACCGACATAAAAAGGTGATAATTTTATCACTTTTTGCCTGTGAGGTAGTCTTACTACACCTTCATAAATCAATCCCGGTGTTAAACCATAATGTAAAATGTGAGCTTCCAAACAGTCAAATGTTGTAATTGCACATGAAAAAACTCATCCTTGTGATAAACCATATCACATTATCAATGTAAGACATGTGGTAAATCTTTTCATGACTTTCATTAAATGAGTGAACATGGAACAACTTGTCTCATTTGGTTTTTGTTTTTTATCTCCTTGCAGCACTTTCATGCATACAAATATAAACGTAGCAAGAATTTGTGAAACGGTATGCATTTAGTCGTCGGCACATGTATAACGTGGTAGGGAAGTATCCAAAGGGACTTCAGAACATGTAAGTTCCGTCACCCAATGAAACAATGCATAGAAAGGAGTAATCTAGTAACATGTTGTGAGAACCAGAAGGAACTTATGCACTCTAGAGTACCCTTTTAGAGACTTCTGCTGATTTTCTTCCAAGAATATTGAAGATTGATTCAAGCTAGGACATGGTAATTAGTTTCTGGATTGAAACTGCAATAACAATCAATTTGCATATAGTGAGCATTATTTGACTGATGCACACGATTTCATTTCGCAGCGGAAATACTAGACAAATTTTCGAGGTAGAGGAACACTTGTCCCCACCCTTTGAAAAAAATATTTGGAGGAAATACAGGAAAACTTGATGAATTTTGGGGGTAATACTGTTTCCTCTACCATTTCTCAGACATTTTCCTAGGGTAAGATAGAGTCTTGTATTTTAATGCAAGACATTCCCCAATGGCGTAGCCATCAGGGGGGGGAATAGTGATCCCTTAAAGAAATTTTGGGGACGTGATGGATGATGGTGAAAAATAAAGGAGAGAAAAAAAAAATGAATAGAGGAGGGAAGGATGATATGTTGACTGAGTTGGGGAGAACTGGTAGCCCTGAACTGACTGGCGAGGCTGAGAAACTGCCAGGTATCAAAGTGTGATCTTTCTTCTAACGTTTGAAACTAAGAAGAAGAGATTAGAAACGTGGTGTTCGTGAAGGAGTGAAACCGTTGATCCGCTGCTCCGATTGGCCAAACATGCATGCACCTGTTGCTTATACGCAGTATACGAGTATGCGGCTAGGGGATGGAATCCCTATGCAGCAGAACGGTGGGCATACCATACAGTATTTATTTCATGCAGGACGCATTTGGCAATTCGCCTCCCCGAATAGTCAATCAAAACCTTCGATATTACCGATGTCAGAGTTTCTAGAAAAAAAATGTTCCTTTATTTTTTATAACCCTAACGCTGAATCTAAAATAAAAATTCCTCAAAAGTAATTGGTTGTCTATGCCAACCAAAGCTATTGCCAATCGGAATCAATATTCTGTCATATTATTATTATAAGCTGGGATATTAGCTGTACTCGTTATAGCCTGTTCATCTACCTTTGTTCTTCGACAGTGTTTCAGCGAAGAGAAAGTAGAGGAAACCATCACACGTCACAAAACCTGATAGAGAAATACCTGTATGCACCCATCTTCCAGATATTTGAATATGAAAATTGGACATTTTTGTTGGCCCAGCTAGGAAAATTCATACTCACCAAGAAAGCATAGCAGTCAATTACCGTTATTTGAAGTCAAACAGACCAATTAGGAATAAATGTGAATGTTGATTTTGAAGTGGCTATAACATTTTCAGCCGAATTTGACATTCACTGACAAATTTTCAACTCAAATTCCAGCTGTAAAAGTACATCAGTTCTACTGCTCAGTATATTTCAATTCTACTATTTAAATGTACGTCATTTCTTTTTGATTCCTTGTGTTAACAAAGGAACTGATGCAGTCAAGCAGGCATGTGTATGCACGTGTGTGTGCGCGCGCGCGTGTGTGTGTGTGTATGTAATGCCATTGAAAGGCGAGGTAGTTGGTTCGACAAGTCAACAAAAGTGCTCAATTTTTCCTGAACTTGGCGTCCACGTGTATCATATTGAGTAGATGTGCCCTATCGTTTTTGGTGTTCATATCTTGCATATTAATGAGTGCGCTGGGCTTAATGTTACGATTGGAATGCGAGCTATGTGACTCGGTAACTCAGTAACTGAGAACTGAGTTTTTCTCAAACTTGGTGCTTGCATGTATCATATTAAGTAGATGTGTCCTTTTTTTCTTGGGGGGGGGGGGTGCCTATATCCAGTGGCGGCACAACGGGGAGGGGGGCATGAGGGGGCATTTGCCCCTCCAGATTGTTTCCTTGCCCCCCCCCCCAGTTGCCCCCCAGTTGCTCTCACCCTTCTTAATCAGATCTTGCACTCATCCAAAATTAATCACAAAACTATGTATTGGCATTGGACTGAATAAGAACAGCTTCCGGGGAACCATGATTGATTAATGCCTAATTTACGTTACACAGGCTGCCAGTTTTCATATCATGCCCGTAGCCACTTCAACAGTAGGCCAGCCTGGTTAGACCAATTTCCTCTGGAATGCTTACCGTCCAGCATAAGGGAAGGGCGGGTAGGTGGTTGTTTTCCTAAATATAGGAATGTCGTTGTTTTCCTAAATATAGGAATGGAATGGAAGTGTATGTAGCCTATGTGTGTGTGTGTGTGCATGTGTGTGTACTCGGTGGTACCGCGTAAATGTGAAATGGTACTCCCAAAGAAAAAAGTTGTTAACCTTGGAGTACGGTCAACCGAAAAAAATAAATAATATAAAAATAAATAATATACCTCTCTTGGGGCTTAATCTTCCACCCAGAGATATGCTAAAACCTCAGAGCTTCAGGGGGCTTCGCCCCCTGGACCCCACCATGGGCCCTAAGGCGGGCCCCTGGTCCCCACCCGCAAGGCCTCGCGCTGCGCGCGAAAATCATTGCTCCCCCAACATTTTCCTCTGCCCTCAGTTTGCCCCCCTAAGTCTCACATCTTGGCGCCGCCACTGCCTATATCTTGCACATTAATGAGCAGGTGGGACTTAAGGTAAAATTCCTGATATGGCAATATGCCTATCTTTCCAGTACCATGTCTGATTTGCTTAAATGCGGAAGGAAGGTGTTGTTAGATATTAGCTACATGATTATTTCAATGTTACTAGCATTCTTGGCAAGGGGTTGGTGCTTTTCCTTCAATGTGTGTAAGAGTGTACCGAAAGTTTATAATTTTTGAGCATGCTGTGGGCAATAGACTTTTGGTTACAGAAATTCCTTTGCTTCATTTTCATGCTATGGATGCTTCGATGTTCCATCGGTTTCCTCCAGCGAATCATGGAAGCACTGCTTGAGGTAGTAGTTTCATGATCAAATAAAGAGGCAGCAGTGATATGGGAAGTACTGCAGGTACATTGGTCATATCAGACAAGTCTGGCCGGATCAGTTTACGTCCTCGATTTTCAGTGGTGATGTGTGCATTGATAATTAGTAAAGTGGGCAAGACACAATGAAAGAAAAGTCAGTTGGTGTTCTTATACCAGTGGAAACTAGACTCTAGCAAGTCCCCTACTGGGCGTGCTGTCAGTGTTGAGTGGTGGACTTTAAAGGGGTATAGATGTGATATGCCTAATTGCAACATATGTTTGTGCTTTCTAAAGTGAATAGAATAAATGACGTTTAAGCTACATTACCAGTTGGAACAAACAAACATGTTCGGCTACAACATAGCATAGCCCACTGCTTTGCTGCATTTTGTAGTTTGACCGCCTATTGTTTATATAGAAGGACTCAGCATCTTCAGTTCAATGCATGAACTGAAATGGCTTCTTTGATATTTAGGAGAGTCCAGAGTATCATTTTACTATATTCCAATTACAGAGAAGCATAGTGCCCTTGGATTCTTGTTTTAAAAAAAAAAAAAGTTGAAAATGTTTCACCATGGGTGCATGCAACAAGCTTATGTATTTTTATCTCATTAATAGAAAAGTTGCAGGCTAGAGATCCCTCTTTCAAGGCTGGATACATGCAGCTTGGAACACCCAGGAAGTGCCGGTTCCGGCCATCTGTGGGACTTGAAAAGCAAAACATTTTCTAGTACGCCTCGCGACAACTGGAGCTCCACTTAGATACTCCTGTCGGCACTCAGCCGCCTCCAATACCTTTAACCTTTGTTTTAGTTTCATGGGTGCAGGTGTAAAAAAAAGTCAATTTTGCAAGATGATTGGGCCACTAAGAAGGCCAAACATGATCTTTCTAGCCACAGGGAGGCCCAGCCCCTTAATCCTCTCCTCAGCCACGAAGGACCGTGGACTGCCTGATTTGAAATCCTGACTTAAGCTCTGGAAAGTCAACACCAAAAATATGGACGGTGAGTTGACCCCCCCCCCCATGAAGAAAAAAACTGGCTACGCCCCTGTATTCCCCCAGATTTTGTGTGTCAGTGCGGTACGAAGCATGGTTCAGTGGCGTTCCACAGAAATGCTCCCTCGCTCATCAGGTTGAAAGTGAATGCACTGGGATTATAATGATCAGTGCAGTGCAGTGGGACTTTAAAGGTTAGTGAGTGGTACTATACAACCATAGAGCTATGTAGCCCACAACTTACACTGGCAGGCCACTTTTTGTGACCTTAACTAAAAAGGGAAGTAAAACACACACACAACTACATGTACTTTATGGAAGGTTTTTTCGATTACAATTGTCAACAGGAATTTCAAGATCAAGCCAGACCTCATGTAACCTTACGAAAGAAAAAAATGGGGAAACTTCAACGTCTATGACAACCCCTCCCCCTCATCACACTTGGAAATATCCTATCTGCGCCACTGTAGCTACCACCACTCCTAGAATATTTCTACGAAACATCCTTTAAGTGTGTAATTACTTGAACATTAATTCTATGTTTTCATTATATAAAATATCTTTACAATCAAACGTGAAAGACTTTTAATAAGAAAATTACTGCGGACATAACGTGACATGCGAGATATAAAGTTATCGTCTTGGAATAACTCGTTACATCGAAAAATCTTGCAAATTGTTGCGACACCGAGTTATGAATAATTTGTTATCAGGACAAAATTTTGCAAATTTTCGAATTACCGACTTACTCTAAGTCGACATTTCGGAATAAAAAAAAGGCAAATTTTCGAGGTGCCGAGTTACGAATAACTTGTTATCTCGATAAACTTGTGCAAATTGTCAAGTTGTCAACTTTGACTACAAATCAGAGATTTAGCGTAAGGCGGTATCGGGACAATTTGCAAAATTTTGTCGAGATAACAAGTTATTCGTAAATCAGTAACTCGATAATTTGGTCGAAGTTTTTAAAGTTTTTTTGAACTCAGTATCTCAACAATTTGCAAAATATTTCCGGGATGTCCAGTCTAGATCCGTAACTCGACATCTAGCATGTAACAATAAAGCAACCCACCGTCCCGTTTTGTTTTGCAGATAACTCTCACCTAGATTTTATTTTCGGGAGTATTATTATCACTTAGCCAAGTTTCTATGAGTTTCAATCACAAGGAAAGAAAGAAGAAAAAGAAAAATAACATGAGGGAATCTATAGAGATACTTATCTCATCCCTACATTTTTCCATAAATTGATAGTTCTCACACACATGCGCCGTTCGACACCAACAATATGGGAAAGACGCCTATGATGCCAGTATAGCGTATTGTCTATTACGTAACCGCTTGGAGGTTTATGCAACTTTATTCCAAGCATGTGCCATGTATGTCCTCCCCAAAGCTCACTGAGATGTACATTCAGATATAGTGTGGGCAGAACTAAGATAATTCAAATGAATTAACTTAGGGGCAGAAGCACTATATTCAGAATTATTAAGTTAAGTTGCGTCTTAGCGCTGTAATCATCGAAAGCGACAAGTGTGCGTAGAAATCGCGTGTGCGTAGGCGCCCAACTATTTCTAAGAGGATTGCATCCTGCTCTATGCTTGTGCGTATGTGTACATTACCTGCAGTCGGTCTTGTACTCTGGGCGCGTTTTACTTCATAGTTACGAAATGCACAATGCGCATACATTTTGCTTGCCCGTAGGAAAAAAAGTCCCATCTATGAGTCCCAAAACATGTGATGCTCTGTGTATGTAGTCCCCAATCTGGCTTTTTTTTTTAATCTCATCTCGATACGTAGTGTGCATAGACATATAATAAACTGGACGTTACGTGATGTAATGTTGCACTATTGGCAAAATGAAGCTACCGGATGTGATGTTCTTGCCACCTGTAAGATGGCCGCCGGAGCACTTCCGGCGCACTTCCGGCGCAGAGATTCTTTACGGATGCCACCGCTCTGCGTCTCTCTCTTTTTTGACCGCAAGGTCTCCATTGTAGAAAAATCGTAACTAAGGCCGCGTTGTGAGTGCATCACAACATCTGCACAGTGTGTTCGAATATTCTTATTCTCCATGGCGCAGTAGTACAACAGTAGATTCAGACGAGACACAAACAAGGTTACGATCAGAAAATACCAAGATCATTGCTGTCTTCAATTCCACAAGCAAGAATGAGGCTGAAAAGAGAGACAGGTATATCTTTCCATCGGTAGGGAGCCTTCATGGTTCACATACCCTCGGGCTCACATCAAATTATTCAAACCATTACATCAAATGAACTATGTAGATGATGGCACTGTTACCACACACAGTACAGAGCCGTATATATGGCTCTGACACAGTATGGCCGCAGATGCTCAAGATGACGTAATAATCGTAGCAGTCGACCACGTGGATGAACAAATCGTGTTTCGTTTTTTGACAATATTATAATATCATTAACTGTAACTCTGAACTGACTTATCAAAACTGTGTTGTGAGGAAGGAAAGGGGTGGTCTGAAAGTCCGGCAGATATTCATCTAGATTGAATATCATACTATGTTTGTTTGTTTGTTCTTTCCGTTGTGACGAAAAAAGGTGCTGAAGTTAAGTCTGGGAAAACTCTCCCCCCCCCCCCTTGAATATTCCCCTCGAATAACATCATGCAAAGACAGAGTGCTCAAAGAAGCTCCCACCTAGAACGTTTTTATTAGCAGAGATACCTTCTGCAGCTATCATAATTTGATCAACAACACAGAGATTTTTTGATATCCGTCTGCAACAGTCTAGTGAATACTGTCTGGCATACACCTAAAGCGCGACACTGGCAGTTTGGATTACGATATAGGCCATGTGGCTTCTTAATGACGACAACAACATGTAGCCTCGTCATTTGCCTCAGGATGTGAGGCGGCTCAGACTCGGATTTGACCGGCTGGACTCGAATTCAAAAGACTGTCTCGGTCTTGTACTCGAGTCCTGTGATTCGGTCTTGAGTAGGTTAGGGCCTAGTAGCAATAATATGGAGTTGTGAAAAATTAAAATAAAAATAGGACATTGAAATAAAAAAAATACATACGTACCGTATATTCGACATCACGATTTTATCCAAATGTTGCAAATGTCTTCGACGGGAAAATTCCCTGAAATGTTCATACTGATAGTATAGTCTACATTCTGACTGCATATACCCAAGGACTATTTAAACAGAAGCATGCCCTAAATTTTCCTGTGGGTTAACGGGCATCGTGATCGGCGCACCTGAAACTGCTTGCACACACTGAGTCGGTGTCAGTCTTTCATTTTACTCAGGCCCAGTGCATGTATGAATCACGGAGTGTCTGCTGAAGTGTTAGTCATATAACATCTGCCTCTGCGTGTCATTATTGCCTTGAATTTCCCAAATTAATGATTTTTCACTCCCTTTTGTTTTCTGATGATTTGATACTACCCTACTATCACACCTGTGTAGAATTTACGGGTTGGCAATGTGATCGATATCTGTAGCAGGTCAGAGACGTATAGCTAGTGGCTATAGATGACATGGTACAGGGGTATAGCCAGGTTTTTTGTGAGAGTGGGCAAAATCAACTAATCGTCCCTATTTTTGACTGCCGCTCTGGGAGGGGGGTATAAGGGGAGGGATGCTGCCCTTCCGGTGCTTAAGCAAGGATTTCAAATGTGTCTACAAAGGATCATATTTGACCTTCTTGGTTGACGAATCATGGTACGAAATTGACGTTTTCGACACCTGCAACCATAAACCTAAAATAAAGATTGAAAAGTATTGGACGGATCCGATTGCCGACAGGACTATCAAAGCGGTGGGCCACCATCAGATGGCCTTGGGCGTCAAAGAAAATTTTTGACTTTTGAAACCCTCCAGATGGCCGGAAACGCCACTTCACGCGTGCTCTAAGCTGCATGTACCCAGCCTTGAAATAGGGGTCTCATCCCTACAATTTCATTTAATGAGATATAAATCAATGTATTAAAAATGGTAATACATATCAGATGGATTGAGATGATACAAGAATCATAATGAATTATGTATCCTATTTCATTAATTTTTAGAACAGTTGGTAAATAGTATGGGGGGGGGGGGTGCTGAACATAGTTTTAAAGCCCACTTCTTATTGATTGATAATGACTCATTTTAAGCTTGAAAAAGAAAATTAGGACGAACATAACGCATTACCCGATTGGAAATTTTCTGGGAAACGCCCGGGCAGAACATTAGCTGGTTGCATGCACCCGAAGTGAAAAATTTCCAACTTTTTTGATGAAAATATGGTACTTTTTAGTAGTAAATTGACATACTTTTAAAAAGGAATATTACAGAATGTTGGTTCATATTAGCAATAGCCTTAATTCGCACTGACAACAAATCCGTGGAGATTTATTTTATTTTAATTCAGCGTTAGGATTGGGAAAAAATAGAGGACCATTGTTTCTAGAATATATGACATCACTTAATCCAAGGTTTTGATTGACAGTTCGGTGAGACGTATTGCCAGTGCATCCTGGGTGAAATAAATATGCCGACCGTTCCAGACTTAAATGTGAGGGACTGTGGTCCTATCCCCCTACTGGCTACAGCACTGACATCGTATGTGAATGCATCTTTGGCTATGACTGCAGTGAAGGTCGTAGGGTATGAAGTAAAATCGGCATTTCCCCCTATTATCAAAAGTGTTAATGCGAAAGTTCATACATAATAAGAATGAGAATAAATACAAAAGGTTAATGTTTATTTAAAGCCGATAGTTTCGTCATTGAAAACTTTACATTAGATGGCAGTTGTCGAGTGCTACTTGAAAGTGGCCGTGTAAGAGACCGATCACGTGATCTCATTAACTCGACGGATGCGGACTGACTGAAGAGATAGCGGACTTTTCGATTTAGGGCTGTGGAGCAACAGGACGGAGAGTTTGAAAGTACACCCACACTCGGCGTCACGTCCTGACATTTAATGCGTTTCGTTAAGTCGAAGACGATGGTGCGTTGGAATGACATCATAACAATGACGCGCGCGCATGCATTTACAAAGTAGCAAAGCTTTCTTATTTTCCACACTCATCACTATGTAGTAACAATGGTGAATCTACATGGACGAGGGAAATTAGTATGGCAACCCCTGTAACGTTCTCTTTCAAGACCGGACGTTAAATCGGTCGAAGACATAGAGGAGGAAAATATTTCCGTCTCTGCAGTTGACGACCGTTCTGAAAATCAACAGGACGGAGCTGGATGTTGGTTTCTGCTCATGGGCAGTGCAATTTTTTACTGTGCATGTCCCTTTGTCTACCGCCCTATTGATGATGCCTAGGGACAAGAGATTGATGGACTGATGGACTGATGGGTTGCAGAAGGCTAATCACTAAATAGTCAGAGGACAAACCAAGAAGTTTACACAATGGGGAGCAAATATTCGATGAAGAAAATCGCCTCATGTAAATTACATGACTGGTATATGAAAAGAATGCCACCGCTTTAAGTGTTTCCCCTACTGCATGTCGTTGGCCAGCTACACTGAACAACACAGCTTCAACGTGTATGCATGAAAGGCATGGATAGAGGATGATTGAGGCCAGTTTAGAATGGAACCAAAAAGGCAAAGTTGAAGGAGATAATACTGTTAATCTCTTTCATTGGTTGGTGAAGTCTTCCTGTCTGTATAATGTAATGAAAGATTACCTCAGTGAACTCAGTCCCATCCTCACCAGACAGTTTTGCAATTTAGAAAACGATCGCTCTTTAGGGCGAGGATACTTCATATAGTTTTTACGATCGAGAAATTTCCGAGCGAACCCTATACAATGAAGACAACGGCGTCATCTTCCGTGACTGGTGGTACGTATATAGAAACGACACAAAAACAAAACAAAACCGAATAACACTGAAACTAATCTTCATTACCGTAATTGCGCTATACCATTTAGACTGTGAGGATGCAACAATGAAGAAGAAAAAGAGAAAGAAAAAAAAGCAATTGATAAACATGTGACAGAAGAGAAGGCTTTTCGTAGTTCTGGTGTTACTGAGCGCAGTTGTCCATTACCAAAAATTTCCTAGACTCGAGGCATGCACCAACGTCCCGCCAAGCAACATAACGTTCGATTAATTCTTCAAGGAGGTACACTGAAGCAGGTAAGTACAGAAGCATCTTTCTAAAGACTGGGAAGGCCGAAAGTAGAAATGGATGACCTTGGATGGTAAGAGGGGGGGGGGGGGGGTAGCTGGCAGCTGGATTGTAATATTTTCACACCCGAGTAGAATGAAGATATTAGTCAAATACAGTACTGGCCTAGTTTTACATAGTTCAGAAATTCGTAGTCATATAAGGCCCCTTGAAGATTTAAAGCAACTGCGTGTAAAGCTGTAAGCAATATTGAATTATTCAGGGTGCAGCAACATGGCACGTATCATAGGAGGGGTAATTGAAAAAAAATAAAGAAAGAAAAAAAGTAATAAAATGTTTTAACTTTGTAAGGAAGCAAAACAGTCATTTCACAGTTCTAATTGATTTATAGATTCCCGAATGTTGCCGTGTGAGTCATGGACCATGAGAGCTAAAAACCATTTTAACGAAAATGAGACATTTTATATGTTTACACGGTTCCTTGAATTCGATGCGATCTGGAGTTTCATATGTGCATGCAAAGTGATATACGTATGATGCACGTGGTACTGTTGTTTCATTCAAAGACACAGCCATCTGAAGAGTGCAGTAGCACGAAACCTTGGTAGTGGCTTAAGATCAGTGACTATATCACTAAATTATTATGAATATTGCTCTGCAATTCTGCATTGAGCACTCTCACCTCACTGTGGCTACGCCCATATTCATATATATATATATATATGTTTACTACAGCGAAACCAGTTAACCTTGAGTAACCTGTAAAATATGCATAAACCCCCCAAGTTATCGATAATATCGCTCCTCCCTCAAAAACAAGCACAAAAATAGACGAAATAGGCCAAATAACAGGCAAAACAAGAATTACTTTATTTTCACTCATGACGTAGTTTATTTAAATGTCCAAGCTGAGAGAAAGGTTTTATATTCATGATTCATATTTACACATTATGTTAACATTAAAAATATGTAGAGCGATGATTGTTGAAATCGTCGAGGTAACTACGAAAACGTACCGGAATTGGTCTACCGCACATCTCGGCTACTGAAAAATTCCGATATTTTCCCTACGAAACCGCTCGGACCGGCACCAAAAAAATTACTTTCGAATAATATCAGGGATCATGATTGTAAGATTCTTCATTCGATACAAAGAAAGGAAAAAAGTCAATGTTATGTAAGCCTATACAGCTTATAGTGATGTGTCTATGAAACAAAAGTTTGTGTAAGTGTGATGTCACAGGTGAAATGTCAAGCCTGTTTAGGAATACCTATAATGTCCATGATTAACTCATCTAACAAAGACGTCACTGTTTGGCTTTTCCTGCACTTTTCACGTTTCTCAATCACGTGATTATTATTATTAAAATTTCGAAGTGACGGGGAGCCGTTGGTAATCTCGTCTGGCTTGAACTTTGACCTAACGTATTTTCTTAAATAATCGTCGACGTCGATGAATAATTTCTTCAGATTAAACAGAGGTGGCATTTCGGATCGGCGCACGTCGTTGCCATGGTCCCCGGTGACTGCCTCTTCAGAGATCCTGACTTGGTCGCCATCGCCGTGAACCCTGGAGGACTTTGGATCTCCATGGCAACACACCTGATGATCAGAGACAATCCTGGAGTGCCCGTCCAAGAATGACTTAGAAGGTGGTGGAGTTACTGAAAAGAAAATAAAGATAAAGTAACAGTATAAAAGAATTAATTGGCAAGGAAAGCCTATTTCCATGTCTGTATTTCTATTTTTTTTTAAACTAAAACAAGGTCCTGAATTGAAGTGCATGCAGCATATGCCGTAGCCTATATTGTGAAGGGGTGCGATGGAAGCGACCCGTTCCCCAAAGTACGTGCCAATCTTAATCACACTTTCACAACAAATCTGAATTTACTTGTAAACGTATTTAATGCTATATTTTATTTGTAGCGGGTGGGGTGAGGTATAAAACATTTTGCTCTGAAATGCCATTTTCAAGCTATCTGGGAGGTGTTTTGAGCCAAACATTTTCCCGTAAGCTCTTCCCCAACCGATAGTGGCTCTCGGCTTAGATATCTATGCCTGATATCGATACCTGAGACACGAGATCCCTATTTCAGGAGTGGGACACCCCGAAAGTGACATTTCCATTTGTGTAAAGCCAAACATTTCCCCGTGCGCTCCGCGCCAACTCATGATGGCGTTCCGACTAGATTGTCCTGCCGGTGGTCGCAAAAGGGCTTGGCCCTCAGTCCAGACCCTCTCCTCCTGAAAATTCTGGACAAGCGCTTGGGATGTCCTACCATAGGTGAATGACAATATTCCCCCCCCCCCCCCCCCCTTCCACAGTCGATCACTAAATCCTGGTAGCGTCCCTGTATATGCAACGTGTCATCATGCACGTAGACACAGTAGCATTCCTGCTAAGACCTCCGGTATGCATACTGCGTATTAGCTCGGAGGTTCAGTAGAAGTTCACTGACATGTAGAACAGGAACAGCTTCCAGAGATTTTTAGAATAGGGGTAAATATATACAACACTTTTGGAATGCAAAGTACCTTTCATATACTGGAGATGATGTACTTGTTTTTTGTTCATTTCGTCATGCAGTCTGCATTCCCGCCCTCGAAGTACTGTCTTCGTTATCATAATCTGTGGTTTACTGACGTCAGTGACGTCACAAACTCGGTTAAATTTAGTGCTGGCTCCCTTTGATCTGCAGCCAACATGAATACCTGGCCTTCCTCCCTTACGATACACTGAAAAATCTGTTCAAAGAACGACGAAAAAACTTCGAAACATGACATCGGTCTTACACGAACTGTTAAAAAACGAAATGCGTCTCCTTTTCTTACTATATGCGACTACTTTCAGAGATATGTCATCGTTATTGGAACTAATGTAAAAAAATAACATGACTATGCTAGTCATAAATGCGTTAATTACCGCATTAATGGTTTTTGAATACTGATTATCTACAGTAAGTGCGGAAATTCGTTCACACCAAATATAAGACGTTCACTATTTATTTCTTTATTTATTTACTTGTTTATTTATTATAATAGGTCTACATAATTATCATATAGCAAACATTGGGTACATGAAGATGGTTCTGCTCTAATGGGGATACCCCCTCATATTTGGCACTAACTATTTTCACCAAATCTTACCCCACATGCCCGGGACTTCCATCCATGCTGGAATGAGCAATATTTCCTCGGAACGCCAAGAAGGCAGAACACCTCCACGAGAGCAGCTGTTAGATGAGTTAGCCACTGGAAACAGGAACCCATAAAACCTTACGTTAATTAAATATGTTTGTACCGGAAATAAATTTTAACTTTTGGTCTGCAAAATAGTTTAAATAAAGTAATAAAAATGGCAACCTTAATAGACCAAAATCCAGAACTAAAACTGTCAATGCGCTTGCTATGGAACAATAAAGAAAAAAAAAGAGGAATAAACCAAAGAGTGACAACAAAATGTCTGAAGATGTTTCTTACATGTTTGTAGTGATATAAAGGAATCAGATGGCTATTGATAGGTCGTTCCAGGGAACCGGTCCACTGGGAGTAAGGTTATACGGTCTCCCCACTTCAACATCCTACGATTGTGTTTCATATTTAAGAGTACAATGCTGCCTTTGCAACGGCTCTAAATCGTCCATTAAATAAACGTGGTACGATGATTTCGGAGATAGTCCTGTTTCTCACTTGAATGTTTTGTTAAAATTCTACTTCGAAACATGTCATCAACACGCGATACGAATTCTCAACCAATACGTGGCCAACATAACAATACAATAAAAACGAGTTCAGCGCGATCTAATACTGAAACTGTACGTCGAATCGCAAAATTTAAGAAACTATATATATAGGTTAGGCCTAGATCTTCCATAAGTTAGCATGCAACGTGCACGCTGGCACACTCTTCTAAAACATGTCAGGCCTATAGGCCTATAGACTGGTTTCATGTTCTCCACACATTTGGGACAGTTTTCTGTACCGGTTTGCATTTGCATTTCATCCATGCGGCTCTTTGCTTTCATTCATCGGTTGACAATGTGCCTCTGATTGTGCGTGAAGACAAACTTAATTAATTTTGAAAGCAGCAGGAGATGATTCTGCGCGTCTTTACTCTGCAGTCAAACATATATCACGAAGAGAAACGAGATTACTCACCCGATCTTATCACCATAATTATTGGTATTGTACCGACTCCGAGGGCTGATACTTACCTGAAAGCCAAACACGGTTCTGTTTCATTCATGAACTGCTTTATTCGTAAATATACAAGTGCAGTCTCTACCTCAAATCTCAAACGGAACGCACACGCGTAACAATGCGCGCTCATCAAATGCATTGTTACGTATATTAAACGCAGTAATGGGTGCATAGCTACCATGTGTATTTGTAAACAATATGCATTAGCGTATGAAATGGGATAGCCATATAAAAGATAATCTATAGGCATACGGGAACACATTTGCTTTTTAAAGGGGAAGGTTGGACAAATTCCTCTTTGCCCTAAAAAGAAGTGTCTAATTTCTACTTGAACTCTGTGCAAACAGCAAGGACGGCGATTTGTTATGGACGAAGGTGGGTATACCATTTACGCCTAAGTGTCGTTTGGAGGAGAGAGCCAAGAGACTCGGCGTGGATCCAGGAGCATATTCTAAGGGGAGGGTGGGGGCAGAGGCCAGCTCATGAATGATAAGGCCTCAACCAAAAGTCACATGTGTCGTTTGAAAACAAAAGGACAGTGAAACTAATCTTAACTCTATAAGCACAGCGCCACTATTACTTGGCGCTGAGAGTACCAGAAAAATCTGGATATATATATACCTATTACGTACAAGATCGCCCTCAAAAGGTTCAGCAGGCAGGCTCCAGGAAACGTTGGTGGCAGTATTTCCTTGGACGGAAATCCCTACTTAACATTATTGTAAGTTTTCGCTTCAAAAGTTTGATAAAAACTGTACGCATACCTTCGATTATAAAGAATGAAATGCTTGCTTGAATTATTCGAACATATCTTTCAAACCTCGTCTCACGTTACCGCCCGTCCAGAAGTTTCCGTTCATCATGTATATTATAATTAATTCTTCGTCTACCTTGATCAACCTTTTGTTCCATCACGAAGCGGTGTGGGGGGTGGTCATTTACTTGCATATACATTTCGCACCCCAAGCGGTACAGGGGTCCGCAAAACTCTCCATTGTTGACGTCCAAATCCAAGCGATCTGGTACATTCTAGAGGACACTTTTTTCACATGTCTGAGAGAAAACATCTTTCCAGCTGCCATAAACCTTGGATTCTATGTTTTTATAATATAAATTTGCCGAAGAGCAATGAATAGGCTTATCTCTCAATTACTCATCCCAGAAACGTCTGTTACATTTCTTCTGCATATCTTTGAATATTGCCGGGAGAATATTTGATATTGCTAGGGAACATATCACCTACCCCAGGGGCGCGGTCCATGCATGTGACTGGTCCTAAATGCGATGGATCTTTACGTTATAATTTTTGAATCTTTTATTTGTTGTTTTGTGGCTCTTCTTATGTGGCTCATGCATCGTGGCATTTGTACCCCTTTATGAGTTAAAAAAATACTTGACGCCTTGGATGTGTTATTTCTAATCCTATTTTTTCGCTTCTAAACAAAAAAGCACTCAGTTGCAGGAAGAAATCTGAAAACATCTCCTCAGACCTGCCCATCATATCGGACGTGATTGGTCGTCGTGGTAACTCTCACGTGACTCTTGATTATGTAGTTTTTTTTTCGAGTAAGACGGGAATATGGCCGGACGAGTGAGCTCGGAAAAACCAAGCTTAATTTAAGAAAATAAACTTGAGACGACTTGAGATTATGCGAGCATTCTGAACTTTATTGGAGTCCTGCTCCTAGGCTCCCTCGAGCTAGGAAAACTAATAAAAAACAATAGCAATACTCACAAGTTACTCATATGCATATATCAAAACATTACAGAAACAGTCGGATTTCTCTTGCAAACCAAGACGTAATCGGAGTAACAGAAATACCAACAACTTGCACAGCAAAAAGGAATGTATCAACAATTTACTTCATAACAATAAACCTTATAATGACTCTCTGCAAACGCTGCTAGTGACGTTTCAGACAGTTATCAAGAAGAAAATATTGACCGTCACATGACGTTTAAAATGACGCCCAATCACATTTAGGAAGAGATGAATAATGATCAATGGACTTAACACTTTAGCCTTTCCCCATAGTGTGACCCGCTTCTCACAACACAAACTATAACGCCAAATTACTAAAAAGGATGATTTTTATCAGAGTTTTATACATTTATTTGTTTCAACATTCAAGGATTAAAACATCTAACTGTGTTAAAGGTAATCTTACATGATGCCAAGAAAAACTAAGCGCTTGAAAATGAAGCTTGTAAGTTTAAAAGGAAGAACTTTACGAAGAGCTTTACATATTTACTTAATTTTTTGAACAGTCATGGTTTAAGTCATTCAACTGTGCTAAGGCTCACCTAACTTCAAGCAATACGAAAATATAAGAGTACGTAGGCCAAGCTTGTGTAAAGTAGCAATGTTGACGTGAGTGAAGAGTTTTATATATTTATTTGAGAATTTAAGTGTCACTTGTTTGGTCTTCCTATTAATAGCTCAACATGTGACGTCAGTCTATTCTTGATAACTCACTCCATAAGTCATTAGTTTACGGTTCCTTTTGTGTGGGCTACAGACATACTCGTGTATCGTGAATGACACTAATAATAGCAAAGTGATATTAACACACATGGTCATTGCTACTTGCAAAATCTAACTTCACATGGGGCCATATATATAGGCCTAAAACACATCACATGTGAAGCCGTATGTAAAGTAAATTGATGAATGGAAGTGATTACAACGAAAAAGTGTATAAAATGAACGTACTAAAGTACAATTGCCTTTGTTTCCAATATCTGAATCCAAGTGTATGAATATTGCAGTGCTAACAACTTTCACAAACTAAAGTTACAAACCGTATATAGAAACAACTGTGTTTATCACGCCACTTGTTCTAAGTCGTTTTATATCGCCAGTATTATCCTGTGTGAAATTAGAGATAACATATGGCCCATGAAGTGACTGTAGGTTTGGACACTGACTACACGCCGGCATCGTATAAAACAAAGTAGGCTTGACGTCACGTGACTCCTAGCACTAATACAGTAGTTCAGCTCTCATATTGTGCTTATAGACACATGATCGCTGTTGTCTGAAAATCTCTGTTTTATTAGCTAAGTTTGGTACATCCTATTTTTGGTGGAGTTGCATGTAAACACCTACAACGTGGCACTGAAAACAGAGAATATTCCTATGTCCCTTGCAATTTCTTGAAGGTGCTATATGGGGCAGTTACAGTTACACGCTCTGACCAATGTGACTCTCCACTTTGTTGAAATAGTTTTGATTCCTTGCACCCTCTTGGCAACAGGTCCCAACATCCATCCTTCAGAGCAGGCTTCCTCAATTAAATTTGCGGAAGTACCACATGGCTATTTTTTATGTAATACGTCACTGATCTCCGTCATGGGGGAGGGGTATAAGGGGATGCCTTTTGAATTTTCTGGTCTGTTTTACACGGGCTCAGATGCAACATGGTGCAAAGATTGAGAAATAAGTCTGTGGGAAATACCGGATCTACCTATTTTTGAGGCAAAATTTCTTGTCCGCATATATAGTTAAAAAATGTTCATTTTTTCAATATTCTCGCACTACTTATGAGTGCCACTCCAAAGCAAGCGCCGCCATGTGAGAAAGCCTGCTGCCTGCTCTCGAGTCTAGACGCCGGTACTGAAATTTGTGCGCATCCTTAATTGCATGGGTAGATAACGTTTATACGATAAATGAGAATGTGCTTGAAAAAATAAATGGTCCGGAGCTTGTTCCAACTACATTTTTTACTCCACGACTTCTACGTCCTCATCTGTTTCTGTTGACCGATCATTCAGTTTGCCTCTGCGTTGTAACTCGAACCAGCTCTTCCATCTCGTCATCCCCACCCCGAAATACATACACTGCATACACCTTAAAAATGGAATTGAGCAAACATTTCCTCAACCTCTGCCATCTTTCGCGCATTATCTTTGTAAAACACTTCAAGTTTTTCCTTGGACTTCGTCACAAATTTTTTCATCCCCGTTTTGACGTCGTCAATCGAGTCGTCTCCGGAATCTTGTAGAATCGCAGAGGCCGTTGACATGGCTCCTTTATATAGCTCTGCAGCGTACGGCGTGACTCTTTTACGATTTATCGACGTCAGAAACTCGGCGTAAGCAAACTGAATCTCGACGAAATTGTTCGGCACATCCTTAAACTCCTTCATAGCCTCCTTAAATCCGGCTTCCGCTTCATCGTTTCGTCTCATGTTACCGAGCGCCTGTGCTCTTCTGATCACTGCTAGGTGGTGACGAGGTTCTATGGACAGACACTTGTCCGAGTACTCGATCTGCAACTCCAAATGTTCTTTCTTTTCCGCCGATTTCTTGTCGAAACCAGCTTTATATGCCAATGCCGAGTATATCAGGCTCATCTGAAAGAACAGTTCCCCCCGAGGCCTGTCGAAGTCTGACTCTGCTTTTTTAAGAATTTCGAGGGCTTTACCGTATTCTTGCTGTGATCGGTAAAACCTACCTTTCTTGATGGCCGTGGAGCAACTTATTCCCTTCACTCTATCGATGTGATCAAATGCCTCTTCCTTTCGGCCAGGCACCTTTACCAGAGCTTGGGCCATATCGCAACGGGCTAAATCAAACTCTGGATTTAGTTCTAAAGCTCTCTCGTAGCATTTTATCTCATCCTCAATACGATTGTATTCTTCCTTGGAACTGACCAGGTTGTACCTAATCAGGCGACCAATGAAACATCCAAGACGGTGATGCCACGGTGGGTTATTCGGCACCACACCAAGGGCCTTTCGAATACGTTCCTCTCCTTCTTTGTACTTTTTCGGGCCAAGGCGTGCCAGAACAAACGAAGCTATTCCTTCAATATAGGCTTCAGTTTTTTCGTCTTTCGTGTTCCAAAGTTCTTTTAGTCGATCCAAATCTTTGTCTCCCTCGCCGGAAGTCTCATCTGGGAGAGTGCCATCTTCTTCGATCCCCTGTTGTGATTGGCGAACGATTTCCTTGCTCCACATTTGATTGGCTAATGCCACGATTAGGAACGCATGCTTCTCTTCTTCAGTCTCCATTTTGTCAGCTTCTTTCTCAACTTTCTTGAATAATTTTATCGCTTCCCTAGGGTTTTGTTTCGGAGATCCTTTGAATTTCGAAACGTTCAAGAAACCGAGAAGTAAAAGAGGTTGACATGGAGGGGATGAGAACTCGTCGGCCCAATCAAGCAACTTGCTCTCCGCGTTCGTTTTAAGGGATTTATGATCGACGTTTGTGGTCTCAAGATCCCATGTGAAGTGGCAAGATACCTTCCTCCACCATTCCGATTCACTGGCGGCCATTGTCACTGTTGAAGAGAACAGTGGTGACAATAAGAGAGCAATGCCCTCCTCTTATAGATGTATACAAGGAGGTCCCGCCCCTACCCCCACGAAAGCTCTGCTCGTGTTGACAATAGGCTCCTGCCATTTTGAATAATTTACAGCCAGAAATCGTCTCCAAGTCACACTATTTTGCACTATCTGTAGTATCTCAATGATCAATATTTTTTTGGAGGTGAAGTTGAGCTCACTCCCCTCAAACCCCTAACCTGCTTCGTTATATGCAATTCAGGTGCCCCCCCCCCCCTCTTCCCTCTGGAAAAGCTGTGGAGAGCACTGTATGGGGAAACAAACTAGATTCAAACAAATTAACTCAACTTCTATCTTATATGTCTTGTAACGTCACACTGAGATCACATGACGCCTCGGCAGTAGATCTGACCGAAGTTCTTTCTTAACGAATTCACCTGGCTATGATCATATTACGGTCACCCTAGCTGATAAAAATTTCTGGTATGAACAGGTAATTGGTGTTAGGTGTTAAAAGATACTTGGCTAAACCTTTTAAAACTAGGAAAAAATTCCTATCAAGTAACAGGTAGTTAGCGGGTTTTAACAGGTACGCGACAGCCTGTTAAAACCAGGAGAAAATACCAGTCCAGTGGGAGGTAATTGAAGTCGGACTTTCAACAGACACCTGACAAAACGAGTCAAAATCCATTTAACAAGTCAAAACCGAACACATCACTAACAGGCAGACTGGAATTTTCGATGCACATTGTGTCAAGGTGTAGACAAAATCATTGGAAAATGATCGCACAGCTAGGCCTCAACATATAGGATATGAAAATTGGGAAAATGAATGTCAATGGCTGGCAATGGACATAAATCATAAAATATTATATTTCATGATCTCCTCCGAAAAATTCGTCAGATTTTCTTCAAGTACAGACTCCGCCGGCGGAGCGTTCTCATTATTTGTTCAGTACCCCTTTACAGCCTCACAAACCACACTTTGCAGTACAGTCGGCAACACAGGTAGGCCTAACCACCCCACCGGTTAATCACCCAGCTAACACAAAACGTTTTTACAACGTTTTTCAAAACGTTATAAACGTTATATAACGTTTTGAAAACGTTTTAAAAACGTAAGTTGTGTTAGCAGGGCACCACTTCACGTACCCCTGTTCCCTAATTTGATTATCATGTTGCAACACTTTGCTCCCGGTCTCTAAAGCAACTGCACGATAACTTTGTTTTGCTATTGGCTAGTTGCTCATCTACTGAAAGATTATAATACGACTGCAAATGATTTAAAGCTGGAATATAAATTAGAAATTTATCAATGAAAGTCAAATTCCTCGTAAAATACCGTAGCTACTACAAAATAACATTGTTTAAGCCATATTTTTGCATACTAGATGAATATTCATATACAATTCCCACCGTGGTCTGTTTGATTTCAAGTAATGGTGACTGTCTGTTATGTTTTCTTAGAGAGTTTGAATTTTGTATGGCCAGCAAAAAGTCAGGACAATTTTCATATTCAAATACCCGGAACTTGAGGTTATTGCATAGTTCTCTTTCAGGTTTTGTGACATGTGATCTTTTTCTATACTTTGTTTTCCCTGAAACACTGACGAAGAACAAAGGTAGATGACTAGGTAATTGCCAGTACAACTCATATTCCAGCTTTAAAAAAATAAGCGAAATACACTGCCGTTACGAAATCTCAGAAATATCTAACTCCGAGTACGTCATATCAGAGATTCCCTACCTATCATATAATTTGTAATGTCCTGGCCTATCATGTTGGCGTTTAAAAATTTCCGTAGGTCGACATCCAGATTTTGAACCAGAAGGAGGTGAAAGTTTTAAAGGGTGCTCCGCCCTCCCTTCTCCCCGTCCCTCCCAGTACAAATCTCACGTTCGGACCCGGAATATCACTACGTCACTTCTATTTTCTCAAACAATCTAAACCTCTTTTCAGTCGTCCTAATTACCACATCATCTGTACTTTAATGGATGCTCTTCAACATCCAAGTGAAAAACAAAAATAACAGTGATCAGTGATAACTGAAATAAGACGAAAATTGACTACGGCCGTAGCTCACTTTGAGCACTTTTTTTTTTCCAAAAAAAGTTAACAACTCTCGCTGATGTACATAATCAGTTATGGTGGTATATGAGACCTACCTGATAGTGATACTAATTGTTACTTCTTACCTTTAAATACAGTTTGCTGTGTTGAAGTGGCTAAGACTAACGTCCTTCACATGAAAACCACGAAGCTGTCGAGAACTGTCCAGTCACACTGTGTGCAATCAACTCCGACGGAGCCACAACGAACGAGTGTCTGTAAAAACCGTCGATCACTGAATTATAGGCAGCTCAGGCCAGAATATCTCCAAATGCAACATGCACCAACAAGTTAATAACAACCTCGTATGTATTTCGCAAGAGGGGAATTTTCATGGTCTATTTTTCAACGCTACATCTAAATATAGTTCTGTGAAACCGCTTTCATCCTATGGAACGCCAAGAGGACAAGAAACTTTCATAAAGTGATATTAAAAAAGTGACTGCATTTTGCAACGTAAGTCCCCTGAAATACATGCGACATACCCCCTAAAGTTATCATTCTAGCCGCTCAGACTTCCCTGAGCCCACTAAGTTTTCCGTAGCCGAAGACGATGGTCACACCCTAGAGTTCTTCTACGTAACTGGAGCTTTGCAGAACCCCCACAGCTGTGTACGCAGCACAGGAATAACTTGTATACTGAGGTACACAGACGACAGACCCCCCCCCTGGTATAAAACCACAGTTCATGTCACTAGTGTCAACTGGGTGCCACTTTTGGCAAGCACAGCATTGCCTCCCTCCCTTAAAGTAGGTTAAATATGCAGCATAGAGGTAGTAAGCTAGGTTACCTCAGTTGTAGACACTGATTCCACTTCTTGTGACTTTATTCCGGAAAAACGATTCAACTCAAAAAACGGCAGGTGATTCCAGCAGGGGTCGCTGACAGATAGTGCTTTTTCTCTTGCCTGAAAACTTCGGGCACAATATCTAACTGATTAGTGTGTGTATTCATTAAAATTTAATGAGCTAATTGCAAAAATCACCCTTACGTCCGTAAAGATCACGTCTTTATGTCACAAAATGGAAAGTTAAAAATGATAAGATGTGGAACTAGATACAGTGGCTGAAGCCCCGTGAGGTTTTGGTCGGTTGTCACACCTCCTAAGAAGCCACCTGTATCGTATCGTAACACTGGCACCGGCTGGTATGACGCTCTGAACATTGGTTACAACGAAACCGACCTGGACTTTGGAGGAGTAGTATCGTCAATTTGCGAATATCTTCTAAAAGATTGCAAACCTCAGAAACAAATTAATGTGGAGGCGTTAAAAATCTAGGTGCAGACCATTGAACTTAAGATGCATTTCGCGCAATTGGCCCTAGCCGCGGTGTCATTGTTTTTGTCACTTTTACTTCAGCAATCGTCGCATTGCTTGGCTTATAAAAACGTACTGGTCATGCTTGGTAAGTTCCATTTATTATGAATTCTATTTATTTGTTATACCTTCCCTCTGTAAAAAATTGAAACAAGAAATTTGCATGCTTGCACAGTTGTCCGCAAGGCCTAGTCTACGCAACAGTAGCCCTCTGTGTTCACGTGAAACAGCAAACACCAGGCTACAGTAACAACAAGATTCGTTGAGCGTAAGTGGTTAGTGGTTATACATGTTCGACATGGTTCATGGTTTTAAGTTCGAATACGTCTAACGTTAATAACTATGTCTGCGTAATGCTGTACCAAAAACACTACACACCATCAAGTTCAGCGTGGCAATCAATGAAGAGGCTAATTCCAAATAAGCAGTGAAAGTGGGGGTGGGCACTGGTTCACTATCTAACGCAACAGTACGACCAAGAACCTGATGAGAATTCTTTAGGTTATGCCCTGAGGTATACATGTCTTAATGCATGTCCTTCTTAGAAGCACTTTCACCTTTTAGGTGTAATAACCTTACTTTTGATGTAGTATCGCGACAAGAATGGTTCTTATGACCAAACTAAGAATGGTTCCCATGACCAAACTAGACCTGTTTCTGCTCTCAAATTTTAGATTAGGAGCGTTCCGATAGCCAAGGTTCTCACAAAGATCTCTTGAAGGCATTGATAGCTGCATTATGAGCAGAAACTCTTTCTAATGCACTAAACACATGCAATCAGAGAGCTAAGACACCCCAGCCACAAATATAAAATATTTGGAAAGGCTTGCTACTGATGACACTCCTATAAAAAAAAAGTGAAAGTGGGGGTGGGCGCTGGTTCACTATCTAACGCAACGATACGGCGAAGAACCTGATGAGATTTTTTAGGGAATGCCCTGAGGTATACAGTACATGCCTTATTGCATGTTCCTCTGAGAAGCATTTCACCTATCAGGTGAAATAAACTTACTTTTGATGAAGTAAAGCGACAAGAATGGTTCTTATGACCAAACTAAGAATGGCTCTTATTACCAAATTTGGAGAGTTAGCTTGGTGGTTAGAGCGTCCGTCTTACAATCAAAGGGTCCCCAGATCAAATCCCAGTGGAACCACTTGGAAAATTTCTGGGGATTCAAATTTGACTTGTTCAGTAAAGCCGTTTACAGTGGTGCTGAGGGGGTTATTTGGGTTCCTGTTGTCCGATTTAGGTCTTGTCCGCTTCAGGTTGCTTGGCACAGCTGATGGGCTGCTGAACTGGGCAGGTTCTCCACCCCTCCCAGCCTTTGGGAAAGTGGCTAAAGACTGGGGGATACACTCTCATCTGTCGGATGGGGATGTTAAATGGCGGTCCCGGGAGCAGGTTTGGATTTGCTTTGTTTGCATTGGCGAATGTCTGGTTTCACCCCTGCCTCGATATCCTCTGGACACTCATCAAAAAGGGTAGCCAAATGTCGCCGGTGTTCATCCAGGATCATCATGGTATAGGGTCCTTGATGAGCTTGTATGGGGGGGTCTGGATTACAGGGCATCTTATGGGGCTATTGCCCTCCTTTGCCCTTAAACGTGTTATGTTATGTTAAATGTGACCAACCAAGTTTAAGTTGTGGTAGAGCTGCATAGGCTATGGTCCCCATAAGCGACCAACTGGAATTAACAGTGCCCTTTTCAGGTTTCCATGCAAAGAGAAAAAGTAAACAAAAAGACAGGAAGCCATAAGTATGAAAGGAAAAAAAATGAAAGAGAAGGTAAACAAAATGCAAGGGCAGTACTGTACTTCAGCACTCTTTGCATCCAGGAAATAATGGCGTTGCCTATTTTCAGCCTTCAAAATTGAGGTAGGTGCACAGTATTCATCGTGAAAAGTGCAAATTTTATCAGACTATTACAGTGGAAACTCCAAATAATGTACTAAGGACATTTTCCATCAAAGAAAATACAGTACCATTTCCTGAAACTTACTTGCTACCCTGGGAAAGGCACATTTTGTGGCAATCAAGGGGATATATATTTTTTTTTTGGTACACTTGTCCGATGCTGGCGCTCCTCGTAGATAGTCTTCAAACAATTCTCAGTTCACCCCTAACCCGAATTCTTGGTGCACCGTTGCAACAGAGGCATAGTGTTTTTACCTGTCACACTAGTGAATGTCACACTCGTTAATGTCCCCTTCATCCATGTCCTAGGCCCCGTAAGGAAAACCCTTAACAGCTCACTTTAAGTCTTTTGACCCCCTGCAAACAATCCCTGCCTGTGACTCCACTGACCAAAGAAAAAGGTGATGGACTACAGGTACAGTAAAGATATATTCACCTTCAAAACAAAAAATATTGCCAAGTGCTTCAAGAATGTATGCAAAGAATCATAAGTTATTATGATACTTGTGTCATCTCAACCCATTTGATACTCATTGAATACCTTAGAAAGTGCAAGCATTAGATCACCATTTCAAGACTGTGTGCATGCAGCTTAGAACACCCAGGAAAGAAAAAAATTGTCAACTCCATGCCAAGAAACTCTGGGCATTATGTGTTTCTATTATAAAGTGCCACTAAAAGCCAGTTTTGCCCCATCTGCCTGAAACTACTAGTGATCCACCACTGACCTTGAAGTAACTGTTTTCCACAAAAAAAAAAATGACTGAATTAAGAAGGTAACTTGACTCCTTAAACCAGTCTACTGTACTGTAGGTGGCTAGGCCTATGCAGTTCAAATTGATCATAAAATTTGGTATTGTAGACCTAGACTGTTAGGCTGATCAAAAGCCAAAATGTTGATAAATTTTGAGTAGCAGGATGTCTTATTGTTATCTGCGTCTAGCTAGAGTGGACTGCCACACCTCAATACTGTACATAGATAGACTAAATTATACTTTTGTCCTAAGTTTGGCTCAAGTGTTCAAACTTGAAAATCCTGTGGTGCCATAAAGGTGGCATTTGAGTTTACCTTAAGCCTTTAGACTGGTGCAATTTGGTAGCAGCTTTTTATTTGTTAACGTATAAATTTGTTATATTACTTAAGTTCAGAACTTCAGACCATGGAGTCGTTGAAAGGTCTTAATTTTTTCTTTATCTACAATACTTCTGCGAAATTAGTGAGTCCCTTAAGTGGATTACATCATACAGTCTTCTCGAACTGTGGCATGTTTAGTTATTGATGAATCCTCTCACTTTTTCCCCTAATGCTGTATGCTTCTGAAAGTGCGCTGTATCAGGCTTATGCTGTATAACATAAACATAATGGTCAGTCATTTCAGCATTTTCAAAGCAAGGTTCATGCAGTATTGCAGAAATGCAAAATGCTTCTTCATGATGTGGATGCAACTTGATGGTACAGTAATCATGTTAGTATTTTAGGACTATACTGTACACAGTATGATCCCCTGCTGCTTGCAATGGATACAGTATAACTTTTTCATTAATTGGCAGGTGATGATGTCGGCTTTGAGTCATCAGTCTACAACAACACTGTTTGCAAAACTCCAAACTTGGACAGGCTCGCCAAGCGGAGTGTGACGATTACACGTGGATACACTTCGGTGAGCAGCTGCTCCCCCAGCAGGGCGGCACTGTTATCAGGCCTCCCTAGCCATCAAAATGGCATGTATGGACTCCACCATTCCGTGCATCACTTTAATTCGTTTGATGGGGTCAAGTCCCTACCGGTTATCCTAAAGTCCGCAAATATTAAGACAGGTATGGAGAGACACTCTGTGTATTGAAGGTTACATGTAACACAAAGCAGAATAGACCTGTCCTGTACCTTGTGCAATTATTTAAGTCTGTAATCCAAGTACTGTAATTGGACAATAAGACTATTTGAGAAAAATATTGTTTTGTAGAAGAGTTATTTTTATGGCTTGAGGAGAGGCAAACATTTAGGGAATAAGTTAGTCAGGGTTTCTTTTTTTAATCAACCATCACAGCTCTTTAACTACAGCAACGATACACTGTACTGTGTCAGGTCACCATTGAAGATGCAACATTTGATGATACATGATGAAAGTACGCTAAACACACTTTCAAATTGTGGGAAAGTCAAAACGTAATGCTAGAAACCCTCTGATGCCTGTTTCATAAACACATACAGCACTGTAGCTTGGAGAAAGAAAACAGTGGATTAAGTGTTTCATACAGCATTGATAAGATACTGTAACAGGAACCCACTTGTGGCACCATGGTGGTCATTGGGGGTGGGGTGAATGGGGAACTATTTTACAACTTTTCAGGGTGGTATATCTTTCAGTTATCTGAAATTGCATGCTATAAATTTCTGTGGGCTCTGACAAAGAAAACCCAAACTTTTTGGTGGCCAAACATAAATAATTTTTTTCCTACAAAAGGACCCCAAGTTATGTAGTTTCCGTTAATTTTTTAGGTCAATTTGTCGGTCTTTTCTGTTTCTAGTTTTATTGACATGAATGTTTTCAATTTGACAACTAAGAGGTTGTATAGTTAGCAAATTTCATCTTAAGTGAAAACTTTTGATATGCTTTGTATTGAACATTTGTCATTGCACTATTATGGCAGTAAATTGAAGTCAAGTGGTACACTTGAAGTCTGCATTTGTCATTTTCTGGTTGGAATCAGTGGAAGCAGAAAATCTGCCAGATTCGTTTCTGGTTTCTCAAGGATCTATTAAGTAAATGTCAGCTTGAACTTTTTTGAAAGCAATAGGCCTATGTTACTATTAAAGTGGCATACATGCATGCATGTACAGTATATGCCTGTACATGAAGGTGCTCATGTACTGTATATATGTAGAATGTGCTCCTTAAATACAGAGAATGAATCTCAGTTCTTACTTACGAAACTCTTGTTTGAGTCTTTGTTTTAATTTTTCCAGGCATTATCGGTAAGAAACACATCGGTCCGGATTATGTTTACAAGTTTGACTACGAAGAAACCAATGAAAACAATGACCTGCTCCAGTGTGCGAGGAATATCACTAGGATGAAGGAGTTTGTCCGGGAGTTTTTTGCAATGGACCAGACAAGGTGAATGTAGTTTTTCACATTGTACAGAGCACTGTGATTCCTTACACTTTTCAGGTCCTGTATATACCAATTTTTATTAATAATTGTATTCATTGATGGAAACTAACATTACTCCCCAGCTTTATGAATTGTTCTTGTCTGAATAAACCATTGCAGCCAAGGTACATCAGACTTTTTGTATTTATGATCAGACTTTGTTTTCAGGATCAGACTCTCTGTTCAGGATCAGAACTTTCTGTTTCTAGGATCAGACTTTCTGTTTCAGGATCAGACTGTATGTTCCAGGACCAGACATTCTGTGTTTAGGACCACACTTTTTAATTTCCATGATCAGACTTTCTGGTCCACTGGAAGACTTTTGTTTCCTTGATCAGACTTTCTGTTGCAGGATCAGACCTCCTGTTTGATTTCCCAAATTAGGAACATTATGTTCTGTCTTAAATCAGACTTCCTGTTTGAGGAACATACTGTCTGTTATTGAATCATACTTTCTGATTTAATGTTACATACTTTCTGGTTTTAAGATCAGACACTCTGTTGATGAATCAGGCTTCTGTCTTTTTGTGACACCTAAGTGGCACAGGTAGCCTAGCTAATGAAGGCTTTAAAGTGGCAAAAGTACAATTGTTGTTTTGCTTTTTTTTTTGTTTCATTGAAATCATAACATTTGTAATCATGGGGTGGTGTATGTATGTGTGCATATGTGTATGTGTGCTTGTGATGACTGCCTTGTAAACATGATATCTTAAGAAGGGAAGCATGGACAGGTCTCATATTTTGTACATAGGTGTACCTCATTGAGTACAAGAATCCTTTTGTTTTTAGTGGAGGTCATAGGTCTTTTGAGGTTAACAGGGGCCAATATGTGAAATCTTGTAAACACGCGATATCTCAAGAAAGGAAACATGGACAAATCTCATATTTGATATGTAGGTGCACCACGTTGAGAACAAGGTCCCTATTGATTTTGGTGGAGGTCAAAGGTCATTTGAGGTCAACAGGGGTCAGATTGTGAAAATCTTGTAAACACGATATCTCAAGAAGGAGAGCTTGGACAAATGTCATGTGTGACATGTTGGTGTCCTACATTAAGTACAAGATGCTTAATGATTTTGGTGGAGATCGAAGGTCATTTGAGGTCAACAGGGATCAAATTGTGAAAACATTATAAACATGCTATCTCAAGAAAGGAAGCTATGACAAATGTCTTATTTAGAATATCGGTGCACCACATTGAGTACAACATCCCTATTGATTTTGGTGGAGTTTAAAGGTGATTTTAAATCGTACGGGGTCAAATGGTGAAAATCTTGTAAACACAATATCTCAAGAAGGGAAGCTTGGACAGATGTCATATTAACTATGTAGGTGTATCTTACAGATCTTACAGAGTACAAGAACTCTATTGTTTTTAATGGAGGTCAAAGGTCATTTGAGGTCAACAGGGGTCAAACTGCAGTGGAAACTGTAAACACTATATCTTAAGAAGTGAAGCTTGGCTATATGTCACATTTGGTTTGTAAGTGTTCCACATTGATATGACAGGTTACAATTGTGAAGGGAAGGTGATCAGTAAAAACCCTTGTGGATTTTTCAAATGTCTATCACCCCTCAGAAGAGCTGCAGGAAAGTTGAAGGACTCCAAAACAAAGGAACTTTCAAGAAGAGTTCTTATGTGCTAAATATAGTTTCCGAATTTTGATAACAAAAGACCAACCAAGAAGTACTTTATACAAATACAATGCAAATATCCTCTACGAATAATCTTAGTTTGTAAGGGGTATTTCTACACCTGTAGTCGCAACATTCAAATGCTTTACCATGTTTTTGAAGTAGTGAACACCGGAGATCATACAGTATGACCAAGAATTCTGGATTCTCAATCATTTTATGTTTTCAACTTCCACACCTACAGACCATTTTTCCTCTACATCGGGTTCAATGATTGTCACCGCTGTCCTGATAGCAGATACGGGGATTTCTGTGAGAAGTTCGGAAATGGGGAACCAGGCTATGGGAACATCCCTGATTGGAAGCCTGCTTACTACGACCCCAAGGATGTCATCGTTCCTCCGTTTCTCCCAGATACGCCAGCAACCAGAGGAGACATCTCTAACCAGTACACATCGATGAGCAGACTCGATGCAGGTCGGTTTAAGATTTATTAGTTCAATGCCGAAGAACTGTGTGATGAATTCGTAGAAACCCATATTTTGAAAATTGTTGCTGTAACCATGTGTTCAGTGGTTCTCAAACTTTTCACATTATCACCTCCCTTTAACCATCTTGAAGTGTTCCAGATCTCCCCCTCTCATACCCTTGTCCTACCTGTCATAGTTAATTGCTCAGCAATATGTTTTCTTAATTAACTTTTACTAAATTTGTTGAGTGATTTAATAGCTTTAAGAGTGGCATGGAGTAGAACCCACATTGCCGCTACTTAGTATGCTTTAAAGTGTACTGTTTTCATCAATGCCAAAGGACAAGGTAAATGAGGAAAAATGGCTTTCATGCCCTTCAAAGGAAACAACATCAAAACCCAAAGGAGGGTAATGAAGCATTGGTATATACCAGCCTTATTTACATGGAAGATAAAAATAAAGGAAGTTGTGCACAAATAGAATTCCCAAACAAAATGATAGTACTGTGATTTTCTACAATACATCAACAAAAGAGATGTAGTCAACTACCACATTTCCCCCACCAAATCTCTTTTTTTGTTTTGAACACATTAACAAAAGAAAAAAAAACTATGGTCTTTCTTATTTAAGATCTATAACTCATATAGCAGCATTGTTACAGTTTGACATAAATGGACATGAAGGTTTGGAAAAAGTATGTATCCCCTAATCTCTGTGAGCCTTGAAAACACCAGCTATACCTTTGACTCTCCTTTTAGGATCTTGTACTGCCTCTGCTATAATGTGATGACTTCCATGTTATGACTGGTCTAAAGTTTACTGAATTATAAAATGAAGCATCAATTAAAGTGGCATGACAGCATGACTGTTACAGTGTGACAAATGTCACAAGTCAAGCAGGTCAAAAACAAGGAGTCCAGCAGAAAGAGATATTTTGGAAAAAAAAACTTACAATTCTTACAGTATGTCATGTTGCTGTAAAGTCATCCACAAATGATTCTGGTCGTATCGTACCCAGATATACGGTATGACATTTTTTCCGAAATTATCATTGCAGTGTTAAATGCATGGCACATACACATTGTTGTGCTTAAGCACCTGATTGTGAAAAATTCAGCATTCAACGAAGCTGACGTCGAAATCAAACATGAAAAGGCTGAAAAACTTGAATGAATGTATGAATGTTTCCCACCTATATCTGAACACTGTTTATCCAAGATGTGCAAATATTATTTAGATCATTCAACAGAGCAACTGGAATGTTGCCATTTCTATCACCAGTTCTATTGTCTCTCTTTGCTGGAGGTACTTTACTGTAGGCATGCATCTCGCTGATCTAAACTGTAAGTACATCCAGTATGAACAATAAAAAAAAAAGAACAATTACTTCTCAGACAACTCAGAGACACCTGGCGTTTGAAAACTAAGAGGCAACAACTGACTCATGACAAATTTAGTTAGATTCAGTAGTGACCAGCTGTGCAAAAGGGGCCAGAACCCTATTACCCTTAATAGACCCTTTTATTTGATTACAGTATGATAATTTGGAAGGCCACATTCCTGGTCAGCTAAGGATTGTGCCAGAAAAAGTACTTTTTAATTCATTGAGTTTCTTTGATGTGTGTGGAATCACTGGGCAAGGTGAGATTTGAGCATGTTTTCAGCTGGTGGGTGACTTACCATGGAGCCATAGTATACTATGTTAAATTTCTCTATGGTAGTGTGGCAATTGAAGATTTGAGGCAGTCCCAAATACTGCATTGAAGTGGTGTGGAATGGTATGTAACTGCTCCTAAATCATAGAACAGTATTCAAACATACCAAGGTTTTATCTAAATTACATACTGTAGCACAATTTTTTGTGTAAAGCAATGGTATATGTTGCACTGTAACTGCAGCCTGACAGTCAGCCATACTAAGTAAGAGGGCAGTTGAACTGAAATTGTGCATGCGTTTGATGAGTTAAGTGTACATTTAATAGTGTATCATTGAGAATAAAAAGCAGCTCCCTGAAGAAAGAGTGAAACAAATTCAGTGTTTACTCCTGCAGCATGACAGATTTGGATGGGAATTGTCCAAGGTCAGTGAACTGTATCTCAGAATGCTACTAAAATTGAGACCATTGTCTGGTTCTGCTTAGTTCAGATGTGACCTGCAACTTCTTTTTTATCACTCTTGTCATCTATTTCTATGTATCAAGGAGTACATAAAATTAGGCAGCACTTGTGCTAATGTCGTAAGTGTACGTGCACATGCCACCGTTGAGAACCGTTACATCCCCAGGAACTGCCGTCTCTAATCTTGTAAACCTTACCCTAACCAACCACCACAATCTACAATTGCTTCATCTTCACTTCAGACCATCTCAACAAGCATGACTCTTCATCCCATTCCTTCTCTTGTAGACTTCAGTTCCCCCAGCACCCTTCATCTGAACGCCATATGAGTTTGCATTACCTCTCTCCACAGTTTACTCTTTTTTGTCAATAAACGATCCTCCAGTGAGGCATCATCCAAATCAAAATTAGTCAAATCAGTAGATTTCCAGCAATGCTCCTGGTTCAGTTTGATTTGGAGAATTCTCACAGCATCTGATGTCGGGGAAGCTAGCAGTGTCCTCTGATGCATTCTGGGAAGGGGTCCCAGGTGGACTGGCCGCCCGTGCGGTTTCTGCAATATCCATGTTTGGTTCCAGATTACTGGTGTCATATTCACCCTGGGTGGGGTTGGACTCAGGAGAACCTGACAGTGGTACATTGGTCCCAAGATCGAGAGTTCATGATGCATCCTGATTGTTCATAGGCTGAGGAGGCTTGGGGTCAGCAACAAAGTTTCTCCAATATCCGTGTTTCCAGATCGCTGGTGTTAGATTCATCTTGGGTGGAGGTAGGCTCAGGTGGACCTGACAGTGGCACATTGGATTCAAGATCAAGGGTTCCTGATGCATCCTAATTGTTGATAGGCCAAGGCAAACTAGCCAGTGGCATGATTTGTGCAACTTCCTAATAGGGTTCATGATCATGGTCGTCCCAGATTTGTTGGCAATCACTCTTTTTTATGGTAGAAATTAGGACATAGTCTCCAAGATCACTGTGAATAATTTTTTGAAGATCTATTGATGTTTTCTAATTCTTTTCAGTCAAAACTTAATCAATTATGTTCATGTGGGTGGTGTTAAATTTTGCCTTACAGCCTCAACCAGCTTTGTCCAAAATTGGTTTACCATTATTATATCTGAAAATGAGAGAATGTACTCCCGATCTTGAAGCAGAAATTCCATCCAAAGAAGCTCAACTGTTTCATTCAGCTTCTTGCCTAGCTGTTGGTATTTCAAATTTCTCCCTCTCACACTGCAATTAATGTTTCCCATGACTTCTAATGATTTGATTAAAGACATCAGGCAGCTGCCTTAGAATGATGTTAAGCAAGCACCTGCTGGCAGCTTGATTCACTTTTTCACATGCTTTAGTACACTTTTGTACATGTGCATTAGGCATGCATGTGATGACTGTAAACCATCACTGTACATCATAGTAGTGTTAGCTTCTGCTCAATCGACATAGCAGGTGCTATCACAAATGTGGAAACCAAAGCTAAAATGAAAGTTACAAAATGTAAGCCGGGCTATCGCAATTATCGCCAGCAGCGATCAGCCATCTAATGATGGTGATGCAACTATCGGGAGAGTTACTAGACTCATATTGTTAGGATTCTTTTTCTAACGCAATTTTTAATGCTCAAAGGGAATTGAAAAAGTCGGTAGAGTTCAAACTGTGACATCCTGTAAACAATATTTCCAGAATTGGATCTTGGGACATGAGCTCGGAGGTTGGTCATGTTTAGTCTGTGCTAGGAGCTTATCAGAATCTTTCGTTGAAAACCATGGATATGCCACACAATGACATTTTGTATCATTTTCTATGATGGGATGCTTCTTGAGAAGACATAAGTAAACTGCGATTCTTGCTCCAATTAAAAATTACTCTGTAGAGAGAGCATGGGCAGTTCTCACATTTGCTATGTGTAATGTACTGTTTGTCACTGTCCAGTTTGTGTTGCTCATGTATCAATCACCGGGAGTAGGTTTTTTTTGCATTCTGGCTTCTTCTGTCACATTGATTGGAAAATGAAAATTCTTGTCAACAGTACGGTTCGTCGATATTTTTTACATATCTGGTGAAGCACTCCATACTCTTAATGTCAATATTGATTTTTTGCCTATGTCAATGTATAGATCATCCCCAAAACAATATGCTGTAGTACACGCCAATGTTTATATAAATTGAGTACAATCCATATAATATTTTAGGCTTGTGCCACCTGTATCATTCAACAGCCTGTGGCCTTTCCTGTCAATTTTTATGCTGATTCTGTGAGGAGAACAATGTCCGTATGTGGCCAGTTCTAACCTTTTAGTAGAAGAAACCTGCCACCCCTAGGTGTCAGTACATACAGACGTAGCACTTTTATCTCTTTTTAAATTAGTATTTAATATTTTGCTTTATCCAGAAACTTTGTTGCTGCAAACTTTAGGGTTATTTTCCAGCTAAAATTTGCCATTTGCCAAGAATAAAAAGAAACTGTAGATTTTCAGTAGAACGGCCACTGTGTAAACTATCTCCCAGAAGAATTTAAGCTATTTCCCGGAAAAATAACAAGTTACATTTAAGTCAAGATGTTCTTCAGCCTTAGATGGACTCAGTAAGCTATTTTAGCTTTGTTTGAAGATCTTCAGTTAGTTAATCAGCTCTTGTGATGTCATTATCATTTATTTGTCTTTCTCAGGTGTTGGAATGCTTCTGGATGAATTAGAGAACCACGGGTACTTGAATGAAACTCTGATCATTTTCACCGCCGACAACGGGATTCCTTTTCCCAACGCAAAGACAAACCTGTTCGAGTCTGGAATGGGTGAACCGTACCTGATATCGTCACCGTTTGATAAGTCCCGTTGGGGTCAGGTCAGCGGATCTATGGCCAGCACCATCGACATCGTACCCACTGTCCTTGACTGGATGAATGTGCCTTACCCGGAGTACAACTTGATGGGCAAGTCTGTGAAGCTTTCGGGTAAGTCTCTGCTTCCACTGACAAAGGGAGAACCCTCAACTGGTTTCGACGTGGTCTTCTCCAGCCACAACTTTCACGAGGTATACATGTACTACCCGATGCGCGTCATGCGCAACAAGCAGTACCGCTTGATACACAACCTCAACTACCTCGCTCCGTATCCCATAGCAACGGATCTGTACGACAATCCAACCTTTCGTGACATTATGAACAGGACCCTCTCGAAGCAGCCAACAAAGTGGTTCAAGACACTGGAGCAATATTACTACCGTGCAGAGTATGAACTCTTTGACCTAAGCAACGACCCCTTGGAGATGAACAACCTGGCAGCTAACGAGAGCTACAACTCTGTCCTGACAGAGATGAAAAAGTCTTTGCGACTTTGGCGCGAGGCCACAAACGACTTCTGGATTTGTTACCCAGAAGGAGTCCGATACAGAGATGGTTGTGCTGACTTGCATAATGCTCCACCTTACTGAAGTGGTTTTGTGGGATGTTTTTTTATATTGCTCTTGTTTTACAAATTTTATATCTTCACGCAGCTTAATCTTACTTTATTCAGTTTTAGCTCATGTCTTTATTGATTTGCTATATTGATTACACAATCTGAAGAATATCGAGTAATAAGGCCTCTGAAGTAATGTGTAAGGATCTTCCAGATGAATATAACCACTATCTTAATAGTTAATCATAACTTTATCAGTTAGGCTGGGCTCACATTTGTTAAAAGGTCGGCTTGTGCCCACAAATATTGGTTTTGAGGATATGATTTTCTGCTGTAAAATAAAAACACCATTTCCCCTTAAGGCTCTCCCACTTTCAACTACCTCCATTTTTAGCAAACAAGCTGAGTTTGTAACAGAAGCCAGAAACGGTTCTCAAATATAGTTTCACATTATTTTCCTATCTGCTCCAGGTATACCTCAACTTCTCTTTATTCATATTCACATTTAATGTTATTCATCAGGCCTAAGCTAAAGTGTCAAGACTTCTTTGGCTTTGTAGAAATTTGACGTCGTTGTTCATTGAGTTAGGCATTTTCGGGGTAGAATGTTGAAAACGCACTGATTTGTAAGTAAGTGAAAAAAAAAAGTTATAAGAAAACAAATATCACTGACATTTGATCAGGTGAAGCTGCCAAGCGACCAGTCCTTACTGTAGTGTATGTGTAAACAAACCTTCAACATTTTCTTGTTTTCTATGGAAGTTTGTAGTTAACCACCATGCTTTTTTCCTCATGTATTTCACACAGTAAAAGAGACAATGCAAAACATGCTACATTTAGGAAAAGAAAACACTTCATTAATGAAAGATTACAACTCTTTACATTTGCTTAAATATTGTAGTCATCATGTTTGGTGATGTGAGCACCATTTTTCATTCAATTTATATCTAGTTTACGTGGCACAATTACATCAGTATGGTTTTGCGAAATAAAATCGCATATTTAGTAGAGCTGGTTCGACAACGTTGGTTCATCGCAACACTCGGTTAGCAGAAACAGTTGCATTCTTTTCTCTCTAGATTATGTGAAATACTTCTGACATAACATTTTACTAATAACATTCCGCGGAATAAACTCACTGAAATGTATATTTTACTGCATTTTTGCCTAAAAAAGGTTGCTTTAACTTATTATCAGTGTTTTTGTCTCTGCCTTTTGAATATTTTCTCTTTCTCAGATTATCATATATTTTTTGGGACCAAATTTCGTTTTCCCTCTCCTGGGTGATCAATCATTTTTTTAAAGAACAATCCATACAACCATCATCACCTTCCACTTAAAGGTCTGAAAACCTGCAAAAGTATGAGAATAGAAAATTAGAGCATTTCATAACGTGGAATTTGTGAGGATCTATACTTGTTTTATATTTCAGTTGTTAATACTTTGTCCACCACATCATGTTACCATGGGGTTGGCTAACCGAAAAACAATAGTGTCCCATCACACACATGCACACACACACAAACACTCCCTGTAAGAAAACAAAGAGTACTGCAACATTTGTAGAGGCAAAGTGATCCTCTGCACGGTCACTCTGTACAAAATTTTATCCTCAGAGAATGGAATCTTGATCATCTGTTGTCACGTACTGTGAGTAATATGGAACAGCCGACATTTTGATATTGACACATTGAACCATATGTGCTGAGTGGATTTAGCCACAGTGTTGGACAATAAAAATTACTTCAAAGAGAAAAATTTTTGATATCTTTGTCTCTTAAGATGAATAAAATTGGTTCACTTTTGTATAAAGTAATTGCATCATAAATTTGTATGTTTTGAAAACTGAAATAAATTTCAAGTGAACAACACATTGCGCGATTACACAGTTCTGTCTTTCATGTTATTGTAGTTTTCTTGTAACATGATTACAGTTATAAGATGAACATGACAGCATTATTCAGGCAACGTTATCGGTTATTATGGTCTAACTTCTTTGGTATTTGACAAATAAAATCATGCAAGCAAAAAGAAGGATCGATGTTCACTTGTGCCAACAAAATGTTTTCACCAAGTACACTACTTCACTTTTCTAGTTTTGTGGGAAAATTGTTATGAAGTTTTGTGACTCCTAGTGTACTGCTAGATGCAGTCCCGTCCATATTGTTTTGTCAAAATTTGGCTGTAAAGTCTCCGGCTATGAGTTATATACCTCAAATTTGTCCACCTTCCGTCTTCTGTGCGTGCTGTCTAATAGCGGTCAACCAGTAATTGCACTTGCAGGTATTACCTGCCAGTGTATTCTTGCTGCCTTTGTCAATATTTGGTAAGGTTCTACGAAGTACTTTCCACAATTTTTTACACCATGGTGCGCAATACAAGCCAGCTGGTTAGGCCTTGACCTTAGTTTTCAGACCCTCCTTCAACACAATGCGAAAATCGCCATCGGGTAGGGGTGTCTCGATGTATGCCAAATCGCAGACGATCAGAACACATGGAAATAACGTAGCAATTCCACGGTTAGAACTGTCTACCACTCATTGTGACTGAGAGTAGGACTATCTAGGCGGACCGCCACCATCGGTTGGCACGGAGCGCAAAAGAAAAGTTTTTGCTTTTTCAGGTTGCCCCATTGCCCGAAAACTGCATTTCTCGAGTGTTCTGTACTGTATCTACCAAGATTTGAAGTTCCGCATTTTAAATTTTGCATCATTTATTCCACCATCATTACTTTGAAATTTTAGTTGTGGGGGGAGCTAAATATACATTTAGCCCATCACGTTTTCATCGAGAGACTGAGTGCCCCCCTCCCCCTTCTCTCTGTGTTCAACCGACTACGTACAACATAAAACCGAAAATGCAGTGAATGGCTGGTCTTATCAAACCCAGATAATTAGGAAAAAACTTTTCGAAGTTGTCCCAACATATCAAAAGAAAAACTTACTACTAACAGTAAAATAGGTGAAGGTCTAGTTAAACAGCATTGTCAAGGTATGAAAAGTATCCAATTTTATTTCGATTACTTTTTGAGAGTGGAGGGATACTTGAAGCAGAAAACGGAGGCATGACCAAGTGGACGCTGACCTTGTGGAGACGGTTCTCCCCTCCCATTTTACTTTTGCTGATGTAAGATGTAAAGGGGAAAAGGCGATTCAGGTTTATTGCAAAAGGTCTATTTTTGATGAGGGCTTGCCGATTAGTGATGGCTGCCCTGGCGGAGAGGTCAAAGAAAAGGGGTGTCCGCTTTTGAATTTGTATGCTTTCGTAGAATACCGTATAGTCTAAAGTGCTCCATTTGATATTAGGTTCTAAAACAAGAAGTCATTAGATCATTGTACACAAAGTTACACTGTGATACGGAAATACAATATGAATATACTACAAGTGAGGGTGCCACTTATATTTGGAGGGGGGGGGGGGGGCAAGAATTATGGGAAGACTTTACCCGAGCGCCACCACCGATTACATTAGTTGAAGAAAGAAATATCAAGACAATCATTGGTTCATTTTTCGATTTATATATTTTCTTTTCACTGGTAATATCCGGTACTCCAGTTTATTCATATATAAACAACTGATTGAATCGCCCGACCCTGATAACGCTAACCCCCCTCCCCCTTCCCTCCCTCTCTTGTGCACGCCACTGAACGCTGGTGCTACGAAATGTCGCGAAAACCCTCTAAGCAGACAGCCAGTCTTACCTGGCTCGATTGAAGTGAGCCTATTCGATTTTCCTTTTCATGAGAGGATAGGTAGATAGATACCAGAAAGATTTTCCCCCGAAAGGGAGATAAAACATGACATTCTGTTAACATAGAAATGAGAGAAAAGATGAAAAACGAAGCGGGAAATCAAGTGTCTACTCTGAAATATTTCCGGGATGACAAGTGTTAGCTTATTTAAAAGAGGGCTTCAGATTATCGTTGATCATGTTTTACTGTAGGTCTCATTCCACAACCCTGGGATTTTACTCCTCGCTTCTCTGAGGTAGGTAGCTGTACAATGGTTCTTTACCGTGAATGTATGCAACACATCACAAAAACAAAAGAAAAATAAAAACTGAAAACAACATTTTGTTATGTATTCTATCCTTTCGGCACGTCAGACCAAAGCTATAGATCCATCAAGACGTTGAAGCATACATATGATGTTCGAATGATCATTCTTCACCTTCATCTATCGATCTATGGAATTAACATGGCTGAATGAAACCAAAAAGGATTTTAGGATTTTCACATGGGGCAAAACTTCACCATAGATAAGAATGATATTGTGTTCCTGTTAGAGGAAACAATATTTTTATACATCCAATATTTATGGACACAGAATGATAGATTAGGCCCTATCCAAAAACAAGGCAAGATCCTATAAGTTTTTGTCAGGAAATGAGTTTCTCGCAGATATGAATTTAGTCATTTTGTTGCTCAAGTATAATTTGTTCACTCAAACTTTTCGGATGCATCTCCCGGAACTCATTTTAGGCGTAATGTTTTGTTCAGATGAAGCTATTGCTGATGTTTGTGTGGAGAGACATATATCTTCGTTCCAAGTCATGTTCTTGCACTTAAAAGAAAATATTCGCCTTCAAAGCGACCTGGGATTGTTACAACGCACGAAACAACGGGAATGATGGTGTATATATTTATAGCAATTTCGTCGATAACGTCATTGTCCATGTTACTCATGCAGCCAATCAATGCGTTACACATAAAGGGGATTCCCGTGTTGAGCTAAACATTACTCCGTTTGAGCATGGCCGTGAAATTGAGGTGAATATATTCCCGCACCTTCCATATATTGGATTCAATATTGGGCTACCGTATGCGCTGTGTAGTACCGTACAATGAAATGATATGGGAAATGATCCTACTGGAAAGCACATCAGCTGAGCCACAACAGGATAAGGGCTAGCCAGTGTGGTTGAGTTCTCTCGATACATTTAAACCATTGAAGTACAATACCGGCATTTAATTTACCTGTGTGTATGATACTGTTGGAAGGTTACTTAAAGAGGTAAAGAGGTTGGTTTTGCAAGGTAAGTTTGATTAGTCGTATTGGACAGAGTGCGTAAAGGTGCGTTCACACTACAACGAAGTCGGGTCGGATCACGATCCGAATTTTTTTATTTGTAGTAAATATCTTCTCCATCTCTGATCAGAAAGAACCAAAAATTTGCCAACTTGTGGAAATAAATGATTTGTATCGCATGACTAAGAAAATCAAATTTGTACTAACTATTTCGTGACGTCACACCGATAGACAGCTTTTACCGGACTACGAATGTCCGATAAAAGCTGTCTGTCGGTGTGACGTCACGAAATAATTAGATAACATTTCATTTTCGTAGTCCTCTGGTACAAATCATATATCCGACCCGACTTCGTTGTAGTGTGAACGCGCCTTAAAGGGAAATAGGGCGTTTAGAATACACCGACATGACATGAAAAAGAAAATAGCTTTAATCATTGATAAACCATTCCGTCTCATCAGTAAACATCTACCAAAGCCTCATCTTCTCAAAACATTATTCATCTGATGAGTAATGGAAGATGCATCATTTGAATTTTGAAAAGTTTGGGTGAACAAATTAGTGTTGAGTAACTAATAACTGAATTTCTACCTGCGAGGAGCTTATTTCTTGAAAAGGAGGCTACTGTCCTTCCTTATTTTGAATAATCTATCATTCTACGTCCACAGGCATTGGTTACAAAAATATGGATGTTTTCTCTAAAACAAACACCCTATTTCCCTTTAAACGTGATGGCCTCTAGCTAAAAATCTAATCAACTTATAAAGGGAAATTGTAAGTACCATAATTATTGGTCAATTTGTGAGCTTTCAAAAGTGGCTGCATATGCCTGTTGAAAACGTTTGAAGGCTTTAGAGACCACATTACTATATCAATTTAGTGTGCAAGTCAATGAAACAATAGGGGCAAAGGATGCTACCACCGTAGGTTACCGTCCCAACATTATAAAAAGTTCATTAAGGTATGTGGCACTTTTACAAACAATAGAAAACAATAGAAGAACAATACTTTCTTAAAATGTACCGTTCAGACAATTTGAGAAAATCTGCTAAAGGATTTCAAATTCTTCGAACATAACGACAAAAATTTTAGAATGTGATAATGTAGTGGTTGGTAACTTAACCTCGCGCTTCTTTGAATAAGCCAATGGGCGCCGGGAAGGATACTAGTGATGAATATTCAGTAACTTAAAACAAATGATCCTCAATGATGTCATCGGGTTGTAGGTTATTTGCAAATACAGTGCTTCGTTCCACCAAATGCTGCAATTCCTGAATACCGATATAAAAACGACAAGTTGAGTTGTATGTTTTTGATACACCAATGAGACCTGTAATGTTGCATATTCATTTTGTAGGAGCTTACACTAAGAACAGCCGATGAGTAAACTCCATTCTGTCGAAATGGTTGGAGTTTTTAACATAAATTTTGAAGTTCTTTTTCATTGGATCAAGCAACCTTTGAACAGCTAACTTGGTAAAGTTAGCACAGTTGCACATGCCAAAGTTCATATCGTATATCATAGTGTAATATTCCTCTTTGCAGAACTAGCTGAATAATGTTACCTCCGACTTCAAAGTGATTGAATGTGTTAGAAAAATAAAAACAAAAGCAAAACCCAGCTGGTTAGGTAGAGTAACACGATTGTGTTTGATCTTGAGGGTTGTGTGACTTGTTAATCACATTTTGAATTATTGGCAGTATTAATTATTGAAAATGTCGAAAATAGCCACAAATTCCATGAAAGTCTATCGACTTTTGACAATTTTACAGGTAAATCCCTGTTTCACACCTATATATATATATAAATACATATATATAAACTCAATCTGCAGACAGTACTGTTTCGTCCTTGTTAGGACTCATCAGTGCAGCTCAGAGTATATTTCAAGACTGAATGACAGGATTGATACAAGCGTAACTTATATATATATATATATATATATATATATATATATATATATATATATATATATATATATATATATATATATATATATATATATATATATATATATATATTGAACACACGATATTGTTCAAATAATCATTGCTGCTCTGAGTTTCACGCTCTTAGTGTGGCGATCATCAGGCAAGTGATTGTAACTGTGTATGGGCCAGTGCTACAGTGAGCTAAAGTGAATAAATTCATTTCATACATATATATATATATATAGGCCTATATATATATATATATATATATATATATATAGGCCTATGTATATATATAAAATAAGGACTACTCCATAAGATGGGATGTACTGAAAAGCTCAAACACAGCTAAGCGTGCATCAGGCCTCTGCAACCTGTGCATCGAAGAGAAGATAGAAATAATCCGCAACAAGGAGAACAACTTGAATAAAAGAACAGAGTTCATCTCCACCTGTAGACATGGAAACACACACAAACAAAAACCACCGAACCGTACAAGTCGAAAACGTTAGCTCACTGTAGCATTGGCCCATACACAGTTACAATCACTTGCCTGATGATCGCCACACTAAGAGCGTGAAACTCAGAGTAGAAATGATTCTTTGAACAATATCGGTGTTCAATATATATATATATATATATATATATATATATATATATATATATATATATATATATATATATATATATATACTCTCAAAAGTCATAGTTTACAAACGATATGGGCAGAATCCCAACGGATTCTCACTAGGGGTTTTACCCTGCAACTCCTGAATGAAGCCAACTCTTTTCTCGTTGCGTATATATGTCACACGATCTTTAAGTTTTCTCAGTTTTATATTTAAATGTACAGGAGAAGTTGTTCAAGGACGATCTAAGTCATTCAATGAACGAAAATGACAGTAACTACTTTGAAAACAACGGAATTGGCACAAAAGTAAAGAACAGAAATCCTATTTGAAAATTAAGGTTTCTTCCACATAGAGGAAATGAGGAGTCATAATAAAAAGCTTTCTCTCTATGTACGTACCTTGACCGAGTGAAATAAAAGTCAACTGTCATGGATCACATGCAAGGAGCAACAACATTGAAAATAAAGAACAATGCTTGCCATTACGTCATTATATCAATTCAGGGCATAAACTAGCTGATAAACAAGTTTCATTGCGTCATGAAATTCACAATGCTCACAAGACAATGCTGCGTTTGCAAAACAATCACTCTGCAATGATTTCATTTATATCGGTGGGCATAAATGGCATAAATTATAATACATCTTTTTTGTTCAGGATTGAATCATAATAACATCAGGAACACCGGCCAGACATTTCATTATGGGCAACGTATTTAGTTCTCAAGAAGCCCATCTCTCGTTTGTGAGCACCTCTGTGACGGCAACAGCGCCGCCTGTTTCAAGTTTTCCAACATACAACGTACCTACAGACAACGTAAGTACAGCACCTCGTGATCATTTTGATATAGGTCTATGTAGAAGTGGAAACCATGTCTCTAACCATGCCATGCTTTCTGTTGCCGATACCAATTTATATAAAAACAATTGATATATAACTTAAATGGAATGACAGACAAAGTTAAATCCGATGTGGTGAAAACTAATAAATTTTCCTGTCCCTCAAAGGGACTCTAGATGGGACCTAACCGACTGCTTGTAGAGCCTTACAACATTATCCTTATGAAGGAATTTGAAAGTCCGCCTAATCATACCTATAATTTGGTTTAGTCTCTACTTAAACGTACATGGTATGAAAATGTAATGTTCGTGCTCAGCACACATTTTCTTTGCAATGATACTAAATTTAGACACGTTTAGAATCAATGAATAGGGGCTTAAATGTTAATTGTAAGTAGATGATCACTATTGTTTCCTATTAGGTCAAAGGTCATTTAAGGTCACCATAGGTTTAAGTATGAGAACCGTTGAAGGACGATTTCTCAGTATACGAAAGTCGGAAGGGAAAGATGCTTGAACTTCAAAGTTGGTGTGTTGGAAGTTCACTGTGAGTACAAGATCCCTATTGTTTTTCATGGAGGTCAAAGGTCATTTGATGTCTGATGAGTTTTAAGTATGAAAACCTATTAAGGGATATATCTCAGCAAACTGAATTCAGCTAGAACTTTAAAGCGTCAACATTGTTAGCACTTGATGAGCAGATGATGTCTGTCATTTGAATAGAACAGAGAATATCTCAGTTGCCAGCAACTCCCTGTCAAGATTTATAAAGTACTTTGTTGTTTTAGTCACAGTAAACACTAGGCAAGATGTATTCCAGGTTGCCTTTGTTGACTTGCACAATTTCAGATCTTTAACCACAATTTGGTGAAACGAACTTTCTACCAACTTTTGAATTACCATGGTTAAGAGATATTTGCCATCCTTCATGACCACAATTGCCATCAATGCTGAGTGAATGACATTACTCATTCATATCAATATTGGGTAACATCAAACCAATAAGTGATACAAAATGTGATTGTCATTCTTACATTTTGTTTTTCATTTTGATATGGTCCCCTTCACGTCTCCACTGGTTGCTTTTGCTTTTAAGTCACGGTGATTGAGAGTGTAAGAAAAGATGAGATATTGGCAAGGAATCACAAAGTCATTTGACTTTCTGGTTTGTTTTTGACAGAGTAAATGCTCTCCATAAATGTTTCTTTTTAATATATACATATACGCACGGATATTTTGAAACCTGTTATATCTGTTTCGATGTTGCAGGCATTACGCAACAGAAATACAGAAACCCACCTTTCTTACCTTATTGGATTTGAGTGCTTAGTGAATGTACACTCCTTTTGTATTCAAAAGCGGTTAGCTGGATGCCGTTTCTGGAACCTCTTTGATATTGTGGTCACCAATGAAGAAGGAAAAGAGGTAAACCCCATATTAGTCTTAAATCTTCATAAAATTTATGATAAAAGCAGACATTTTGATATTATATCACCATCTCCTTTGGCCATTCCTACCATATCGCTTTCTGAAATGAGAAGAACGGTTACCGTATCTCTATGTTTGTGAAGTCTTTGTGTTGCTTATCATTAATAAAATGATCTGTCTGGTCAAGACCATTTTCACTATTTTCGGAAGATTTTACAGGTAGAGCAACCTGAGAAGTATGAACAGGTTTCTCGACGCACCAAGAAACGCTTGCAGTGCAACGATCTTTCCGGTCGGCCACTGTTCTTTCTATCCCGATATCTCCCAGACCCTGATGGCATTAACCTCCCACCTGCACAAGGCGAATTTCTTGGCTACATCGATTGCAACCAGTGAGTTGTGGCATCTTCTCAACACTAGTTTCATCAATATTGACACTGATTTTATATACAATGACATCAAGACGACCAAAAACTCTGAAGTTATTAGTGACAAAATGACATGATAATTACATTACAATGGGAAAATCTGATGATGAAAAGTCAAAGAAATTGCTTCATTTTGAACGTTGTTCCTACTGACGCACGAATTGCATGGCTTCCGGCAGTGGCGTGCACAGCGTTCCGTGGGTTGAGGATTGCAGATGGGGGCAAGTAAATTTCAAAGGTGGGTGAGAGTAGATATATATATGTATATATTATATATATCATTACATTACATTTGTGCATATACTTTTTTCATTTCAGATCTACCTTTCTTGTAATGAACGACAAGCAAGAAGTCGTAATTAAATCATCCTTGGATTTCAAAAAGGTGCTAGTTATATTTAATACACCAATTTCCTCATTGTTTTAGTGATAATATGTGCTGGGTTCTCCTTTAAATAATCCATTAGGCCTACTTTCCATTATCAGATTTCCAGTGCTTACAGCGGTTGCAACAAATCACGCTGCCAGATATGCCGCCACGTAACCATGTACCCGTATCACAGTCACCATCCCCAACTGCAGGTTCCAGATCAAGCCCCACCCCTCAATTGCGACTCTAGTAATTTTTTTTTATTGCACCCTATGTAGGATAAACCGGGTCTCAATTTCGTCTTCGTTTCAACAACCACAAAAAATCCCATTCGTGATAACTCCACCACTGGACCTTCACGTTGCTCTTCATTGTAACGAGCATAATCACTTGCTAGAAAATCTGAAACGCATGCTAGTTCAAATCTACCACCGATAGAAAAAGTGAAGAAATAGAATGGATCTTTCGTATTTAGCTGACACACATCTGGTCTCAACAAATACTTGGGAGCAGTCACCCATTACCAGTTTCACAAACGATTTAAAATAGTCGCTTTGTAAGTGTTTGTATATTTTCTTCATTAATTTTTTTTTTTATAAAGAGTAACTTTGTAAGCATTTGAAGTTCCAGGTTTAACGCAAATTTCCGATTGTCAATAAAAAAAACTGTATATTCCAATGTCAATGAGTCTATATATATATATATACATTTCACTATTTGTCTTCTGCAGATCACGACCATTGAGAGACACTTTTCGCAGACCACTGGGCCACAAAAGCCAGAGACAGTTGGCACATTATTGGCAGATAGTGAGCGAATAGTTATTTCCTTCCACAAGGTTCTGGACATTGCCCTGAAAGCTTGCATAATTGCCACAGCCATCGACAGTCTTCTACCAAAGGAGAAATAAATGAGTTCATACCTTTCCCAGTACTGGTTTGTGTGATAGATGCGACGAATATCTTCCACTCATACGATCTACTCTAAGATATTCCGCTCATGAGATGTATATATATAAAATGCTTTGGACCCGAACTAAGATGGTGCATGGTCATGACAGTATAGTTGAAAAATAGGAATAGATAATTCCGATGCCACTGGGGCTTAGAGTTTTTAGCTTTTATATATATCTCTTCATATTCATTATTTTTATTTTAAATGACAGCTTGCAATAAACAATACATCGGCAAAACAGAAACGACACTTTACGCAACATTTAGCAACACGAAATCAGAAATAATCAACTTTAATAATTTTCCGCTTGCTTCTTTCCAAACGAAGTGACAGGTAAATATTAGGTAACTTACATATGTATATATAAATATTTTCTGTCCCCCTGGAACCTTCTTCAGAGAAATCTAATGGCACTGTACTGTTAGATTTCGTCGAAGAATTTTCCAGGGGCACCGAAAACTTCTTGGGCAAGAAGTGTTTTAGTCAATTTAGAAATCCGTTTGATCTTGATGCCTTCTTACTTACAAAAGATATAGCCTACCAGTTTTCCAATCTAATTTACAGTTAATGTTAATTCCTAAAAAGTTAACATGGAGTGATGCATTAAGTAGTTCAGTCGGAAATTCTATTATCAAACAATAATAGGTTAGTTTTGGAAATGATTAAAGTCAACTTGTTAGCTGTTCGTGTTAACCAATTAAAAATATGAGAAAATTGACGGGTATGGTATTACATCAAAAACAGATGGGCCTTGTTGGCAGACAGTTCTATCATCAGCAAATAAAATAAAATGTAAGTTAGATGCCGACTTGTAAATATCATTTATGTATAAACGGAACAACAGTGGTACCAAGATTATATGTACTATGTTATATATATATATGTATATATATTTATATATATATTGAGACTGGGACAGTCACACGTTACTTGTATATAGGAGAAACATCTAGAAGTTTAGGTGAAAGTTTTAATGAACATTACTCAAAAAAAATGAGAAACACTCAGTTTTCTACAACCACAAAGTAGAATTGTTGTCATTTTCGTTCATGGAATAACGTGAACAACCTCGCGTATACATTTTAAAAACAAAGAAAAACTTGAGATCAAACATACTTTGAACTTTTTGTTTTTTTTAAGTGCTCACGCAATCACTTTAATATATAAAGTAGCAGTTCCGTTTTCCTTATTTACGTCCTATCACTCAGGTACATCACATACAGCTTTACCTGTATTCTTCAACTCATTCATGTTTTCTTTTTAACATACTTTCACTAGTATCATCGTGTTTGTTTTATTTTTTTGTCTAGTCATACTTATGTTTTTATCTCTTCTAACTTTTCCATGATATAATGTTTGTTCATCATATCATTCCATTCTCCGTAATGTTTACCAAAAATCTAAAAAATATGATTGATATCGCTTTTACGGATGGTAAATTGTGCTTTTAGGAAATAAGATAATTATCCTTGCATTCTGTCAGTTACAAAATCCAGTTCTTAAGTGGGAACATTGCGGTAGTACAATATTCCGGGGATCGACAGTTTTCCGGACACATTTATGTCGTTGTGTACTACTTTAAAACCCGCTGGCTAAAATTTTACGGAGGTTGATTACCTTATTCGTTTTTACAAACTAGTCTAGAAAAAAAAAAAAAAAAGTTCGCAAATAACATATCCTTATTGGGTTCAATTTTAATTTTTATGGGTTACTTATTACCTCACAATGGGTACTTTTTAACCAACCTGGGAATTTACAACAGAATAGTTTGTAACGAGGCATACGTAGGTAACGTTTTTATAGTGTGTACTTTACACGGCGGAACAAAAAAAAAAGTATTTATGGGACTGAGTGTCACAGGAATATTCAAGAGCGTGAAGTTGGTAAGGAACCTTCAAGAAAATTTTTGGCCTTACGACCCTCCTCCAAATGGCCGAAAACGGCACTTCCTGGTTTTTCAGCTGCTTGTACCCAGTCTTGAAAAATCTATTTATCATGTCTGCAAATTTGTCATTGGATGAGAAAAAGAAAGCAGTATTTGAAAAATGATAATAGGTATCAGATGGGTTGAGATGATAATTCTTGGAGAACTTTGCAAAGGTTGGGGAGGGGAGGGCTCTTATACATACCTATACCCCCCCCCCCCCCTCCATCCTGAACATTTATGAAGATTTATGAATATGCACCAGGGTTACTAGGTAAATGGCTATCGGCTAAATCACAAATGTATGAAGTAATACAATTGTTGTTTTGATTTCGGAATTCTTACGCATTTTCGTGTATGTCATTCCATAACCTCATTTGCGGGGACCCAAATTGCTCCTGGTCAAAGACCTTTTTACCTCCCACCTTTTTGCATCCCACCCCCCCCCCCCCCCCCCGTCAGTGGGACTGGTGATGCAGGGTAAGTTGTAATCATGACTTAATGTAGTATTTCAGTGACGACATGAGGTAGTCTTAAATGTAGGGGAATGTCATAATCACCGTTCTTGTTTCCAACCCCACAACCTACAGCTTGTTAATAACTCAAAATTCGAGTTGCCTCAATGATGCAAGCTGTTTTGAAACATCGGCAAATCAGGGGAAAAAGTCTTTGTTGTTCTTCGAGATTGATAAGGAGGGGGTGGGGAATTTGAACTCTGGATTCTGGTCTCAGCCCCCCCCCCCCCTCCCCGTCTTTTCGCCATATCGACAGTAACAAACTTATGCGAAAATTAGCATAATGTTAAATATAGGTATATCTTTAAAGGGGGCATTCATAAACTCACAATTCCTTTCCTAAAAGACCTCGTTTGATGTTCGCTTCGGTTGAATATCCACAGTGCTCCCGTTCCTCCTGAATTAGCCACAACAGCAATCTTTAACGCTAAGCTATTTCAGAGCAAAAGTTTACAATACTATAACAGAATTACAATGATAGAATGTCAAAGGCCAACTAGGTGGAAAAACACCGGTAAGCACAATAGCAGCAGTGTGCAATTTTTCTTACGAAACTCACTCCGGGAATCAGCTTCCTTGTAGAGCCTTGGAATGGCAATTTCCAGGTATCTAGGAGACAGTTTTATCTTAAAATAGCGCTCAGCTTAGGTGGTTTCCAAGAAATGCTCGAACAACACTTGTGACGCCACTGGTACTGAAAGTTTCATTGCAACTGGAAAAAAAAAACTTTAACTTACATTTGAGAGAACAATTTTCCATATAATAAAAATACTGACAGTAGCATTTTCACAAGCTTAGCTTTGGAGCCCGGGAACGTTGATCACTGACGATTTAGCAGAGGGTAAAATTTTTAACCCATAAAATTTTCTGATATGATCCGATGGTGGTTCTCCATGTAGGTAGTCTTCCAATAATTCCCAACCGGCTTGCTCTTAGTTCCGCCCCCTCCTGTCCGTGAAAAATTAGATTGTTTTGTGTAATAGGGCTATGGTTCACTGTGGTTTGAACTTACGATGTTGTGAAATGAAGGTCACAAATCTTTAAGTAGCCATGCCTCTTTTAAGTCAGTTGAGATTATTAAAAAAAAACATGAAGGACATTCAAATAAAGTTGGCCTGTAGCCCTGTAATGACATATATTTCCCATAATGCAATGCACCATAGGGCTACAAGGTACATGTACCCAGCCTTGAAATAAGTCTTTCATACCTGCAGTTTCTCAATTAACGAGGTAAAAATAGTCTATGAAAATCCATACTACATGTTAGGTGAGTTGACAGACTCCGTCTAGACATTTCAAAAAGGGGGGGGGGGGGGGGGAAGTAAGTGAAAGCAGGGAATTAAGTAAACCTGTATAAGTGGAGCGCTACCATCGATTTTGGTCGTACAAAAAAGACAAAAAAAAAACAAAAAACAAGAGGACAATCCACGCAGTTGCATCTCATTCCTATCGTTGTCCATAATTATTAGCTCTTTTACACGTGTGTATTATAGTAGATCGAGGGTTTGATTGAAACACCCAGTGCTTTACATTATATACAGTCCGTAGGTACACGTAGCTAGGCACAACACACTCGGCCATCGATGCATAAATAACGCGCAAGCGGTGTGTAAATGTAGCAGTCACGCGTGCGCATCAAAGTACTTATTCCCATGCAGATCGCGTGTACGTTAAAGTTATCCTCTGATTTCCTTTATTTCTCAGAGCCGTAGATACGGATCTGTTATTTCTCAGGAATTCGCGTCACCACTCTAGGCGTTTTGTAATAGTTCTAAGCCACACGTCACAATCATTTGCATTACTCAATTTGTTTTCCCGCCAAAACGTACAGTAAACAATTCAATTCGTTGGCTAGTAAATACAGGACATGTAGCAGGAAAACATACTAAGTATGGGTATTACCAATTGGCATGGAAAATTACACCGTTATTAGATATAATCGCTCAGTACAAACATGGTTGCATAGGTTGAAATGTTATCTCACATTGTATGAAAAGCAAAGGTATAATAAGTTATGTTGCACCTTGTGGTAACAGAACCTACAGTACTGTATTATGTGCCCTATTGGCCTATGACGTCAACGATCAGATGAACAGTTTATAATGTAATCATGTACCTAACAACCAAATTTGAAGTTCATTAGACTTACTGCCTAGAGGGGAATCGTGACACACTTTTCCAGAAATTTGCCGATATGAAATTTGACCTGTGACCTTTGAATTTAAATATTGATGGAGACAACTACAGACCATGGGTTACCTATCTACCAATGTTCATCCTCATTAGCTTTGTGGTCTAGGAGTAGTTGTGGAAGCAAACTTTTCTGTGTCAAATTTGACCGTTGGCCCCTGAACCGGACCTTTGATCTGAAATCACATACAACCGTCATTTTTAGATGAAATCTTGTGCGGAGTTGATTAGAAAATGTTCGGATAAAATACACGCTAATTCCCGTCCCTAATTGTCCCTTTCCAGGCTCAGCAAGTAAGCGTAAGAAAATGTTTCTAGGAGCAGACTACCAAGAAAGAAGCTTATTTACTGTTGCTATCGTGCGTATCCATGCTCTTACTCCTTTGACCCTTGGCATCTTATTATTATAATACTGTAACGCTGCCTAAGACTGAAGGGTGAGGACACGTCTCTTCTGGAACAGATGAGGAAAGGTGGGGGGTATGGCACAAAGACAAATTACCCAAAAAGCAGCATGTGTAAGTTTGATATTACTATAATTGCATCTAGTCTCTCACGTTTACACTTAGAAACAAAATAAACTGTATGCGCAAGGGTTGCGCACATAAAGAGGGGCGTAATACAGTTGTCGGACTCTGGCTAAACCATCACAGCAGTCAAATAAAACTGTCTGGCACTGCGCAGGTGTTGGGCAACTCTGCAGACCTTGGACAACGCAGGTATCCGGACCCCCCCCCCCCATTTCGGGCGGCTCAGGTGTTGAGTGGCGCAGAGGTCGAGGGCCGCAGGAGGTTGCGGTGCAGGTGGTTGAGCGTCGCAGGTGTTAAGCACTGCGCAGGTCTCTGCCAGCGCAGGTGTCTGGCACTGCCCCGATAGGAATAGCCTTTCTTAGGACTTAGGCTTTTGCAGCCGCACTTCGACCCCAATAACCTCAAACTTCGGCCCGACCAATTGACTAACTAATTTCACAAGTGACTCTTCATTATATACCCCGGAAATAAGTCAAGGCAGACTTTCTGTATGTCCGCACCTAATCTGCACTAAGGTTTCCTCAACCAATCACAAGTATTGAACTAGTCTTGTGTTAAGACGATGGTAGTATTTTCTTCTTCCATTATACATCCCATACTTTTCTACTAAATCATTCATACAGTACGCGCCTACTACAATATAAGAGTAGATCACTGTTCAATCATTAGTGCACGAAAGCAACTCGAGGGTGTAACAGTTCAGAGCAGTACACACAAGAGGCCGCACAAGGGAGTAGAGGTAACAACAGGCGTTGTGGGAATGTGTGCAGGAAGGGGAAAGAGTGACCTAGAGTGTTGAACGTGAGTAGGCCTGCAGTGAACTACGACCAATGAGATCTCATCTCATCCCCGCTCCTTACTCGTCTACGTAAACATTGCGGGAGGAAATCAGCACGCAGCAAAACATTACAGTCTCACCCAGTTTGATCCTAAATGTAAAGCAAGACCGCTCAGCTCAGAGCCACGTACTCGTAACTCTGAACTGCCTTATTGTAAAAGATGAAAAATTGTTTAGTTTAGAAGCTAATCAAGAGGTGCAGTGAAAGCCTAGTATACGCGGACTGAATATCATTTTTGGCAAACTTACGTTGTAGCCAACCTAGAAAACGCTGAAAACAAGAAAATATGGAAGAACAACTTTTTTTTATTGGTATGCCTTATTCTACGACAGTTAATCCAAATACAGCAGAACAGTAAATAGCCTCTCAACCGGAGGGGAAAACTAGAAAAATACTGAATAAAAACAAAACATAAATTGGCAGAGATGAACTTTGACCCGGATGAATCCAGGCTAGAGGGCGTTTCCCGTTTTCAAACTACAGTTTCGGTTAGTGTATTCGAGATTGTTGTCAGACAAAGGAAAGGATGGGTCTTGAACAAGCCCCCTCGACTGCAATCCTAGATTTAACGTTTACGCTTGTTTTTAAAGTTTGTATTGTATTTTAAAGTTGGTGTAGTAGAAAACAAAAAGACATCTGCGTCTGCCGTTGAGATGATTTTCATTTATTCAACCTGTAATGTCCCCATTGCCATCACCTTTGTTACATTTGTCCAATATCTCATCTACCAGCTTGAAGGTGCGTGCCAACCCATGGTGGCGCTCCGCTTAGATATACTTTCAAGACTGGAAAGTGTCCGGAGGTGGTGAAAGCAGTAGGGAGTGGGTCGGGTTCAGGGTCATGAACAAAGTGTAGGGAGTTCTCCACCCCCACAATATCATGCATTAGTAGTGTTCCAAGTAACGGGGGAACGGTCACGGGGGGGGGGGGGGTAAATTCCCCTCCCACTACCATTCCTCAACACCATCTCCTTGATTCTTGAGTGGAAGCACTGACTGAAGCAGTACGGTCAGGACTTTTTTATTTGTCAATAGTGGACATTTTTTAGTATTTTTTGAGAGGTTTGGCCCATCGAAATTGAGTTTGGCGTCTCTGAGACCTTTAGTTTTGAGGGGGGGGGGGGGTCTCTCCCGAGCAGAATTATTTTGATAAAAGAACTGCCGAGAACGCAGTACCTACAAACACTTCGCGTGCTTTGAGGTTACATTGCAAACCGCCTAATTCTCGCTTTAAGAAACATTACTCTTATCAATGGTAACTTGATGGTAATAGCTAGGAAGTAGCCATATCAAAGGCAACTCCCTGCTGGTAACAGTGTGACTGTACCACACAAAACTTAACCCCGTTCCCAGTATGTACAGCCAATCAGGTTCAACCGTAGAAGCCTAGAGGAGCAATCAAATTAACGATGTTAAGTCCATATTTAGCAGGGTATATCCCTTAAAAAAACATGAGTTCTGTGTCACGCCCCATTTTCGTTTTGTTCACGAATGTAGTTCTACATTTTCCCCCTCCCACTCTCCACACTGCGAAGTGACATTTTGACAGGGCATGGACATGGCATTATGCTACATGCTTTGCGTCGCAGAGTAAGTCTAACCCACATACACGAATAATGCATACACCTTCCATCGCCGTTCTACTTTGAGGAATTCGCAGGCCTGACAGGGGACTCACGCCTGGTGCAAGGTACAATTGCTTTCGGCAATCATAAGTCATTGGGTACCACATTCTAAAGTTTGTAATTTATTTCATTATTCTTTTGATTGTATTTTAATTTTTTATTTTATTTTAAGGGATGAACATTGAGAGAGGTATAGGATTATTGTGTCTCGAATGTCTACGCCAGCGTGTGCACAGTGATATATAATGTTCGAAGAATCATCGTGACCTTCACTACAATAATATATTGAAGTAACGTGACTGGATCAAAATACAGAGGATTTACCATGAGGCAGAGCGAAACTCCACCAACGTTTATTATGCTGACCTTGGAGTTATTGCGACACACAAGACAAGGGGATTGTGGATGTCGCAATGAAAATTAGACCGATGACGTCAGTGCATGTCACTAGCCAGCCAATGAACGTGTCACACATATAAGGGATTCCCCTGTTGCGCTTGCCTTTCTCGAGGAATGGCAGTGACGTTTAATTCCCACATCATGATAACGTTTTCTTAGGTCCATTATACCGGATACAACGCTATCGTAGGTACGACGCAATGTGCAGATAGGGTTAAAAACACACTTTGATTTACACTACAGCGGCCAACCCGTGTGGTTTACATCTTTTGCTTCAACCGCCGAAGTCAAACATTTGCTTTTGTCCTGTGTGTTTGAAAGATTAATGAAGAGGTCGCTGTTTGCAAGGTAAGTTGAGTTTTGTTATTGTTGGTAAATATTATGAGGGGCACAACCCAGGGGCCAAACCAAGCTTTTCTGATGATAGATGTTTTTGAAATATTTGCAGATGAAGCAGGAGACGATAAGTAGGGCCTTTCATCTTTCCGATCATGGTTCAAATTGATATTTTCTCTATCACTTATTGTCTTTCTGATTTTAATTGCTTGAGCTAAAAGATGAGCTTACAATTTTCTATCCGCCTAACAAGTTGTTCCAAATTATTTAGACAAAATGCCTTTACCTAGGAGTCCGTCACTCAGATATGTAAAGTCCTAACAGGTTGACAGACGCACATCTAGATTTGCCTCTTTCTCATCATTTCCACGAGGAGAATTAGCCCTTTTGCCAATTATTTTATTTCACAGATAGTTCAGTTGCCATAGCAATGATTGCCAAAGCAACGATTGTGATAATAATGGTTGCGTTTCACTGACCAGGGAGTTGCTCTAGCAACTCCTTGGACTGGCTAAAGACAAACTAGGGGACGTAGTGGACACTCCCTTTCATGTGACAGGAAAGTTTTACAAGGGTACTTGCTAGGCCCTTCTTGTAGGAAGTGGGCTAAACTGGTGCCAGTGGCCTGGACATAACCGTAAGACAATAGAGAGCGTGCCAAGTAAGCCTTCATTCAGACAGTGACAGCGTGGGATATTATTTCTGGGGTGTTGGAGAGGGGGGGGGACACACAAAAAGCGCCCATCATCACTTACATGCTAATAGAATTATGGGATGACCGTAAGGAGGGAAAGTCGCCCAATCTCCGTTATTATGCTGAACTTGAAATTATTGCAACACACAAGACAAGGGGATTGTCGATGTCGCAACGAAAATTAGACCGATGACGTCAGTTCAGGTCACAAAACCAACCAATGAACGTGTCACACGTATGGTGGATTCCCGTGTTGCGCTTGTCATTCTCGATGACTAGCAGTGACGTTTAATTCCTACACCATAATGTTTTCTTAGGTCCATTATATCGGATACAATGTTATCGTAGGTACAACACAATGTGAAGGAATGATTAAAAAACACAGTTGATTCACACTGCAGCGGCCAACCCGTGTGGTTTACATTTTTTGCTTCAACCGCTGAAGTCAAACATTTGCTTTTGTCCTGTGTGTTTGAAAAATTAATGAAGAGGTCGATGTTTGCAAGGTAAGCTGAGTTTTGTTATTGTTGGTAAATATTATGAGGGGGCACAAACCAGGGGCCAAACCAAACTTATCTCAGGATAGATGTTTCTGAAATATTTTACAGATGGTAAGTAGACGGTAAGTAAGTACGCCTATCATCTTTCCGATCATGGCCCAAATTGATATTTCTCAATCACTTATTATCTTATTCTTAAAGGACAATTAGACTGGAAACTTTTTTATGGCGTGGCCCCTGGACGAAGCAACTTAAATGGTTTCTGAATAAAATGATAAATCGGAGAATATTTTAAACTTAAGAACTTTACGTACCTTAAATATAAGCATTTAGCAAAGTCAAATTCTTATGTTTTTGTCAAGGTTGCCCTTTTATGAGGAGAAACCTGTTGATGAGACGCTTGCTGCTTAGGATATTTATCATGTGTCTTACATTTCTGATTTTAATTGCTTGCGTTAAGAGATGAGCTTGCAATTTTCTATTCTCACAAGGTGTTCCAAATTATTTAGACAAAAATGCCTTTAACTAGGAGTCTGTCACTCAGATATGTAAAGTCCTAACAGGTTGACAGACGCGCATCTAGATTTGTCTCTTTCTCATCATTTCCACGAGGAGAATTAGCCCTTTTGCCAATTATTTTATTTCACAGATAGTTCAGTTGCCATAGCAATGATTGCCAAAGCAACGATTGTGATAATAATGGTTGCGTGTCACTGACCAGGGAGTTGCTCTAGCAACTCTCTGGACTGGCTAAAGACAAACTAGGGGACGTAGGGGACACTTCCTTTCATGTGACAGGAATTAGCCCACTTCCTACAAGAAGGGCCTAGCAAGTACCCTTGTAAAACTTTCCTGTCACATGAAAGGGAGTGTCCACTACGTCCCCTAGTTTGTCTTTAGCCAGTCCAAGGAGTTGCTAGAGCAACTCCCTGGTCAGTGAAACGCAACCATTATTATCACAATCGTTGCTTTGGCAATCATTGCTATGGCAACTGAACTATCTGTGAAATAAAATAATTGGCAAAAGGGCTAATTCTCCTCGTGGAAATGATGAGAAAGAGGCAAATCTAGATGTGCGTCTGTCAACCTGTTAGGACTTTACATATCTGAGTGACGGACTCCTAGGTAAAGGCATTTTGTCTAAATAATTTGGAACAACTTGTTAGGCGGATAGAAAATTGCAAGCTCATCTTTTAGCTCAAGCAATTAAAATAAATCGGAGAATATTCTAAACTTAAGAACTTTACCTTAAATATAAGCATTTAGCAAAGTCAAATTCTTATGTTTTTGTCAAGGTTGCCCTTTCATGAGGAGACAGCTGGTGATGAGACGCTTGCTGCTTAGGATATTTATCTTGTGTCTTACATTTCTGATTTAAATTGCTTGCGTTAAAAGATGAGCTTACAATTTTCTATTCTAACAAATTGTTCCAAATTATTTAGACAAAAATGCCTTTACCTAGGAGTTCGTCCACTCAGATATGTAAAGTCCTAACAGGTTGACAGACGCACATCTAGATTTGCCTCTTTCTCATCATTTCCACGAGGAGAATTAGCCCTTTTGCCAATTATTTTATTTCACAGATAGTTCAGTTGCCATAGCAATGATTGCCAAAGCAACGATTGTGATAATAATGGTTGCGTGTCACTGACCAGGGAGTTGCTCCAGCAACTCTCTGGACTGGCTAAAGACAAACTAGGGGACGTAGGGGACACTCCCTTTCATGTGACAGGAAAGTTTTACAAGGGTACGTGCTAGGCCCTTTTTGTAGGAAGTGGGCTAAACTGGTGCCAGTGGCCTGGACGTGACCGTAAGACAACCATAAATAGAGAGCGTGTCAAGTAAGCCTTCATTCAGACAGTGACAGCGTGGTATATTATTCCTGGGGTGTTAGAGAGGGGGGACGCACAAAAAGCGCCCATCATCACTTACATGCTACTAGAATTATGGGATGACCGTAAAGAGGGCCACCAGAAATATCGCCCAATCTCCGTAGGTGCGCTTTTCACTCTTGCTGGTCCCCCAAACCGTTTCTGGGGTCGCAACCCCTCTGCTTCTCCCACCACCTGCTACGCAGCCCTCAGACTGATGCAACTTAAGTGTAATTTTCTTCTAAAAATGACACTTTATTCGTTTATTATCCAGCGAATTTGGGGAAAAATGTTTTTGGTCCACCTAAATTTCCCCGATGACACCCCCCCCCCCCCTCTTTGCATCAACCGAAGGGAACCTGTCTCATTTATTAACAAAAGTGGATGCTTGTGATTTGTACGGTAAACCAGATTTTGGTCAAAATGCCTCCTATACAGCAGGGGGTAGGATGGGGTAGGATTTCGTTGAACCTTGGTAGGAAGTGGCCTCAGGATGGAAATGTTTAATTGCAATATAAACATCAAACCACGTAATCCTACATCTATCGACTGAAACATTAGGTTACCATAGTGACTGATGTCAAATTTATGTGATACCGTACATCATAATGAGTTCCTTTTGTGTCAACATCTTCTCGATCCTTGGTCAAAGTTTTTAGGGTCAAATTTGTGTCTCGTAGGCCGTGGTCTTGAGAGTTAATGTTATAGGGCCAAATTCATTAGTGAGTAAAACAATTAATGTTACCTTTCGAAGGACATGCGAATCTTCACGTGAATGCTCAATGGTGAATGATAATATATGATCCCCAAAGTAACTCACGTCAATGTCACGTGATCGAATGTAACTAAACTCACTGGTTGGCTCCACGTCCTTTGTCTCCGAGCTGCCAGCTGGTGGAACAGTGACACGGGGACGGATCTAAGGTGTGTGTGTGAGGGGGGTTCTCCTTTTATTTTGTCACCATCTTCCCTTTGGAAAATTCTACACCTGAATGCACTCGGATGCGTTTAAAGTAACAAAAGTATCTTGAAGTTCATTTTCTTAAAAATATTTCGTATTCGTAGGTCACCTTTCAGCCCCACCCTCCCCCCTTCCTTGGGTCCGTCGGTGGATAAGCTTGAATGAATAAATGAATGAATGAATAAAGTAATTTATTTCTAGCAAAGTATCAAACATAAACAGCACAGATCATACAAGTGGGAAGTAAATGCCAGGAAAGGAGAAAACAGATGTTCCATACTTTTAAGTTGTTTCCCCTATAACATAGAAAAAAAACCAAAAAAAAAAGCAAAAAAAGAAATGAAATAATAATAACACATACATTATACAAAAAGGCAATTACATAACAAAAGATTTAATCATGACGATACTCCAAAGTAGGCGTTATGCATCGAACTTTATTATACGGTACTAGTATAATGATTAAACAACATTTTAAGTAAACAATAATTGTTGCTTGTACATACTTTTAAATATATTCAAAGTCTTGCAACTAGTTTTCAGTCTCTTATCGAGTGAGTTCCAAAGTTTGACTCCGGCAGAAAAGTTAATTGTTTTTTCTTTAAGTGTTCTTACATAATTTTTGTTTAAAGTTATTTTTTCCGTTTGGGGTTATGTCTGTCATTAAACTGTTAGAGCGAAATTATTACGAAGGCCCGCTGGTAATGAATTATGGTATGCCTTAAATATAAAAATACCTGTCCTAAAATTTCTAAGTTGTTGGACGCTTACAATTTTCAGACCGATGAAAAGTTGAGTCGTGTTGACTAAGTTATTAGCGTTACAAACGTATTGCCTTCTTTTGTAACAAGAATATTGCAGCTGTAATAGAATTACAGTATATGTGTTTCCCCGTATAGTTCAATACAATAGTTAAGATACGGGGGGGGGGTAAGCTAGATCAATATAGGATATAGATTGCTTCAGTATGTAATACATTGATAACCTTACACTTACTATTGTAATACGCTTTTAGAGTTTGTTCGATAAATTTACAGGATGCTCTTTCCCAGTTCAAAAAGCATGTAGTTAGTTTTGTTGACACTGACTTCGTTCAGTTATTGTGTCAAAATCACTGATACTCCAACATCCTGACCGAATCAACGTTCAACCTAGGTTTCGTCTCTATTTATGAAGGACCTGGCGCTGAAACAAGGGTTAAACCGTTTGAATAAGGTGAAAAGAGTCATAACCAAAACAATTCTTGCTATTGCGTGAACACAATCATACCTAATTCTGCGAAACTGATGAACATATATTTGAATTATTAAGGTTAAAGCGAAGCTCACTTTGGAGAATGCTTCTTAAAAAAAAAAGCTCTCTGCATTGATTTCAGTTATACTGGGACACATGGAATGACTATACAATATTCTCTAAATTTACAATACAAGTATTTTATGTTCGATCCTAGGTACAAGGAACATATTAATATCACGAATACCAACAGAAACGTTCAACATGGGCGGTCTTGTCTCTAACCATAAACATTACTCGGTTGTAACCACTTCGGTAACGGCAACGGCGCCACCTATTTCAAGTATTCCAGGGTACAACCTGTCTTCACACAATGTGAGTATAAATATCAACTGATGTTCTTGTTGTATGACTTTCCCATACACACACACACTCATATATATATATATATATATATATATATATATATATATATATATATATATATATATATATATATATATATATATATATATATATATATATATATATATATATATATATATATATATATATAAAGTCTTTTTATAGCTCAATTCTGATTGACTCATGCACGACTCCATCATAAAAATGTAATATTTACTGCCACATTCAGTTCAAAACAATTTCTAATTGTTTAGTCATGAACAAAACAAAAATATAGCTGAATGAAAAAGGCACATTGATCAATAATATTCTTAAGTTAGATTTATTTTATTCACGTTTAGATAAGTTAAAGGAAACATGTCTCTTAGCTTCGATTCGTGATATCGTAAATGTATGTGTATTTTCGAAATTTATATGAGTAATTTTTCTTGTTGTAGGACTCATGCAGTAGAATGAAGGGAACCTCAGGTGCTGTTTACCTTCCGGGATTTGAGTGCCTCGTGAACCTACATTGTTGCTGCATTCGCAAAAAATTTCAACCCTGTAATGTTTTGGACATGTTTGGAATTATAGTCACCAATCGACAAGGAGAGAAGGTAAAACTTTATGACGGAACGCTTGCAATAAATTTATTGAAATGACAAACTGCGGTATGATTTTACCGTCTCTTTCCAATTTCCCATAACCCCGTTTTCTATAAGTAACTTACTCTTATCTGTACGAACCTTTAAGCATCTTCTTGCTAATTGATTTCGATGAAAAGAGAAACCTAGGCGTGATTGTGTGTGTGTTTATGTATGTGTCTGTTTGTGACGCTTAGACTGTTATTACGATATATTGAGAAAGGTAATTACGAGTGTTCCGACGTACTTAGTACTTAGATGTCCCCTATGAAGGGGACGAACCATATCGTTTTTAGATGGAGGTCAAAGGTCATCTGACTTCAGCTAGAGGTCATACACTGCAAAGTTTGTTAGCACGATATCTCAAGAGAGGAATCAGGGAAGGGAATCATTGATTGAAGTATCGATACTTAGTAAGTTAATTTGTTGTGTCAAGTGGCAAAAAAGACTGCTTTTTTGGTAGAGGTCAAGGGCTATCTGAGGTCGTTCAGATTCCAAACACTGATAACATTTGTATGTCATCGGTGTCAGAGTATGGGAATCGTATAAATTTTGATACGTAGCATGAGAATGGGGTTATATTGAAGAAGAAGCCTATTGTTTTGGTGGAAGTGCAAGGTCATCTGAGGTCACCAGAGGTCAGACATTAAAAAAATACTCGTAACTGTATCATCGAAACCATATTTTGGGGTCACCATTGGTTAGAATGACCTGTTTGTACCTTGTTATCGTGGTGGAGAACGTTTGACTTACCTTCCTGGCAAACATTCAATCTCAACGTCGCACAGGGAATTCATCAAAACCTTAAAGCGTATTTCTAGTCTGGTTTTACATCGACAGGTTTTATCGGTGAGTAAGCCGTGGATGCTTGAAGAGACAGACGAAGATATCGAGATCCGTATGCAGTGCAACGACATCTTTGACCGGCCACTCTTTGCTCTACATCGGTATAGCGATAACTCCGGCCTCAACCTCGCACCCTCAGAAGGCGAATGTCTTGGTTACATCGAAAGCAAGAAGTGAGTCATCGAATATTCTAAACTAATTTGACAGTCTTTCAGAAATCTCTTCCATTAACACCACACCGAAGGGAAATTTCATAAATTTTCTCATGAAGACACGAGGGGCGATTCGGCACAATAATAGTGACAGAATAATAATGTCACAATATGAAAGAACTTATTGAATACGTAAGGTGCGGCTATTAGTATGGGTATCGATATTTCTATGGCCAACGAAATTTAAATATGCTACAACATGCAACCTCCCCCCCCCCCTCCCGAATTTTTCTTACGCATATCTTCCTTGTGGTGAAAGATCTGTATGAACCTGAGCAAATGTTTTCATGAAATTTTTTCTGATAGAAAGTAAAAATGTAAATGGTAACAGAAATATTTTCTAAACGGTACTTGAACGTCATATTTGAGTTCGATTGAGCTGATTACCACAGTAAAAACAAAAAAAAATATTTTCAAATCTCTTTTCTGACCACTTTAACGATTGGTCATATGGCTGGTTACATGTCAATAAATAATGATACAGTCGATCAGGTGTCTGGTAAGATGGATTCACCATTAAACTCCGCAATCGTGCAGGGAATAGACCCGATAGATTTAGGATCTTCCAAGAAACCGACGAGGTGGTCCAAAAAATCGGAATCAAAGGGATCATGAAGGTTCAAACACCAGTCTGAGACTATACGCATAACTAAAATATTTCCCCGGTGAAGATGCAGTTGATACGTAAATGAGCGTTGTTTGCTTGCTCGATATGTTTCACTTACGTCACTATATCGAAATTTTATTCCATTGGCATAACTCCGGCAAAACATCTGTTTATATATATATATATATATATATATATATATATATATATATATATATATATATATATATATATACATATACATATACATATATATACATATATAAACATATATATATATACTTATGTATATATATATATATATACTTATGTATATATATATACATACTTATGTATATATATATATATACTTATGTGTATATATATATATACTTATGTATATATATATATACTTATGTATATATATATATATATATATACTTATGTATATATATATATATATATATATACTTATGTATATATATATATATATATATACTTATGTATATATATATATACAATTTCAAACCCTTAAACCCTTTGGCCTCAACAAAAGAAATGAACTGCACTCTCAAAAACGCATCAACTTTAGCTCTTAATCTTGTTTGGCTTTTGTAACTTAAACTCATTTTCTTCTTTACCTCTTGTAATCTGTCTTTATCTCGTTCAAGTTCAAGTTCAGTAACTTTCTGACATTTTTGCTTCTACACTCATTGTACATCAAGCTCAACACTGAAGAAGGTCGAACTACCGAAACGTTTGTTTTTTAATAAAATCTTGGAGTAACAGAAGTTCAGTTTCTTTCTTGTCACGTCTTTTTGCGTTTTTTATTCTCTCTATGAAAGTTACTGCTTGGCATCCCTGGTGGATCCTTCTCTTAGGAGCACATTGTTTGGAACTGTTGCTATTTGCTATTCCAACTGTATATATATATATTTACATCCTTTCAGAGCTGCCTTCAGACAATCTACCTTTGCTATACTAAACGGCAAACGAGAGGCCATCATTACAGCATCGAGCGATTGGCCTGAGAAGGTATACTAGTTACAGTAACTCTTAGCTTACATCATCAGTTACATCTGGGAGAGTTGGCGGAGGAAAGGGGGGGGGGGGCTATTTACGGAGTCTTTTACTATTTAATTTTGCTATTTTCTTTCTCTTTTACAATATGATCCGCCTTCCCTCTTCAAATAATTGCTTAGAAGATTTAATAGTCCTGTCTTACCTTTCCAGTATTATTTGTAACATTTTTGTAAAAATTGTAATTTTTTTTTTTAAATTCCAGATATCTCGAATTGAATTTATGATATCTTAAATACAATTTCAGGTGTTTACAATTCATGTTTAGATATCTACAACAGCATCCAATAAGGAATATCTATAAAAAAAAAAAAAGATTAACTATTAAGATGGCCTTCACACGGGTTAGTAGGCTGAACCCAAAGAGTATTCACTTCCCCGTTATATTCTTATACAGGTCACGACCATCACGAGACACATTAAGCAGGCTGATGGGCCGCCTCGAAAGAAGAAAGTGGGTACGGTAACGACAGAGGGCGAAGAATTAGTTATCGAGTTCTCAAAAGACCTGGACATTGCACTGAAAGCCTGTATAATCGCCAAAGCCATCGACACTCTGCTGTAAAAACAGCAATAAAGTCGGATCATACCTTTATTACACCTGTGTGTTATTTTATGAAAAAGGTGTAAAATGTTTTATCTTTCTTCCATAAGAAGAGGTGAGAGGCTGGTGCTCACAGAGTTTTTTTTCCCTTTGTGTGTGTGTGTGTGCGTGTGTGTTGGATTACAAGCTGGTGAACTTGATTAAAGGATGGTCTAGGCACAAATATAGCTTGAAGCTTGATATGTTGAAGAGCAAGTTACTCTGACCATTACAGTGAAACTTCCATTTAATTCCCATGTGTGGTTCCGGAGATACGAGCAGTTGGAGTTGCCCCATTTGTTACCAACAGTTGACTTGAAGCAAGCAGGAGTGACGTCATCTCCCCACATTGATAAAGCATTTTATATTTTTCTTTAAACTTTTTACACCAAATTTTAATACTTCAATATCTAGTGCTATCATAATGCGAATGTATGGGGGTATGAGAGTTTTGCGGCCTTTACATAACCAGTATACCTAATCTGACCACCTATTGATTTCAATGTCGAAATAATAAATTCAACAATAAAAAACAAAAGACTATTCAGCCATGTAAGGAGATGATGTCACTCCTGCTTGCCTCAAGTTCACAGTTGGTAGAAAAGGGGGTAACTTCAACTGGTAATATCTTGAGAACCACACATGGGAACTGAATCGAAGTTTCACCAGAATGGTTGGATAAACTTACTCTTCAGCATATCCAAGCTAAATTTGTGGCTAGACCATCCTTTTAAAGCTTTGACCTGCATGTGGTTATATCTCGTCTTACGACTTACGTCACACGAAGTATAATCTCAGCAATCCGAGAGGCGATTGTGTTTTGAAATATCTCAAATCAAAGCTCTGTTTGTTGATTGACGCCCCCACAAAGCGAAAATGAGACGAACAAAGTGTGACGTAATGTGAAAAATTTAAATTGAATTCAGTAAATTATAAGTACTAAATTCCCTGTTACATATGTAATATTTTGGAGAGATCAAGCTTTTGCAGATGTTTACTGACGAGAGTCAATGGTTTAAAAATGATTAAAGCAAAATTTTCTTTGTAAGGAATGTTGGTGTATTCTGAACGTCCTATTTTCCTGTAACGCTCATTGTCTTTTTTATCCAATTTGGTCAATGTAGTTGTGCGGAGTTAAGTCATGAGATATATGTCAATTAGTTGAAAAAGATAGCAAAATAACCGTCACTATTTATATTTCCAGTTTCAAGCTCGTTACTGTATGAAGTTGACTGTCTTCTTTTAATTAAGCTGTAATAGTGACTGGTTGTTGTGAAATTTTATTGCAACTGGAACAACAATGGATACTCATCATTTCCTGCCTTAAAGAGTTGCAGATAAGTTTACGACAACATAAGGAAGATGACGGAGGATCATTAGCGGTGAGCACTGCACGACAAAAATCTATTCATTCGTTGAATACCGATGGTTCCGATACGGTATGCTAAATTCCAAATAATCCAAGTATGTGTGTAGGCCTCCATCGGTCAGAGTTGACCATGTGTAGCATCCTAGGTGTCTGTTCGGCTGAAGCATCGTCGTCTGTAGCTGTAGTGGCCGATGCGGGAGAGGCAGTCTCTGTTGTAGATATCACATGCATATTCCGTCATTGGTCTGTTAGATCTGTCGCTATGTTTCCTGCGAGCCCGTCTCTCTATCGCAGCTTGTGCCAGCTTCTCCTCCCCTGACTTGCGGTGGTTGGACAGGGTGCCTCTCCACTTGGTTCGGTCGGATGCCAGGCTCTCCCAGGGGGACGTGATGATAGCTATGGCTTCCATGTCACACTTCACGACATCGCGGTACCGTAGCTGTGGCCGCCCGGTGGGTCTTCTGTTAGAGGCCAGCTCACCGTGCAGAAGGTCTGTGGGAATGCGGCCATTTTGCATGCGGTGGACGTGGCCTAGCCAACGGAGTGGGAGTCTGCGTTATTTAAGTAATGTGTATATGCTGGGCAGTCCTGCACGAGCCAGGACCTCAGTGTTGGGCACCTTGTCTTGCCATGATATTCCCAGGATATGGCGGATGCTTCTGGTGTGGAAAGTGTCCAGGCGCCTTTCCTGCCTGGCGTACGTGGTCCATGCCATATTGCCATTGAGTAGTGTGCTAATGGCACAGGCGCTGTAAACTGCCATCTTGGTCTTCACAGTCAGCTTGGGGTTGATCCGTACACCATTTTTAAAGATATTAAAAGATATTCATACACATCAGGAGGGGTTAAGGCACTTTTCTCGGTAAGTATTATCCTAATTTATTTAAGTGTAGAGACGTTAAGTTATGAAACAGTATTGTTCAAAAATATCTACAAATGGTATCAACTCAAACAAACAAACAAACAAAAACAAACAAACAAACAAACAAACAAACAAACAAACAAACAAACAAACAAACTAAAAAAATAAGGCTCAACATGGTGTAAAGAAAATTTTAACTTCTCTTACATTTTACGGTAACCGCATTCGTTAAGGCTCACGTTTTCTGTTTTTACATGATGTTACTTGTATCACGGTGTTTCCTTAAATCATGATACACTTTCCTTTTCTCTGCAATATTTTCCAAAATAAACCATTGTCATTACGTCATTTCTTTGTCCTCTTTATTGTCTAAACATAGACTCTAAAATGAGGAAAAACATAATTTTGATTGGTCTGTTCTGCTGGTAAATTATGCATGAAATACCGTGAATGACAAGATGAGTTACTCTTGGGTTTTTTTTCATTCATTCATACTTTTTCTCTTCTTCTTTTTCTCGTGAATATCGTAGATAACATACCGTAACTTTTAGTATATATAACAGGAAAATAGTTATTAGGGGAATTCAATATTATACATGCATAGATATTCTAGCTGATAATTTTCTTTAACGAAAAGAAATCGTTATATGTGCATTTACTCTTGAAATTTCACTTTCCAACTCATGCGCATTTGCACTCGACAACATTTTCTGTACTTACACTCGTAGTAGTTTCGTACTCTTACTCGTATTCTTCAAATTTGATTTTTTTTTTTTTTCTTACTCGTGCTCACACGTGAGGCTTCATTTGAGGCACCTTACACCTTTCCTTCGTTTGTGATGTTCATACTGCGTTGTAACTATTAATTAACCTAGTGTGTGGTAACTGCAAATATAATAAGGGAATGCAACCAAATGTTCTCAGATCTGTTCTTTTAATACGTCCTTAAGAATAAATCTCACCCAGACAAGACTCTCCGATCGAATGCTGAGTTAACACTGTAGTCAAACATGCAAAGAATCATGGTTGTCAAATTCCTTTCAATAGTTTGCTGAAATTGGTTTCTTTTTATATTATTTTTTTTTTGGGGGGGGGCGGGGGCAAAACGCATTGCATGCTCATATCATGCAAACATAGAAACACTGTACTTCATTTATGATTGTTTTTAATGTTTATTGACAGCAGCAATACATTTGTACTAAAGCCCAAGTCTGAGTTTGTATGAGGAAAAACTTGACCGTCAAAAATCAAGCTCGAAAAAACCAGATGTGTATGAGGATGGTTTGGAAGCTTCAAACCTACTCAGATATGACCTCTTAGACTCTAATTACAGTATTTTTTCTCCGAAATACAAATAAAATAAAATTGCAAAAGGGAAGATACCTTTGCGTGTACCGTTATGACATCTTTTTATATTGCTTTTCACCCGCCCACGTTTATAGTTCTTTTGTACAAAAATCATTTTTCTTGTCATTACTTTTGTTTGAGGAACATCATACAAACACATATTTTGCCATACAAATTGTCTGAAAAACTCAACGTATTATATTGCGCTTTTATGGAATTTACGAGAACTAATTGACTGAACTTGTTGCAATCATGCCTCCCCCCTTAAAAAAAAAATAAAGCTTTAAGAGAAGAAAGTTTCATTCTGCTCATGCCCCTAAGCTCAGAAGACTGCTCATAGCCTTGTACTCCAACTCATGAAATTGTACTCGGTCTCTTACTCGTGGGATTCTGTTCGTATTCGTACTTATGGTATATTGTACTCGCACTCGTTCTCACATGATTTGAAAATCAGGTACCCGTACTGGTATTCAACACTTTGTGCTCGTATACTTGCACTTAGGACCCTGTGATGGTACTCGAGGTTTTGTACGCAAACTAACTTACTAGTCTTCTCCAAACAAAAGATCCTATACGTCATTTAGCGTAAACATGACGATAATAGTACCCTGATAGTAACTTCTAACAGAACAAGGTAACTCTTTTTTTTCCTTTTAACTCGTAATTGTAAGTAGTTATTCTGTTATCAATTGTAACTGGAACGAACCGGCTACTACTCTCTACTGGTAGTCTGATTTCTAGCTTTTGTGTTGAGTGGTAATTAGAAAGAAATCGATGCTTGCTTCGCAGCCATAACTATAACAACTTAGGATATCCTGAAGGAGAAGGAAAGTCAGGATTAAAGTCAGGATTAAAGTCAGGATTAAAGTCAGGATTAAAGTCAGGTTTAAATGAGAGACTATCATGTGGTGACATGCATGACTGAATTTCATTCACTTTCGAAGATATTGCAATTTGAATGTTAATGAAAAACCAATCACGAAGCAGCCACACACTTGTGATGGAAAAGGCTTTTGGTTTGATTTTGAAATTTACTGTCAATTATTGTAAAATATTTTTAACAGTTATGCATAGATTTTTAGCTGGTCCTCCTGGGTCTAGTAGGATACAATTGATGTTGAAGCAAAAAATTGTCTTTTACAGAACTGAGAAAAACATTATCAACATAATGAGGATCAGTGAGAGAGTGCCAGTTGATATCTTTAAAGTTGAAATCACACATGAGTATACAATCAATAGAAGAGGAATCAGAAGCTTTCCTCAAGACATCAGAAAGACTCCTGTCATTCTCCTCAGCACTTGATGGACTCCTGTAAATACAACCCAGGCATAAAGGAATGTCCCTGACCTACAACAATTTCTACCAAAATCGCCTCGGAGAAATGGTGTGAATAATCGAATCCTTCAAGTTCTTATGAATGTACAATCAGACACCATGACCATTATTATTACAGTTATGAAAAAAAAAAAAAAAACTTCTACCTGCAAGGATACTCTCTTTTTTTTTGAACATCACGCTGAATAGATTTTGGAATACATTCAGTTAAAGCAACGAGACTGACATTATGCCCAGCCATATAAATCTTGAGTCCTTCCCACTTATTTGGGAGTGAGTCACAATTAGTATATACAAACATTAAAGTGATTCCGTGCGTAGGCAAAAAGCAAAAACATTGAAATTTCATCTCCAAAACTTTGGTAAGGCTTTTAATCGCACCATTCAGACAATCTGGAAAAACAAATAGGTTTCAGTCAATTAATTCTGCCATATTATTCTAACATAGCGACAAAAAGTGTAGAATACGATAATGTAGTGGTTGACAGTTTTCATTCAAATCAACGGTGTGCTTCTTTTAACAAGCCAATGGGAAGTATACTAGTATTGAATATTCAGTTAGTCAAAACAACTCAGGATCACTGACGCATCAATGTTGTGATCAGTTCGTAGGTTACTTGTAAATACAGTGCTTCCTTTTACCAAATACTATAATTCCCGATACCGACGAAGGAGCCACGTCTTGAGTAGTATGTTTATGATACACCAGTGAAACATGTACTGTTGCATATTCATTATGGAGGCGCTTATGGTAAAAGCCGTTAATTTTCAAATATTATTTCTGTTTTTCACTGTTTTCATGCCAACCCCGTTGCTTTTCAAAGAAGTTACTGTCATTTTCCTCCATTGAAAGACGTAGTCCGTCCATGTACAACCTCGCGTGTACATTTAAGTATAAAGAAAAAGTTAAGATCAAACATAATCTTATCCTTCTGGTTTTTCAGTAAACACGCAATCACTTTCAATGGGAACAAACTTGGAACCACAGTTGTTCAAGTCCCTCGGCACACAACTATCAACGCTCAAAGGCCTAATGACTTTGTAGCCGACGAAAAACGATTAACAAAATGAAATCCCATGTAACCAGATCATGTTCGCCATTCTCACGTCTTGTAATTAACTCAGACTGCACTTTGTTATACTCTTCTTGCTCCCACTTACTTCATGCCCGATAAATAAGTTTGCAACATGACTTGATTTAGCTTTTTTTATAGTCAATAAATTTAACTTATAATCTCTCTCTTCAATCTCGCATTTTTGTTTAAAAACAGGTACAAGAGGCCTATAGGTTTTTTTCCAAGGAGCTCTCTGCCGGAGGTCTTTCCTTTACATTTCCAATTCTAAACATGTGAGCGGATTAACATTCACACCTAAATTTTCAAAAAAGTTCAGAGATATATCATGCGTGCTTCTAACTTACGCATTTTCACTGTTGGACTTCATCAATACTGTTAATGTTACTACTGGAGGCTTGCATCCCATGTTGCAGGTCTTCGATTTGTTTTTGCATTTTCATTAAACCTCCCAAGATTATAACTGGAGAGCGATCACAGTTACAGCAAAACCAATGAAAAACTGGAGTCTTGTTTTCACTATCCTCAACTAATGCTTGGTACTGCGCCTCACCAATATTCTGATATGAAACCGTGATTCACATAGCTCTGTCATCTTTATTAACAACAACCTCACGATCCCCAGCCCACATTTATCACGGCTTTTCCTACCCCTTTCTGTCTGAGAAGTACCTGCTTTCCTTGCAGAAGTTGATGATATGTTCTTGAAAACAGAGGTAGACTTCCTATATCCTAGTCATGAAAAAGAAAAATAACTTACATAAGATGAATGCCCAACTCACGAAAACGGAAACGCCCACGTGCTACACTATATACACACCATACGACCTGCCACGCGACCCCCAAAATAAAGAAAGAAGACTTTTTAACAGCTCTGCAAATTGTTAACACCTTTCAACATTTCTGACACAATTTTCATTTTCAATTTTTCTTATCACAGGTTTTGAAAATCCACTAGAACTATTTGCAAGTTTAAATCAAGAAATCAGCAGGAAAAAATATTCCTCGGAAGATATTTTAATAAGAAATTAATACTGAAGGCACTTACGAGCATCCGTGCATGCTGCTTATACGTCACAAGTGGTAGGTCTACATTTTGTTCTATATATCCGTTTCTTGTTCGACGTAATTAATACATCCACAAACAACTAGTTTAAAAATACGTCCATCATGTTTCAGTTATTTAAAATGAATCCGAACTTTACTTTTTATGGGACTTTACGTTATAGACCATGGAGTAACGCTCACCGCCTAACTAGGCTAGCCTAACGTTAGGCTTAAGCTACCTTGCAAATGCACATATGGAGGAATTGACAAGAAGAGGATCACAATAAATACCATAAGTTCATAAGACCAGAGTAAAATTGGCGTAAATCATCTTCGGAAACTTAGATATCAAAAGTGAAATTGGAAATTCGATTCTGAAACAAAGTTTGCAACGTTTGGTCCTAAGCCTATTACTACACTGGTTGCTAAATTAAGTAAACACGCCAAACCTTCATTCCATTTTTTCTAACTATCGTTGTTTTTGAGTATCAAGCGTGTGGCTTACAATGTCTTGGCCTATTTGCGGTCGGTTCATCTCATCTTGCCTGAAATAGGCTACTAGCAATTAGGTGCAACGTTAGGCCAATACTTGCAAGTTACTGTGCAGTGTCCTAAGTTAGACTAACGCTTAACGTCGTTAGTCTAGATGCACTTCGTATATTCCAACACATTAATTAAGCTACTGCTACTTTTTCAAAAAGAATTTTAATTGTAGCAAGTTCGAATTCTTAGATGTCTTGTAAAGTTAAATGTGACCTACCTGACTAAAATTTCCCAAAACAGTACGCAAGATGGTAAAAACTTTGTCCTAGAGGACATGCAGATCGCAACGCGCAGCGTAGCAAATAACCATAGCAACACGAGATTATACTTAAATCGATACTAAACGTATTTTCACCGCCTTTTAAAATTTTAATTTTTGGGCCCAAAATTAGGGCATATCCCAAATGTCGATTTCAATATGTTAATGAAGTGACTTTATCACTACCGATTCCTTTTGTTGCAATTTGTTTAAGGTCGAACCTTACATTGACTGGATTAATCGAGAGTTTGATCGAATACCCAGCGCTTTACACTATACACAGTACATAAGTACACGTAGCTAGTCGCAGCACACTTGGCCATGGATGTGTAAGGTACGCGCAAGTGTTGTGTGAATGTAGAAAACACGTGCGCGTCAAAGTACATATTCCCATGCAGATCGAGTGCGTCAAGGTGTGCGCCTCCACTCTGAGCGTTTTGTAATAGCTCTAAGAAACACGTCACAATTATTCGTGTAACTCAATTTCTTTTCCCACCAAAACTTACTGTAAACCACTCATGCAGTTCCTTGGTTGGTGTATACAGGAAATGTAACAGGAAAACATACTGAGTAGGGATATTACCAAAAGCATGGAAAATGACATTGTTATGAGATAAAATTGCTCAGTCCAAACATGTTTGAATAAGTTGAAATATAGTTCATGCATGGAAAGGCAAAGATTGATAAGTTATGTTGCACCTTGTATTAAAAGAACCTACCGTACGGTGACATATTGACCTATGACGTCACGAATCGGGTGAACACAACATATCATAATCATGTACCTTGAAGTTCATTAGACTCACTATCTAGAAAGAAATCGTGACACACTTTTTCACAGCATTTTGCCGATAAGAGATTTGACCTGTGACCTTTTGACCACTGATCTTAAAGTTTGACAGGAGACAAAACTTCAGACCATGGGTCATCTATCTACCAACTTTGACCCTCATTGGCTCTGCGATCTAGGGGGAATACCATTCAGTACCATTCGAAGATACAGAATCCGTCAAAGATTCAGAATCCTTCATTCAAATGCTCACAAGTCTGCAAATACCTCAAAGCTTCCTGGCATTTTCTTCTGATAACCTTTATGGATGTTACCCCAGACTATACCTTTTGGACCTGTCCAATATACCCAAAGCAATCAAAAAGTGCAGTGCGTATACCCCTGCTGGGGCAGCTTTAATCATTCAAACCTGTCAGTCAACTTACACATGTCCCCCCCCCCCACACACACACATTTCAAATTTGGATTGACGCCACTGCACAAACACACGCCATGCATGGCTACAAAAATTAAGATTATAATCGAAACCAAAAAAAAAAAAAAACGTAAATGTGTATTTCATTCTTTCTGAACGTCACACCGAAGCTCAAGACCCAATAAGACGTTGTTGAATCATACAAACTATGTTAAATGCTCGAAGTATCATTGCTGACATTCAGACAACGAACTATTAAATTAACATAACCGGATAAAAAACACGAAGGTGATACGGGCAAGGCGAAACTCTTCATCGTCAATAATCTGACCTGGGGATTGTTGCGACACCTCTCGGAATTGTCGATATAGTAATGAAAACCAAGTCGATGACGTCAATGTCCGTATTCCACAGTCAGCCAATGAAAGTGTTCCACATAAAGGGGGTTCCCGTGTTACGTTTTGAACTATTTCCTTTGAAGATGTTACTGGAATTCAGACACCGTTAATGTTTCAGTAGTTCCGTTACATTGGATAAATAATTACCGTACAACACAAACGTAGGCTGCAGGAGGGGATCCTGACTGGTATATGCATAGTCGCGTTACACTTAAAATGGCGAAGTTGGGAAACCGTGTTGTTCAGATCTTCTCATACATTTGTTCTCACTGAAGGTGAACGTTTACTTTTGCCTACGTTGGAAGATAACTCATTAAAGAGGTTGCTTTTGAAAGGTAAGTCAAGTTGGTAAATATATTATGATGACAACCCATAGGACGTGCCGTAAGCAAGTGACGATCCCACCAGAAATGGAGGTGGTATGCTGTTGCACGTAAAGGAAGTGGGGTTGTTATATAGGGTAGAAAGTATTACACTGCTTGAATGTTTCGTGTGTAACCGAGTCAGGTAGTCTTATATAGCGCTTCAGTCGATCTTTGACTAGCAAAGAATGATCTTCTTAAACTTGTGTTTCGTGTTTACCATGTTTTTTTTTTCTTTGAGCGGCGGGGACAGCCTTTGAGATGGCATTTTCGCAGTAGAAACCGTGCAGCACCTGGAGTATGTAAGGCGATAGGTATCTGATCTGTTATAAAAATACTACACCTACATAGCACATCATAGTGTGGGCTTTTTGATGGATTCATCGAAGCACAGTTAATGCCACTTACATTGTAAAACGGAAAAAATGCAAATATAACGAGTGCCTATTGAATTGTTTCCTTTAAAGACAAAAACTCATCACCTCAGACAGTTTCAATTCTCCCAACCACCTACCTCTAGTCCCTCCCTCAGCCTGTCTTAAATTCCTCCACATGTGCAATCAAAACAATGGATCCCTGTGTACGTTGTGTAATACGAGCTGCTCTGCATCTTTTGAATTTGCTGTCAATCTAAGAGTACTGTAACTTAGAACCAGTTGAGAATTTTACTTCACGGAGGTAAAAATATAGCTTAGGGTGATGCAATACAGCCTTTGAAGGGAAATGAGGAGTTTGTTGTGCAGAAGAAACTCATTTTTATAAACCAATATTTGTGGACACAGAATAACAGGTTATTCAAAATAAGGGAAGACAATAACCTCCTTTTCAAAACAAAAGTTTCTCACATATAAAAAAAATAGTTAATTGTTGCCGAAGGGATAATTTGTTCACCCGCAAACTTCCTAAAATTCAAGTGATACATGTTTCGTAACTCATCCTATCCATAATTTTTTGAGAACCACTTCATTTTCATAATTCAGGTTACATGTATAAAGAAAGACATTAAGTAGGAATCCGAAGCATCGAAACCCATGAACGAGCTTTTTAAACTGGGTATGTGATTAGTTTTGTGCTGGTCAATTTTTACAATATATACCATGTTCAATAACATTACAAAAAATAATACCCTGACATACCCAAATAATTAAATAAAATTGAAATGGTTTTTAGTTTTTGTGATACTGTGCAGGAGTACCAGAACAGGAAACTTCCGATAGACAATGAGTTGATTGTGAAGTCATGATACCACGCGTCGGACATTTTTGCTTTGAATGTTATTTTAACACACTGTATCGGCGTAGGTACGGACATGAAGTTGTTCCTGGTTATACGCTGACATTTTCACACGTACCGTAAAACTTTGGATACGGGTATTCAAAACCGGCTGTTTCCATTATCATCGATCTGTTGCCTGGGTACCCGATTCAAACACTGTCACCTGTAGCTGAGGGTACACGACCGTAATAATGAGCAACTGTAATGTCGAGTGTAAAGTGATATTACGTTACAGCTCTTCACGGGACAGCGGATATAATGTATTTTATATTTGCTCTGCACGATTAAGTAAAGTTCAATTGCGTTAAAGGTCAACAGGAAAACGTTTCATATTTACAAAGGAGAAAAAAACAAACAAACAAATAAACATTAGATGATGAACCGTGCACGATATTAGCCAATTTGATGTATTTTCCTTATACTTTTAGTTTTTTCATATCACTTGCAAGAGTTAAGAATCTTACGAATCCGAAGCAAGCAGCATGGGCGGCAATAACCAATCACACTTCTCCATGGTGACCACCTCTGTGGCGTCAACAGCGCCCCCGACAACGAGTGCCCCTGACTACAACCTCTTTTCCGCCAACAGTGTAAGTATTTACACAATCTTGCATAAACAAGTGCGGCAATATTGATCGGGACCAGAATGTAAAAATATGCCATGCGGTTTACAGTTAATGGTTCATATTTATCTTATTTCTCAACGAAGGCAGACAAGGAGTCTATGCGATCATGATGACGCGTGTGCCATTGTATTGTAGTACTTTCCGAGGACCTGAACAAAAGAATTTCAAGTCCTCGCAGAAAATTCTATTCAATTTTTAAGTCCTCAGAAAAAGCAATAATACAGAGTGCATTGTTAAGGTTAGGGTTCAGGAAGAAACTACAAAGGAAAATTTAATGGATTCCTCACTCTGTATGTAATGTAAAGCTGTGTGTGTGTGTGTGTATCTGTGTGCGTATGTAACGCCTTGGCTTGTTAACACGGTATCTCAAAAAGGGAGAGATGCCCAAACTTCAAAGTTTGTAGCAAGTAGTTTATTGTACGTAGATGATCCCTATTGCTTTTCATAAAGGTCAAAGGTCATTTGAGGTCACCAGAGTTTAAGGTATGAAAACCTACTAAGGGAGATATCTCAGCAAGTGAATGTTGCTGCAACTTCATACATGATACATTGCTAGCGCGTGATGAGTAGATAATTTCTGCCTTTTTTATGGACGTCAAAGGGCATGTGACGTCAATAGACGTCATAGTTTGAAAACCTTGTAAACACAAGATCTCAATAAGGGAAAGTTGTTGGAACTTCACATTTGATGTTTCGATTATCCATTGTAAGTATATGGTCCCTAATGTTTTTCATGAAGGTCAAAGGTCATATGAGGTCACCAGAGGTTAAAGTCTGAAAATTTACTAAGCAAGACATCTCAGCAACTAAATGTTGCTGGAACTTCATACTTGTCACTTTGGTAGCCCTTGATTAGTAGATAATTTCTGTCATTTTTGTAAAGGACACACATGATGTGATGTCAATAGAGGTCGTAACAGTAAAACGTTTGAAGACAATATCTCAATAAGAGAAAGTTACTGGAATTTCAAACCTGATGTGGCTGTTGTCCAATGTAAGTAGATAATCCCTATTGGTTTTCATGAAGGTCAAGGTCATTTGAGGTCACCAGAAGTTACAGTCCGGAAATCTATAAAGGAATATATCTCAGCAACTGGATGCTGGAACTTCAAACGCTTAACATAAGTAACTCTTAATAGTTAGACGATATCTGCCAATTTATGTAGGTCAAAGGTCATTTGAAGTCAAAAGAGGTCATAGTTTGAAATCTTTGTAGACATGGTATCTCAGAAAGGGAAAGTTGCTGGAAGTGCAAACTTGACTTGTAGGTTGTGCATTGTAAGTAGATGATACCTATTATTTTTCATAGCGGTCGAAAGTCATTTGAGGTGACCAGATGTTAAAATCTGAAAATCTATTAAAATGGATATCTCAGGAATTGAATGTTGCTGGAACTTTAAACTCAGCGTTTTGGTAGCCCATTGTAAGGAAATGATCCCTACTATTTATCACGGAGATCAAAGGTCATTTGAGGTCACTAGAGGTTGAAGTATGAAAACCAATTAAGGAACCCATATCTGCCACTGAATGTGCTGGATCTTTCAACTGTCAACATACGTAGACTTTGATGAGCAGATGAGCTCTGTCATTTCTTATGGAGGTCAAAAGTAAATTTCAAGTCAGTCTAGATTATGGTTTGTAAATTCGTAGACATGGTATCCCACAAAGAGTAAGGTGTTCAAACTTCAAACTTGGTATGTGTTTTCCTTTGTTTTTCTATAAACATTGTCAAAAAATCTCAAAGTCATTCGACTTTTTTTTGGTGGTACTGTGGTGTTATAGTGTGGATACATTTTTGGTTCTGTAGAGTAAATAGATTTGAAAAAAAGGGATTCGGAAACAACTAGAAACTGTGGTCACAAAAATCGCAACCAAACGCATGAATGGGCCAGGTTTAGTGGGGTCGCCATCTGGGAAGAAAGGCAGAGGGGATACAGTCCTTTCCTCGACCATATTTTGACCCCAAATATAAATTTTAGGGGCCAGCGGTATGGTCGAAAACTTTTCGCAAAAAGTCCCATAATCCGCGACTAGATTTATCTTGAGATTGCAGACGATGAGAATGGTGCAACTTCTGCTGTCGTGGGTAAACTCAACAATAACTATGACCCCTGTGACCCCTGAAGGTGTTATGGGACTAACACCACCTGTGGTGTTAGTCGGAACATGTTATGTGTAGCTATCTGGAAACATGAATGATGTCTCGATGGACTTGGAACATGGCACCATGGAAAGCAATCCCTGGAACAGGTTCGTAGGACCTCAAAAGGTGACAATATGGAATACAACCATCTGGGTCGTTTAACGCTTACACTGTCTTAAGTGCTTGTAGGTTCGTGGCGTTAAAAAAAAAAAAGAATTTGTAGGTATGAAAGGACAAAATGACTTTTAAATGGAAAAGGAAAGTTTTGCAAGAATTTTGTTTCGTTATGCCATCACCACCTGTGATCCTCATTCCCACGTTTATAGGGCTACAATATGTATAGAGGATAGCTACCATACATAATTAAGGCCTAATGTTAATAAAAACACATCAGTTTTGCCGTTAGGCCATTATTTGCCCTTTTGTTGCAAATGTACTAAAAATATGTATATATAGAATCAAAGTGGTATCTATTATGCCTGTAATCTATGTGTATCATGCATTCCCTCCTTGAGTACAAGTAGGATGGGGTTAGTTTCAAGTGTACCAACCATCACCAAGCAGACTGTTCCAACTAACTCCCAGTATGGCACGTGTTTTTTCGACAGGCCTTCTGCAAAATATAGGGTCTGCAATAACATCACTTTATATTTCACACATAAGGCGTCCTTCAGATAGAAACTGTTCTCCCTGATCAACAACGTTGCCAGCTAGGAAACAGTTTAAAAATTGTGAAAAATTTACTCAGAGATGCTGAAATTCAACATTCCTCCCTCCCTTGAGCAGTATTTGATGCATCAGTCTGGCAAACAAAATGGTGTGGCCGACTGCTGCTTATCCTTTAAAGTGGCGGCGATTATGTCAAAATTACAATGTATCATCTAACCTCGCGTTCCATCTAACCCCTGGCCGCTCTTCCCTACTTGAAAACACATTTACGCTACATTTATTCGTGAAACATAAAGTAAAATGAGCTATTACTGGTGATCTGGGAGGTGTTTTCAGCCCAAAATTTTCTCTCTTTTTCTCTCCTCTCTTCCCAACCGATTATGGCGCTCCGCGAGGGTTGGTCTGGTAAGGGCCGACTGCAGATATTAGCTCGGAATTTCACAATGTTAAGCTATGTCGTAATGCTACAATTATCCCCTCGTAAAATGCGAAAGTGAGAGAAAAAAAAGAGCAGAAAACAGAAGAGGTGGGAAGGGGCGGACAATTGCCAAAGAGTATTTACCTTATCCCTTCGCGTTCCTGCTGGCATGTGCTACAATCACGGTGTGTGATGAAATGAACCTTTGGTGCACTTTTGATAATTCTCGTGTCCCTTTCATTCATAATCATCCTTTCGTTACCATAATTTCCATTTCAGGATATACAAAGGAGAATGGCGATGGCACAAACTGGCAACTATTACTTAAAAGGATTTGAGTCCATGGTGGAGTTGGACTTTTTCACTATTAAGAAAAAGAAATCTTGGTTCCCTTTTCGGAATCGTTCCATTATTGCAGTCTTCGATCAAAACCAAACACAAGTAAGCACTATAACGATCCCCAGTGTTGCCCCCCCCCCCTCACTGAGGTAAAATCATGGTGCAAAGTCACGGACTTGGCGGACTTGTGTAGTTGATGACGTGGCAATACCGGTAGTACATCCCAGCCACACATCAAATTAGCCTGCGATGCTATAATGTAGTTGTAATATCTAGATGCGGTAAGTCGAGTTATAATAATGTAATGTAGTTGCGTCACCCAGTTTTTAAATTAAGTAACTACTAATTTAGACCAAACCTTTCACAGTATAGGCCTAAAGCTTGTAACCTCTGTTATCTCTTTAGAGGTATAGGAAAATGATCCTTTCCAGTTAATCACGTATTTATGTATTGCTCACAAGTACGTGGTAAAAGGTATGAGACTTGGGAGCATTAACAGTTCAGATCCACCGTGATACCTTCAGCTAGTAGGTCTGTTATTCTAGCAACAAACCTTTGTTTTGCAAATATCTTAAGAAACAAAGGGAAAAGGACAATTCATACGAGAGTCCCTCCAACATGCCCCCCCCCCCCTTGCGGTATTGACATCACTTTTTTTTCCGATTCTCTGCCACAAGTTCACCTGGTCATCAGACCTTATCGCTTATTCCTAGTCACAACTAGTCAACGCAAATTTGTTTCCTCTACAAATTTACAGATTTTGTCCGCGAAGGAACTCGAGAAGGTTCAGGGAGCGTCTGACGGAGTCCAACGGCTTGTGCAATGCACGGACGGTTTCCATCGGCCGCTGTTTAGTCTTTCGACACGAATGCCAGATTCAGATTGCGATGATACTTCGCAGGTCGTCCCTTTAATTTCGAACCCGGTCGATGAAGAAACGTTACTCGGATACATAAAACATGATGAGTGGGTTTTGATACCTTCCACTTATACCCAGTATGGTCGCAAACCGACTGTGATTGCCGGCTAATTGTTTTAAATAGCAAATGTACCCCTCCAATGATTCTACTCCATTTTGCTGCCATTAGTTTTTTTTTACATCTTTTTTGCTTAAAAATGAGATTCACATGTTGTTTTAAGGACGTAGTCCTATGGAGGCATGAACTTGTCCAAAACATCAATGTAGGTCGTGGTCAAGAGTCGAATTACTACACGACGTAATTATTAGCGTCATGTAGTAAATTAGTTATTCGACTTATGACATGAACTTTAATTGCGAATCACTGGACAAACTTCGAGGGACTATATGAATGATGATCTCTGTGTTAAATAATTAAGACCGTGTTATCAAAGGAATTACCACTTGACGTAAGAAATTCGATTTATCGCAGGAGGTAATTCCAAATTAATGTTCTGTTTTCAGTCGATTTAGAGGATTTCTTGCCGCCCCCCCCCCCCCCTTGAAAAGTAAGTCGCTCAGAATGCATTTGCGCCCTGGTTGGAGTCACTTCCAAGTCATGCAGTTGTATACTTGTATACCTTATTTCAAATGTTTGCACAATATCATCAGTGAACAGCATGTTAACGTTTACGGACGTCCGCAAAATGACCTTGAAGAATCAGAGCAAAAAAAAGAAGAAAAACGTGAAGAAGAAATTAATTAATCTTCCTTTAGTAGTGGGAGTGCAAATTTACAAACTTGTATCTTAAAATAACATCTACTTTAGTAGTGGAAGTTACAATTTTAAAAATGTTATTTTAAAAATATAAAGAATTCTTAGCCGTAATTCACAGAGATAGGCCTACTAGCAAGTGACATTTCCCGCAATCTGAGAAACATTATTGTCTCAAATGTTCTCAGTACGTTACGCATAAACAGATATTGGCTTAGATTGTGTTATTCATGCTTGTCCCCCACTTCAAACCTTTGTACCATTCAGCCCCTCTCCCCCTGTGTCTTGATGACAAAACTGGTTACGCCACTGCATCAAAACCCTTTTCGAGGTAACATGTTCCCCCCTTATATGATCAATTGGAAGTTTTGTCCCCTTTAATGTTTTTCTTTTCTCTGCGTACGCCCCATGTCTATGCCCATCCTAAAAGGCTAGTGGCAATTTCACTTCATGACGTCATGTTTTTCCTGTAAGTGGTCACCGTGCATCAAAAAATTGAATCAAGGAAAGAAGTTTACACCAAATATTGGTATGAAATACTGGTTACTTGTCTACCATGACGGGGTCGATTTACAGGAAATTAACGGGAAATTTTCGACACTGTTGATCACGTTTCACTGCCCGGCAACTTACTCGAGAGACTTTGTATTATACTTTGACAAGCCCGCCCTCACATACGACACAAAATGATGTATGAAACCACGCAGAACTTTTTAATACTGTCGTAGGATATTTTTGTATAATTACTGGCATGATTAAGTCTAACAAGTAGAATTACAGCTTTGGGAAAAATAGTCTAGGAAATAGGAAGGACAGCGATCCGGTACTATGCCGCTCAGGTATGGGGGGTCTATAGTACGGCACACACACTTGATATAGTCTTCACCGGACGGTACGGAATGCTTGAATTTCCGATAATTAGTGATTGTACAGGAAGAAGCGGAAATATGATATCGCAGTTCAACTCACTATGTATTTTAAAAGTAAAGAGTTAAAACAAAGTTATTTTCTTAGGTCCCTCTCATGATCATTGTTTTCATACCGTCTTTGCCTAATTATCCTATTTATTTATTTATTTGATTGGTTTCAGATCCACCTTTCAAATAATGAACAACGAGCAAAAGGTCATAATTACCGCGAAATTGGATTCAAAAGCAAAGGTAAGTAATTCACTTTCTGTCCCTTTTTAAATTTTCAAAAGGTTCACGTATACAGGAAAAATAAAAGTTGAAGACAATACTTACACGCTCATTTTATAGCCATTAAATTTGAAATGGCATGCTCAGTATACGCCTCTCTTAGTATTTAGGAGTATCAACCAGGCTCTGGTATCAACAAAGGAAGAAAGTGATACTTATGATACCTGTTGAGCAACGGGGATTGGGATATATATATACACATATATATATATATAGAGTCATTTATATATATATATAGAGTCATATATATATATATGGTTATATAAACATAACCCTGGATTGTACATTTGCTGGACATACGTTACAGTTGTACATTCGGAGGACATGATTCTGAAAAATGTCCTGCAAATGTTCATTTTTAAACGAAAAAAATAAGGTAAAAGTAGAAAACAATGCTTGTACAAGTAGATTGGGATATATACTGTTCATCAATATAAAATGGCAGATATTCACTAATGTTTCAATGTAACATTTGGTGTTCAAAGATTAGCTGGACAGAAATATGTCCTACTATCGTAAATGTCCTGCTAAAGTTCATTTTTAAACTGCAATATGTCCAGCCAAGGTGTAATCCAGTGATATATATATATGGCTATATATATGGCTATATATATATGGCTATATATATGGCTATATATATATGGCTATATATATATGGCTATATATATATGGCTATATATATGGCTATATATATATGGCTATATATATATATGTGTACTCGTGCATATCATTCCCTCGTAAATTATGTTTTCTAATTATTCATTATTCGTTTATACAGACGATTGCAATCACGACGAAATTGCAGAGTTCGGACAGTTACCAAGAACGGCAAGTTGGAAGTGTCTATTTGGCAGAAGGATCCACTATCAAGGGAAATGTTTCCAAAGACTTGGATATAGGACTCAAAGCTTGCATTATCGCTATGGCTATATACAGGTTGCTCCGACGGAGAATCTTCCGGTAATTTCCTCGATGTCAAAGGGAGGGGTTGGGGAGGGGTGAGGTGGATGTGTTGAAGATCGGGGTAGGGGGTTATCTAATAACAAAACTGTGTCTTTTGTATTATTGTATTTCATGTAACATACTGTGTGCCTCGGTCTGAAAGTTCAGTTACGTTCCAAATAATTTTTATTCTTTGTATCATTGATGTAAATTGATACGTTCATATATCTGGATCTTTACTTTTACATGCATATCGTAATTTAAATGAAACCATATTTCCCTTTATTCCTTCATTATTTATTCGTTTTTTATCCTTCACTTTCCTGTTGTAGGTTAAAAAAGTAGAAAATGAAATGAAAGGAAATATTGTTTAAACGACATGCGACAAGTCATGTAAATAAGGATTTGGGAATAATTTGTATAGGGATGTTATATTGTCAGGGAATTCATTATATTTTAAGGACCGCATACTGTAAGTGCGGAACAAATACATTCTCCAGAAATGCAGGGGAAACCCCCCTCCCCCCCAAAAAAAAGTGGTATGCAAAGTGCAATTGCAATATGTTATGCGACAAGTTACTTAACTATATTCGTTATGGTGGTATAATTGTGTTACTATTAGTTTTACTGTTTTCTTAAAGCTTGACAAGTTCATGATTAGTTTTTCATGGAAGTGTTTTACGTTACATTTTCCAGAAATGCCGGAGAAACCCCCCTCCCCCCAAAGAAGTGGTATGCAAAGTGCAATTGCAATATGTTATGCGACAAGTTACTTAACTATATTCGTTATGGTGGTATAATTGTGTTACTATTAGTTTTACTGTTTTCTTAAAGCTTGACAAGTTCATGATTAGTTTTTCATGGAAGTGTTTCACGTTACATTTTCCAGAAATGCCGGAGAAACCCCCCTCCCCCCAAAGAAGTGGTATGCAAAGTGCAATTGCAATATGTTATGCAATAAGTTACTTAACTATATTCGTTATGGTAGTATAATTGTGTTACTATTAGTTTTACTGTTTTCTTACAGCTTGAAAAGTTGATGATTAGTTTTTCATGGAAGTGTTTCACGTTCTAAATATATTTAGCGAATTTTTATGTCATCTGATAGTATAGTATGGCGTTCGGGGTGACGAGCTTTGTCAAACATGTTTCATTTCTATTACTATTAACTTGTTGATATTTCGACCAAGAGAAATTAAAAAGAGAACTATAAGGTTCCTGATCTCTCCTTAAAAGTTGCAAACATCAAGTGCCACCAGTTATAGCCCATTTAGACTAACCGTAAGGTATTATATCGCACAAAATATCAGTTATCAACTTTTACCTTGACCCAGCAGTGTCATTTGAATGGGAACTAAGTAGCAGCACTCTGGTACCATTTTGGAAATATTCACCTACTTTTGAATTTGAAGTTATGGCTGTAATATGCTGAGGTGACGTCTGCACATACGAAGGGAGGGGGGGGGGGTAGGTTAGAGTGAATATCAGCAATGCTCCCCTACGATGGTCCCTGAATGAACCACACAAACAGCTGATCAGTTACAAATGAATACCATGCATTCACTACACTCTCGTTGCCTATATTGGGAAAACAACCAGAGTTAATATTCAGTACGTTTTGCTCGCGTGCATTCCTTGGGAAACCATTCAACAGTTCTTCCGAATGTTGCATATTGTTGTGTAACTGACTTCCTCCTGTTACGTAAATGAAGTACATGAAATGTGCCATTACACCATTGATACTGCAATATGTTGTATCTTTTAGAGTTTTTCACCAAAAAAAAAAAAAAAAGATTAAATGTATAATCAGGATGGCTGGTGTATAGTTTATTTAATTACATCGGTTTAACTTGAATAATGCATTACGTGTCCAAATGCGATAACTTGTGAACAAGTGGTAAAGTAGTGCCGTTATCTTTGGTATGGCACCTACAGACATTAGAAATATTAGACATGAATCGCTGTATTACGAAATTGTGAAACGAATCAACTTTATTTGTGAATAATGTATTTTCTATGACATTTTACTTTGTCACCCTATCTAAATAAAATTACATGTTGAACTTCATGTCGTCTTTGGTTTTTATTGTCACTTTTATTGTCACTGAAGATTTGAAGACGGCCGTTGTACCATGTCAACGGTTGTTTTCACTTTTGTTAATAAATTGGAGAATGCTTAATACATAAAGCAAATGCTTCATGTACAGTTTCAGAACTTTAAGTCATTATTAACGTAATGCCTTATACTTTGTTTACAAGTCATAGTTCAGGTCACTATGTGTATTCACCTTTGGTAGATGGGCAAAGTTAAAGAAGATTGTTTTTCTTCTGTGGAGAATGCTTAGTACGTTAAGCAAAAACATCATGTAAGGTCTCACAATTTTAAGTGTGTATGTATATAGTGCTCCGCTACTTACTAGTGAAAGTGCAGGACTCTAGAGCATACATTCTCTCTGCATTCATCTTTATTAGATGGGCAACGTTCAAGTTACTTGTTTGCTTCTGTTAAAATATTTAGAAATACTTAATATTTAAAGCAAAGACATCATGTAGCCTCATAATTTTGAATAATTATGTACGTAGCACCTACTTTGTTTACTAGTCATTGTCCAGGTAATATGGTATGCCTTATGAATATTCATCTTTAGTAGAAGTGTACGTTCCAGCGGATTGATTCGCTTCTATTATTAAATTGGATAATGCTTAGTACATAAAGGAAGTACATCATGTACAGTCTCACAATTTTACTACGTAGCTCTTTACGTTGATTACTAGTGGTCATAAACCAAGTCAGACATTAGTTTTGTTACAAGTGATAAAAAGATTTTTTTTACAAAATTTTGAACAGTTTTCAAACAAAATTTTGAACAAAACTCAATTTCCTTGAAGCTGTTCTTCGGCAAATGGCAATTTCAATTTGTGATGCAAAAAATGCACGTTTATCAAAGCAGCAAGACACATGCGAGGGCAGGTCATTTTGGTTGACCACTTAGTTTCTTCGGAGTGGCTTTCATATTGGATTGGATTAATCGCACGCTCCGCATTCAAGGAGTTGGGTGGGGGTAAAGTTTGCGATGGATCATGAAGAAATGTCTGTGATAAAGACACATAGGCTGTGAGGTTGGGTCGTTATTAAGTGCTGAAAATGGTGGGAATAACATTATCAAGTCTAGCGTACAGGTATGCATATATTTATGTGAGTGTACTTACAAGGTATCACCGTCAATTCAATACTTTCATGCGATTCTCTTTAGTTGGAAAAGGTAAACAACTTCGGCTAGCTACCACAACTCTGAAAAGTAAACCCACTTAGATGATATTCACGTATTGTGAATCTATACCAGTATCAATTCTGGATTTTCATGTACCACTTACGTTCCAAACCTAATGCTGGCAACGATTGCTTATTAAATTATGTTTTCACAGTTTGGACGTTATAAATTTTAGTAGAAAAAAATAATTCAGTCTTTTACATAAGAAATATTTTTCACCAGACTCAAAGAAACCTTCAAGGTTAACCTCTTTCAAAATGTTAATGAAAACGACGATTGCAGGTTTGAATTTCCTATCACTAGTTTCCTCAAACAGAGATCCCTACGTCTACGTAAACAGGAGGACATACTTCTATTTCAAGTTGGCCGATGACTTCAGACATTTTCCCCTTACATTATGAACGTCTATGCTTAAGTGTATGTTTGACTTTAAGGGAAAAAGTTTCATTAGTCTGATAGTTGAAGTCTTTGCGATTATATAGTAGTCCTGGTTTGACACATCACAGAACACGGACATTTCGTATCATCTGTGAAGGATTTCTTTCTCCCACACAAGCTATCTTCTCTGAGGATAAAAAGTGACATCTACTACTTTGCTGACGTTGTTTTCCCTAAAATTCCACCACCATTCCCTTCAATCCATCAGAGAGCAAAGTAAGTTACAGTATACCTCAACAACGCCTTCCCCCCTAAAACCTTTGCCCCTCGGTGGGTCTCTCGATGTGTTTAACTAATTCTGTATCTGACACAACAATCGTCATAAAACACACAAGTCTTCTGTAATTTGCTTGCAAACTGATTTATTTCACAAAACACATGAAAGCTCGCATACGTGCAGTGATTGCAGTGTGACAAATACGATACATAGTCATTCCATTGCAAAATAAGGCAGACAAGGAGAAATTTGAAAAAAAGTTTGGGGGTTAGTAAAAATTCTCATTTGAGAGAAAAGATAAAAAAAATGTCGTGTGTATCTTTGTATATAACTTCATCATCCAGATCCTTCGCTTTTTTTTTTGGTCTTCTACACACGAACACGTAGCACAGACATATGATGTTAAAAATCCAGGCTGTTTCTCGCTAACGCCGTTCCAACCGCTCATCCTTTGAAAACACGTACATATATGAAACATGTGACAATCTCGATACTTATTCTTTTTTTTTCATCATAGAATAATATTATAAATAATGAAGAATTGATTATACACATTTTAAAATATCCTATATGAACATGTTAATGTTGTTTAGTTCCGTGTAGTAAAAAAAAAACCACATTGAACTCACACTGACACTTTCAAGTTTAATCCCACTTCTCCTTTTACCGTGGAAATAACATAAAAATAATCACTTTCTGATTATACTCTTCTTTGCCTCGTGATTTTGCATTTCTCCAACACGTGTGTACTCTATTTCCTTTTTGAAAAATTTGAAAAAGAGAATCATTCCAAATTTTTTTGCTTTTTTTATTCACCCAAAAAGTATGATATACAATAAATAGCCTGATAGAAGTGCCATCTATTTCCACTAAGATTAAACGAATGTGTACTGAGCTTCCCCTGAAATTTGATTTCTTCGACACATAACTAATTAAAGCTTGTGCGACTAACTGCGCGATGGGATTCGAAAAGAGCTGACCGATCTCTCGTCTTGAAACCTTAACTCGGTTGACGACGATGACGTAACAACCTTCTCGAAAACTGCCATCTTGATTGGACGGCCGTGGATTTTAGTTGAAAGTGCCAGGGACTAAGCTCCGAAAAAAAAGCATTTCAGCTCAGTTTGGCTTTTTGTCATACAAAGACAAGGAAGAAAACAATACAAACTAAAATATAAATAATTCTGTTCTGACATGACGAAAAATATTGAAGGAAAAGCAAAAGAACAATTTGCAGAAGAATGAATGAAATTGGGAGGAAAACAGTGGCATCAACATGTTTTTACAGAGAGAGAGAAAAAAAGTGGTTTTGCACACGCTGGACACCTCACTAAAATCTACCTTCTGTATCAATATTAAAATCAACCGGGATTAAAACAACACTTACCAGTAACAGAAGCAAAGATAAAGAGAGAGAAAAAATGAAACATATTGATGCCAAATGTAGTCATTGTTGCACTTTTTTTTTTGTCTTTTACGTTTTGGTGTGAGCTTGTTTAAGTACAGCGCCACCAGTATGAACTTGACAGTCGCAGTGAGATCGAACCTGCGCATTTTTGTTCCTTCTACAGAACCAAGAGAAGAATAAATTCATGTTAGATGACGATAAAATAAAGATATCAAATGATTATTGCATAAAAATGTTTATCTTTATCAAATCACATCTGAAGTGTATGCTGTCAAGGCCTCCCAATTTCACATCTTTCTTGTTTTCCTTCTTGTTTTCTTAAACACCTCTCCTCATATTTCTTTCTTCTTTTTTTGTCTTTTTCATATGTTCGAAGAAAAAAAAATACTCCTGATTGTAAAAACTTCAAAGAAAAACAAAACAAACATAAGCAACTGTTTTGCTGTCTTGTTCATTGTACAAGGTCTATCTACGTAGATTGCATGGTGGTATCGTATGGTTTCATGTATCTTTTTTCATTTATTTTTTTTTTGAGTTGTTCTGCCCTTTTAACTTCCACCATTTTCCTGTTCCTGTTGCTGCTTGTCTGTGTTGCTGGACACTTTACTGCGCTCACTGCGGCGAGTGGAATTTCGGAAGGAAGCGTTGAGAAGGCCAGCCTATATTTGTGAGATGGGAGAAATGGATTTCAAATGTATAGTTATTATTAAAGTTTTGGTGCGTTATCTTTTTCATCAAATTTTTTTATGCTTATTTCTTGCAGATGATCCGCTTGAGAAGTTGTCCTAGTATTTGGGCCGGTTGCGAAGCGTAACGGTCAAGGAACTCCAGGCGTCATGTCTTATTTTTTTTATCTTTTTTTGCTTTTTAGCTTTGCTTCTATGGAATGGTGTCAGCTTTCTCAAGGGCGACTAAACAGTACTACACTAAGCATGACAGAAATGTACACAATACTGGCTAAAATATTGGTTTAGTCTATTTACTGCACGGCTGAGTACTAGGACATCTTCGCAAACGCTATGTGCAATATGAACTGACAAGTGCAAGCAAAAGAAATACAGTAAGGGACAAAAATAAAAAGGAGAAAAGGCATGCAAGCATTTCCCTCAATTAGAATGTCACACCAGAAGTCACAACATGGCAATGTTTGTTATTGTAAACAAAGAAAAACTTCACAATGAACATCTATTTTACTTTGACAAACTGCATCAGAATTTTCAACTTTTTCACATGTCAAACAAACCCATTGAGATATAAAGGACTAAAGAAATCCTTTGATTTATACATTTGTGTTCCATACAGCCAGTTTTATGAGGGCAGTCATGCACACAGACAAACAAGTTACAAAACAGACATACAGACAGACATACAGACAGACAAACAATTTCACTGGTGAGATGACAAACTTTAATTGGGGTTGATATCTGAAGATATTTTATCCTAGGATCAAAGGATTTGAAAGTTTCCTCAGTGTCACCCAATATACTTGGAAGATGATGACACAACCATGCAATGAACAATGTGCCAATATTAAGGACCTTTCATAGATACAATTTTCTTTCCTAAACTTACCCTTCAATTCCAAAAGTGCACCCCTACGCCCCCCCAAAAAAGACACCAAAACATGCATTTCTCTGGCAAACGAGTTAGTGACCAAGAAAACACGCAGTCTGGACATATTTAGGCATAATATATCAATTATAGCAATGAAACTGAAAAAGAAAGAAATTGACTCCTCCCTGACAGCTCCCTTCAGTTTAAATTTACTCTGAGGGCAGGGCTGGGGGATATCTGTAAACCAGACAATAGTGTCAGAGCAGGTTTAATCACTGGAAGACAAACCTCAGCTTAACGAAATTTTGTGAAATGACTTCGGTACCATTCACAAGATGAATGAAAGAGTAACGATGGGTCTGAAATTGTGAAGACAAGACTCTGACAATGCTTTGGACCATCGGAAAGTATGGCTGCTTTTTTATTCTCTTGATTTCTTCCACCTCTTTTTGCGGTGATTTATGAAAAGGTGGATGTCTGAGCTACACAAACAACGAATGTGAAAAGTAGAATTTTGTGAATGATGAGAGGCACGTTTTCGGTTGTTGTTTTCAGTTTGGTGACTGGGACGCTGGAAGATTTCCGGGCTAATCAAAGTTAGTTCACTGCAACAAGTTGGTCAGATTATCTAGCATGAGTACAGAAAAGAAGATAGGAGCAAAAATGAAGGCACGCAAAACAAAAAGAGCAAAAGAAAGAGAGAAATAGATTTTTTTTTAAAAAAAGAGAGAGAAAAATGAAACAGCGCCCTCAGTGAGGGCACTGTAATGAGAGACTATACCATAACTATGCTAGGAAGGTCTGGAGATTTGAGTGTGTTTATGATGATGAAGACCGGCTTGAAGACTTAGTCATAGTGGTGCTTCCAGATTTCTGTTAAAAAAGGGGACAAAAAAGGTGCAAACAACGGCGGATAAAAAGATGGATTGAGGGCAAGTAAATGGCTGAGAGGATGGAAAAAGAGCAAAAAAATAAAAAGAACAGAACAGAGCAAATCAGTTTAAAAGAAGGAATGAGTGTGGCCCAAGCAGTAAAAAAGACCAAACTGTTTGCAAAAGTCTAACTGTGATAAAATCAGCAAATTATTGATTAAGAATCAAGTGATTAAATTTGAATGAGGAAAAAATGTTTGCAAACTTTGTGTTTGCTACATTATTTTCTCCCCCAGTGATGCTTGTGGAAAACATACAGCAATAAGATATTTGCATTTTCAAACTTAAGAACAAAGAGGGTTCATTCTGTTTGAAATTCTTGTGAGAATAGACAAGGTTTGATGAACTTTCGGGTGCAAAGAGATCACTTTATTTGGCATTTTGGAATGAGGACGGTGACAAATACATACGGCACCCTAGAAACTCTCATGCGAGCGACGTGGATATGTTTGTGCTTTCAGTTTTTGGCAGGGAGGGGGGATGGGAGGGTGCTGGAAGATATAGAAGGACACTGACAATACATCACATGGCATGCAAAGCACCACAGGTGGTAGCATGTGTGTGTTTGCTTTCCCATGACAGTGATGGCAAACGATGGTTGAAAGTGAACTGTCGTGCAGAGTGACATCTGCTGGCTGTCTGGTGGAGAAAAAATGAACATTGTCCACTGGGTGGTACAAAAACAAAGGATGCAATGAAGACAGGGAATGATATGTAAAAAGAAAATAAAAGAACAAAAACAATTAGAGGAAGGAACAATAAAAACGATAAGAATAAGAACAAAGCTACGAGTGGGAGGATGATTTTGGTTTCATGCACCGATACAATGCGGATTACATCCAGACATGAGGTAATGTTGCCGTGGCGACGCTTTGGAGGTACAGTGCTTGCATTACCACTGAAATGGTGGCGGGAGGGGGGTTTCGTGTTGACGGTTCGAAGCTCCAAGGAGTCCATCGATCATCACAGACAGAGAAGAAAAACATTCCTTGTATTTGTTTTTTGGATTTGATGGAAAGTGGTGGCATGTTTGTGTAAATATGTAAATGATGTGAAGCAGATAAGAAAGAATTTGTTTCTTTGTTTGTTTCATAGGATTGCACACAGGCGGCAAACAAGAAGGGAGGCCTTGACAAAGAGAGTGGATAAAAGTGACATAAAAGCAGTGAATGATATCATAATAGTTACACATACCTAATATCCTCAAAGGAAACCTCACCACCCTCCCCTGCGATCACTTACCACATCTCAGAAAGGTAGTGACATACATAGCATATGCACTTGGCTACAAATACTCCCGACCCACCCCTTCATCCCCCCCCAAAAAAAAATGATACCACAAGAAGGTTAAAACTGGAAAATATTCCACACATTTTTTACTTACCTAACAAAACATTAGATATTCCAAAAAATAAATCTGGATGAATAAGACTGAAATTTTGCCACTGATAAAATAAAATTTTACATCCAGTCCAAGTCATGTGACTGCAGATCTATCAACTTATGAGGTCACCTTCCAAGAAGACAACCAAATTTGTTAGTTTGAATCATCTCAACGATTTAATTTTCCAATTTATGAGCTCCTGTCTACTAGACTGCATAACTATGTACACCACTTTCGATCACCAAAGAAATCAACATAGCAGATTTCTTTTGTCAGATACTACAAGACCTTTGCAACATGACATGTCCTCAATTTGAGAATTCTGGACAAAAATATGCCCAAATTCACCCAAGTATCTTGGGCATTAACAAGATGTTGCTGACAGATTCACGAATCCCTTCACTTTACTCTTGCTACATTTCAAACACAGAATCTATTGCTACAATTAGGAGACTACCAAACACATCCCAGAGATGAAGTTATTTCTTTTCACCCTGTTATGTGTTTCCCTCCTTCATATCATTCCAAGAAAACAGAAATTACATCTAAGAAATAGAACCACAAGCCACTGTTCATACGTTATTTTTAATACATTTCTCATGTGCCTACAAATTCTACTACTACACCCTGTTTATTACAATAAACTTATTGAGGTACAGTGAGGTCTTGTATGAATACTTTTAGCATTCTTCATATGTCTACAAATTCTACCACTAAACCTTGTTTATATGTACAGGTACAATGAGGTACAATGAGGTCTACTAGGTATACTCTTCACATTCCTCATATACCAACAAAATTCTACCACTTAGTACTCTTCACATTCCTTTATATGTCAACAAAATTCTACCACAGAACCCTGTTTATCTCTACAAGTGCAATGAGGTACAATGAGGTCTAGTAGGTATACTCTTCATATTCATATTCTTCAAATTCATCATCAGAATCTAAATCGGATTCAACATATACCGTGGTAATCCTGGAAGACACGACTGCGCCTCGGTTCCTGGTACGCATTTTCGTGAGAGCGCCCTCTGCGATTTCAACACGCTCCTCTGCATCATCCAGGGCAATTTGGGCGTTCTTGAATTTCTGGAGGTTAGCTGTGGCTTGTTCCTCCTATTGAAATTTGGGGGGAAAAAAGGAAATTTTGCCAGTTAATATTGGCAATATTTCTGTCATGTTATCTTTCTATACTTCATTCATTCAAATATTCATGTTTTTGGATATGTGCACAACAAGTAGCAAACGATCCACAGCAGAAAAAAAAAAAGACGTCTGACACACTCCCTTCACTCTAAGTTCTGCTCGTTTCAGCACTGTCAAATATACAACCTTATATTTACATGAATTGTAAAATGTGAAGTCTAGGGAATGATTTTTACATGACTTTCCCATGACCACATAAAGACTTTCAATGACAGCATGCCCTCTTACACAAAGTTTCTAACAACAACAGCAAAGGCTAATACAATATGACTTGGGGAGAGTAATAAATTTTGAAATCAACATTGACATTATTAGAGAGAACACTTTTTTGATATTAGAAAAGGAAAAGGAACGATGTCACACTGTGACAGGCCTTTACACAATTTGCCCCTATTTCAAATTTTTTGAAGGCCTTGAAATATTAATTTTTCATGTTTTCATAACTTTCTCAGGTTTGCATGACAGTGGGAGCCCTGCTTGTAGAGTTTCAATCTTTTGATGTTACAAAAAAATATAAAAATATTTGAAAATTCAAGTGACTAGCTTTGGAAGCTGCTCAAAGAGATGGAGGTTGACAAAGAGCAGCAAATGAGCAAAAAGCGACTCAATATCAGAGAAAAGAAGAAGAATGTGTAGACTCACAGCTTCTTCCAACTGGCGCTTCAGAATCCTGACTCTGTTGTTCATTTTGTCGAGTTGCTCACGGAGGTCGTCGTGGGTCTTGCGATCTTCCTCGGCGGCAAAGGAGATCTCCTTGATGCGACGTTCTTGCTTGCGCATGGCCTTTTCTGAATCGGTGCGGCGACGTTGCTCGCCTTCCATCTCGTGTTCGAGTTCGCGGATCTGCGGAGAGTAGGGATGAGAAGAACATCGTCAGCTCTTGAATACTTTGAAGGATACCCCATACTATAGAAGAGGTTGACACAGGACAATGTCCTGGAAAAGTATGGTGGTACATGATTTCAAAAATGATGAGGTTGTCTAAGGAGAAGATCAGTGACATTTCAGGAAAAAAAAAACCACAAAAACACTTTATATCTGAGCAATTGAGCGAATTAAAACCACTCCCTCGAAAGTTTGACTAAAGATGCTTCTTACCCTGTTCTGCAACTTCTCGATCTGTCGCTGGCCTCCCTTCAGGGCCATGGCCTCAACCTCATCCAGTTTGACTTGGTACTCCTTGACTTGAGTTTCCAGGGAGACACGGACCTTCTCAATGTGAACGACATGTTCCTGTTCTGAGCGGAGCTCGTCTGCGAGACGGGTCGCCTGTATTGCAGAGGACATGAAGAACAGACTGACATATTGAGAAAGAGAAGGCTTGAAGAGGGTAAAGATTTTTGGTTCAGTTTCTTCAATGGCCCAAAATTTCTTAGAGGAATTGCTTCTATGAAGACCAGAGAAATGAAGCAGAATTCAATGTACTGCCAGTTTAATGTGTTCCTTGTCTAAACTGAAAGGACATGATTTAGGAGCAATTCTTTTTCAAGATTACAGTATGAAGACGATTTTGCAGAATTTATGTCTTGCACAGTGTTGCAACTAAAGAGAATGAAGTGGTGATTTTGAAAAGAAAAGGGTAGTGGGTAATTTGTGGACCCTAGCAAGCAAAGAGGGCCCGTGAGTGCTTTTTTTAATTTGACTCAGACAAAATTAGTGGTCATCGTGATGTTCTAGTCACGGTCGGTGTTTGTCTTTTGGTCTCTTTATGGCAGCTGTCTAAGGTGAGTAATGGCTAAGGGGGATAGCCCCGTAGCTACAACCTTTGTCATGTATATCTAAAGTTAGTGAAAATTTCACATCTTACATCACTGATGGCTTTCTTGGCTTTGTCTTCATTGTTGCGGGCTTCACTGATTGCCTCTTCCAACTCTGACTGGACGCTTTGGAGTTCCTGTTCTGCCTTACGGCGTTGGCTGGCGAGGGTGTTGTTGTTAGCGGTCAACTCGCCGACACGGTCGGAGAGATCGGCCAGTTCGTTCTCTGCTCCCTTGCGGGCTCTGTCGGTCTGCGGGAGTGACGAGAGACGGGAGAGATGAAGGAGCATGCCAGATGCCATGTCGAGAGATAACGGCTTGGAAAACCAAACATTTGGTATTTCTAGTGCACTTTCGTATCGATGGTCAGTGAAGGAAAGGAATATGAAACTGATCGAAGGATTATGAAGATCTGATGCAGAAAGGAGAGGCTGTCTTGTGACCAGAGGAGATAATAGGTGAAATATCATTGGAGGGCATGTTAACCTTTGTTTTAGCCTAGAATGATCTTCATTTAAACAGAGAAGACAAAACATCCACAGCCAGAGACTACTGTCAGGTGACTTGAATCGATTTATGCACTTTTTCATAATGAAAACCAAATAAAAACACACAATTGACAAGGTACCTGTTCCAGCAGGGTACGTGTCTCTTCCAGCTCTGATACAAGCATGGTGCAGCGTTTCTCTGTGAGCATGTATTGGTCACGAATGTCTTCCCGGGCACGAGTTTCGTCATCCAGTGCAGCTTGCATGTCCTGGGAGGAAAGATCAAAGAAAAAAAAAAAAGTTATCAAAGGCTATCAGAATAGATCTGGATGAAACAGCACGTAGAGACACACAAACTTATCATTGTTCAGAGGGTAATAAAGCAGGGGTGAACAACCCACTCCCGATGCAAACCCAAACCTGAAACCCAAGCAACCTGAAACAAATGAGACCTGAATCGGACGACATGAACTCAATATGACATTGCCAAATAACCCCCTTTTGGGACCACTGCAAAAAGCTTTGCAGAACAGGGCCAGCAAAATTTGATTCCTCAGAATATCTCCAACTGGCTTCACCAGGATTTGATCTAGGGAGCTAACGATTGCAAGACAAACACTCTAACCACAAAACCGACCATCCCCCCTCAGTTTATGCTCAGAAAATGTTCGGCGATGTACGACATTGTCTGTCTCACCTTGATTTGTTGTTGAAGTTTCTTGATGGTCTTGAGAGCCTCTGAGCTGGTTCTGTTGGCGTGGTCCAACTGGACTTCCAATTCGTTGACCTCTCCTTCAAGTTTCTTCTTGAGTCTTTGGGCATCACCCTTGGCTTTGCTCTCAGATTCTAGTGTCGCCTGCATTGATTCGATGGTCTGTACATGGGTCCTCCTACAAAGAGCAAAGGTGGGGCAGAACATAGTCTTTGATGGTACAAAGTAGGCCAATCGAATGTCGCTTCCATTCCAGAGGGGCTATCGACACAGTCGAGTCCCACAACCCTACCACCCTCACTTTTTCACAGCTAAAATCAGAAAAGTATTTCAGGAAAAAAAAAATACTACAAAAACATTCGATCTGAGCGCAGCTGAGCCAATTTATGAAACAATGTAGAGATATTTTCAGCATGGCTTAAATGTCATCTGTAATGGTTGTGATGCAGAAGTCATAGTTATGTGAGTTTCTTTTTTTTTCTTAAAGTTAGGTATATGACAACGGCCACATAGGGTTAATCCACTTCCTGAGGATAAAAATCATGCACTTTTCAAGGTAGAACTTTTGTTTTTTAAGGACATTAAACCACTTTTCAAACACTCCAAAAAAGTATCTTTCAAATTCTTATACACACTTGAGGTTGGCAAGGGAACACAAACTGGTCCTGGTCCAAACATTTGTTGCAGATAAAAATTAAGTAAAAGGGTGTAATATTTTTCTTCACATCACTAAAATAAACGCACTTTACAAGGACTTTGATGCAAGGCAGAGCAAAGTTCAAGCACTTTCAAGGCCTTGAATATGACATATTGAAATTCAAGTACTTCCAAGGTTTTTGAGGGCCCGCATGAACCCTGGACGTACCTGAGTTGCTCAATTTCTTCCTCCTTCTCAAGCATCCTGCGTTCACTGTCCTGCTTGGCACTGACAACTTCAAGCTGAGCACGGGAGACCTTGGCTTCCTCTGCTTCCAGGAGGAGGCGTGCCTCTTCAAGAGCAGCAGCGAGTTCTTCTTTCTCCATCTCCAGACGTTTGCGAGCCTTCTCCAACTCGTGGGCATTCCTGCCTCCCTCTCCGAGTTGCTCAATGAGGTCAGCAAGTTCATCTGCAAAAGCAAGATTGTAGGAGAAAGGTTTGAAATTTAAGACAAACTGCTGCTTGCAGAACAAGTAAACAAAACCATAACAAATCATTAATATGATATGTAATGATGTTTTATGAAGTGCTTCAAACACCATGAAATCGCTGGCACAGTCTACATGTGGACATTGAATTGATAATTTTCCTGACATAAAAAGCCTGAGTTTCCTTTTTCTTGTCTGAGTTTTTCTTCTTTTTTTTTTTTTTATCAGAACATTGATGCTCCTGCTCACTCTCGCCTCATCCAGTGCGATTTCTGAATCTGTACCCAGACTTGGTGGGACATGCATCTTACCCTGAAGAGACTTGTTCTCACGACGGGTGATCTCGATGGTTTCCACGCTCTCATCGTACATGCTCTTGGTTTTGTACAGTTCGGAGGTGATGTTGCGGTTCTCTCGTTGTGCGGCCTCCAGTTCCGCAGAAAGTTCCTCGACTCTGTTCTTCCATTCCTCCAAGGTTTTGTCAAAGTTCTTCTGTTTCTTTTCGAGTTGACTGACCAGCTGGTTGGCCTGTGGAAAGGTAAGGGGAAAAAAAACCAGAAAGTTTGAAGAAATGTCAGAGACAGATCAGGCGACGCAACAAGAGCTTCTCGAACCACTGTCGGTTCAGATGCTGCTAAACTGCTGGGTATGCAAGAAACAAGGTCGACCGAACCCTTACTATGATCGCATCACTTTCCGAATGTTTAAAAGTTGGGCACATTTGTAAATTTATAAACTACTGAAGGAAGCTTCATGGAAGGAAAATGGAAGAGTCGTGGACCAGAAGTTTTCATGACAAAAGTAGGCACAAAAAATGAAAAAAAATGTGCAAAACCTGAGGCGAATGAAATTATGAAAATAAGATGATTGTGTCGGAAATTCAGAGGAGACATAGTACATCACAAAACCGACTTTTTTTATCAAGAGACATGACTGATTCCAACATCGTGCTGGAGACATCATCACCCAGTATTGATCCTGGTGGTGTGAGGCTCATACATGTTAGACAGTAACGTCATTTACACTGCCGTAAAAATACTTCATGTCAAATGTGTATTTTCCCCTAAATTCTCTCAAAATTGCTTTTGATTTCTTGAAATAGCTTCACAGGGTTGTTGTTGTCTCATGTATTTTACCGTTTTTTTAAGGGAATGTCCTTGAAAGTTAAATCACTTTATTTATCACTTAATCGACAAGCGACCTAGTTGCGGTGTCTCAAATGCCACATCACAATGCCATAGGGGATCAAAGAAGAACAGGGAGACACTCACTCTGTCCAAGTCGATCTGTGAGTCTTCGAGTTCACCGGTAAGTCTGGATTTTGTCTTTTCCAAGCTGTTGACCTTGGTCAGGGCTGTGTTCAGTTGATCCTCGAGTTCTGTCAGGCGGGCTTGAAGTTTCCTCCTGTGGTGTTTAAAATTTCATTCAAGTTTTCTTTCACTCTCTTCTGTTGCGCTATGATTACATTTGCATAAAAATTATTGAAAAATGAGGCAAAATAGCAGACCTAGTGCTGATGGGCAAAGAGCTGGGTATTAGAGTTAAAACTAGCAAATTGTGGCTAATGACTAAAGTTGGACAATGAGAGTTGAAACTAGCAACCGATGGTCACCAGGTATTAAAGGAGTGGCCAAGGGGAGTTGAAGCTAGCAACTGATGGCTTCCAGGTAAAGAGCTGGTCAAAGAGAGTTGAGACTAGCAGCCTGTAGCAAATAGACAAAGAGCTGGACAATGAGCATTGAAACTAGCAACCTGTAGCTAACGGGCAAAGAGGGGAGCAGAGAGAATTGAAACTAGCAACCAGAGAGAATTGAAACTAGCAACTTGCCGCAACCTACAGCTAATGGTCAAAGTGTTGAGCAGAGAGGATTGAAACTGGTAAAGAGTTGGTCAAAGAGATTTGAAGCTAGCACACCACAGCTTATGGACAAGGGCCTGTCATGAGTTCAAGAACCTTATGCAACTCATTCCAACATCATTTCTGGTATCTCAACCATTTGAGAGCCACTAATGCTGGCTCTAGCAACCCACCTGGCCTCTTCAAGTTCTTCAGCACGTTGGACAGCTTCACCGTCAAACTTGGCCCTCAAGGCATTCAATTCAGCATTGACCTTGGAAAGTTGGCGTTGAGCCTCTTCACGGCCCTCTGCTTCTTCCTCGGCTTGTTCGCGTAGCTGTTCAATTTCCTCTTGAAGTTGTTTCAATTGGCTGGCCAAAGATTGTTTGGACTGTGAAGACAGAAGCAAAAAGAAGTAAAAATTACGATAGTCGCTTTAAAGACTAATTAATTAAGACACCTTGGCCCTCTCCATAGCAATCCAAAAGGAATGAGAAAGTCTTACTATTCCAGGAAAGACATTGGTGGGTATATTCATTCATCCTATTCATTAAAAAAGGCAATTTAGACATTAATGCCAGTCAAGGTAGGCTTTCATGAAGTACTGTATCTAAACAATGGTGAGTTTCTCAGATTAACTTACTGCAGAATACTGTGCTTAGGCTTTGTAAACTTTAAAGAGGCACGCTGGGTTGATGATCCATGAATATGTGAGGATATTACAGATTACTTCTGCATGGAAGCATGCTAACAACCTGGATGATCGGCTCAAATCCAATGTCCACTAGTTCAATTTGCGGATCATGGCTTGTGATGATCCCGTACATATAACAATGACGCGAAAAGTGCCTGGTCACAAATTTGAAAACAGGATTAAACATTGTTATTAATTACTCATTTCTTAATGTTTCTTTGGCATGTGGGATATGGTGACCTACTTCGACCGTTTGCATCAGCATGCGGAGAAAATTTGACAGATTCGTTAAAATTAGGTGAACTTCACCAGCCGACTCAAATTGTCGCTTTAAGTTTTCACTGATTAAATCTACCTACCAGATGAGTGATATGGGGACACTTGAATCTGTGATCTTCAGTCTAAAGCAGGCACAATTAATATCATTTTGTCAGCAGGACTGACCAAATCAATATTTTTATTTTTGATGATTCATCCTTACCCTGCTCTCCTCTTCAAGTTGCCTTCTGTAGTCCTCCAGCTGAGCACTCAACTGAGCACGAGCCTTGCCAAGCTGGCTGGAGTTGCTCTCCGATTCCTCGATCTGTCTGCTGAGGTCGTTGTTTTCTTGGGAGAGGCGGCTCTTCTGTGAGGTGAGTTCACTGATCGATCGGGATTGTTCCTCCAAGCGGCTGTTGGCTTCGGACAATTGAGCTTCGAGTTGGTGGACGTTCTTTTCCGCGTTCAACTGATCGGTGCATGAGGACGAAAAGGTCAAACGAAATCAGCCAGTGTCCGTTATGTACTGAACGAGAGTCCATCTTTTGTACCACAAATCATGAAACTTGAACATTTTCCCACAGTCCTGAGAAACACTATGGAGCAACTTCAGTTGACATGTCAATACCAGCTCACATCAATGTACGGTAAACTCATTTACATACATGTGATGCAAGTGGCTATGTTAGGCGACATCACACTCTTACTGCTTGAAGTATTAAAGTATATATTCAATAAGTCACTGACATCCACCATACAGACAAAACTTACGTTATTCCACTTTTCATTAAAAAAAATGGAAGGTTTGAACCAACAGAAATGTGAACTGTACTAATCAGCAATACATACCTTGCCCTTCTGTATGTAATCAATGTTGCTGGCCAAGTCATCAATCTCAGCTCTGAGCGCATTCTTTTCTTTGTCCAACCTTGAGATGGGGAAAAAAAAATGCATGAAAAATCAAACATTTAATTTCATGTTCTTGAAATCTTCAAAACAATCTGCTGCAAAAAAGTGTTCTAAACATTTTGTTCACAGTGTCAGATGAAAGGCATCACCATGGCATATGACATCATACACCACATATCACCATGGCAACACCTCTTGAACCTGTTTGAGAAGTGTCAACATGTTCACTGTACCACCTTCTCAAAGGAGAGGGAGGGGGAAATTACGAGAATGGTTGCCACCTTCTTAAAGGAGAGGGAGGGGAAAATTACAACAATGGTTGCTATCAAACTCACTTGCTCTTTGCCCTCTGCATCTGCTCGACTTGCTCCTGGAGTTCCCGGCTAGTGTCCTGGTGCTTCTTGCGAAGAGAAGCGGCAACCTGTTCGTGTTGAAGGGTGGAATCCTCCAGCTCACGTTTGATCTTGACAAGTTCAGATTCACGTTTTTTGTTCAATTCAACTTGGGCTTCGGTGGCACCGCCTTGTTCCTCCAGACGCTCGCCAAGGTCCTCTAGCTCCCGGGAGAGGTCTCCACTGGTCTTTTCAGCCTGTAATTGAGATGCAATAAAAAGTGTTTTGTAAACAGGACAACTTGCTATCCTCACAACTTTTATTTCTTGATTTATCTTCAATGGCACGACTAGGTCGATAAATTACATTAGAATTAATCAGTCAAAATGAATCCATCCAGGGATATATAAATTGTTTACGCTTTTCAAAATCCTGCAAAGAAAACCAGATTTCAACTACCAACATCAGCTGGGGAGAACCAAGAATTCACAGTCTGACTGATTGAAAAGTGGAGAAGGGCTACTTACACAGAAGAAGCTTAATACTCAAACAGAATCACTAAAGATTGACAGCTCACTCCAACATGACAAATAAAAAGAGTGCATCTGTTGTGTGCATACAGGTAAAATCAAGACAAAAGAAGGTTCTATTGAAACTGGAAGCTGTTGAGTTTTCCATTAAAACTCTCAATTCTTATCACAGAAAATGTCACTCAGTCCATCATGAACCAAAGTACGACTGAAGTCACAAAATCTCCTTACGAGACTTTTGAGACCTCTACTCGCGGGGAGAGGCAGTATTTGTGACTTTCAAATTTGGTTATGTCAAGCGTACAGCATGCAGAACACCTTCACAACACCCTTCCCCTCTGCCACCCTCCAACACTCTTTGTTCTTCCACCCTAGACACTTGTCCTTACTGCAATCCCCTTCCACCTCAGCCCACCACTCTTGATTTTCTGTCAGGTCCAGTCTCTTACCTTGGCACGAGCTTGTCTTTCTGCCTCCAGTTCCTCTTCAAGCTCTTCAATACGAGCCTAGAAACGAAAAGAAAGCAAAAGTGTTGCCAAATGCTTTATTTAGGACAAGAAAATGGCATTAACAAAACAAATAACATGGGGACTTCTAAAATTCATTCTCTGATAAATTCCAACATTTTAAATGTGCTTTGAATCTTCTGTCATCTTTTTCTGTTTTATTTTTAAAACCTAAGTAATTGGAAAAAAACTCTTTGTTTCTTCCTGCATTATAGACTTCTGGCCAATAATGTTGGAAAATCTGAAAAGAAATACCCACAGAATACCTTCAGGTCACAGAATTACAGCACATGTTGCTATGAAATATTTAAGATGTCATCGAGCAATTAATGGAAACAACAAAACCTTTCTCTTCAAAACATCAATCATACCATCCGTAAAAAAGTACCCTTCATACAGGAAGGGTTTTCTCCTGTTACAGAAAGTAATCTCAGCCATTTGCCACTGATGGGAGGGAACCTACACAAAAGTGTTCAAGTGTTTGCAATGATGAAGAATCCAATTCAACCAATTTCTGGACTTTAAAATGAACAGGATGTTTACAAGAGTACTTTCTTATTTAAAAAAAAATTTAAAGATCGCACCATCTCAGATTCCACTTTCTATCAAAGGAGAAGCTTTTCCTGGCATTAATTAGTGGGGGGGAGGGGAGATTGGCTAATGAAGTTCGGCCAAATGCTGAGCATGTCGAATTTTAAGAGATCAGTATGCGCAATTTTTTGAGCACCTGCATTGCTATACTCAAGGTTATGATTACAACTAACATCAACAAATATTAATCTTTTTGAGGAAAAGACTACTTTCAATCACAAACACACACTTTAACTACAACACAAAATACACAAACACTTTAATATCCATAAAGGCAGTCAGAAAAGCGGCACACTATCGGTATGAGAACATCTGGTCGGTATTTCAGCTCTACTCTGTGGTTGACTGGAAATGACCAGCATGTTGTGGAAAGGACTTCATGAGGACACTATACCAATAAATGCATTTACAAATAAGTTTGGTTTGGGCGAACAAGATCAGACCAAAACTTGTCATGAGTGTTAAATGCGTCATTTTTGTTCCATGACTTTTGCCATCCAGTCAAATGTATTCACTTAAGGAGCCAGTACAAAATGGAAAATAAAAGAACAGACAAAACATTTTAGAGAATACCATGTCTATAGAAATCATACCGGTAAATGTTTTTCTTTTTTGATGTAAATGAGTGCAAAGGTGAATATTTCATTAAATTTTGAGTAGCCATCTGAGAAATACCATAATGTTAACCTTTTAATCAGATAATTACGATGTAATCTCTCACAGTTGGGTTACAAACATTTTCAAAGGTACTAGCCCTGGTTGACAAATTCCATACTTATTAGCATTGACGTAACTTGATCAATTTATCACAATCAGAGCTCTGAAAGGGAAATAGTGTAAGTTGGAATTGGCCACAACCTGAAGACATGTTTCTAAAAAATTTTCATACACAGCAAACTGAAAGTATTAACAACAACAATGATATAATGCTGAGTTGTTTGTAACGAGCGCTTTTGTCGTCATCTCTATTAATGCAAGACATTAGACTCACTTCCAGATTCACTTAGGCTATCAAGCAACTCTTCTGCATAGAGAGCACATATGTTACATGAGTGCAAGCGATATCTGGCTGTTGTGTGGCCTCAAGCTGTTACCAAGGCCAAGTTTGACCTATGGAATGCCATGAATGCCAGTTATTCAAATCACACAATATCCTGTCAAGCTTATTATGGGCTCCGCGTTTGAGAATGCCACTGCACTGAGACTAATGACGAATGTATATATATTTATAGATCTCTCCTGTTAGGTGAATTCTTCCAGACCCCCCATCTTCCTCTTATCGTTAAAATGAGATTGCTCAGTATGCTACACAACATACAAAAATATCTCTGGAACTTGGAAGGTAAAGAAACAAACGTCACTGCTGGCACATACCTTCAGTCAAGACGACTATCGTGCCTATGACTAATTATGCTATCAATGGTCTTACTTATTCCACTGATATAATACAAAACATCTGCCAGTAGAGATTGAACACTGCATTTCATCCCTCTCTTGATGTTCTGCCAAGATTCAAGATTCCATCTTTCCTAGATGTATACTCCTATTACCATCATAGCACACCCTCTCACAGCACTGTAATGTCTTTCTCTCTCTCTTTTTTGACAAACGTCGCTATGCTGACAGTCTTTTCTCTTCCTTTTGATTTTATGTAACATGAATCCAGTCATGAAATTTTTCTTGACTCTATAAACTTTTCAAATATATCTTAATTCATGAGTTAATGTCATCATTTTTGCAATACTGACAAAACGTTTTGATTCACTGTGAAGATCGCGGTCAATTCCTCTGCATCAACTTTTCTTCACTTTTACTTTTTGGCCTGTATTTTATAGGCTAAATGAGTAAAACTTACCCACTGACAGTCCGACCCTTTTACGAGACACCGGTACGTAAATCGCAAAGCTTATCCATGTGCTGCCACAGGAAAGATCTCTGCATCATGTTTTAAAACTAGTTCTTTGAGGTCAATTTACCATCATGGCATATCAAACTCAAACAACACAGGCTTTCCAAATTGACACACTGCAAAATGACGACATTTGACGATGCAAAAATATAGACTTAAAATTACAACAAAAACACAATGATGCAAAAACAATTCATTCCTACTTCGAACAACTTGGTCATGCCGACACCACTGGAGCCCATTTCATAATTCTGCCGTATAATCCGTTTAGATTTAGCACTGAGCTTGCTAAACTTGCTGGAAGACGTCGCACTCCCGGAAACCTCCATACTTCTTGATGATGATGATCTTGTGACAGTAGAACTCATTGTAAATCCTGGAGAGTATCTCTTTATATATCAGAAGATGCTTGTAAACCTGAGACGCTGAAGCAGAGTTGTGAAAATATTTTTCTTTCCTTTTTTTTGTATCTCGACTGGAGAAGCTAAAGTCACTGACTACGTCGTCTAGCTAATTGAAGAGCTTTGGGACCGGTTACCCCCGGCAGCTGAGGAATTTCAAAAGTTATATTCGAGAAACGGTGGATACCACCTACATTCCAGCTCAGAGCTGAGTAAAGAAATAACACACTACACGTCTGCGACTACCGACCAAATAACTTCTAATAGCTTCCAGGTTGTGCTCACCGGGTAAGGCAATCACATGATACACCACGGCGAAGGACCAATGACGAGCTGAGACTGATCAAACAGCCAATCGGGGTCGCCTTTATGAACAAGATGGCTCTGTTCATATTTGGCTGTGGAATGTGTGTGACCTCAACCTTTGATATATTGCCTCTCGGCTGGCATTCCTCGCCGGTAATACGATACCCGTTAGACAGCCAGCATTCAGCAACATCTATCATCCGGCTTGTGGTGTAGTAGAAAAAAATTGTATACCATAGATCGGTGTGACTGCTGGCAAAGGCTTGGACGGTAGCAGTTCATACCATCTTTGAGTGAATTAGAGAATTGTCTTGATGCGGCTGTGACAGTTTAAAACATTACAGTCATGACTGCCTTCACCGGGCAGGCATGTTACATTAGTTTCCCTAACAAACCAGCCACATGTACACTAATTGAACACCACACGGCTAGGATAATTGTACAGTTCTTCTAGAGAAAACCCTCACATTCCAAGGCCTAATGTGGGCAACTGTGGGCGTTATTCACCACAACTAACCAATGATTCATTTCTACCGCAGACTTCCAAAGTGTTTTTGACATGAGGTAATCTATCGAGGTCACGTAGTACATACCATTGTGTCTCCCAATATCTAGTTTTCCTTCGCTTTTCATACTGCGATAAGGTAATCCCATTTAAATATCGCGCCTGTGCCAAGAATCTGTTTATCTGTGGATTTGAATTTATTTATAAGTCAAGATATATCCTGTGTTGCCACATTCAGTTTCTTGCCTCTAATACCCTGACATAAAAAATAAAACAGATGTTGACTATGAAGACCAAACTATTTAAGCTCAAAACACTTTTTTCGTGTAATAAGTTGCAATCACGCGCCAAATAATTTCCACATAACAGCTACAATCTACTGCTTGTTGACAAATATGATGGAGTAACAGCTTTTAACAAATAGCTTACAAGCCCTTGAGGTAGGATAAAGTTGTTTCCTTTATCTTTTTGTACAAACACTAACGCAAATGGTACTTCGTGTTAACATATCTCCCTGTTTTGTAGATCAGCTTGTATTTATGTTCTGTTGACGTCTTGGCCATGTGGGCACTGACACTGACAATATGAGTAGCATGGTCCAAATGGCCGTCCATGAACTCCAAAACCAGACGTTACGAGCAGACATAAATTATCCCTTAACAGTATGAGGTGTCACGCGTTCATGAACAATCTGAATGAGCCGTCTTGAAAACCCCCCTTGCGGTGGGCCCTTTGGAATGTAGGTTAGTATACTGGTAAACATACGGTAATGACATCACTATTTTCGAAGAGCTTTAGGTTGCAGGTGACACTTTCACTCCAACATGGTATGCACAGTATGCATGAACCATTGTTAATGTTTTAACAATGACCTATTGTTATATTAAGACAACTTTGAGTCATAGTTTCCTTTAATAGACAATGGAATGTAGACACATGTCATGCACCGGTATGTACCTCTCTATCAAAATGTCTTCATCTATGTAGAATAGACTTACTGCACACTTTAAAGTTTCAGACAGACAGAGAGACAAACAACAAACAAACAGACAAAGAGAGACAAACAAAGAGATAGACACAGAATGTACCATCAATGATCTTCCAATTTACTAAACACATTTGTGAAATTTGCACTGCATAACCTCATCTGCCATGTGACATTCATATACTATGGAATTCTTTCCGAGCTAAACTTTCTATCGACTGAGAAATTTGATGTAAACATGAAACAATAACTACATAAATAGTCCAGAAATCATTAATGTATTCAAAACAAATTAAATCAAGAGCAAGAACTTCCTATAAAACCATTACCCACAACTCATTTGAACAAAACTTGATGAGGACCTTTTCATGACAATCAACTAGGACAGGGTAGTCACAAAAGACCATTCGAAACACTGTTCATTCTCAAAATGGATTGACACAAAATGGATTAAAATCATCTTACTTAAGCAAAAGGATTTGCAGTTTTAAAGCAACAGCTTTAGCTTAAAAACTTCTGATCAAGAGCAACATACACACTCAAAGAAAAATTGAACATAGACTGCAAATTTCTGCTCAAAATTGTTCCAGAAAGCACACTCATCAGCAAAGGTGGAATACGACTGTTCAGAAAGTTTATGGAGTAAAAGTCCTTTCCACAGTACCACCTTCACTATGTTAAGACTGACAGCATCTTTGATGATTAAACTCTTGCGGTATGAGACACAGTGTCAAAGGCTACACTTTTCAACCTATACATCTCAACAATGTTCTGTGTAACATGCAAAAACAGTTCAGCAATTCAAATGCAACTGCACTGCCCATCGAAGAAACACAACTACACTACTGCTATTTACATCCTGCAATGAGCTACGTATACACTGAAACCTTTACTTCATACACGTTTATCGCCTATCTTGACGTTACAATGCCATGTGCCACCTATCCTACGGCAGTATTTTAATTTGGGACACACCCAGTTAGAATTAATTCAGTCAAAGTCGCTTGGGACTTTGATCAGGTTGAGGTCTGAGGGCAGCGGTTTACGTCGGAGAGTGAGGTTCTCCCGCGTTTTAGACGAAGCAACATTTATGTCGTTGAGGAACATTGTAAATCATTTTGAAATATCTCAGCTATGCCCCAGCACCCCCTTGGATGAAATTCCACACATTGTTATCTATCATTAACTGTACCAGAAGCACCATTGATGCAGAGCATAATCTGCGTATATATCCCAATGAATTATTTGGAGAAACCTCAGGTGTGACTTAGTTTGCTGAATTGACTGATGGCTTTTCATCGCTCTTGAAACGGGTAGACAAGCAAGAGCATGAGCCATCATGCAGAACAAGCTAGTCCTTATCTTCATCTGAATAGTTATCTCTACTTTAATGTTCCTGAGATAGCTACACAACATGAACCTAACCAGTCAGCATCTAACTAATGGCTCAATGTGAATATTACAATCTGATATTCATATCATTAAAGACAGCACCTTACATCGCTCAAGCAGAGAAAAAAGTAGAACCATAAGCTTGTTTTAATGACATTCCAAAGATTTCATGGGTGATTTGAAGTCTGTTTATCTCAGCATGTATGTTAAGTGCTACTTTCATACATGACAGCATTTGAGGGAGGGTTCTCACAGACATCTACTGTACCTTATCATATTCATAAATGTGATATTAAAGTATTACATCTCTGTTTTAGCAGTTGTACAACAATTGCAAACAGGACACCATGTTGAAGCACCCAATTAAAGTTTTAACATTATTAATGCAGAGCAAAGATATGCCAGATGACTTTGCTACTTTGGGCACGATAAAAGTTAACGTGCTGATTGCAGTTAATGTTGCCATGAATCACTAAACGCTGATGTATATTACAACCTAAAAGCTGTTTCAAGCTGTTTGGTTTTTGGGTGAACTGAACTAAATATGAACTGAATACAATTGGTTCATGTTGGGTAATTCTTTTTACAAGCCTGCATTTGACTGGACTGCAGACAACGTTAGCAGCCTCCCCTTCAAGTCACACTCTTGGAAAGGGAAAGCAAATTTCTGAGGCAAAGCAATAGCTACCGCTACGAAAAATGACATGTCGCACAACACTGCAGACAGAGAACTATCCCAGAGTAAACATCACATAAGTTTTGATCTGAACAAACAACTATGACATGTTTTGTCTTCTTTTGTTTTGCGAGCTCTGAATATATTCATATTTCAAAGTACCTGCAGTACTGTTGACCAAATAAGGACTTACATAACATGGCAATTTGCATATTTTTGCATAATTAATCTTAATATGAGACTAGAACAGCATATTCAACATGATAAACTGAGTAGCAGAGGTTTTTAAGGCATACTGACCAAAGACTGTTTACAAGGGTTGCAAATATTCAAAAAGTTACCAGTAGTTTTAAGTTTTCTTTTCAGAAGCCAAAATGGTGACATAATCTAGAGTGCTCTGATTAATTGTTGTTAATTAACTATCTTGATGAAATGCACCACTACTGAAAAGAAGTATTAAAGATGCTACCTCATCTACGGAGTTACTGGTTGATTGAAACATACGTTTTTATATTGAAGGTGATGTTAATAATGTGAGCCTCAGTGTGATTAATACTAATCTTCTTGATCAAGTAATCATATTATTATGGTTATGATTGATTATTATCAAGCAGTTGCAACCCCTTTATCAGACTCCTCCCTATCCCAGAACCCCCTAACCTAATCCCTAAAATCCCTAACCAGAAGGATTATTTAAAGAGCTTGGTTATCTATGGTAAGAGAAGAGACAGCACCCCTCCCATCGGCATAAGGGTAGGTTTTACTTTCACAGATATGTTACATGTTAAGCTACCTATAAATCAGGAGGAATAGGTTGGGGCAAGAGAGGGAAGCAGCCACTCCTCTGAGCAAGAAGCGCTATCTCTCCATACTTTACAAAAATAATCTGACAGACTTCTCACAGCATTCAATAGAGGATGACAACTGCTTTCATATCCTCTCAGATTTTTCTGGTCATAATTTAGATTCATGACATTAATTAAACCATTAGTTGATATTAAGTTAGTCTCTGAGATGCTTAAATCACTGATACCTTGCTTAATTTTGGGAAGCAGCTGAAAACATCTTCTGCTGATTAATGACAAGGAGGTTTTTGCATTTACAAATTTGGGAAAGGAATTTCTTGCTGGTTGTTTGAAGGACATAAAACACACTGAAGTTACTGCTGAACACTATACATCTGTACATAGTTACGACCGGGAATTGTTTCATGGACCATTGAGCACAAGAAATAGTTAACCAGCATAGAAAATAACCAGCCATCCCTCCATTTCTCCTCCCCACAGACATGATAATGAAGATGAACATTTGACCTTCAAAAAAGCTGCAAGTTATATATTGTAATGTATATTGTGTTAGGAGCAGTTTGTGAAGTGATAACAACTGTAAGTTTGAAACAAAAGCAAATAACTAGACAATGTACCATCAAACAAAACATGACTATCTTCACCATCCAAGTTTGGGAGAGACAGGTAAATTTACAGTAGCAGTGAATACACAGTGAAAATCTTTATTTTCAGTTTCATTTTACACTGGTTTTACAAATATTGTGAATCACATTCTGTTCAAGTAAATCTGCATTAAGTGTCTTTTCATATAGTGACTGGAATTAGGAAAGCTGCTGATATTTGCCCACACATTTTACCCTTCACTTGAGTATTTAGGTTCTACTTGCAACCACCCAAAAAAGGGACAAACATTGAAAAACTTTGTGAGGTTTCACATTTCTGCACAATTTCTTTTCAAATATCGGGAAAAGTAGAAACCTGTTTAACCAACATTTTATACAAGCACTTACATTATTTGGACAGAATATTTTAGTATATTCACTGGTACTCTAACGAACTCTTTTTTGCATTAATACATAATGATTGTTCAGTTAAACCAGTTTCAGCAATGCCTACTTGCAGATGTCACAGAAAGTAAACACTGTACAACAAAGATTTTACCCAATCACATTTTAGGTTACAGGCAGAACATTTTAGAGAGAGTACATTCTCTTGAAGTCCTCAGAATTTGTATTTGCATTAATGTGTGATGATTATTCCATCCAAAAACTAGTTTGAAACTGCCTGGGGGGGTTAAATTGTACTCACCTGAAGTTCCTTGATCTTTCTTTGCAGCTGTGCCACAAGGCTTTGTTCGTCCTCCAGTCTGCTATTCAGTTGGTTGAGATCGGCATCTCGTCTGCAGGAAACAAAAAGAAGAAAAGTGTTTCTTATTCTCTAATTCAGAGGCAGAAAAATCTTTTGGAGAAAAGATACCTTCAGTTTTCAAAGGTAAAAAGCTTATGAAGATTAATGTAAAAAATATATATATACTTTGAGAAGACTGCGGCTATGATCTTCAAATTTTTTACAGGGAGCTTCATTTCATCTGTTGGTTTTATTTTGTCCAAGTTTGCCAGTTGAAGTCTGGTATAAAAAGTTTCTGATTATCATTAATGTCACAGTGCACAGCAACTGTTTTCTTCATATCTGTTGTGCAGACCACTGATCTCTAAATTAACTGGATTGGCTGACTGGTGCTTCTCAATGCTTATTGGCCTGTCTCCTGTGAAGTCACCAGGAGTGTGGTTTCAGCCATTTTGCTTCACCAAATTTGGAATGCCAAAAGGGAACACCAATTGATAGTTTGTATCTCTACCACTACTGTTTACATCACTTCTACTTCCGTTTACATCACTTGTACTTCATTTTACATCACTACTACATCGCTTACATCACCATCCGTGAAAATCAGCCTGATACCAATTCCCTTTGCCCTCTTCATGTTCCATAGACACCAGTGTCATCCATATTCGTCCACCCAAAATTTTAGTTAACGATCACTTCAGAAAAAGGAGCTGCTCTGCCAATCCACTTAACTTATAAATTAGTGCTGGTGTAGACACCTTGGGAGAACACTGACCCTCGAATCTTTGAGTATTACATTTAAGATCTGTGGTATCCACAACAGGAAATATCATTCGTTGGTTTAATATAAAACATCTCAATTTAGTTTTGAGAATAAAAGCTGTACCACAACAAAAGTAGTGTGCTAAGTTTAAAGTCAATTTCAGCTGGCATTTAATGCGTGTGAAATGTTTCTTCATAGTGATGAGTTTGCAATATTGAACACTTTCAAATGTTGACATTTAACTGAATGAAGAAACTAAGTTTCCTTTGCTTTCTTCTTTTGAGTATAACAACAGACCAGAAACTCACTTTTTGATTGTCTCCTCCATTTCACGTTTGGCATGCTCCAACTCTTCCACTGTTTCTTGAGTCATTTTCAGGTCGCCCTCTAGTTTCCTCTTGACCTTCTCAACATCGGCACGGGCTTTCTTCTCATGCTCGAGGCCGTCTTCAAGCTGATTGTGTGCGACAGAAAGACAAAGGGATTGCTTCAATTTTATTGCAAATTATTTGAAAAATAAAAACAAGAACAGGACTGTTCGGGTGTTTACAATCCACCGGCGCAATCCTTTTGAGGTTGCATAAAAGGGAAAGAATTTCTAAAAGTCATGCCATGGATATTTGATGTATTGAATTGACTCAATTTCTGTGAAGAAAAACTGACTGTAAGATCTATGACCTTAGACCGCTTAACTGAAGCTTTCCAACATTTATGTTTTTTTCAAACTGTTCATTGGTTTAGCAGATAAAAGGTGTATAAAGTGTCCAAAATATTTAATGACATCATCATACAAGCTTTAATGATATGTGACTATAATTTGACTTGTGTGGCTGTGTTTTTTTAGCTCTGAAGGGGATGTCATGGTGATACACTACTATATACTCAGAAAATAGTATCAACTCTGACACCTTACTATTCAGTAAACAGTATCACTTCCCCACCTTACTATACTCAGTTAATAGTATCACTGTGATACCTTACCACTCTGCAAACAGTATCGCTATGATACCTTGCTACAGTAGCAGTTTGGTTACTACCACACAGTATACAGTATCATTTTGATACTTGACTACTCTCTGCAAACAGCATCTCTTTGATACCTTACGACTGTCGTCACGAGTACTACACTAGCAAGATAAAGGCATCTGACAGATGTTCCTATGTAAAAGAAGTTTAAGCACCTTTGCGCTGAGAAAGCCCTTACCTCTTCAATGTTGGCTTCAAGTTTGACCTTGACCTTGTTGAGATGGTTGACTTTGTCCTCTTCAGCTTGAAGATCCTCCATTGTTTTCTGAAAAAAGACAAAAGAAACCAAAGCTTAATAATCTATTTCTGTTGGTACTTTCGTTAATGTTGGTAACTCGACACCAATACCTGATCCTAACTGTCTTCATATAAATTGCCCCACGCTGATCTACTCCATTGAAGGGGTTTCTTTCAAAATCTTTCAATAGTTGTCATTCCTTTCCGATAAAAGCGGTCTTGTGAAATGACGTCTTGTCATAATTGGTCGACATCTGATACATATGACTATATCAGATTGTCAATTTTTTAGTCTTTTTGACGGAATTTGGAGAAGATTTAAGCTGAAACTTGAACTCAATATCACTCCAGTGTGGCCACCGTTTTTAACTACACTTAAAGTGAATTAGGTTGGTAAACTCACTTACAGAATTGGTAAGTTTAGAAAGTAATTATGCAGGGTGCAACAGAAAGTTTAAGGAAATTTCAGATTTCTAGAACTTTTGTTGAAAATTACGATTTTGTCACACATAGCCACACAATATATTGCACAGCAATGAGGTATTCTGTTGACAAAACATTACATATTAACTGACTTCTACTTTACTGCAAGAAGATGTTGTTGTAAATAACTTGAAAACTGTTTACCTGTTGAAGTTCTTCAAGAGCAGCTTTTTCTTTGTTGACTTTGGCAATGACCTCCTCTTGGGCTGAAATGTCTTCTTGTAGAGTCTTGATAGTAGCTTCCTTGGACTTCTTGTCCTCCTCAGCCTAGCAGAGAAATTTACTTCATATTGAGCACACAGCTCAGGGAGTTAATGAAAGCTTGCAAAGATATTCCCTTATTAGTTGTAACACTAGGTTGAATATCTCATACAATCTTTTGAATGTTAGGTTAGTTCAGAACTTCAAAACATGCATTATTGTTAACTCAATGAAAAAAGCCTACAAAGCTGACACAGATACAAGATCTTCATAAACTTAAGGCATTAATGAACTAAAACTGAAGATTTCCTACATGAGAGTGTTTTCCATTGGTCTTTTGAATGTTTTCATTTCTTTTTATAAACAGTCTATTGAAATAAGGAGAATAATCCATCAAGTTACTGCGCTTACACTAACTTTGTGTGGACATTTAATAAACTTAAACAAAGTGGTCCGCAGAATACTGGGCAAATATAAATAAATATGCAACTCTGCGATTATAAAAGTGGAAATTTTTTAAATGGACGTATCTTTTGTCAACACTTTTTTCATAATACATTCTTCGATATAAAGAGACTGAGGAAGGCAAGAGATCTAAAGTTTCAAAGCATTTGTTTCAAATGTCCAAAGCAATTGCAAAAAGGACAAGAAGAAACCATGTTAGAGAAGGAATATATGCAAAATGGTTATAAACAAAATGCAAGTTTCAAAAATACCTGGCTGAGGCAAAACTGCACACCAATCAAGCTATAGATAAAGTGGAATAATGCTTGGAGAAAAATTTACCGGTATATCTATCAAATGAGACATGTCTTTCACACAGCTTAAGGTTGATGCAACTTATTATTTATTACATTCATTCTCCCAGAGTCCATTTTCTTAAGTTATTCAAGTTAAAAATCAAATCATCATTTCAAACCATTGTCAGGTCATACTGTAGACAGAAATGTCATAACTCATAGTTGGTCACCACTAATTAAATATCCTGCTACTGTATATACTGTAGAACATGTAAGGCAGGTTGTCAGTATCAAAGTCGAGCCTATAAACCAATGAAATGTCTCATATGACAAAGAAGAAAAGAGCTGGCAAGACTTTCAAATATGTTTTTCTTTTTTTTTAAGTATTTTGAGGTGGTTTTGAGGAAGAACAGAAATCAGTGATAACAGCTATCAGTTGGCAAACTGGTCTAGTGCATAGCATGGTCGAGACAGATCTCATTTTGACATATACCAGATCAATGTTTCTCGCATTCCTGTTTCAAAATAAGAAATCACGCTTTTCCAAAGAACAGCAAAACAGAACCATGAGTAGAGAAATGAGATGAAAGGTGGTTGCTGTGCCAGGGTAGGTTGGCAGTACTTTTATCAGAGAGAATGTGTGGACATAAAACTTTACTACAGAAACCATCCTGAGGGTATGAAATGCTTTCAGTTTTTTTTTTGTCATCGACGAAGTTCGAAATTTAAACGAAAACTACAAGTGACGGCAAGAGACAATTTTGTCAGTCTCTTTCAGAGAGAGTCGCTATCCACAAAGAACTTTTGAGGTATTACAGTCTGTTCACATCATCAAGCATTGTGAAGGAAAACATCTTTCTTGGTACATTTTGATAAAATGAAGGATTATTAATTTTCATTCCCCTTTTTCTTCAAATCATATGGAATAGAGTATCATATGATGTCAGTTTAAAAGAACACCAGTTTCGGGAGAGCAGCTCTAAGATTATGAAAGGGTGGATGGAGATGAAGACGAAACATGTCATCTGCTTGCATATCAGATGCAGCACTAAAGAAAAAAAGGAGAGAAACAAAAAGAAAGCAACAGCAAACAAAACAGAAATTTGGAAAAAATTCCAGAAGCGTGCTCATTCACATCTTGAAACATTACCACTTCAAACGTATAACTACCACAAGGGCCTTAACAATCTTGCCAAGCTACAACCTCAATTGTATGGAAACTGCTCCCTATTAGTTATAGAGCCAACAGCGATTCAAAACTGTCGTCTAGTGGCTATGGAACATTCAGCGAGGCAGCTGGTTTAATTTTATTTCTGTCTTAAAGATGAGTAAAGCCAAAATGTTCTTTTGTCCATTAGGATCAGAAGTTACTAGTTGTTAGAGGGTTTTGTGGGTTGTTCAAGTGAACAATCCACTACTCTGTCTACATTTTAGAATTTTATTTATTTGTTTTAGTTAGTCTTTCGTACCTTTCATCTTGTTTGGCTTTTTATCTGTTCAGGAGTTCCTCTGTTGTAAAGCACCTTGGGGTTCTTTTTGACTTTTAGTGCAACATCAAATATTCTTATTACTATCATTATATTACTATGATACAATTATTAATAAATGCTATCACATTATGCTCACAATTTAATGGGCACTTGATTGATAGGCTAGTTTAAAACTTTAAACATGTTCTTCAATAGCCATAAATCTCCCCCCCCCCCAAAAAAAAAAAGAACTGACTGACCGACTGACTGATGCACAGGCAATCAAAACAAAGTGTTATGGTAAAAATTAGTTTTCACACACTAACATTTGATGCAAAGCAAAGTTAATTGTTGTGCTGGAAGACCTATCCCCAATGGACCCAAGTCTATTAGAAAACGCCCTCAATGCTTCACTTAGTTGATGGCTTAACCAATATTTTATCCTATCATCAACTTTGTAAGGATGGGCTTTATCGAAATAATGCAATTATTTGGGTTTGAAACTTCATCGGGTCCCAGCAACCTGGTTTATACGGAGAACAAATCCACCTTCACTTGGTGAGAAAGCTTAGGCCCATGTGTGTAATCATACAACAACTTGATAGGATGCGGTAGTTACCTTAGCCAAGGTAATTTCGAGGTCTTCGATGTCCTTCTTGAGTTCTCCGCACTCTTGCTCCAGCTTGCGTTTGGCGGCGCTGACGTTGGCATTGGAATCTTCCTCCTCCTCAAGGCGTTCTTGCAGTTCCTGGCAATATCAAATACATGTGAGGTGGTGGAATGTTGAAATGCCTCAAAATTTCAAAGAAAGAACACACAAAAACAAACAAAGCAGTTGAATGCATGACCTTGCTGATAGCAAATTTCTAGTGTCAGAGAAATGTTTTAAACATCACAAATTTGTACAGCAACTAATAAATGCACCACAAAATCGTGCATCCATTTCTATGTTTGACATGAGGTTTGCAGCAAAGGCATGGCTTCCCTGACCACTGACGATCAGAATTCGACCGTGCAACTCTCTGTGGGCAAATTCTTGCATTTAATTCTACCAATCGAAACAACATACATCCATTGGATCTCGTATCCGCAAAAACTTCCCCTCCCCTTGTCATCACTTTGTGTGTGTTTCCTTTCTGTGGCACTGTGTGACCTTTAACACTTCTGCTGTCCTATGCAAACACAGATAAGTAATACAGGGTTCCTTCACATTCTAGGGAGTCAATTTTCAGGACTTTCCTATGGCTCTCTCAGAACCAAATGAGGAATTTCCATGACCTTCCTCCTGACATCTTGCATGAACTTTTCAACTATAACAGCAAAAGCCAATGCAATATGGGGTGAAGAGACTAACAAACTTTGATATTACAAGTGAGGAGACATATTGACTTTAGAGTGAGAAAGTAACAATGTTGACCTTCGTGAAAATTTCAATTTTTTAAAGGTCTTCACACAGTGTCTTTGAATTTCAAAATTTCTCCATGCCTTGAAATAATTTTCTGAATTTTCATGACCTTTCCAGGTTTCCCATGACCACCAGGACTCTGGCAGTGAAACTGGCTATAAGACCAAGCGAGATAAATTATTGTGATCAAACAGCCTAGGACGAACGTGGTGTAACATAGAACTTAAATGTAATCACAAATGATTTTAAAAGAATGGAGATTTTCAGTGAATTTTACTATCAAAAGAGGCATAGTGTACCTTCACTGAAAGACTTTTTCTTTCATATTTGAACACCTCTGTGCAATTTCATTTATCCTAAAGGTCATGTCAACAGCTTGATAATTGCAAAGAAGGTTAAGATAAATGATCAATGCATGACCTTAAAACAATATTAAACTCCACTGCAAGCAAAAGAATATTTTGGCCTCAACTACAAGCTGTCCAGACACTCTGTGGTTATATCACTGCCATCTATCTACATAAGATTTTGACCTGATGGTTCAAAGAGTTACCAATGACAGGACGTACCTATACCTATTTTATCCTTGGTCTGCATCAAAGCTTATGGAAGCATGCTACAGCATCATAAAAATGACAGGATAGTTGAAGGATAATGTTCTTAGGAACATGCAATAAGCAGTAGGTAACATTTTTAAGTGCAGTACCTGCAACTGGGCCTCTAGTTCTGACTTCTGAGATGATACTTTGGAGAGGTTTTCTTCAAGCTCTGCAGCATTCTCTTGTTCCTAAAATAAGAAAATATTTAACACCTGATATCAAATCAAGTTGCCTCCAATATACCTTCATTCCCCCCCCCCATCCTAACAAAAACAAAAGACAAATATTTGCCAACTAATGATCATGTATTTATGATTTTGTTTTCTCTTTGTTTTTTGAAGAAGCAATCCAGGATAGAAGCATAATAAAATATTCAAAATGCTTCCACTTTAATCTTTCAGACAGTCTTTTTGTTTTTTAAAAATTAAAAATTAAGTCAAAATCCTTATCACTAAAACAACTTCCAGAGGGAAATCCGTGTCCGGTGGGACACGTCACAGAAATGGGCTGAAAAGAGAGTAAATGGAGACTGCAGAAATTTATGTATATTGTTCATAATTTGAAAAACCTATCGGCTAGGTTGCACAACTTCAACAGCAAAAGGAGAATAGTCTTCTTTTTATCACAGTTAGAAGTCTTGTGTGATCAGAGGTATAAAGATCAGCACAACGTTACAGTTAAAAGAATACAACAAGCTTTTACCGTTTTGTAAATGTCAATTGCAGTTTTCTCTTCCATTTCCAAAACTTAAACTGATTTGGGTTTTGTAAATGATAATGTCCATTTTGCAAAGCTGTACCACAGACGGTGTTGTAATCTGTGTTCATGTTTGTGGAAAGGCTGTGTTCATTTATACAATACGTGAGTACATACAGCAATACCACATCGCTGGCTCTCTGCCATGTGCAGCCTACAGTATATTAACCCTTACACAGCCAGTTTTCACAACTTGGACACCACCTATATGTATTCAACTACATAAAGTGGAAATGGGTATTTTACGTCATAGTACTATGTGGTTGTAAATGGAAGCTCTTCACGATACATAAAATTATGTAGGTGGCTGTGAAATGGTTAAATCATTACCACAATATCACTCCATACAAAGCAACTTTTTTCCATAGAGGCAATGAAACACAAAGGTCTAATCGTCCACAGTATGCGTTTTCAAGGGGTTAGAGAGTCATGGACCACTCTTAAATGACATGATATTTGCTTGACAATGATTGGATAAAAATGAAGTTGCTATACATCTGGACAGTTTCAAATTTTCACATAACTTTCCTTTTGTCTTCTCAATTTTTCCTGTATTCTGTGTGACATTATGTTTCTGTGATTTTTTTTTCTGTTTTCCTCAAAAGAGTAAACTCTTGTCTTTAAAATACAAGATTCCAAGATCTGATTTACAACATTTCTGGTACATGCCGTAACCTCTACATGAGGAAAAGAGAGGAGAGAAACTCACACTCTGGAGAAGGGTGACAAGTTCATTCTTTTCAGCCAGAACCGAGGCATTCTTGGCTTCCAACTCTTTCCTGTTTTCTTCCTCGACTTTGACCTTTGCGAGGGCCTTTTCTAGATCTGCGATCTTGGCTTTCATTTCATCCTCAGCACGGGCAACGTTAAGCAGAGGCTTGACCTGTGGTACATAGAAACATGAGGTCTTTTAAATGATCCTTCACACAAAAAGACATAACGCAGAAGTCATGTAGGATTAAGGGGTGAACAATCTTTTTAAATCAAGAAGTCACATTGCTACAGTTGGAATTTGTTGCAGGCCACACAGGTTGCAAGCCTGCCCTCTGATTCCTTCTCTTTATACATAGCACTCTAGTTTAGTGGAATGGATAGAAGAAAATATTTGCCAATATACTATCACAAAGTTTTACATGTATAATGTCTTTACTACTTTTCTCCCCTTTTGTTTGACTATTTTTCCTTATAATATGTAATTTGTTTTTCCACTCTTTGTCTTCCCAGCAATGGTTCTAGGACGTAAAACTTCTTCCATTCAGAGATTGTGAAGACCTCATTGAATTTTATTAAACCAATATAATTCACTAAAATAGGATTCCTTTGTAAAACTAACATTTCATTGCCATACATTAGATAAGAACTGTGCTCCAACCTGCGCTGCACATTATATCAATGACAATGAACCAACAGCTTCTGTCGGCACTACCTCATAGCTGATTGCTCTCTACAAACACGCACACTTTCCGGCACTACGAATATTTACTATGAAACCCATTTTCAGAATTTGGAAGACCTTTCCTGAAAATAAGAACTAAAACTGCATACGAAACGATTATGTATTTCCAAAAGTGCATGAGAAGCACAAGTGGAAAATTCTTTTAAGGGGTAGGTAATCAACAATTAACTGACCAATGAAAAGCAGCAGATTGCAACAAGCAAACATAACACATTGGTTTTAACTTGGAGTTGCAACCATATGGTTTCAAAAGTAAAAAGTTGTAGGGGCCAATACAGCAGCTGTCTAGATATTAGGAATATGATCATTTTGCCTTCAAAAATTAACTGACCACTGAGGAGGAGGACCAACCTTGGTGTAAAGTCTCCACCATCCCCAGTTGCGGAGCACCAAGTATTTACGGATGTTCCTCTGCAAGATCTGAAGGCCGACACGTTGCTCCAGGAGCTTCTTGAAGGTACATCTCATGATGTAACCACGGATACGGGCCTGCATGTAGGACAAGATTCTGCCCAAACGTTCATCACGCCATTCTTCCAAACGACCCAGGACACCAGCACGGAAAAAGACCTTCAAGGAAAACAGACCAAAGCCAAAGTAAAACTGATAAAATTTGACACAAAACAGAAAAATCATGATCAAAGATTAAAAACAAAATTGCGCAATGATCTTGTGGACTTTTGTATCTTGCTTGGAACTGCATTGGGCGAATGTAAAGAAATGGGGGAAACAGGTCAATATTATGTTCCCTTCTGTCAATTAAATTGCAAGTGGGTTTTCTATTGCACCCTGGACAGAGAAGGGAAATAATAAAATCTTAGCTGCTCCACTTATCAGCTGCCATTCATGCACACACTAGACAAAAGAGAAGAAACTATCATCTGAAGGAATATAACCTCCTATCTTTCTCCTTCCAGTGTCACCCACAGATTTTCAAAGAGAGGATGTCACATGTGGAGCACGTATACAATTGTGAAGCAATCACCGGGGAAGGGGAGTCGGCCCCACCTCTGGAAACTTTGAAGACTGAGATGCTAAATACTGTAACTGGTGCCTCTTTGAGACAATTTCTTGTTCTGTATGAAGTGGCAGTTGCCTACTGTCAAATGTTTTTCTGCTGAGCAGAGATTTTGTGTGGGGGACTCACATTTAGAGGACGGTCAAAAATGCTGGGGTGACAATTTTTACTAGGAGGGAGCACAACTCCCCTTGAAGCCGCCCTGGAAAGCACTGACTTTTGTAGCCATATGTGACAGATCGTGCTCCTCCTGTTGGGTATACAATTTCCCACCACATGATAGCAGAATTCTAAGGTTTATGTCCCATTTAGCAGCACATTACTGACCAGCATTCACCTCTGAAATTGCTAATTGTATAAATTTTTTCTTTTTTAAATTGCTTTGGGGAACTCTGTCTCTTTCCAGAGTCACACAAAATCAATTGTCGCAGACACCGTTCAAAGAACCCACCTTGGTGAAACCCATTCGGTATTCACTGGAATCGAGATCCAGGTTTTGCAAGAGCAAATCTGCAGCTTTGCGGCTGTCCATGAAACCTTGAGGAACAGCGCTTGGAGCCAAGATGGAGTATCTGGAGGAAGAAGTCAACAAAGGGGTGAAAATGTAATAATCGAGTTAACTCTAAGACTTCCAGGGCCAATGGTGGTATAGAGGTCATGCACATGACATTTGTGACAAGTGAATACAATTACCGTGGACCTCGAGAGACTTCACATACAACGTCGAGCGAGACGATCAAAATGACAAGTTTACCAAAAAAAACTTCACCTGAGAATCCATGAATGTGTTGGGTCACTCAGATCGTTCTCCTTTGTTTAACACTGTTATAAATATCATCAAGAACAGCGTGAAGTGCAAAGCGATCACCGGGGAGGGGTTTGAGTGGAGAGGGTTCACCTCATCCCCAGACATTTTTGATGATTGAGATGCTAAATGGTGCAAAATAGTGACACTTAGAGATGATTTCTAACTCTGCTCCAAATAGCAGCAGTCTCTTGCTCATTTTTTTTTTTGGCCGAGTGACCATCGAAGGACCAAATGGGTCAACAGGGTGTTCACATATCTGCAAGACATATCCCCTTGAAGGACCAAACGATTAACTGAAAAGTAGTGAACTATGTCAACCTATTCCCCAAGTTACCTTGGTATGAGAAGGGAAAATGGAGGGATCACCAAACTTTGTTTGAATCCATTGCAAATGGTTCAGTGGGGGAATTTCTTACTGAAGGCAGATGCGGTGTTGAAAATAATTCAGAGAAGAGGCTAACTGATGGATGGAACTGGGGTGGGAGAATAAAGGGGGAAAGTATCCTCTGCTTGAGCTCACTGAACCACATTACATTGGGCGTAACTTGCAGCAGAAACAGATATCTACCAAAGCACCACTTCATGTGCAGAGAATGGGGGGTGGCAGAATGTATCAAATGGATAACTTATGGATGGGGGGGAGAGAGGAATAATAGACAGAAACTAACCTTTGCTTGAACTCATTGAACCCAATTCTGTTGGGGAATCCTTTGCGGCAAATACGGATACCTTCCAAGACACCATTACAGGCCAACTGGTGAAGGACTAGATGAGAGTCAATAACGCCAGGTTTCTTGTTTTCATTGGGAATGATGCAACGGACGAAATGGGGTTTGGTGTTACCCAGCGTGGTCATCAGACGATTCAATTGTTCCTGTTGTGACAATAGATTAGGTTAATTCTCTTCGAAAAATTTAAAAGAAAAAATTCAGTTTGCAAAGGAAGGGAAAAAAAACCTTTGTGTAAGCTTTGATGGAGACAAAAATCAATCAACAAAATGACAGAAAATGGAAGCTAAAGTAAATAATTTTTTTTACACAACACAAAGACTCAAACAACTCTTCTAATTACAAACAGTTCCTGTACCTTTTAGGAAACTAAGATGTCGTGATTTTCTCAAGACTTTTTTATGATCTTTACATGACTATTTACTTACTCAATTTGATCAGTGAATAATGGCACAATAATCATGATAGAAAGTAATTTTTATAGCTTGTAAAAATGTTTGAGGCCTGTTTTAAATTTCATGATTTTTCCATGACTTCTGTCATTTTTACCAGGCTTTTCCAGGCAAGGTGAAAATGAAATTTCATAACTGTTTCCATGACTTTTCCAGATAGCAAATTTTATTTTGTCAAAACAAAATTCTTCCAGCATTTTTGGCATTCATATTGCATCTGATGCACAGATATCCTATTTCTGTTTTTCTCATCGTAAATTGTCTTCTCTTCAGATAAGCAATGTGGTAACGTTTCTTAAACTTCCCTTTATATATACACATGATGTATGTATTTTTTTTTAGTAATGGGCCAATTTTTTACACTCTGATGTCAATTTCTAAATCAGCTAATTTTTTTGTGGTAGTCTCTGGTTCTGTTCAGTTTTCCCTTATAAAGTGAAAACAAATTTTTGAAGATTTTTATAAACACATTCCATTCCAAGAACTGTAACCATCAGAAATTTGGAAATCTGCCAAAAGAACGGAATGAGTTTACTCTGACAGATTTGTTTGTATCCGAAGAGAAGATCAAAAAATCCCACACACTTCTCATCCATATAACAATAATTATCCACATAAATGTATGCCAAAAGAAAAAATAAAGAAGCACCCACTGCATCCATAAATATGATACAGATGTAAGCGAGGCAATAAAGACACGCTCATGTTTGCAAAATTCATCCATCGTATTTCTCAAGTGATGGCAATGTTATATAGTAAGGCTTCCAAGATGTAACTAGCAGACATTCAACTCCTTTATTTTATGTGGAAACAAATTGCAACTTTTCAGCGAACTCTCACCATCAATGGAGTTTATTTCATGAATCATCTCACTGAAATGAAGAGGACATTGTCATCCGCATATCTGTAAAACAGGAATATCAGTTTTCCTTACAGATTTCTAATTGCAGGACACCCTGTGTTGAAAGTGTTGAAAGTACCAGGACACTTGGTGTTGCTCAATGTCCTATTTTTCTTTTTTTTTAAGGCAGTGTATTTTTGTCACAGAGGCAGGACAAGGTCTAAAGTTGGAGTAAATGATCGCTGAGAGATACGTGGGATGGATTTCCAAACATGATGCTGCATTATGGGTAATAAAATAAAAAGAATTGCTGGTTAAACTACTGAATATGTTCTATCATGATTTAATTTGACCTTGCAGGAGTAAGTCAGATTATCTGGTGGCTGTAAGTCAGGTTATAATCTTGTGCCAGTGAGGCTGAATGACGAAAGAATCGCCGCGTCATGCATACAGCACTCGGCAGGCAAAGTGAATAATTAAAAAAAAATTGAAATGATGAAAAGCTAGTGATGCTTCAAGAAAGGAAAAATAAAAAGTTTTTTTTAGTGACGAGGACAGTTGTTTGTGAATGTCCTTAGCTAAGATTCTGTTGTCAGGAGAGAAAGCAATGATTTATGCAATATATCTACTTCAAATAAATGAAAAAAAAAAGCTGAACATTCTGCAGGAAAACTTTAACATCTTGTGCTGAGTCATAAATTGTTTGTTTTTCATAAACCATTTCACAAACAAGCAGTCAGTACAATAGTTGGATGAGCACATGCAAATTCTTGGGTAGAATTTGTCACAGCTAGAGCCATCAGGCATGGGACCAATCAAGTTTTAATAGATTGGTCAAAGATTACAAGAAAAGGAATATTTGTTGGTCAAAGGGTTGCAAGCCTTTTCTCCATGCAAATTTATCTCACTTATACTCAGAAAGTTTAGCAGGAAAAGAGTTAGATGAACAGAACAAGCAGCAAAGTACATATGTCTGGCTAGACAGAGAATTCATGTTTAATATTTCACAGAGGGACCCCCAAATCTTGTGTTTCCAAGAGTGAAGCAATTCCATGACGTAAAGTTTAAATACGTTTTTTTAATCCCTCATACATACCCACTTAGTGAGAGGATCGCAAAGAAAACAAAGAATTCAACTCACACTTGCCAACTTTCAAAATGTTCACCTTATTCAAATGACATCATCTGAACACAACTCCATTTGATAATTGTTTTGATGGATAAGAAAACTATCCTGGGCTAATGCTAAACATTCATTTACAATTCTGCATTGAGTTGAGTTGAACAGATTCTAAAAGCTTCTAAATCGAATTGTACATTTCTGTTCTTGTTCTTCACTTTTTTAAACCCTCAGGATGAAGAAAACTTTTAGGAACTAAGAGGGAGATCACAAACCTAGAGAGGAAAATTATCACCGATGCTTCCAAACTTCTGTGGGTATGGAAGAAGCCTCATGGTTTGACCCAAGGTCCCCCAAACTTCTTTATCTCAAATAAATTTTCTTTCCGTGGAAACAAATTCTAACGACAACAGAATCATCATCTCAAAGTTGATATTACAGATGAGAGAGAATTCAAAATTTATGGGTTCTTTTGCCATGAGCGAAGAAAGACTGAGAAAATGTGGTGAGTAATGCATGCAAGGCCCTTTCATGCAGACTTAATGGAATAAACACACACACACAGTCACGATGAGCTTGCAAGTCTACATTTATTACTGATATATTGTTGATGTGGAAGTTCCAATTCAGGATTATGTCTGCTGTTACAGATTGTGCACATTTCCTATACTTGCCTTGCTTCTTCATTCTATTTACAATCAAATCTTGAAAAATTCAGAACAGAGAGTGATTATCTTCAAATTTATACCACACAAAAAGTCTTTTATGTCCAACTTCTTTCCAACAGACAAAAAAAAAAAGGACAGCTTCTTGAAAATATATATGAGTCAGGCTGATATTAACGAATGAAATGTTCTGAAAGTTTACATGTTGCATGAAAGATTGGAGGATGAATGTATGCTTCCAAAGTTTCATTTCTTAGTAGGTGGAGGGCTTTGCAAATAACATCTAAACCCAAGGAAAGGGGGGGGGGAATGTACAGAATTTTTACTGCAGACACAACGACGATACCCAGATCAATGGCCACGGTGTAAAAAAAGGAACTTAGCATTGTCTACCATTTTGTAAGTACTATAATGTTATAGGGTGAGGCAGAACTGATTTTGTTATCGTAGACTTGCAAGATCATATCTGTTTGATGGCAGTTTTAAGACAGCACGAAGAGCAAAACGAAAACAAGAAAAAAAAAAACTAATCAAGAAAGGAAAAAACAAAAGTTTCGGCATTCCAAACTGTGATTAAAGCAAAAGCATGCATAGCTTAGGTTCATGCCAACCCTGTGACCGCCGCTTATTGTCTTGATCTTCTTTTGTTTCCCAGGCAATCCAGCTACAGGTATACGAGGAGAAAGTAACGATAAACAATCAAAATGCAGGTCAGAGGTTAACAGGTCAGAGGCTACAGGTCACAGCTACTACAGCGGTTCTCGCAAACCGCCGAGAGGGGTCTGATTTTGCCAGAGGTCTTCATCCACTTGCCTGGCTCCTTTAAACTGAGATTTTCAAGACAACAGTTTGAGGGAGATCAGGTAGATTTTAATGCGGGGTGAGTTTTGAAAGGGTCATGCAACTGTCCGATCCAAGGGATCTGATTAAAGTTTCTCTCGCTGTCAAAAAAAGCAAAGGGCCTGAGTAAAATGATGAATTCAGCCATTTTGAAAAATATTTTTTGAAAATAAGGCACATACAGCTGTGATGGCTCGAGCAAGCAATTTTTGTGTTTAAATCCATGCAGAGAGTCATCGCATGTGAGAAAAATGTAGATTACAGAAGAGGGGAAAGAAAAAAAAATCAATTTTGCAAATTTGAAGTCGTTTCGCTCTTTTCTCAAAATGCAACAGCTGTGGTAAGTTTGGGACAAGCAGTAAATATTTGATGGGATTTATTTGAGGTTTGATGCAGGTTGATGGAATCTTATCGTTCACTTCCATGAAAAAGTTTAACATAACAACAAGCAAAGCTACTTTGCTTTCATCAGAAAGCTAGAACTCAAAAAGGTGACCAAAAAGGTCAAAAGGCAAAAGTTCGATTGTGCAGAAATTATCGTGCCGAGCAAACTCATGTATTTTTGTATTTTTTTTTTGGTCTTCAAAGTCATCAAGAATTGCTGTTAATTTTTATTTGCATTTGTATCTAGCTTCATACCTTGTTTTTGTTTTTTTTCTTTTCTCGTCAAAAGTTAGCTTGATATTTTTTCTTTTTAATCAACAGCCGAGCGGCATGCTGGCAGGGTGGAAAATCTTATTTCGGGAGTGGATGGGGCTGAATGGCTACAGGGAAGCATCTGTGCTAAAGAAAGCAAGAGAGGTGTGCGAAGAGAGTGGATGTTATAGGAGAGAGCTTAGGCTGGTTAGGATAGGCAGAGTTGATGCTTCTTACTCTGTGGAGAGCTGACACGGTCTGGAAGGAGCCTCCCTTCTTCTTTTTACCAACGGTAGCTTTGGTAATAATAAAAAAAATGTCACTGATCATGAAACAATTCCTCCACCGATAACATTTCTAAAAGCAATAAATGACAAAAGCGCATTGCACAAACACATCTTCAGAGATCCAAATGTGATTTTCTGTCTTGAATCTCCATGAAAAAAAAATTTCATGTAGAAGAAATGAATATAACAGAAAAAATTCCCAAAGGGTCCATCCCTAAAACACTCCTATGAACTTCTCATTGACAACATGTTCGAACTTCCCATGCAATAGAATTACTAGCAAATGCATGTACGCAAATTAAGGGCGCGAACGATATTATATAATTGACCATAATCTCTGTGACTTGTGACGTATTCGACGCCCAAATCTGATTCACATTAAGTAACCTGGTTATCTTAGATAATGAGTAATTGGATGATTTATTGCCCGTTTTTAGACAGAATTACTTTTGAATCCTTCTCGCTCAGTAAAGATCAAGTTTTCCTTATCTTTGACCTATTGCTCACAGCAGCCCAAGCTGTGCGATGTGGTCTTTCCATGAAGAAATTCCTCTTCTCATGTATACAATTGACCCATTCGGTCTCATGATAGCCACATTTGGGTTCTGTACGAAATTCTTTAGGGCAATCTGGTCGGTTGTTGTGAATCAGGGTTGGGTGTCCACTAAGTCATGAATCACAGAGATCACAGTCAATGAAACCTATGGCCATGCCCTTCATAGTGCATGCATAGTGTTAGAAACTCTGCTAGGTGGGAAGTTTGAACATGTCCTATTGCCTACGAAAATTATATTTCAAAACGTCAACAGTATGAACAAAAATTATTTGGAATGCCTTAAATAAGTCAGAAGACAAGTTCCTTGCCCAGAATTCCCTTTTGATTTCCACCTTAAGGTTGCCTGATGACCTCAAAACATTATTTACCCCCCCCCCCCATGCTAGGGGTTGCAGCTTCAGTGCATGATAAAACAACAAAGACTTTCCCAAGGTTCGTTCACTTTTCTGAGGATAAAAATAAAGCACTATTCAAGGCAGAACTTTTCTTTTTCAAGGACATCAAACCACTTTCAAAACACTCCGGAAATATCTTCTTAAATTCTTAAGCAACAACTGAGATTGGCAGGAATAAAACTGGTGCTGGTTCTGAACATTTGTTCAAGATAATAATTAATCAATCTACAGTAATACTTCAAATTAGTAATATTCAAGCTCTTTTTGAGCACTTTGATGCAAAAGAACAAAATTCAAACACTTTCAAGGCCAAGAAAATGACAAGTACTTTGGAGGTTTTCAAAGCCCCGCACGGACCCTATTACCGCTACCGATCTGAAGAGTAATGGCAAAGCCTGACCCATCCTCTCCATTATGTTTTCTACCCATGTGTAATGGTATACCGAAACAAGACTAATGTTGTTCAGAACCGAATCATAAACTACACTACTAGACCCCCTGCGAAAGATATTGTTAAGTCGATGGACCCCAAACCTAAAAGAAAAAAAAATATTCGGAAATTGGAGCTTACATCCACCCTTGTCTTCAAAGAGGAGGGCCAAGAGTGCTTCGGTAGATTTCTTGAAGAGTTCGACCACAGCCTCGTTAAGAGGATCCTTGTTTTTGTCCAACCAATTGTCAACATTGTAAGGTACCTGTAGGAGGATGGACACCAAACAAAAAAGAGAGAAAAAAAAAAATCAGAAACCAGTTTTCTCTGTCTGGATCTGCACTGAGAAGCATCCTGCCAAGCTTTTTTGACCTCCAGCTTTCTCAAAGGGCTATTAGACACGTTTTCAAAAACATCCCAGACGATGTAGCAATGCAAATCCTTCAAGGAGTAAATGATGCGGCTCTGCCTACATATGTCAGAATTAGGTGTCAAAACATCATCTAACCAGGTTGTGTCGTCTGCAGTGATTGCAGATCAAAACAACTGAATCATGAAATGAGTACTCAATGTGGAATACAAGCTTCTTTTTCCTCAAAGTTAGCCTGAGACTCTGTCTGCAATGATGCGAGTAATGTTTGTTTTGTAATAAACAAAGAAAGAAAAACAAAATGAACGAGCTCTCAGGAGAATAGGAGGCTAGGAAAGAACATTTGTTTTGATCAGTGTGTAGAGCACACGATCTTCTGGCCCTGAGGAGAAAACCACCCCATCTGCCTGTTTTTTGATGTTAACTCTGGTTACAAGTTCCTGCGCATACATTCATTCTTGAGTGACAGACAAAAATATCTTCATAGATGCTGAACAAAGAAGCAGCGAACAAAATATGATCAAACAGATTTGCTTCTACACAAGAAAATAAAAAGCACTGGCCATTGAGGATGATGTGTTTACAGTCATAGAGTGGTTGGTCAATGTAATTAGGTGCACCCAGGGATGAAACCTAGGTTGCCAGTGCTTGATTGCTGAAATTCGTGCCATCAAGAAGTTTTAATTATAAATCCTTCACTAAATTGCAAAAGGATCACTCTTGCATAGGCTGGTCTTACCATCATGGTGACAAAACAATATCTCACTTATAATTTTGACTGTAGAACTACTGCAGAAAAAAGTCTGCAAGTAAACCACTTGCTGTCTACAAAAGTGTCACCAAGTCAAGTTTTTTTTTTGTAACAAAAACATTTAAACAATAACAAGAAAGGAATCTCTTTGGAGAGATTTACTTACGGTGCCAGCATAATGATGGATCTCCATGTGAATTTCATGAGCATGTGCCCTCTTGGTGGCGATGCTGGGCTTGCTGAAGTTGGGAGATTTGCCATCGTGCTCACTCACCAACTTGTTCAAGAAGGTCATGTCCGTTGCCTTGGGAACGATACATTCTTCCTCCAGGACAGCGAAGATACCCATCGGCTGCAGGATAGCAGAGATGACGAGAAAAATTTACCAAGGTATAGAGCAAACATTTTCCCGGTGATAACACCATGTCAGCAATGCCTGGCTGACGGGTGTCAGTGTACACCATAGAAGTAGATAAAACTAGAATGACTTAAGAAGTTAATGTAACTGAATTGATGTCACACACAAATCTCACAAAGTGAAATTTTTTTTTTCGGGGGGTGAATTCCTTATGATGCATGACATTCTCTGCTCTAACAGCAAGTGATGAGTACTTGGTATATTCTTTCTGTGTTTATTCAATTGTAGTAAACACCGGGACGAAAATGCTGAAAAAGTCCCAAATGGGCATTCTTCTGTTAATAGGAAACAGGAGGAACATTCTAAAATGACCTTCTTTTCAATCTGACATGAAATAATTCCATCTCTGTATGAAAATACACGAGAATATTTAAGGGAGTTCTACTTCTAGAGGAAGGTTTAAAAGCTTTTTGTTACCATTTAAAGCTATCAGGAATATGTAAAGTGTTTGCGAGAATACCTGGACTGTTTCAAGTTGCATTTTAGTTCAGAAGGAAAACAATCAAGAGGAATGTAAAATCCTCAGCAAAAAGCACTTACACAAAACCCCAAAATTACCTTTCTGTAAAATTTCTTCAAGATTGTGAAAAGGTATCAGCTGTTCGTATTTACACAAAATTTCTCTTTCAAGGTTACATGAGAGAACTTTGAAGGAAGAGGGTGGAGATAAGGATAACAGAGGGCCAAAGATGATTCTGGACTTACCCCCTCAATCAGATTGATGCAAGCCTGTAAATCCAGACCAAAATCAATAAACTCCCACTGGATGCCCTCTCGTTTGTACTCCTCTTGTTCAAGGATGAACATGTGATGGTTGAAGAACTGTTGCAACTTCTCGTTGGTCAGGTTGATACAGATCTGTTCGAAACTGTTGAACTGCACCAAAGAAAACAGTAAAGAAGTAATTAAAAAATACCCAAAACATGGAATACGTGGCATGGTCGACTACGTCCTGACTTAAAACTTCCAAACTTTGTAAGAAGAACACCTAAACAAATTTCAGAAGGGATGTACATTGGTATGAAAGGGGTAATTGTGGGACTACCTTTATCAATCGGCCACAAAGGAGACTGTCTGGGTTTCGTGAGGTACATTCACATCCGATACCCGATTGGGGCATTCTACCGATGGACTATTTGCCATTCACAGAGAGGATAAACAATATTTCATACTACTGGCTTAAAATGTCCCCAATCTTTCTATTTTCTTCCAAACTTTAATCTACTACCAGCTTATAAAAAAAATAAAAGGAGGGTGGTTTTTAAACAAATAAATACATCTGTGACTGACCAACAGCCATGAAATACAGGGATTTCAGCTCTCATTTCACTCTGTAAATTACACTTCATCAAAGAACGTCTGTCATGCAATTGTCGTCCAGTATCTTTTGTGCGACATTACAAAATGCTAGGGAAAGTCAGAAAGTGTCTCTAAGGTCAGACATGCTACCAGGAAGTGGTTTTGGAAAAAAAAAAAAAAAAAGCAGGGAAAATTACTGGCAGACTTAAGTTTTGCCAACAGCAGTCCTCACCAAACAACTCTGCTCTTAAACATCCATTTTATTAACATGTTAAAAATGAATACACAGGTTTTTAAAGGTTTCCAAGAGTCAAACTATGGGTTTTCAAAGGATGTTTTCATGAAATTTTTTTCCCAGCACAAAAAGGAAAAAGACAGGAAATTCAAATTTCGACTTTCAGACTTCTGAGAAAACTTCAGCATTCATATCACTTTGCAGGACCAAAGTTTTTCAGCTTCCAAAAAATTTAAACAGTGTATTAAACTTTTCCTTTGCAGAAGACAAATATGGCGATGTATCCATTTTCTCAGGGATGCAACATTCTTGAGAAGGAACGAGATACAAAGATTGACCAGCGTTTGGTTTATGACTCGCAGTAAATATTCATTGCTCTCATCATGGAAAAAAAAACAGGATTTTTGGAGAAAGTAATCACTAGAAATCTTGCAAAAATGTGTGATGAACAAATTTGTACTTTATATAAATATTTTCAAATAATGAATGGGAAGGAGAATATACATACTCAAAAGGAAAAGACTTTGCATACCTCAAAAATTTCAAAACCAGCAATGTCCAGTACACCGATGAAGTAGTTCTTTGTTGCCTTGGTATCCAGATTCTTGTTCACAATGCTAACCATCCAGGAGAACATTCGATTGTATATGGCCTTGCACAGGGCACCCACAGAGAAAACAACCTAAGGAAGGAGGGGGGTATATCAAACAAATATTGTAGAACATGATGTAAAAATGAGCAACAGAGTATGAGGAGGGCAGTACACTGAATAAGGAATATTTGTTAGCTACCATTCACATATACTACAGTTTATTCACACCTTTACTGAAAATGGAAATAATAACAAAATATTCAATTCTGTTACGTTCCATTAATTCCAAAATGGACTTCATTCACTCTCATTATTATCCCCATACTGGCACCATGTTCTTGGTAGGACCTCCCATGCTGTGACCATGGACTTCATGTTCTCAGTGCGACCTTCCATACCCGTACCATGGGCGCCATTTTTCTAGTCAGAACCCTCATGCACCCAGTATGGGCGTCAAAATCATACGACACCCCATACTCTCCAACCATGGGCTTCAAGTTCTCCCTAAGACAATCTACACCCCCAACTTGTGCATCATGTTCTCAGTAGAGCCCCCACATGCCTACCATGAGCTTCATGAACCCTCCATACCTCCACTATGGGCTTCATGTTCTTGGTAGGATTCTCTACACAAACTCCCACTATGAGCTTCAGTTCTCAGTAGGGCCCTCAATACACCCATCAAGGGCTTCAAGTTCTTGGTAGCATGCAGGACCCCTTTACCCCCAACATGGGCTTCATGGCGGGAGAAGGGGTTCATCATTTCACAACCCTGTAGCTGATGGTCATAGCTGCACTTCTTGGAAAGACAACCCCAACTGAGGATTCTGATCAGACCGAATGAGAGGCAAGAATCCCGACAAGATATATTTAGAGGGAAAGAGAAAGTGATAGATGTAAAGACATACCTGGGCCTTGTTACGACCTTGTTGCACATATTCACTGCCGACCTTGATACGTGGGCGAAGAAGATTTTTAACCAGTTCACCTCCATTGACACCAAACAAATAAGCAACTTTGTCGGCAACTGAAAAGGGAAGAAGAGCATTTACAGGAAAAATGAAAAAAGTCCCAATAGGTTTTAAAAAAAAGAAATACATCGTGAGCAGTGATTAAAGGAGGATTAAATAGCACCAAAGGATTGCAAAAAATCAAAGTTGACGTGAGTGGACCTTGACAAGAGCTATGCATGTAATTGGATGACACTTGTTAAAATTAGATTCATTGTCCTTCGTCCTTCTATGTGAAGTTCAGTTATCCTAGTATTAAAACTGTTCAACTTTCCAAGTGACATACAATATAACAAACTGATCCTTATTGGGATCAGCCCACAGTGTATGTCAGATGAGACATGCCACTGACACTCCACTAAAAAGACTTACAGTGCATGCGTATGTATATCAAACCGATTCTCACTGTCTGTGCAAAAACAAAAAAAGGGGACTGTGAAGGAGGCAAAAGTTTTGAACCACTATTAGTGGTTCAAAACTAAATTAAATTTACCATCGACGGTATTCAGGGTTCTCATCATTTTACCGAAGGATCCATTCAGATCAACCTGGATATGTCAGGAAAGGTTTGGCTACCGAGAACAGGAATGATTGAGAAATTGCAGACTGAGCAATTGACATTGATGGCAGATTATACACTGTACAGAGATGTTTTTGAGGGAAGTTAATTCATATGAAACTGAAAAATTATTATTATTGTTTGGTACAGTTCAAATTGGAATATGAAATGAACACAGGATCAAATTCAATACTGGTGCCCCTGTAAATATCAGATATCCATTTACCAAAATTCCAATCTGGCATTTCTGAAGAAAAAAAAAATCCCCCACTACTTGCATTTAATGTAATGTATTGTAAATGTACAGTAAATGACACTCGATATAGAGTGCTACACAACCGAAGGTTTCCTGAGGTGCTTTACAAAAAGGACAACATAACTATGCAATATATAATATCTCATCATAGCTGTCCTTTGCATATTAATTCTAGCTTGCCTACTACACTGAGCTGAACTAGCATAGCAAGAAAAAACAAATCCAAGGTATTGCTCTGTTCAGCATAAGAGAGACAAAGCCTATGGTAAGCCACTTTGACTGCTTCATACATTTCCAAACTATCTGGAAGCCATTTTGAAAGAAAGGAAAAGACAATTATATCGAAGCAGCTGAAACGCAACGCTTTACAAGTAGAGAGAACTAAACCCACAGCAGTTTTTCAGAATTCAGATGTTGACTTCTCTAGAACTCTCAATAGACTTGTACCACAGAGGACATGGACATATATACAAAAGGCAAGTGGCTTCTGATAAAAATCGCTCCAAAACAGAAAAAAATTCATCTAGGTATTTTCCTAAACATACTAATTTTTGGAAAAAAAAGTTTACTGTACGACATGTCCCAGGTTTGGCCTAGCAGCCGACGTCTCATGTTTCCTATCTTCGAAACCCACCATTTTACACCTTCTGTGAACAGCCATTCTGTGAACTCTTGTTCACCACACAGAGCAAGGGGACGCAGCTTTTTCTAATTTTACTCACTATCTGGAGTTTCGATGTCAGCCTGCTCATCACGAGGGTTTTGCTTCCATTCGATGTTGCCAAAGATCATAACACCTGAAGTCAACTTGTAAAGAGCCTTCTTCTCAGAGTCTTCAAATCCCAGCACAGTCAGGGCATCCTGAGTGGGAAGCAAATGACAAATTACAGATTTTGCTTCTGGACCTACAGACACAAACCCTATACCCGATATGTTCTCATCCTGTGCTTGGTTAGAAGAAATCGACAGTGAACAAGAGTGAAACTGCATACAAAGTCCAGGAAATTCTTCTCCCTTTATCGATGAAAACGAAACCTTCAATAGCATGTTCTGTTCAGAAACTATAGAGTTTTAAACAAATATCAATGTTTAAGTGGCACATTGCACTTAAATGTGTAAAGCTGTGATGGCAAGATTGCTTTATAATCTCAACTGGCTTAAAAGAAACATTACCATTTGTGACCTTTTTTTAAGGTAGACAATTTTGAGGTCAATGTACAGCATACTAAGCAAGATTCACCTTTTTTGCTGATGTCAAATTTTAAGGTCTAATACAAACTCCCATTGCAAAGGACAACAGAGGCTATTTGCAGTAATTTTCTGGTATTACACAACATTTTGTAACCTTGAGGCAAGTGAAAATCTTTCTTGAAAGGGAGCAGTCCTTCTTGAGCAATGACCAAGTCAGTTTGGAGTAGCTGCAGTGAAAAATTATATGCTCTTTTATTTAAGAACTCCTTTTGATAACTTTTTTCACTGTCGTTTGCCTTTAATTATTATATTGGTCTATTTCATTTTTGACATCCCATTTACACCAAAACTACTAAAATTTCTCAGAAAATCATCAGGTTTTGCTGTAAATTTGTTCACATTGTATTGCAATCCTTGGTCACTGGAGACTGTGCCCCAACTCTGAACGTTGTCTGACATCCAGGTTAATATAAAATATTATCCCCCTTTCAGTAGAAATCTTCTTATTTTTTCATACTATGTGAATATAAGTAGTCTTTCTATCAGACACTTGTCCCATAGGAATGCTTCACAACTCTCTTCCATGACAGCTGCTGTATCATGAACGGAGTTGTTGAACATTGTCAATATCACCAGTTATGTAAACAGTTTGCACAGTGCTAAACAGCATGATGAATCAAAGCTGCTAAAAATCCTGTTTTCACACTGAATTGCTCAGAAAATCTTCTCAATTCAAACTTTTTTTTCTAAGATCCTTTGCCATTACATGGAGTACAGCTCAAGGGAACATATTGGCATTTGATGTCTATTATTATTGTTTGATACCATAGTGGAATAGAATCACGGGTGGTGATAAATATGACCTATTGTGATGAGGTTGCTGACAAGATGTACCACACATATCCTTTGTCTTTAATAGTGTGGTATGAAAAACTGGATTTTAGCACCTTCTTTTCACCATTTAGATCAAACAGTTGCAACTCTGAGCAAAAGAGGTTTTTTTTTTCTTTATGTTTTGTTCCAGTGGATGGATTCCGCCGGTGGGAATGACTTGGAACTTACGTCTGTGATTTTCATTTCTTCATCGTCCTTGATGTTGTCGATGTCGATGGTACCCTGAGAGACGTTGTGGAAGTCTTTGGGATTAGTGGAGATCAACAATTCCTCTGAAACGATGACATAGAAAAATGACAAAAAAAAAAGAAAAATGGATCAAGGATGCTTCATATCGATGAGGATCAGAGGATTCTATATCCAGGGTCAACGTGTTACTGCAGCAAAGATTTGGACTTGTTCTTGAAGGTGGTCATCACTTAAGTTTTAGGAATTGGATATTAAAAAATGGAGTCAGTGGTCAGGGAAAAAAATTTCCTGCATCCTAAAGGGCATCTGCAAACAAAGAATGCCACTGCTATCAATTTCCCCTTCCCATCTCAGACCAGGGTACCATGAATTTGATGACAACAGGGCAGGGTCGTATATAAACTACATTGAGTGAAGACCATACTGTCATATATAGAGTATACAGTAGGATATTTATTCAGTCAATTCATGTAAAAACAGAATTGGAAACTGGTTACAAGTGTGTTAAAACAGTTGAAACAAAAATGAACGACATGTGGAAGTAGAACCATATTCTATAACCAAATACGATAGATATGAAACAGTGTTTGCTGCACTGATTTTGTGAACATGCTGCATGAGCTATATAAAGCTAACTGGTTGCTGGTCAAGGGCTAATTTGTTGAAATTGTAGGAGAAAATCTCTAAATTCTGTGCAAATCTTGTTTGGACTTGACTATACAGTAATAATGTTTCATTCCTGTGTATGATTGCTGACAGTTTAAAACCTTGAAAATAGCTGTCTCACACTACTATAGCTACTGCAAGTCTGCGATCAGATTGTAATGCACTAAGCAGTACGGTCTTTGGCTGGAACAGTCTCTGCTAATGAGTTTTATTCAATAATATTATCAGTATTATGCAGTAGGCCCACAGTTTTGGGCCTTAAAAGGCCTGGGCCAAGCCATTTTCAGAGACCTTGGGGGTATATTGGGTCAAAATTTTCATGTGGTAATCATGCCAACCTTTGGTGTCACTGCAATTAGTTTTAGACAGGCTTCCTCCCCTCTTTGACAAATATTTGGCTATGCCCCGAGTATAATGTACCATGTTTGCTGTACATTGTATGGCTTCTCTGCAATAAAGCAAACATACTGAGGATTTCTTGAAAAAGAAGTTTCTTGCAACTCAGTTTAGGGCAGTCTGCATTTTATACACAAATTTTTACAATCACATTAATGCACTGTGTGAGTTCTAAATGTTACGGCTTTTGAAACTAAGTTTTATGTAATTTTTTTTTTTCATTTTCTTTTTCCAGGTAGTTTCCTGCGATAAGTCAAAGCACTGTGAGGTACTCATTATCAACACTCACGTGTAAATTCAGGTCCCATGGCCCCAGAGGTAAGTTGGTAGAAAATATGGTATGAACGCTCTCCCGGTGCTTGACGGATCACACGAGACTTTTCCAACAGGTCTGTCAAACAACGAAGAAAAAAAAAATATTCATTTTTAGTTATGTCCAATTTATGCCATTTTGGTGTCAGTTTTAACATCGATAACTTTCTAGGTGTCTATGGTTTGGTTGTTGAATTTACATCAGGGTTCCTGAACTTTCTAGGGAATCAACTTTTATGACATTTCCATTTACTTTCACCATTATCATCAAAACAAAGACTTTCCATGATCTTCTTCCTCATGTCTTGCAGAAATTTCAACTATATCAGCAAAAGCCAAAGCAATATGAGGTAAAGAGAATAGTATACTTTGATATTAAGAGCGAGAATACATTCTGAAATATTTGGAGTAGGAAAGGATCAATGTTACTTTGCTGCAAAAACTTAAATGACTTTTACAGCACTCTATACAATTTCCCTGAATTTCAAATGAGTCAAACAAATAAACAAATAACACATTTACTCACAAGTCTCGATATCAGCTCCGGCCAGTTTTCCGGTGGCACCAAAGTGAATACGGATGAATTTACCCTGTTTTACCATCACAAAAAGCAAGTTAAATGAAGAGAAATATACATCATCAAGAGTTAGACGTGGACGTTCAAAAAATGAACGCCCACATCTTGCGAGACCTACATCACATCTAGGTCGCTCCGCATTGGCGAATCGATCGGTACGACAAAGACCGACGCCTTTATGTTGCTCACAGTGAGCTAAATGACAATTCCTTAAATTACATTCAACTGTCACAAGAGCACATCTTTCCCCATACACTGACCCTCTCGTTGACCCTCCCCCCAAACACAAACACAAAATGTGACTATGAACAAAGTATTTGGAGAAAAGGAAGTTTACAATATTTCCAGATGAAATTACCTCTAATACTATGTAAGAAATTTTTGACTTGAGAGCATTTGTACCTATCGCAGTGTCCCTGACCTAACAAGTTGTTATGATACTTCATTTCTTCTATTCTGTTTGAACATGATATGAAAAAGGGGAATATTGTGTTTATTTTACAGAAAAATCACATATACTTATCAGCAATATTTATGGACACAGAATGAAAGAAAAATAAGGCAGGACAGTAGCAACCTTTTCAAGGAATGAGGTTTTCAGACATTTATAGGAAATAGAAATTCACCTACTTAATCAGGAATAATTAGATTACCCAATCTTTAAAAAAATCAAATGATGCATCTTCCATAACTCATCTCATGCATAATGTTTGGAGGATATGAAATTATTATCATTGTTGTTTATTGGTGCATTTCAAACCCAATATTACCTTTCAAACCATGTTCAAAACAAAGCATGTTGTTTACCAAAGTTTTACTTTGCTCCACATGACTGGACAGAGGAACATCTAATTAACTTTGACAACAAGGGTTCATTCTTTTACTTGTCTTTGGCTCACCCAAGGCCACAAAAGACCTCTACATTGATGAGTATCAAACCCGACCTCAATTGAAATTGTTTTTAAAATTCGATACAGTATGCTTGCAAATATGATAAATATGCAAAAATAGAGAGATAAATAACAAAAACCATGTACATGAATTTGTACAGTGAACTAATGATTAAATGCAATAAAATAAAACTTTTAATGAACTGAAAACACTAAATGTACTAATGAAAAGTAATACATACCAAACGGCATACTGAAGAGCACAAACAATGGGTTAGATAAATTCGTGACATAGTGCATGGAGTCACATGAACAATAGCCATGTAAATTGTGGTAAACAATATCACAAACTGACCTCGAGCTTCTACATTGTCACTTGTGTAAAAGTGATTGCTTAAAGGATTTTTGGACAAATGCTACTGTAGCTTGGAAACCATAGCCTCTATGGAAAATCTAGACTAATTTTTTTCTTTTTTCATAAGATACTGCGAAAATTTGGACATAGCAGTGATTGGTTTCTAAAGCACAAAAGCAACAACTAAATACATCACATAGAATCATGTCACAGCTACACTGTCACCTAGGGGAGCCTAGTTGTTACGTACATGACAACATTCCCCCCATACAAGACAAGAGCAGAATCCATGGGATGAGGCAGGGGAATTCTCACCCTCAGGACATGTAAGCAAGACTCCCACACCTACCTAGCATTATCCCGACATCACATTGAGTCGTAAGTCATGACACATAGATTATTATGTTTGTCTGAACCATAGTGAAGAAATGTGAAAAATGCTACATGTTAAATGGAAACCACATACATGAAAGAAAAAATGATCACATTTTCAGTGTATGGCACATTTACTATCACACCGACAACCGGACGTGAAATACCGCAAAGAACATCTTTCCACGCTGATGGGTTAAACTTACGAAACGTGACGAGTTGTCGTTACGGATGGTCTTGGCGTTACCCCAGGCTTCCAGAGGCGGGTTGGCTTGGATAACTTGGTCCTCCAGGTTACCCTAAATTTTTTTTGTTGGTTTCAAGGAAAGACTCGTTAGCAAAGAGTGACTATCATACACAATGCAAATTGCATAGAAATAGAGGAAACAATCAAAGGGGCTTTTATGTACAAAGTTTCTTAACTGTGACCATATTGCAAAAATTACTTTAATACCCAGTACAGTATGTTAACCTTGCTACATTTTATTAGATAGTAATAACTGATAATAAAGTCAACTTAAATCTATATGTCAATGAATACCTGTAAATGCTACTTTAGAAAATATTTTTCAGGAGTTTGTTTCTATCTAACATAATGAGTCTACAGTCCTCCTCCTGAAGAAAAACAGGTTTCCTTTCTAATTGGATACAAATACTGAACATGGCCAAACTGGTGCGGTAATCTTCATATTCACACATTTTAAGACATTTTTTGCCATTTCATTCCTTTCCCAGTTCAATTTCCAATTTCTAATGAGAAATATGGTGGAAAAGTAGAAAAATCTACATTTGACTGAAAATGCCTAAAAATCTGCTAGGTGAGGCAGAGAGACTGACAGAGTCTTTCGTTCAGAAAAGAGAGAGAAAAGTTTTACCAGTCGATATTCCACTTCTCCACATCGTCATCCACTTGTCAAACTTTGCATCCTACTGGTGACAAGAACTATGCTCTCCACATAAAACAATCATAATGTATAGTTTTAACCAATATTTTATGTTCTATATTACACTACATTATTATGTATTATACTACATTCATCTTAAGCATAGGTCACACTAGAGCAATAATCGGATTCAATTCTGACTCAATTTTGGCAAGTTTTACCTTAAATCTCCTCTAAACTTTAGCCAAAGAGAGTCGGAAATTATTTGGCTTGTACAAGCGAATGTCACGTTGCTTACGAACACATAGGACATCAAACAATCATAGCATGATGTCATCTCAAAAGAAAGCTTTTATTGCATAGGAGTGAAAAATACCAGGACAATTTAAAAAGAAAAAACCTCTTTGCAGAGTTAAATGCTAGTTGTGATTGGAATAATTTAAAGGAAGATTTCTAGGATAAGATAATGTATTGGTGTTGAATGACCAACACAAACAAATGAAAATACTGATGAAAATACACCACTTACAGGATGTTTTTTTAAAAAATTTGGATCCAATATATCGTTGCAGTGTGACCCGCATCTCATCCTTAGACTAAGCCATAATTACACATTTGGCGATACCTAGAAATACCGAAAACACTTAATTTGAAATTAAGGTAATTATGTTTTCGTGGCTTACATAAATCAAGTTTTTCATAACTCAATCTATCTCTATACCTAACTCAATCACTTATTGTCCATTAATACAGCGCAATCTATCTTAGAGTAAATACCGTAGCTCCTAAGCTAGAGATGTGCAGCAGAAGGGAAGTAAAGTTTAAAGGGAAAATAAATGCAAGAAAAGATAGGTCACTCAGTTGGCAAAGAGGCAACAAAAACACCATGTAAAAGCCAGACAAACTTTTGGCAAAAAATTCATAGGACTTTTTTACCCAATTTTGAAAAAATTTTCCTTCCAGTGATGGAATTATGTAAAAGAAATACAAGTACTGGGTAATCACTGAGATAGAATTGCCTTTGCTTTCAAACCATACAATAGCAATTTAATTTATTTAACATGAGTGCTACAGTAGCTAGCAACACTTGCAACGTCCCCCTGCTCTCTCTCTTCTCATGCACTCCCAACTGATTCAACATTCCTATTCCACTGATGAATACCATCAAATTCAGCTTTTTCCATCACATTCCTGAAAATGTCTTTAAAAATCCTTCGTCTGGTTCTTACAGGATTCATGTTGCCACTTTGCGCTTTATTTCTGTCATACGTACTAGAGCATCAACAGGACATTAGGCTGCCTCTCATGTTAGGGAATAGCGCCATCGTAAAATTGACGGCACTAAAACACCCACAGAGCGACACCAAGTCACATGTGAACATTTTGAATTTTTGTTGCATATTTTTGTTTCTTTTGTTATCATGGTTTCATTACCGTTATCCTAATTCCTAACGGAAGGTACAATTTTTGGGTGTTATTTTGTGGTGTACATTTACTTAACACTTCCTTCTCTGATACAATGTCCACAATAACGCAGATATGGTGACTGTCACAAAACTGAATGGGGCAAAATTCCTCATTTTTGAGCAATTGGGTAAAATTTTATGTCAGGTAAAATCATTTCTAGCTTGTAAATTTGGACCTATTTAACACCAAAGTGACACAAAAAACAAATCATGAATGTGAAAATGACCAATAACAAAGAGATATGGAGAATGTGATCAACTGCTTCCTTGTTCTGTCAGCTCCACCAAACATGACCTGATCTAGTTTAATTTTACACTGTTTTTTTCCCTCCTCCAAGATGAACCAGCCATAATTAGAATGGGGTTGGTTGCTATGGGGTTTTCCCGCCATATTTTGCTCTCAGTCACTGTAGTCTGCGCCATTGTGAGACCTGACCAGAACTTTCCAACATCACCGATGACACACCTTGAGGTAGCATGAGCTACGAGGCCAGCTCTGCCTTGGTGTCAACCATTTTAAGTGACAGCAGGTGGAAAAGTTCCAAAAATTGGCTAACAACCAAGGAAGAGATTTAAGAAAAGAAAGGGCTAAATCAAAAGAGCCCTGATGTACACAGAACAAAATCAATGACATAAATAATGTTGCAACCAGCCTGGATGTGTTGCTTTCAGTGAGAAGTAATGCAAGTTATCTTTGTGAGATGGCAAAGAGACACGTTGCAGTTCTGCGACCGAAATTCCATATCAGTGAATGGAAGGCAATGAAGCAAAACGGGAAGGTGGGAGGCATTGTAAAAATTCTTATTAAGAGGGCGGTACGTAGCCAGTTCGGGATTTGGAGCTTCGATGTGCCAAAGAGGTGTAGGTGGGTGTAGTGAAACAACAGTAGAGGTTAAAAAGCACAAACAGATACACATAGATACAAAGCCTTTCTTGAAATAAGCAGAGATGGGCCCTCTTTCAATTATCTTGATGACATCTCTGGTATCAGATTGTTTACATTTTTACTTTACATTAGCAAATTCTAGTTTCATTTTATTCAGAAATAGATAACAGTAAATTTGCTTACAACAAAAAGAGACAAAAATCATGGACATATTTCTTTCCTTTTCTGTTCATTCTTTTCACAAATGTTTTGAACTTTTCTCCTCTCAGTATTTGTTCTACCAATTTAGCATTTGGTTTATACCATGAAATCAGTGCATCCACAAGCTTTGAGTCTGTTCTGAGAAATCCAAAGAAAGCTTTGACAGAAAATGCACAGGAACCAGTGAAGTTCTGGCCTTTAAAGAAACACTGTGATTGTTATTTCAAAAGCACTGATGATGTACTTTGACACCGAAATAATAACTCTATGTCAGGAAGAGTTTTATACCTCAAAAGTAAGGACAGTGACAGAAGGCAGACAGTTTTGAACAAACAAAGCAAACAAAGAGAAAAACGAAGGCTACAGTTGTTACAAAGCGACATTACAAAGCGACATTTGCTCGGCGACAAACAAATTTTAAGCAAGACTTAGTCTGTAAAGGAATGATGTCTTGGATATACCAAGTCATTACCATTTTAACAACAAGCAAAGCAGTATCATGCTTGTTCAAGCATTTCCGGGGGAGGAACATTAATAGAAAAATGGCAGCATGTAAGCATATATCAAATCATGCGCCCTGGTTTCATCAACTTTCTCATCTCCCAGTTACAGCCGACGATGTTTTTGCTTGTTTTTGTTTAACTTCGTCTTGCAAAAAGGAACGTTCAGGACATACGCGCAATCCGTAACCTCGGAAATGCAGCTCAGAAGCTTTGTGTTAGGAAGGACTGCCCTTTATCTGAACTGAGCTTTTTTTTTTTCAAAAATTTCTCTTGAAGCATTTCAGGCAATGAGGAAGTAAGAGGAAAGCGGTAATGGAGAAGAGTCAGACAAAAGGGGGCGGGGGTAAGCGATAATCCAAGCTGGTTGCAGGTATACGTGTGTCATTGATCATTCCATAATACCTTCTTTCCGCCCTCTTGCGACTCAGCTTTCCCTACTGATGAACTAGCAATGTTGGCAAAATACTGGATGACCTTTTTAGTGTTCTCTGTCTTTCCAGCACCAGACTCTCCACTGATGAAAAGGGGGGGAATCATTCAACGGTTAGGCAGGCATGTTTTTTTTTTTATAACTTCCAATTTGCCGTCTCTGGCATCTCACGAGGACGACCAATCGACTCCACATACCAATGTCACATACGTATGTCAGCACTGGCACATCACAATTAAAATGAGATGCAAGAAGAGTCTAGGAAACAAGGTTCTCCAAACCGGAGAGAAGCCAGAACTAAATTGGCTGTCCTGGAAATCAAAACAGGCAGTAACTCTGAGAGTGCATTTTCCCTCGTTTGTCGATACAATGATCTGTTTTTATGCTGAACAGCTTTTTGGTCCTTGACACTAAGGAAGGTCTGTGACAGCAGGTACATTCAACCAGATTCTCTGAATTTCTCATTGTCTTTGTTTTCCAGTTTCAAATGTTTTGTTTTAAAGTTCTGAAGATGTCATTTCTCTTAATGCATCCATTTTGAAATGCCAGTCTCACAAACTGTGAGACATGTCAACACACTCACACACACATACAAATATGGCACTACTTTTTATAATCATGTAAAAGTAGGTATATTTTAAAGCACTGACTCAGATGTTTACTGTCACAAGGTTTTGAGGGGAAATGATTGATCTGCACTAAAGTTCAAATAAGAGAATTTGTTTTTTAAAAATTTCATCTGTTGCTAAAAAACAATATTCAATGTTGCTAGGCAACAACACCAGTGCTTTTTTGCTTTTCTAAAATTTCGAGAAAGGGTGTATGATACATTAATTGAAAATATGTCTCGTGCTATCAAAATAAACCTTATTTTACATTTCCCAATAAATCTGGACTTCGGTTGTAACAATATACCTCCAAAAGAAGGAAAAAGAACACTTCCAAAAAGTGATCGGACATCAACGAATTTCACGAATTGACCCTTCATTGTTTCTTTTCCATTTTTGTCTCATTGCTCCTTCATTTTGTTATTTTTGTTGTTTGCAAATTACATCATGCGGAGTATGAAGAGTCTCAAAATTTCAGGATCAGCTTCTTGCTGATTTTGTTTTGCAAACTTCATAAGGAAAAGAAGTATCAAAAATTATCTGGTTCAACTTTTGGAGGTAAATTGATCTTGCAGGATGGAGAGTCACAGCACAAATGAAAGGTGGAACTTCTACATACTGTAAGAGCAATAAGGATTTCGATGAGGAAGAAGTGTATGGACCATGCAAGGATTCTTTCCTGAATTTGTGTCACATCAGATCACAGCACAGTTTGTGAAAAAGGCTAAAGAAAAACTGAATAGTACAGCTGATATTACTCAAAAAAAAAGGAAGAAAAACTAACTTATAATAACTAAAAAGAAAACTAATAGCCTACTAAGAGGGAAACCACAGCAAACTTAAAAATAAATGCTTATTCTGATATCTGAGTTGATACAACTCAACTTTGTCAGAGTATAAAAGGATTAGAAAAACAAATAAAAAATAAAAATAATAATAAAACAATAAATAAAACCAAAAGCTGAAGGAAATCGAGGCAAATCAGTTGGCTTAGAGATCAGTGAGGTTGGTTGTCAACAGTGTACAGTGCCTCCAAAACTGAGGGGATGCTCGGCTGTCCGACTTATGAAAAAAAAAGACTATGTTAACGGAAATGTAACTCAAAACCATGTCGATACATTTTCAAAGCAAGAATTTATTTGAATCTCAAAAGCAGGGAAACAGGGAGACAATCAGCTAGTTGGCAAGCACTCAAAAATTTTGTGCTTTGGCAATCTTTCAACATGGTGGCGGACGATCGAGGAGAAGGGATCGATATTGGTCATGCTGCGGGAAATATACCGGTGCAATTGAAACCATTTTGGGGACCTTCAGCCGAACTCGCTTGAGAAACATTTTACAATTTCATGCAAAACTTATTGTTAGCAACTGTTTGACAAAATACAGACAAGTTCTACAGGGTAATGCTCCAAATACCAACAAAAATTAGAACAACAGTAATTTATAGGTATTAGCTCAATGGTAAATAAAATAGTGTCTTAAAGTAATGCTAAAGCCATTAAGTGCTTTTGAGCAATTCTGTCGTAGCTACAAAGCACCATTTAATTATCAGCAACCCAAGTTTTTAAAAGGGCAATTAAGCACTATAAACAATACTATTGCAAGATTACTTCTGGAAGACACCACTCATTTAAAGCCAACTTTACTTATTTTGATGATCTAAAACCTGAAATTCTAAAACTGTCTGTGTTTGACATTATACTTCTAGTCAATAAATGACAAGGAAAGACTGCAGTTATGTACCATTGCTTGTTCACTATGTCACTGCTAAGTAAGGGCAACAAGTTTTCATATCAGCATGTTGTAGCAATAAGGTTTGCTAAATTAGGTGATGCCATTTCTTCTCTTTCAAAACCTGCTAATGTTTCATACTTTTATCAACACTCTTGTAATAATCATAGAGGACCTAAGCCTGAAGAAAATTTTCAAGAAAGTCCCCTGATAAATGCTGTAATGCTTTGAACAAATATTTGAATTTTTGCTCTCAATATATTATAGAAAGTAAAAACTGCTAATATTTAAACAACAAAATGAGTTTTGGTTGTGGAATCATGAGCCAACAAACATACTTGGGAGTATGTGAACATTTTTGACGTGAGTTTAGTGGTTTTTTCAGCTCAGATCCTTCAGAATTTGAAAAATTCTAGACTTTCATGAACTGAACTCATCTTTCTCTGCTAAAGATCTAGGGTTAGGTTTGAACAAAATGATTTTATTTTTATTTCAGAATAAAGGGACAGATTTGAGTTAATTGCTAATCTTGATTTAAAAAAAAGGAGTATTTAAGAAATGCATAGCAGTCTATAGATGTGCAATGTACGTCGTAATGTGTGGGCAGCGGTTTCTGCATCTAACAAGCCATGCACATGCAGAGTGTAATAAATTCTCTGGGAAGTTTCCGACAACATTTAAGACGTGAGAGTGAAAGAGAAATCAAGAATTGTCCAGAATGGTTAAACATGTACATCTGATCAAGTCCTTTGAACTATTTTGAACAAGTTTTAACAGACAGTATATATTTCAACCAGTTGCATGGTAACATGGCTTTTTCATTCCCTCTACAGTCGTTTTCTTCCACATTTCTGTCTCATTCCAAGAGATGAGACAGTCGAAACATTTTGACAAACGTGTAACAGACGTACGCAGCATGGGATGACGAAAGCTACCAAAATACCGCACCCCTCGAGGCTAAGCTTCAAATGAATTTACTGAATTTATGTGCATTTACTAAAAGCTATTAACCTTCAGTTTATGGCACGGGTGAGCTTTGACTCCTTTCTGATCCAGATCTTAAAACGCATGGAACTGACAGCAAAGTGTATTTTTACCAAATTCTGAAAGGTGAGTGAGTGCTCAGTCTCACTTTAAATTCGGAACTTAGGTGAGTGAGTGCTTCATCACACGTTTGCTTTTTCAGAAGATCCAAAAATTTTTTTAAAAAATTCTTCCCAGAGAATTTAAAACTTATAACACTCACGTGATCAACATGGATTGGTTTTCATGATCTGTGAACGAGAAAAGCAAATCCAGATAAAATGACAAGCATCATACGAGGGTATTCGCTAGATACTTGGGGGGATAATGCATGAAACTGTATGGCCTTGACATTTTTATGCTGGAGGATACGGTCAAAAGTGAACTACATCTTGAGAAGTTTGTGCTGGTAACCAAACCATAGGTTTATCTGTCTATGCATAAACAATAGGGACATCTGAATAGTGAATATAAAGTACCATTTAAGAACCAACAAAACCAACAAAATAACACTAGATACTGTGGGTGTGGTGCACGATGCTTCTTGCCTGAAGTATTTTTACCACATCAGAGATACCACTGGATATCACTGGGATTGTGATCTAATTAAGATCAATCAGATACCGTCACTCTTGGCACGGCAGTAGATACCGTAGGAGTGCACTTGTTGTGTTGAGACAGGTATTAAAGTGAGAAGTGAGGTAAATTTAGCAGAATGACATTGGATATTGCTGTCATAGTATGATGTCTCCTGACTGAAAGTATTTTTTGCCACATCTGAGTAACTTTTGAGAGCTATTATTTATTTCTTAAAAAGGAACCATTAGAGGTATGCTGTACAGTATATCGACCATTTATGCTTCTAGGAGCTTTAAATTGCACGTAATACTTTCACAGTAGTTGCAAACATTTAAGGAACAAGAAGCAAGTTGCAAGCCAGACATAGAATTTTGATAGATTTATGGTCACTGAGCCACACAAAAGTATTTCTCAAAAAGTATTAAACATTATTCAAGCTTTGCCAGATTTTATGAACCACAGACTCTTCATAAATACCTGTAGTGATGTTGACAGCTCTCGTAAACTTCACATGTATATATGCATTTAACAGACTTACAAAGTGGGAGTCGCATCCATGTACAAAAGCTGTGTCATTTCATCTACTGCAGTTAATTAACAAGTGACCCACGCCTCAGCATTATGACCTCACATACTGCATTGTACCTGGTTTGGTCATCTCCAAATGGTTCATGCCTCAGCAAAATGATCTGACATTCGTATTCTAAACTTGGGAGTCCTCCCTAATAATGCATAATATTCCTCCAATTTACATCCCTCTACGGCAATGGCCAAACCAAATATGAACAGTGAGTGTGCTGTTCCTCTGCTGAGACAGGGTAGCAAAGGAACAGCATAGATTCACTGGATGTTGCTTCAGATACAACTGTTCTTCTTGTCTAACAAAACCTGAGGCTCATCTTGACCAAGTATGGGATGTTGTCCTAATGAGTTGTCCTATTGAGTATGAATTTCAGCTTAGTCCAGAAACATTCAAGGTTCAATGTGTGAAATGTGCACTAAAAGTGATGACATTACAGAATAAAAGCAACATCCTGACAACCAGGGTTGTAGTTGCAGCAAGTGTCACTGGGCAGGTCCGCTCTGAACAAGTAATTCCCGCCCTGCATTCGCGATCACTTTACACCTCACTGCTCGGCACTACTGTAACTTTGCAAAATGTAGCAAATACAAGAGAAGCGACCTTTTGGGCTAACATTCGCAGATTTTGCAAGTCCTTTCCCATAACAGCGCTTGCAAGGCAGAGCGCCCCTGGGCGGGGGGGCCTGGTGCAAGTCTCTGGACCCAACCAGAAGTGGCTGGTGCCATTACTTGGAGCCTGCCACTGAAATTTATGGAGCCACAGCCCGGCTGACAAACCACAATGGTTGACTGACATGATCGTCAAAGAGAGAAAAGGAAAGATGAAAAACAAACCCTGCAACATGTCATGGTAGGCATTGTCAGCGATGGAATAGACGTGAGGAGGCATTTCAACTCTTCTTTTGCCTTTGTACAACATGACCACCTTATCTGTGTAAATGGGGAGTCTTCGGTAAGGGTTGATGGCAACGCAAAACAGACCGGAGTATGTCTGTCAGAGAAAGATGCAAAAATTTAGAAAAATAGAAAGTTACATAGTTTGCTGAACAGCTACAGGAAGTATGAGAATAAAGAAAAATGTTAATTGCCCAGGTCATTATGTCATTATCATTAAAATTATTTCACACTACATTGAGAAATGTCGTGTGACATGAAAATGACATTTTGGAGTATAGGGTGTATTAAGCATTGGAAATATTAAAAATAGCCACAAATTGCATCAAAACCCATCAAAGGTTGACCAATTTACAGGATAATTAGTGTCTCACAACTGCATCATGAATAAACATTGGCTACATATGCAAATTTGTGATATCAAGAGCTGGACTCCTTTGATATGTCTTATGCTAATTCTTTGTTTATGTAACCTTTATTCCAATGACATTGACTCTAAATAAGCTGCAAATTTAGAACAGCTCCGACTTGTCTTCCATTAGTTACGAAGGAAACAGGACAATGTAGTCATACTGTACATGTGCAGCTCTAAAATCTGTTTATGTATACTATATGTAGTATACTATATATAGTATTTATATATATAGTATTTATATAGTATTTATAGAATTTATAGAATTTCTCTTCTTTCTTGGCAAAATGGCCTACTTATTCATGAACCATTTACATACCAGACTATATGGCAGAGTTCTGTTACATATCGTACCCAAAGTTTGCAAGAAGCTTCATTTATAATGAAAGTACAGTAGTGGCAAACATGCTTATGTGATACAACGTTCCATCTTTAACACATTTATGCTGTACATGTAGAAAACCTCTTCAAATTTATATCTACAGTAATCTACAGTACAGTACCTCACCATTCACCCTTACTGAAATTAGTGCTTATTCAAAAAAAAAAAAAAAAAAGGCTAAAGAAATGGGCAAAACAGACAAATTGCAAATGCAGTACTTTTTAGAGTATAAAGTATATTGTGCTGTATCAAATACAAATTAAACCTCTCTCAAAAGTCAGGACAAAATTAAATTACCCAAGGTGCTTTGTGGCTACAGGATGTCACGGAAGCATCACTATTCAGCATAGGAGACCTTAGCATACCACCTCCTGGGAGTTCCAGTCTTTTTATATACATGAAGCACCTGGGCTGCTCTCAACTTTCACTCAAAGGAAAACATGGTCGGGGTACAGAGAAGGGGAAACGAACGTAGGAGTGACATACCAAAGATTAATTAACAAGAGCTAGTCTCTCACAAAGATAAGACTTTGGCTGAGCCCAAAGACAATCCTAGTTGTCATGGCTGTACTTTGTTATCTAACAGGATCAAAAAGCTGACAAGTTAATAGCGGAGATGAGGCCTATGAGTCTTATCATTGGAATTAAGACAATTTCTGTCCCATTAGCCGGATCTCTCCTTAGCCAGAAAGCTTCATGTGTGCGAAAGTTGCAGGGTAACTAAAACTACAGTCTTGCACGTGGGAGAGAAGTCTTCTGGAGGTTTTTTAAGCAAGGCGCACCAGATCCGAAATAAAACCACTTTTCAAGTCACGATTAATCCCCGCAATTACCCACTTGATCAAGCATTCTTGGAATGCAGAGCAGCAGCTGGCATATTACATGACCAATTTTAGATGTGGCACAGTGTGTATGGGGGTCACATATTTAATAACCCTAAAACATGTACAGCACCACCATGTAATAACATGTCGTCTTCTGTAGGTATACATGTTTACTCAAATGCATTGTACCACCCATGAGCCGGTGCATGCACGGTTAGATGTTTCAGCAGGGATGTAATTTGTTTTCATTAATTTTTCTTTTTGCTTATATACACATCTACACTACTAACAAAAATCATCATGTGACTTTAAAAATTAGTTACTGTAACAAGGCAAAAGGGGCTGCACATTTGAGAAGGTGCGTCTTGGTCTGGAGATTGCTTGCGGAAACTGGTACCGTCTTATGTTGTATCTATTGCATAATGCACTATTTCATGCTACATTGTGCTGGATAAAAAAAGCAAAGAATTACATCAGCAATAAAAATACTACAAGAATAATTTTAATTTCATTTAGCAGAGCTCTTGAACAGACAGGTTACTTAGCAGAGCTCTTCAACATGTAGGTACAGTAATTGATCACTAATCAAGAGCAATGCAAAAGTCTTCCAAATTGGCAGATCTCCTGAAAGGATTGTTTCGTCGTTTCTTTGATAAATTTCTTTTAAAATTTTTTTAACACTGTACAGTAGAGTACCCTGTGTTCATTCTTTGTGATCAGTGAAAGGTAGGTGGTTGGCCAGTATCAGATGTGAACATACTGCTCAGAGAAGAACCTGAACATCTTTTTATAGGAATGACCTTTTTAAAAAAAAAAATAAAAAGGAGCACATCACATTTTCCCCTGTTACAAAACACTGTACACTGTATACATTAATTTGATCTGAAACAGAAGATGAGGGTAATTTACAAATTGGTTTGGTGCTAAAAGAAAGGCCATCCCCGAAATTAATTCAAATTTTTTTGTAATTAAATTATGCCAGACAGTACTCATCAACCATCAAAACCCCAACCCCAGTCCTCTCCCCCCCCCCCCAACAAATTAACTGTATTTTAATTCTGCATCTCAGTTTTCTGATATGTTAACAGCTGCTAAAATTCTTTCTACTGTAATCATCACATGCCAAAGATGACTTCATTAACAGCTACACGCTGTACGTGGAAGGTTGACGCCAAATTCAAGGACCAGCACTTAACCACATTTTCAGGTCACGTTGTTAGAAATTTCACAGCATGGGAAAAGAATCTGATGGTGCTGCACACGAAGAAGACTTTTGTTTGGGGTTAACGGTGCTTTAATGTTTTTATTGCTCAGAAAACGTTTACTCAACCACCTGCCTTAAAAGGTGACACGGCAAACAGTTTTAATTTGTTTCCTCAACAAATCCCATTTGCAGCTTCACCCAATAAGCGGGGACCTTAAACCACCGATAAGTACTTGTTCTTAATACGTCCAGCAAGCATGGACTCTAATAAGACGATTGGCCTGGAGGAAATCAGAATGCCAAACAGATTTGAACATGTCCCATCCAACAAAGGCAGAAGATAAAAAAAAAAAACATGCAAGTCAATCATGAATGGGATTATTGTTTAGGGACGAGCACTTAATGGTAACTTCACGACGGCAGTGTAATGTAGAATATGCTGGGACCTTTCACCCACTTGTTGTGGAGGATGATAACGATGAAGACGAAAAAGAGGTTCAAATAGGCGAAAGAGAAGAAAGAAAGGAGGGGACGGATCTATAAATTCTAGTTTGGGTATTCCCCATTCAGCTTAAAAGTTGCCATGCAGGGATGATGGCAAAGTTTTAACATAACCAGTCTAAAAGAATTAAAGACTCAAGATGAAGTAAAAAGGTTTAAAAACAATTTTAAAGGTTGTATTGCATATATAAGCTATATTTTTACCTCCCGGAAAGCAAAGTTCTCAACTGGTTCTAAGTTACAGTACTCTTAGATTGACAGCAAATTCAAAAGATGCAGAGCAGCTCGTATTACACAGCTTACACAGGGATCCATTGTTTTGATTGCACATGTGGAGGAATTTAAGACAGGCTGAGGGAGGGACTAGAGGTAGGTGGTTGGGAGAATTGAAACTGTCTGGGGCGATGAGTTTTTGTCTTTAAGTAAAAAGAAAGACGATTATTAGCATATGCTATTGTAATGAAAGTAGCAATCACACAATAAAGCTAAACATGTCCAGGGATTCTGTTAGAGGGAGTGTGGAGAGAAGGGGAAATTTGTCAGAGCTCTCTCCAGACGTAAACCCCACCCCTCTCTGTCCATTTCAAAGGAAATATAAATATTCCAGTTATCCTAGTTTGTTACTTAAGAAGAGGAAAGTTGACACCAATGTTTGTACCTATATATTGAAAAAAAAATGGCTTTTGAAACCCTTCATATTGCACCAGGGTACAGTACGCAGGCCTTGAAGTCAATTTGTTTTGTCCCCCTGAACCAACTTGTTGCTTTCACCAAGGACAGCATCGACTGGCACTCTTTTTAACTTTCCAACAGAATCCCGGATGTCTTGAGCAGTCCCCAAACAGGGGTCAACCATTTCCAAAGTAACTGTACTTCATTTTAAAGATCTGTGAAAATTGAATTGTGTATGCCCTACAGTGCACTTGTACAAATACATACAGTATGTGAACACAGTCCTTGCCTCTTTGCAAATTAGTACGGTACTATACACGGCAGAAAACAAATACGCAGATCTCTCACTTGCTTGTAAACTTAACACTTTCCAGAATGTGGAGAGTCTCGTCATGAATGAGACCGGTAAACGCTTGAAAGCCCTATACAGACCCATGGCCAGGTTTGTAGGAGAAAGAAGGGGGTGGACTTACTGCGACTGTAACATAATGTTGATATATTTTTACATTATACTGAGTTTTTAGGAGAAATGAAAATGTGTTTATGCCCCCCCCCCCCCCCCTTGGCTCTGCCTAGTCCTATATATGGAAACTTCATTTTGCCAACGAGTCTGCTAGAAATAATTGTGATTTTCGTTCATTTTCCTCCAGTGGATATTGTGCTTCCGTTGGCAATGCATGCTTAAACGGCTTTAGTTTGCAATTACTGTCCACTGAAGTGGTCAAAATCACCACCACCCCCCATTCCATTTAGGAATCAGATAATTTCCAGTACTCAGTATTGCGTTACATCTAGTTTGTTCTACTGTGGTTAGCAAACTGGACACAGTGGGTTCGACTCTGTTAGCTTGACTGAGAGCTCTTCTTTCTTGATTTTCTTGATGTAATATTCTGTATTATACAGAATAGGCAGTATTATTTGTGTAAAATCTGATCACATGATGCACAGGTTAAAAAGAAAAGGCATTTTGGTCCAGAGGCAAACTGTCAAGAGAAAACAGAGTTGAAATATGGGTATGATGTTTTTAGGAGAAACAATGAAATCACCTGACCAGTTGTCTGATAATTAAACGTGTGTGAATCTAATTACTGCACTACAAGTACAACATGCTCCACTAACTCTCAACCTACTCCTACCTACATACTACATACATGCGTCCGTTCCGGTCACTTTTCTTAAGAAATAGGCAAAAATGTAACCCATCAGTGCGAAGCATTCATTATACATGTATTGTGTTCTTTGTGTACACAATTGTTCACTGACCTTTAAACACTTCAAATGTAAAACTAAAACTGAAATTTGTTATTTTAATGGAAGGTAAAGGAAAACGACAAATAAGCCTGATTACAAGAGATAAATAGAACAAATTGTGAACAAAGTAAATGTGGATTGTTCAAACAAGGCAAAACTCATTGTACATATTCTACAAAGTACAGTACAATACTTGAAATGAAACAGAATTATGTGCTCATCAGTCACAAATCAAATTTCGAGTTTAATAATCTTTTTTTTTTCTCACAGCACAATGTCACATAATGTCATTATCCATTTACAGTTAAGTTCATGTTAGCATCATCAGTTGGGTTTCTGAGTTTCACAGATGGTGTAGTGTCAGTTTCACATATAACACTAGTGCTTAACACAGTATTCCAACTTTTGAACTTAAATTCTTAACTTTCTAACAGTTCAAATTGTAATCTTGCAGGATCTAATTCCGGATACACTGCGTCTAATTTGAGATGAGGGATCATGAAAATTTAGGCCAGCTGTAAACACATGCTCATCTCAAAATAGTTGATACAGGGCATAATGTACATTAGAGCATTTAATTTATGTCAGGGGCCATTCAAAAACACAGCAAAAAAAATAATAATAATAATCTACTGCATGTAGCTGCAAAGAGAACTACAACAGGAATAGAATTAGAAAACCACTTTTACAGTCAGTGACAACATAAATATACTGCAGACGACAGTCAAAACATTGTCTTAATTAACTGATGCAGCCCTTAAATGAGCAGTAGCATAGCAGAGACATAACGTTTCAAAAGGAATGTGCCTGGATGGATGGCGGCGAAGCTGGAATGCAGACACGAATGGTTCATGTTCCGTCGAGATGCTCATCTCTCCAAGCGTAAACCGATCATACATGTCATTTTGACATACTGTACTGTATATACAGCACGAAGCATAAATTTTCAAAAGGGGGCCGGCGGAAAACATTTCGGGAGAACTAGCGAAGGGCTCATTCTAGAGGTTACATCATCTTCCGTGCACCAAAATGGCACGTTGCCACCCTTGCGGTAAACATGGCTGGCACTGTACTGGTAACTGACAGTATTTTGACTTTTAGGTGTTTGCGAGGAGGCACAACAATCAATAAATTGCTTGCCATGCATCATCATCAGGTCTTTGACACATTGCCAACAGGTATTCTTAGCATTCGTTTATATTCAAACTAATTGTTTCCATAAAGAACGCACATGCTCTATTCAGTTTTGTGCTTGCAAAATCTAGTCAGACATTCCAGTTTCAAGCTCTGAATATTGCTCAGGTTAAAAGTAATTAACAAAGAAAGACCTTTCTACTACCTTTTTTTTTTTTTCCCTGAGGGTGTTTTTGTCTCCAAAATTTTTGTGGAAGTCATCCAGACATACAGTACTGTATTCAATGTAGTTTTACAATACAGTAAACTGTAGAGAAGACTGCTGTCAACCTGCATTATTTAATTTTGGTGCTTGCAAAATTAAGTCAGTCCCTAAGAATCCAACACTGACTGTAAGTTAAAGTTTAATAGCCAACATTACAAGCAACAGAAACTTCCCATCAACTTTTTTTTCTTTTATGTGGGGGAAGTATTTCCAACTAAAAAAGTGTTTCAATCAAAATATGAATTACATGTACTGTATGTACCCTTGTGCAGTACCACAGCAGACCACAGCGGAGGGAGGGTTATATTAATGTTGATTGTAAACTCTGTACTTATTGGCAAAACAACTTTCACAGACTTTCATTTTGCAAATTCAATGTCAAATAAAATGATTTGTAATAAAACTGATTGTGTGGTACAGTACTATATAAGTCAAGTTCACAGTGACTTGTCTGACTGGAAATGCTAAAATGTTTGTGGCAATTAACAGTATATACCTTGCATGATATGTGCAGATTTAAATTTTACCATGATTTTGATTTACCACGGCAGCAGTGACCGGTAATGAATCTCACACCACCCTTTTATCTTAATGGAAGCTTTCACACTGCAATACCATAGTTAACTGACCTCTGCCATTTGTAGAGCAAGGTGCCTATGGATAGAGTCAGTGTGACCTCTGCCAATCAAATGAACAAAATGGCTGCCATGTCATTAGCCTTATTTGGTCAGGCATCTCGAAGGAGTGGAATGCAACACTGTAAAATGCGTGTGTATAGCCAGCGCCGGCGGTAGCTAACAAGGCTGTGTGATTATAGACAGTGATAAAATGTACTGAGACAGACGAATGTCATGCAGTGTAGCGTGCTACTGTGGCAGCGTGTGATTAACCCGGTCAGTTTGGTGCTGAGTGATACAGTGCAGATGGTTTCAGTGACCGGAAAGTGTGAATGGAAAGTGCGATTACGTTTACAATAACCGGAAATCTTAAAGGAGTGCACCGTGTAACCACAAAATAAATCTTGTATATGAACTTAATTCTCTCTCAGTGTAACACTTTCCTAAGTAGTGTAAAGTAGGTAATGAACCGTAGTAGGTTCTGTAGCAGTTTAACTTTATTACTGTTGTAATACATCTACAGTAGATGTATAAAAAGTTTTTGAGAAACCAGTGGGTACAGTGAATGCATCGCATGCCTCACACTGGCGATTACTGTCAGAATTACTGTATTCAATAAAACTATCACTTGTGCAATTGAATACAGTTACTCTGTTTTCTTCTTAAATGTTAGAAACTCTTTCAGTATTAGTTGCTGCCCTCTCCTGTCCAAACAGTATCCCGTACAGTGCTGTATGTAATATCAATTAATATCAATTAACACCTGCAGACAATTGTCCGACATGATGCGCAATCAGCACTGTTAACGTTCCTTAACAAACAAATGTTTTTCTTCTGATTGGTTTTCAAAACAGCAAGTCTACTTGTGGTGACTTCAGCCAAAACACATTGTATAATACAATAAATTATAATTCCAGATCAAAGAAACAACATTCAACCAAGCCAGTGAACAAAACTGCAGAAAGTGACACTCCCCTAGGTCATGCAAATTTCTTTCTCCTAGCAAAGATATTTATTGTTACACTAAATGGATTTGTTTTTTCTGTTAAATGTGGGTTTCGTTTTTATACTTCCACTACTGTAGATTAAAGTACAGTAGCTTGGGAATTCCCAATTTAATTGAAAAAGATTCACTAGTTGTTTCAAAACTACAATCACTCCTGATGATTTGAACACAATGTGATTGACACCTCTCTAAGTGTTTCTATCAATGTTAACTGATGTTCATTGAAATTTCTGTGGTTGACATATTTTTTACCCGGATCACTAGCCAATTGTTTCTTAAATTCCACAGATTATTTTAAGCATATAAACCTACAGAGTGCAGAAGGACTGTCCCAAAAATTTTGCCACTTGAGTTTGTCTATTGTTAACAAAAAATGGTGATAACTGATAGACGGCTCATATATTCACATGATGTTCAGTATGTCTGTGAATACAGAATACATGGAATGGTGTGGTCATACTGATTTTACATGAAATTATTCAAGTCATAAAATTGAGTGAACCAAAGACTAAAGTTCCTTGTTCTTTCCTTCATTGAAAACATAGACCTTTTCAAAGAACATCAGTAATGAAAAAGCTTCCCTTTGAAAGTTTGTCTTCTAAAAATCTATCCGCCTGCAATGAATGGGATGGACACATTTCCTTTTCCACTCCAACCCAAATTTTACCGAATACTTTTCATTCCTCTACTGCAAATATACTCCTACTTTTGAAATTAACAACTTTTCAACTGAAGCACATGTAACTCTTTACATTTTACATGTCACCTGTGTCAATAAGTGAAAAAAAAAAATGTTGAAATATTCCTATGTCAACTTGGTTTGTTCCCCCCAACAGAGCACAAAACTGTCTTTAACATGAGTGTATAATTTAAGCGAAGGTGTTTCATTACGGATCACACAGAGTGGAGCTCGTTAAACTCACTTCGCCGATCGTTCGGTCGAACTCTCTTCGGAACAGGATACTTTGGGAATTCCTGGATCTGTGGGTACCGGAGCCAAGTCCCCCCTCTGAGTCCACATGGTATCCGCAAAGAGCAGTAATACCAAAGGAATGCGTGGAATGTATTCAGTTTATATATACATCTAATGCAGATAGCATTACAACCTTAAACTACCGATACATGTTTATATACTACAGGACCAGCAGTGACTGTCGAGTGATCCTCTGTAATTAACTTATATGAGTTGCAGGTTTAATGGATGCTGATATTCAAAATCCCACACAACCTAGACACACATATACATCTGAAAAATTATCATAGCAAAGGAATTTTCACTTTTCATTTTCTTGAGAAACAGACAGTACACTTCATGTGTATGTTGGGATGCTGGCTGGTGATCGCGGGAGGAAAGAACATTGAAGTACGATTTACAGTGCAAATCTCGGTGGTTCCTAAAACTGGTAACAACGACAATCAATGAGAGTCCCTGTTCAAATAATGATTTCACTCAAGCATGGGTCAGGAGAGGTTGTGAAAATTTTAGTAGTGTGAGATCATGTAAAGAAATATTGAATTTGAATTGTGCTTTTTTATTTATTGATTGATGGATTGATGGATTGACTGATTTATTTATTTATCTACTTATTTATTTATTTGTTAATTTATTTATTATTTATTTTTTGCCTTCTCAATGTGGAGAGTGGATTGTATCATGAGATATTAATGTTATGTGTATATGCATTTTATACGGGAAGTTACGTACAGCTGTTAATTAATAAACTAGCAAACACTACGTGATGGAGTTTAACAACAAAGGATACTCAGCCACCGGACATTTTATTAAATCAAAAGGCAGTAAGTTTCTACAAGTCACACAGCAGTTGTGATGATGGTGATCGATGATCATCACATGTTAACCGTTTCTGGCAGAATTAAAGTTAAATCAGAAATTGATTGGACCTTCTTGACAGGATTAACAGGTAACGACTACGATGAATATCAATCTGACTGCTTCTAAAATGATATGCTACGTAGCAATGAGAATATTGTGGTCAAAATATACACTGTAGCTGCAGTATGTGACAAATTTTATCAATGTTTATATCATATCCCAATTAAACAAATCATTCTCTGAGCAGAAAAAAAGGTGGGCTGTATCCTGTCTGCAAGCATAATTCATAGAAGATGTATAAAGAACGTATTCAGAATATTAGAAAGTTGGAGTGGAATTGATACTTCAGAGTTACGAACACTTCAGTTTAGACCATACTGTACACTGTACTTGCATTGTTATCAAAATCACTTTTTTTTTGTTTCCAATGTTTTAAGATAATACCTTTTGTTTTGCACTCAATATTACAGGAAATCCCCCAAATTGCTGGTTAACATTTCAATAATGTTTAAATTTAGAGTTAGTTTTCATATCCATTTCTTCCTTGTCTAATTTGATCAAATACAAGATTTGCTTTCAATAGCAAAATGATCAGTTTCCATATCTGATGACCATAACAACATTTTTTCACTTTTTATCTTTTAAAAAAAAGAGACAGTATTGTTAATATTTTTGAATGTTTATGAATAACTCTCTCAATCAGATAAAGCCAGTAGACACTCACAAAGAAGCTACAGTAACATCACTGACATGTCATGTACTTGGGTAAAGTTTCTTTTTCTCTGTGAGTCTCCTGAAATTGTTTTTGTACAGAATACGTACTCCAGTAACATTATTTAGAATTTTGACAGCACTGCCCTTAGGTGTCACTAGGCAAATAATTTGAAGTAAATATTGAAATGGTACGATAACATGTACAGTAATTGGAGAGAATAATATAAAGGTAATGCACATCTTTCTATTCCATGTATTCGGTGTTCTTTTTGTCACCGAGCAGACGGTATGATGCATTCGATAATCAAGGGTCTCCCAAGTTGATTCACGATCTTTTAAACTTTGACCAGTTCATTTTAGGAGCAAGCTTATCTTGAACACACTGTATGTTATACTTGAGCAGTGAACGTGATGGCTGAATGACTGCCCATAGTTCTCCAGATGTTGATCTGCGCAGAACTGCTCCAAAAGAATGTGATTCACAGCTTTAATGAAACATTTCTGAACCATGAATGACCAGTCTCAACTATGACACATTTTTAATGACCCCTCTTTCTTCATACATCTAGTACAATGCACCCTGTCTATTAAACATCCATGTTACTACTTTAACATACTTTCCTTTCTTCCTTTCTTGTTATTGTACGAAAGGAGCTTACATACAGTGCAGATGTCACTGAGATTGTTGACCCACAAAGCAGGAAGAAAAATATCAGAGACTTTTTCTCCAGGCCTACCACAAATCTGCTTAAGACTCTGACAAATCTTGTAATTATATTAATTTGAAGTACAAACAAACAAAACCCAGCTAATCGTCCCCCATGATGTGAGAGAACAATACTAAGTGTAAACAATGCTTGTCCTCAAAGACAGGTTTTAGGAGCAGTCTTGTGTGCGTTGGGCAAACGAAACACAAAGAGGTGCTACATGTGATGCATTGTCCTACTTGGTCTGGATGATAGAATTTGCCGTTACATGCATTTTCGTGTGTCAAAAATACAGGAGAGGTACTGTACCAAATGCTTAAACATCCACAAGGTGTAAAAGATTAATGTTAATATAGTGGTTTCATTATCAAATAAGTTTGATCCTCAGTCAGTGCCACAACCACCACCCTGTCTCCATTATGGACATTTATTTTAATTCATGCATATTTGTTTGCTTTTTTTTAAACTGTGATAAGTTGTTTTTTTTTTTTCATTGCACAAACATCTTGCAAATATTGAAAGTAAATTACCATCCCTCATGTTAAAATTTGACATAGCAAAGAAAATAGTAAATGTGCACACATTTAAAGAGATCAAGTAGAGATATTGCAAAGGTTACCAGTCATTTTGCCCCCTTGCAAGTTCACCCCCCAACCAGTTTGCCCCAGTCATTTCACCCAATTGTTTTTTTTTAAAGATATTTGTTTTGAGTAATAGTTTATCCAACTGACTTAAATACACACTGGTCAATTTACCAATCAAGTAAAATCACAATTAATTTAAATTTTGAGAATACTATGGGACTACATCAGGTGAAATTCTAGCAATAAACTAGCACACTCTGAATGTACTCTCCAGCATACACATGCACGTGTATCAACTATGCCAACAACCAATCAGGTGAAATATCAGGAGGAAAAATAACAGATGAGAAAACACATGAACAGCACAGTGAACACGAATAACCAAAAACATGAAATGTAATGAAAAGCCCCATAACACTATAACCACTAATGCAACAACGTAAATTTACATTTACAGATTTGAAGGCAATCTGGTCTGTACTTGGGAGTGAACTCTTAGGTTTTGGGGGCAAACTGTTAAAACAGTGTAGGGCGACTGGTAAATTGGAGGCAAACTGGTTGTGGGGGAACTTGAAAGGGGGGGGGGGCAAAACGACCAGTTACCATTGAATTTGAGACACTTCTAGATGTATGTTATACCCATGCAGTATGATCAGTGTTACATTGCATCACTTAAACCATAGCACACACCTTAGAATTGTAATACAAACAGGGCCTTAATTAACAAGTATGACCCTGAATTCCAATTTTTCTTTAGAGTTGAGGATATCAAGTGATGATACACCTGTAGGAATCCCTTCTTCTCTCACGTGAGGAGCAATTGATCCAAATATGACATTAAGACATTAACTTATCTGATCCATGTGGTGGCATTAATCCAAGCACTGGCAACTAATCCAAATGGAAACTAAGTCACATGGTGGCAACATAAGTTAATCACCCAGGAGCAAACTACAGTACAATTTTTCATTTTCTTTCCCTTCAACAGTTTTCTCTTCACCTGCAACCTTTCAGGGGCATCACCGAGCTGATGAGCAGATGAGAGAACAGGCTAGAAACAGGACATGGAGAATGGGAGGGAAATGGGGAAAATATGTCCAAGGGAGATACTTACATAGATGAGACCAGAATAGTATCTCTGCTTGAGATTGTAGAGTACACTGGCTTCATTCAAGTAAGTCAATCCAGCCATGTCTTCAATTTTCTCAAACTTGGGAGGGTTCATCTGTTGTGTGTCATCTTTCTTCATGGTCAGTTGCTGAAGGAGATGGACAGAAAACAGCAGATGACAAAACATGTCACAACATAAGCAAAGCAAGAGTCAGGTAGGACGTTTACATAGGAAAAGGCAGCCAGTGGTGACATGGGTAGGTATTTTGGTGGGGTGGGTAGAGGGGGAAGGGTGGTGGTACAGTTCAAATGGTGCCCATTCAACTTAAGTAACTGTAAGATAATGACTTAATGAATAGAAATCCCAACTTCAAGCACCAACAAACAAAGAGTGATCTGGCATGGGTGTCCATTTTATATTGAAAGTGGGGGGATCTGACCAAAAATTTTTTCTCCTAAAAGTAGCGTAAGTTGGCCATGGCATATTAAAGTTGTTGGAATGAAAAACAATATCAGAAGGGTGAGTGCTGGTACTACTACCTAATCTGAGCACCACCATCGGTTGGCACGGAGCGTACAAGAAAAATTTGAGCTTTGTAAACCCCAGATGGCCTGAAACAGCACTTGCCATGTGTTCTAAGCTGCATGTATCCAGCCATTAAATGGGGGATCATATGTCAGTGATTTCTCAATCATGAGGAAATTCCATCTAGGAAAAAATGCATCAGATCGCTTGAGATTATACATCATATAAAGGTCATATACTTTAAATTAAGCATCCTCTTTTATTTTTTGATCACTTGGCAAATGTGGCAGCTGAGCATACTCCCTTCCCCTCCCAGCAGTGTTGTAAAACCTTGCTCAATTAATCAGAACACGATTAAAAATCTGGCCTCATGCTAGCATTTGTGAACCTTATAACGAGCACGCAAAGAGTGCGAGCAAATCTATGGTGTATCAGAGGTCCGCTTTATGAACCCTGATGGCGACAGCTGTGGAACCTCTTATAGGGTCCATGGGAAAAAGTCCCCAGAAGATTTGTGGTTCCCTGCATATCAAAATTGTGAAACAGGTGCACCTGCCGGTCCAATAAGAGTAACCCTAGCGTTTGTCCTCCATTTGCATTTGTCACAAAAATGGAAAATATTTTAAAGTTGTGCATGGCAGTTACATCCACAGCTCATAGCAGCAAACCCCCTCCCCTATTTTGCTGATAAGCTAACAACTGAGGCTAAGTTCTAGTTTTATCAAAAAGAAAGCAGAATTATGTAAGCTACAGCAGTAGGCCTGAGACTCACTGTACCCCTTCCACTAGTGTAAGTAGACTTTAAGGATTGAAATGGTGGAACTAATAAAAAATCCATTGAGGTTGTATAAGTTCTCTACACAGACCTGTGTGGCATACCAAAAGAAAAAATTGACAAAAATAATGTCCAGATTGCAGGAAATGGCACTACTCAGTCTGTCTGGCCTTGTAATTTCTGCTAAATTTTGTTTATTTCTTAGAAAACAAGTTAGCAAATTTACACTTGCACTAAGAATAATATTGCTGTTTTTCTTTTTTTTTTATTTCAGGCGACAAAAAGTGAGGGGACAAAGGTGTTAGGGTCCCCCCTCCCAAATCGATGCCCACTGGACCTGTTGAAAGAGCAGCTGCTCTGGCTAACTGCTATCCAAAACAAAATAAAACAAAATAGTGTAAAAAAGTGTGTTGAATTTGTCACTTACCTTGTGAAAGCAACGCCTAAGCAAGCCTGGAATTTAATTTCACTTTATTTCCTGTTTTTGATCTCTTGATTTCCCTCCACCCTTAAAAGTTCATCACGGCAGTGGTCCCATCCCTCCCCCCCCCCTACTCCCCAGCCATATCTCAAATGGCAGTTCTTGCCCAAAGTTCCTAAATCATTTAAAAGTACTGAAGGGTAGCGATGAAAATATTCATCATCTTACTTTTCCGGTAGATGTCTTCAGGGTGACCTGTTCACCTTTGGTGCTGATGATCTCCGCAGCAATGAAACCATCTTTCTCATCTGCGACCCAGCACTGTTTCTTGCCATCGTACGATTGAGCTTGAGCTTCCAGCTGGGACTTCTTGTCCACCATTAAGAATGCTTCCGGATCATCACCCATGATGGAGGCTTAGAGATCGACCGTCGACCAGATGAAAAGTTTGACCAATGAAGTGTGGAAAAGAGGAGCAAGCCTGGAAGAAAAACACAAAATTATAGAATAGAAAGTAATTGTCATACTGTACTTTCAGCATGTAGAGAGTTGATCACACTACAGCTGAAACAAATCTTGCCATTCAACCATTTTTTTTCAACCATTTTTTTTAAAAATAATTATACTTCCAAGCAGGGTTGTTACTCCAAAGAATGGAACCACCTGCTACACTCAAAATGCCCACCCACCAATCAACTCTCAATGGTACATTACAGCCCACCACAAATTTTTCACATAAAACACACGAAAATGACAAAGTCCCTAGAATAGAAAACTTCTTTAGCACAAATTTCAAAGGTGTCTTTGAAATACTAAACCATGATTGTATTTCCCATAACCGAAAAAGTTGAAAGTATTGATGGCAAATCAAGTCCCGTTTTTATCAAAACTAGAACTTTATGCAACAATTCAAAGCAAGACCATACACTGTTCACGGCAGACACTTTACAGTATGGCACAGTAAGTTAGAGGCAATAAAAAACCTTGAGAAGCATGAAAAAGGGCTATAAAAAGTGTTGGATTTCAGAGGGCTTTCTCCCTTGACCTTCACCAAGACTGTGGACCCCAGGCCACAAGATACCAGTTGCTTGGCTCCCTCCGTATGAGTAATATGCCGCTTCTAAAATTGGGCCACCCTGTAGCTACGACCTTGCACAGCTATGACACCATCCTTCAGAATTGCCATTATAAAGTCTTGTGTTTGCTTCACGTAACCGGACTGACACGGATAGCACCCGGTTCTGAGCTTTCTACCCGATCCAAAATTTCACTATTCGCACATTGTTCACGTGACAATTTTTCTCTTTAAAGTTGCTTTTTTTTTTTCCAAACCTGGTCACTGCATCGTTCATTGAACAAGATTGAGAATGCATACCTCAAAGAACACTTCATTGTCAGCCAGTACAAAAAGATACCATACATGGTGTTACAGTATAAACTAGTGTAATGTGCAAAGCAAAATATTTGTAATACAGTAAGACTTCATAACAAACTCAGTTTTCATAAACCAAATTGAATCATTAATTACTCACTAATGCTCATTTTTATGTGACACATGGGGATCCTCTTAGCGTGACCAATTGTCATTAGTATAGTATGTGACAGAAATTTGATGAGTTTGCAAAAAAAATTGTGAATTTCTCAAAACTACGCAATGTGCACATTAAAGGCAAAAACTCTTCGCCTCAGACAGTTTCAATTCCTCCAACCACTTACATCTAGTCCCTGTCTCAGCTTGTCTTAAATTCCTCTACATGTCTTATCAAAACAATAGATCCCTGTGTACACTTTGTTATACAAGCTACTCTGCATCTTTTGAATTTGCTGTCAATCAAAGAGTACTGTAATTTAGAACCAGTTGAGAATTTTGCGTTCCGGAAGCTAAAAATATAGCTTAGGGTGATGAGTTACTGCCTTCAAGTAAAGAAATTGCAGGAAATTGAACTCCATGGAATTTTGCAAGATATCTCTTGCACTGTCTGTTCACAACCTTCAGGAAATTCCTCAATCCCTTTCTTGAAGTTTTGGAAACTAATGTGCTTGTTTGAGCTTTGTTTCCCTGTAATGAGGGAACATGCACATAAGACATGATACAGCATGTTGCCGGACTAGCTGGTACAGTGCCTCATGTACATCTGACAAAGAACAAATTTGACCTTTATGTCAAACTGGGTCCCAGATCTTGCAGTTGTTGAGCTAATGTCGGTGACATAAATGCACACTACATATTCTCCTGCTTGACACAAAATTAGTAAATCAAGTTTTTAAAATGGCTACTCAATAATCAGCTTAAATTCAATGTAGCAAATGTGAAAGGTGCTACAGTATTTGCAATAGTGACAAACACATAGTGGGACCTTGTCCCATGAAATGTCTTGATGAAAATGTACTGTTGTCAATTTCTAGTGATTATCAGCAATGTCATCTGTCAGCGGAAATTAACAAAAACTTAATCACTTGAATTTTTTTAATGTTCAGCCCAAGAAAACATGCTTTGTGTTGAAGGATTTGTCCTGTTACAGCATGGAGTTGTAGGAAGCCCCTGGTGACAACACAAATTAAGGGGGCCGAGGAGGGTCATGAGAATGTGGACATTCACAAGATTGCAAAAGTAGGCGAGGCAACCAAACTTTAAACAACCATAACTTGATATGAGAACATGTCCAAGAAAACTGAATTTGTTTTTATTTCATAACTCAGAAACTGATAGAAATGAGCATGAGATGAGCCAAATCTAAGGATTGACCAGCCAAGTCATTGATTGATTCCACATGGGAAGACCCCTCAGTACAGGTTTAGCAAATATGTTCTCTGTAACTCCAGACACACTTGTCTTAACTGCTTCTATACAATTGTTCAGTAAATCTGCCCTAAAGAAGATCATATGCCACATGGATAGGTCTATGTCATTGATCTAAGCAACAAAGGATATTAGATGAAACCCCTGAGGTACAGAACTGTAGTGCCCTACACCTAATTCAGAATCAGTAGAATTTAGAATTAGGCCTAGGTACTATAGAATTTAGCACTCATTTGGTACTAATTAGGTACTAATTTTACTAGTTTAGAATCCATGACCAGAAGTGCGAAAATCCTTGTTTTTGCCTAATTTCACGCTAAACTTAACCCTAACTCAATTTTAACCATGATTGGTGGTTATGTAGGTTGAAGCTAGGCCTAAATAGCTTTTTACACGTTTAACTTGGTTTATTCTCATCAAATACTTAGGCTAATCCTAACCATCATCAATAACCTTGGGCTTGACTGGTGGTCACTGATTCTAAATTAGAGCCAAAAAGCTTTCAACAGACTAGATAAGCCTAACTTAGGCCTACCAAGTAGTACTGACTGGGATTGTGAGAAAGTGGGCTATTACCACTACTAAGTTATGTCGAGGCTTCTCGAGCTGCATGCATAAGATATTGTACACCAGACCTAAGTTGAGACTCATGTTTAGTTAACCCACCGTAGTAACTAGGTAATACTAATAGGTATAATGTAATTTGTAAAGTACAACAAACAGCGCAAAGTTTGTAGTTTCCATGGCGTCTTAAACCATTTCTCTTTATGAAAATCTCCGTTGGAAAATCCGTATTTTTCAATGGCACTTTTAACGACATAATTATTTAGCTTGGTAACCATTTTCTGAAACTCCATATTTCGCGCTGACGCACTGATTGAGGAGGCATAGCTCAAATAAACGAACCTCTCGCGTTCTAACTCTCTTGTGATAGCCCATATCCTCGTTATTTCCCGTATTCCCCATGGGAACGACGGCCTGACACCTTGAGTGTAGTGGAGGACTGAAGGAGAAATGTATACATAGCGACAGTTGTGGCACCAGGATTTTAGATTTGGGGAAAAATTGAGGTCAAAGGAAACTGTAGGAAGGAGGCAAATGGAGGGCAAAGGAACTTGTCGGGGGGGCAGAAATTTCGCGCGTAGCGCGAAATCGAGCGCGAGGCCCGAGCTTAGCGAGTGGGGTCCCGGGGAAAAGCTCGCGGAAGCTATAGCTTTTAGCATGTCTGTGAGTGAAAAAATTAAATCTAATGATAGGTACATTTTTGTTCGAAGTGCGTCATTATACCAAAAATTCCAAGCGATTTTAATTATTTCGGCTATTCATCTCTTCTAAGTTGACAAGATGAGAGCTTTGGACCAGGCTTATGGGGTCCATGGCCAAGGCCTCGTTCGGTGTCCTCCAGATCTCTTACTTTTTGGCATACTTCTGGGTGAAAAATTAAAGTTTTTGGCATACTTCTGGGTGAAAAATTAAAGTCTAAGGATAGTAAACTTCAAATATGAAAACTTAATCACGACCTATTGTAGGGTATAGAGGCAAAGTCTGCTGGGGGTCCAGGGGGCTGAAACTGAGGTTTTAGCATATCTCTGGGTAAAAAATTAAGTATCATGGACTTCCAAGAACAGAAAGATAGAAATATAAATAGGTAATAGACATATATGTGTACATGTATGCATTTGTCAGGTCACTTCAGATGCAAGTGACTGGGGGCAACTAAGGGCGGGGGCAAAGTTTCTCACTGGGAGGGAAAAGTCCCCCATTCCCCCACCCCCTTGGTGCTGCCACTGCTTGACGACCCACTTCCCGACGTTTCCATGCTAATAATAGTATAATAATATGTAATTTGTCTATATTACAGATACGGATGCAGCTCCTGTCACAAATGATCTCGACAAGAGTCCCCCTTCCCCCTCCCCCCTTTTGAGCCGGGGTCTAATGGGCAGTTTGAGGACAGCCGTTATCCCCAAATACCACAGAGCTATGGCATTCATGAAAGTTATGCACAAGGCAGATCTGTCCTACTATTGACCTAGTGGAACTTGGAAATCACTTTGAATTGACCGTCCGAGGACTCTGATCACAATTTTGTGCCAAATAATAAATGTTTGGGAGAATCGGTCCTGAAGCCTCCATAGGCCTTTTGTTAGTTTCACAAAGATTTCCACTAAGGTCAAGAGGGAAGTTGACTAGAGCCATCAATCATCCAGTATCCTGTATTTCATTGTGGATATTTTTACAACAGGCGCATTAAAAGGACAGTACAAAACCTTTTTCACCACTCATGCTGGAAGTTCTACAATCGACCTAAAATGCACCGCCGGGACTTTGCAGGTTTTAAGTGACCCAACATCTACTGTTTTTAAGTTTATTCTCTACTTGCAGTACAGCCTTGCTGTACACCATCCAATGGTCTGTAACAAAGCCTTAGGTATAAAAGTGTCTCAGCTATGCTGATCTGGTATTTCTCAAGGCAGACAAATATGACCGAAAACGGAGCCTGAATGAACAAGAGAAGGGACTGATGACATTTACACCTTGAAGTTAAAATCACTGAGACAGTCCACCCTTCGAGCATCTTTGGAGAATAGCCACTGCTAATTTGATATGCATCTTCAATAGTAGTCCGATATTCTCGTGAGCAGTCGAAACATCCGTTGCAAAAGTCACTTGATACATCGTTGCTATCTTTTATGACGTCATAATTTAGCCTTCCGAGGTATTGGAATGTGCAACGATCCAGGATCAGAGAATAGAAAAAAAACTTAATCCATCAATCATTGGATGCTACCATTAGTATACCAGATAATACGATGCTATGATCATGACGTCAAAAATACCATGGCAACCGCCGGTGTTAAGACTACAATAGTGAGGCCTCAAATCCACTTCAAATCATCGTTGGCATGCGACCACATGGTGGTGAGGATTGTGGGGCCCTCGGCGGTCCCCCCAGAACGTCTTCACCACATTCTCTGACACAAACCAAACATGTCCGCTCTCTTCCATCCTATCTGCAGACAGGTTCAAACTGCGTTTTTAACAATGCCTCCTCGTCAGGCATATCGTGGATGACAATTGCCGCTTTCTTGAAAACACTGAAATGATCCTGGGGCTTTTTATTCATCGAAGGAATCCTTCATCCCAGTGATTGGAACTATGTCTCAGACAGCTGAACGGAGTTGAAAATTTCAAAATGCTCGCATTGCCCCGTACTGTCGAATGTCCGAGGATGCATGTCTTCCAGATCCCCAGTCTGATATGGTCGTCCCCGGCGGTTCGATGCCGAGAATCACAATAGGTATATGCTTCTTTCACTGGCCTGCCTGTACAGACATTCATCATATGATAACATATGGAATATCTGTTATGACCCTAAAAAAATCTACCTAAAGGAAGGATTTTTTTCCGATGAGTGCTAAAAGGGGACATCCCAACATCTCTATGCCTCTTTAAATTAACCTGCACTGCCAAGGCCGGAAGTCAGGCCAGGGAGGGGGAGGGGTACACAACAGAAACAGGAGGATGGGTAAACTAAGAAGTGACATGACTTTATTTTCGCCTTCAACAGGAGCATGCCCTTCTCCAGCCACCCCCTTCCCCTCCCCTTGACTACAAACCTGCGCGTTCTACACAGCTTGAGAATTTGCTGCCGGTATTAACAATAAGCTGTCATTTATCACGGCTGCGATACATGGTGTGATGAACAGTATAGGCCTAATGTGGAGTTCATTTAGATGGAATGTAACTTTTAAAGCCAAGGTTGAAGACAAAGACTACCACAGTGTAACGCAATGATTACGATGGGGGGGGGGGGGGGGGTCGATGCAGCCAGAGCATAAGATATGGGAATGGATGTAGCTGTTTGGCCGAACAAAGTAGGGCGAACAAATCCAATTATTAACACGAACAAGATATAAGCAGATCAGCAAAAGTCATTAGTGTCACGTGTAAGGTTAAGGATAAGGCTCGTGCGACCACCGCAGATTTTCTGCTCAAAATTCGAACGTTAATGCAAATGGTTTCAACCTGTAAACTTTGCCTAATAGTATTCCGACAAGACATCATATGAAAATAAACAATGCAGCAAGTTCACCAGTGAGTCGAAGATATATCAAAAGATTAAAACTTATTAGGACCTAGCCTATGTACCGTATATACACTCCTGTTTACGCTAATAATTCGTTAGCAGTGAAAAAAAAAAGAAATACAAATGAAAAGCTTAATCAACTTAAATGATCCCTTAAAGCTTTATTCAACAATATTTCAACGATAAATCCATATAAGTCAAGGCCTGTATAAAGCCTAACTCTATTTAGGTTGGCAGGTAAAGGTCTCCAACCATCACATTCCAGTTACTGTTTCCTTCGGTACGCACTGGAATAGGGCGGATATCACAATAATGGGTGGCGTATATTGCTGATGTTAAATGTTCCGTTATACTCCTTACAAGTAAATCAATATTACTAACGTAAAACAAACTGTAAACAGTACCGATGTATCAACCATTCGGAGATGTTACTGAATATCAGTCTTGCAAGGGGGGGTCACTGGGGTGGGATCCAACCCCCTCCCTTTCAAAAAATGTTCGGCTTCCCTATAATGCTTTAGTTTCAATATAGTCATGCTACCATGGGTTTAAAGTTAACATAGTGAAATATTCCAGACACTTGTCGTTTCTGGTTGTTTTTATAGATTCCAATAAAGGAGGTTCATGCATGGTCGGGTTCGTCTCACTTGCTGAGATATGAACGATAGGTGAACAACCAGAATACAGGCTGGTATGTACATTATATCTTTAACCACACTTTTAATCACATTCTTAAAATTAAGAAAACGATTCGAATTACACTTCATAGCGTCACCTACTATATACTTTTCGATACCATACAAGCAATGGATACAGTGGCATAGGCCTATTGTTGTCAAATGCTCATTTGGTATACAGTCCGTTATTCCAGTGTCAAACTAGAAATAAAAAAAAAGGTGGCAGTACGGCAGGAACGTGTGTAAAACAGGAGTGTAATCGTTTCTAACCACCTCATGCAGAAGTGAAGTAAATACTCATCTAGTAAACAGCTCCAATGAGAATACTAGGATCATTTAGAATGAGAAATATCTAACACGTCGCACTCTATCATTACACGACTCAATGGATTTTAATTTAAGACAGCGGGTAATGGTCCCGAATAATTACAAAAGAATCAATAATACCAAGGACGTAAACTACGTCCAACGTCATAAATAAGAAAACATTCCGACTGTAATTTAATGTGCTTCACCAAAGACATGCACAAAAATACCACGTGACTGTGTTTGTGCCCTTTTCTGAAGGAAAAAAGTAGCCTAGTGATCCTAGTTTGACTCTGAGAATTTGAGCAAACTTTGGGGCCGATAAAAAATAGGCACAAAAGCTAAGAGAGAACCACTGAAAGCAGAGCAAATAATTGGTTTGGGAGTTCATTAGGTTTGCAAGATTTCTATTACGAAGAGTTTAAAATATTGAGTGGAAAATCGTAACTCACTTTGTTAGAAGGAGACTTCTGCGAAACTGCAGCAATCCAGTTGTGTCCTGAATGCAGACCAAGCAATCAGTGACAACGGCGAATCTAATCCCGGGATCAATTTAACTAACTTCTTTCTTCGGATGACCTTTGCTGGTATTCCAGGGTAAAGGTTGGATGTTCGAATAGACCGACGGAGTCTAACTTATTCCTACTTTTCACCAATCAGGCGAATGAATTAACCTCTACAAATCGCACACAGCCAATCGGGTCTTATATCAGCCGAGTGAAGCTGAATAAACATCGCCACACAAGAGCGCAGGTTCAAAGTGACGTCACTGGGACCGGCACGACTACGAGGAATGCTAAGAATGCATGGCATGTGAAAGATTTCCCGTGTTCATCAGCAAGCCTAGTGCAGAAGCCGATATCAGATTGAATACATATATAAATATATATATATATATCTGTGCAGAGTCCAATGGATGTACTCGAGTGCATTTTAATGGCACCTGGACGTAAGGGTTGGGAGAACATTAAAGATGAACTTTCGATCATATTCAGTTTCTCGCACTGGACTGACTATGCTGTACCTGTGCGAAATTGGTAACTTTTATTTCATTAATTTCACTTTTTAACACGCAAATAAAATACGACAAAAATGGGAAGACAGTATATGATAAGCCAGGTTTCTCAATTCAATATTGTGACTTTTGCCTAAATATAGGCAGTACGCCGGGAGGGATACTGGAACAGATAGAGCGGTAAGAAATTCTCCTCAATGGCGTGACCACACGAATACGCATATGCACTCCCCATAAATGGTAGTGCGGCTCGGATGCTCGGAGAGACCTAAGAGAAATAGTGGCTCGCATTGAGTATCGCACCGCCGTGTGACAACTTGGTTGGTTGTTACAACTGGTATAATGTAAATAATGTAACATATGGCAGCGCTAATATACAAGAAGCGGAAGTTAAGTGGTTATATATTTTTGTGCAACACGTGTATTATGTCTTTAATACGTCACACTGCAGGGGAAACAAAATATAGCATATCAAGTCTTTTTTTTTTTTTTGACTGAGGTCCGTCAAACTTGCATTAACGAAGTAGCAGACTAGGACTTTTCGGGGGTGGGGGCAGGGGTTGGGGGCACTACAATATCATTGGGAACTAATTACTTGGAATCCTCTCCACCACGTATGTATTACATACAACAATGTCAGTATAACCAGCTCTCTGAAGAGACTGGAGCCTGAAAAAGGAGAAGTGAATGCACCTGCCACCCTCACCTAAGATATGCACCGCCTCTCTATGTTTCAGTCATGAGCCCCTCGTCTGAAGACCTGTCACTTTGGTAACCCTTCTTCTTTCAGTAGGCCCTTACTGCACTTTATACCCATTCTACGTATCCCATCCAACGTTTTCTCCGTTTTTGGTTTCGTGAATAAAAATTATGTTACGTCATCTGCAAACCACGGACTGGATCAAAGTGGATCACGTGATTGGTTCTTCGGATAATCCACCCCCCCCCCCCGCGGAAGAATTCTTGAACTGGGAATGATCATGTTCACACTCCCCTCCCCCTACCCCATCATACCAAAACTGGGCCCGTACAGAGACGAATTTTCTATTTCTTGCTCCTCCAATAGGTTATAAGATAAGCTGTGACGTAATTCGAAAAACTCTCAATTTGGTGGTATGCACATGCCTTAGTGACCACAGAAACAGTACATGATAGTAAATATAATCTTTGTTTTGTCAGTTTGAAACAATAAAATTAATTCATGAAGTCATAAAACCACGGATGTTCAAAATGGCCGCGTGTTTCAGTCCTAAACGTCCTTGATGTTAATTAGAGCGAGAAACTCTCTAGTATCATACCAAGCTTCCTCACATATCACTGGCACAGGTTAGCAAAGCACATGTATAACAGAAACATCAGCTCAAGTCCACAGAATATGATTTACCACGAAGAGGTCATTAATTGGTTGGAGTGAGATCGCTCAAAGTCAATTTACAAAAATTTATCTCAATAATTCGACCATCGCTTCAATCATGTATTCGCTGCTCTATCAGGACCCTGAGGCACCGTATTTAATTAAGGCAAGCTATTTTTGAATATTACCCTTTTAATTTAAACAGCATGTGACCATGATTGACTCGAACAATTAATTTTTCTTTTCATTCGAACTCCAGCCCCCCCCCCCCTTCCCCGCCCCTAACCCGCGTAGCGCTCAGTGGCTGCCGTTCCTATGTGGTTGCCATCCCGATGAGCCGCAAAGATTATGAACTTAATGCATTCACTGTCGTGGTTCTGTTCCTGAGCTAGACGGCACACACGGTATACCAAAATGGCCGGTCTACGTGTGATGACAGCAGTCTTTCCCTTTAAATTAAAAGTCCTGATTCACCCAATCGCTACAGAGCTAAATTAAGTTTGCTTAAGATTTCTATGAAGTTGAAGGAAATTTGTTTCCTGCGAACGTCAGTTTTGTTTACGTTGCGATAAGCTGAACAAAAAAAAAAAAACGTCAGGTACGAGGTACCCCCTATTGATCCCAGTTTTCGACACGAATTACCTCAAACTGAGTATGGCTTTCGCAACTTACATATGACTAAGAGGAAGTGCACGGAAAATTAATGGCGTTTTCCACTTGTTTGACATCCGTGATCAGTGAGCTGGCTGAATGGCTTCATGTTACTTAATGTGTCCCTATGTACCATGTTTTTTTTTTCAAACCTTTCGAAACCTGAAAACCCCCTTGCAACTATTTACAAGTATATTTCTCAAGTTTTTGTTATCCGTTGAACTTGCTTTTAATGTTTTGTTTCTGAAAGACACGAGAGAAAAATGATTTTAAAAGATTTGCTCCTCGGTTAATTTGTAATTTCATGTAGATAACTTTTAATAAAGCGACTATAGGAACGTTTTGTATATTTGGGTAACAATTTCGTGACGAAAGGCTCAAAACAAGTTTGAAGTTAATTGTTTATATTTGACGATAAGATGAAGACAGATAAAGCATCGCAGGGCCTCTGCTAATTTCCAGCCGTGTGCATCAAAAGAATCTCGCCGACCCTGGATCAGAACAGATTTGTTGAGCACATTGAAAGCACATGTGTTTTTTTTTCACTCCATGGCGTAACCAGACTTTTTATTGGGGGATGAATGGGAAAATTGTTGAAGTTTGTGTGTGTGTGGGGAGGGGGAAGTAACTGTGTACTTTCTAAGATAGCGTCACCATCGGGTTGTCCCGTAGCACACAGAGAATATGTGTCCATAAAAAAGTGCCTCTCAGATTCAGGAAATGTCACTACCCTTGCAGGCCGGGTCTTTTTGACTTTCAGATAATCATTTTTTATTTTTAGAACACAGGTCAGTTTAACCCTTTTTACAAATTTTTGTCGGTATATTTTTAACAACAGCGAACTTCACCGGAAGGGGTAAGACATTTGGCTATAGGGGACCCTCCCTCCCCCCTGCTGGCTCCTCAGTCCGCCAGTGCTTCCAACGTTGTGCTTTCTGCAAACTTTGCAGTGTGTGTTGCCGGACAATTAACCTCAGTACAAATAATCCCCGGGACAGCTCGCCCGGTCTTAAACCACCATGTGAAAACTCTGCTGCATGGAGGCTATTTTCATGGGGTTATTTTTCAGGGGAATATTTGGATGGCCCAGCACTTATTGCAAGGGTACTTACACGAACTTTTTAATCGACCTTATTTACCGTACATCAGATAAATTTTAAACTACTACTCTATGAGATGATTATACTGTATGATATCTTGTAATTGTAATTTTCAGTCAATCATTTAAATTCTTCCTTAATTGTATGAATATTGCAAACAAGTGTATAAATATTCTCTTCAGAACCAACGACGTATTCCGATTGCCACTAATTCATCTTATAAATGTTTACACAGTCCTTGGTCACAAGTTGAGGCTGGGATCAAGGGATTAAGGAGCGAGAGGAGATTGATTTCACTCACAAAGATCATATTTCTCCGTTTGGGTTTATCGGCTGGACCATAAAAGCAACAAATGAGATGGTGGAGATTGCAGAGGGAATATTCAAACATATGCATTACCTTAACGTTGATAATAGATAATGCAAAACTGAATTGAGGTGTTCAAGAATTCGGGGAGCAGGGGGGGGGGGGGGGGGGATCCAGTACCGGTTTAAGCCTCGAGTGCCCCCCCCCCCCCAATCTTCGTTTTAAGAGAATGGCCGGTAATTCTAAATCAGACCAAAAGATAAATTGATTCAAGAATAAAATATTTAACACACAAAAATGCATTTAGTGTGAAAATAATACTACACATTTTGTGTATAAATGTACGCATATCTAAAGTCGTAATTTTTGCTGGCTCTAAGGCACGTTCCTTGTCATCCTAATGCTTATTGCAGCACTGGAAGAGGCGGGGGGGGGGGGGGTCGATCCCTTCATGATTTTCGCTAGTCTTGGTCAACATATTATTACACTATTTCCAGTTACAAAGCAAAATCGAGGGCGCCCTTTATACTTCAATTTTTACACGGTAATTTGCTTTAGAAATAACTTGTACAGAGCTGTCAATTTCTGAATGTATACAGAGGATGCACTCACGAGATTCTTAAATGCTGCACTAGTACTAGAGTTTTGACCAAGACTTAATTTTCACAAGAAAGAGAAATAAAGAAAACAAAACAAAAAAAAGAAAAAACGTGAGACAACTCACGAATGAACTACCACCCTATTACAGGTTCATCCAAAAACAACAGCGTACATAACAGATCAACATTTAAATACATGACTGTGTTTCAAAACCTACATCTATAAAAAAGATGACAGTTTCATTTTTCATCGATTACGAGTCCTTGTTTAGAAATTTTTTACTCATCATTTTTTGTTTACGACTGAACAAAACGAGGGCGCTACTTTGTTTTCATTTCAAAAGCAGTCTATATTGCATTTTGTCCACTGACTGTAATGCAGCTTCGCACAAGTCTTGACAATTATGTAGATTAATTTGCATATGTCAATTTCTTGTCAGTTTCTTGTCATGCGATTGAATGAAAATGTCGTAAGTGAGTGAAATTTTGCCAATCCGTCGATATATCTCAGTTTACCATGCCTTTTTTTTTGTTACAAATTTTCAGGTGACGGCACAACGACAGTCAGGCGGGTAGCCATGGAGGGGGGGATCTCAGTAACAGTTCCCTGAGTTGATTCTTGCTAGTTTAAATCGGATTATGTCAAATTTTTCCCACTTTCATCATATTAAATTGTCATATTACGTTCCTACTTGATTACTGGGAAGAAACTTTACCAACAATAGAAACCACTGAAAACACGCCGGGAAACTGTCAAATGAAGAGGCATTGGTAGATGTGATTTCTTACACGTTCATATGACAATTTTCTCCAATCATCATCGTGTGGATTTTAAAAACAAACAGACTTTCTGAACACTACTCAACAGCAACGAAAATGGTAATTTATTCCGGTTTGATTAACCTGAATATAAGACATCGAGTCAAGTTTCGAAACTTCTAACAGCATTGTTTCCTCTTGTGCTAAAATAAAAGAAGGGCGTTGGCCCTTAAAATTGACCTAATATCCGGGACTGCAAAGTGGCAATGTTTCATATGGGATATAGGATTTTTTTTAAAGGCCTTCATCTCATATTTTACCTTGCCTTTCTCTCCTGATCCTTCCCGATTACGTTTCTCTCAGCACGGCATAGTCAGTATTGTATATTGGTGTTACAGTCGTTTATTCTCATTGCTTCACCAAAGCGCCCTACCTTCTAATGTCACAAATCAAATATCGCTACATCTTGCAATAATAAACACTCTGCCAGCGACTATACCAGTTGTATATGTGTGCAATACTTCTGTCCAATAAAGCATACACATCGGCCGACAAACTGTTTCTGATTAAAATCGATTGTCATATTCAGCTGTTTATGATAACAATTAAAAACAATAAAATCGAATCTCAGCAAGATTCACGGCTAAGCTATCCTCACGTACAAGACCTATACTATTGATACCCGTGCAAGCATTTTAGCAGTTCACATAGTTAATTAATAGGCCGATTTACATGGGCTCGATCAGACCTTTAGAGCTGTAACGTCTAGTGACAAAGGATCGTCCCAACTGTCTGCACAAATTTGTTAATTGCACTGTCAAACCACGAATTGCCTGTAACGACAGCTGCAACATGTACAGGGCATGCACGCAAAACTTCGAACGCGCTAAATATTGATGACCTTTAAAGAGTGGAATGCTCTTGACGTCACTATATGTGCCACACCGTTTTCAAAGTACTTGCGGAATATACTCTACAGATAGTACCAAGGTGTACATTTGGAATCTTGCCTACATGCTAAGTATAAAATGATATAATTAACGAATCTCATTTACGTCAGAGACTTTTGTGCCATTTGTGAAACAGATTTAATAGTTTTTGTTTTTATCTAGTGATTAACTGGAATCGCCGGAGAAAAATAGCAAAACAACGTTACTGAACGAAACTATAAGAATACAGAATTTATGACGGTCATTTTCTCACTGAACACAGTGTGAACGGTGATGAACAAATCAGGGTCATTGCCGGTCATCTTCTTTTTGTTTCAATCACCCCTTTGTGTACACTGTAAAAACTGTCTGTAAATTTACAGAAAATAAAACAAAGAATTAAATAAACATTACAGAAATTGTCTGTATTTCTTTATTTTCTGTAAATTTACATTTCACAATTTACATTTTTAACAGTGTATTCAGTCTGCTTAATCTGATTGTTATTCTCATTGCATATTGCAAGCATGTTAGTATTACGTAACTTGCTAAAGACAATTAATCCGATCCTCACAATACGAATGTCCAGTGGCATAGGAACATGATTTTGAGTTTTGGAGGGGGAAACATGGAAAAGAAGCAAATTTATGCCCCACAAACGGCAACCGATCACAAATGGGAAGGAATTTGGCGTGGGCGGTATAGTGCCTTGTTGGGGTCACCTGTTGGCGTTTAGTAACAAAATTCAAAACTACAGTCGGATCTGGGCGAATTTTTAGGGGAGGGCAAGGCCCCCATCCGCAATACTGGGGCACAATCGCCCATTTGTCCCCCACCCGTTTCCTAGGCCTATGTGATTGTTCAAAAAATATCTGTTAGTAAAGGGAGGCCCAATGCAAACCTATATAGACTGGGGAAACTGAATAAGTACTGCGCGTACTGTATTGTTGGCCAAGGCATGGATTAGAAAGGATGAAGAAAAAAAAAAGACCGGAAGGGACTCTGTACTCTTTTACAGATGAAAAAACATACACTTTTTTTTTCAATTTGTTGTCAAGATCATGCATGCCCAATGTTCATGTTCACGCATGTTCAAGCATGTTCACTTGGCCAATGAGAGTTAGAGCACGACGATGACTTTGTCATATAACAATAGTTACCGATCAGACTCAGTTGAAAATATACTTTCGAACGTCATTAACTTTGTCTTATTCGCTCTCGAAGAGTTACCATATAGGACTCCACATCGGGACCCGTTTGTAACGGGCTTCTGCCGTCTTTAACATGATATGTATTACACAGCTATGCAGCTGCATGTTGACCTATCAACTGATGCTCATAGGAGCTTTATATAACACCTTGTCACAGCATGTATTGGGGCAACAGTCGACAATCAAATGTCCCTGGATATATAGTGTATTTTGAATAAAAGCTTTAGCATGCATGGAGGAGCCAACCAGAGGAAGGAATGGGAAATGTCAAAACTTTTATCCCCCCTATCCACTTCGCTGAAGTAGAGCACCCTCCCATATACAATGTATCATATGTATTCCCTGATAATATACATATTGTATTCACGTCTCAATTTTTAGAAGTAGTGAGACTTTATTTTTTTTCACCCAGAGATGTGCTAATGTCTCAGAGTTTCCGGGGCTTCGCCCCTTGATTCCCATAAAGCGTTTTCCTTGACTCCAACAGGAGCTCTAAATTTTCTTGTTTGTTGTCAACTTATACACGTACAATACTGGCTTACTTATGGAGGGCCTTGTTTGATAGAATGTTAGAATAGTAACAGTTGTTCCAACGTTATTGCTTACATTTTTTGCATTATTATCGTATGCGTTGGGCCTAACGTTGGCGAAATGTAGTTAAGAAGACCGATGTCAATATATAGCCCAGTGTCGGATTAAATGCTGGGCCAACAGCCAGCTATACGAGCACCCAACCGTTTGGTCCACGGTTGGGCCAATGTAATTTGCCAACGTCGGCCCACAATAGATTGCTGTCTGGCTAAGGAATTTTCCATGCACCATTGTTTATATTGCATGTACTCACCGATAGTCAACATTCTGAACAATTCCTTAGTCGAGATATTAAACTATGAAAATTATTCACTCAAATAAAATTGGTAGATTGTACAATAAATTGTGATGTCACTCTCGTGCTACCACCATAACTTTCTTTGTTTTTTCGTTTTGTTGTTGTTGTTGTTGTTGTTGTTGTTGTTGTTGTTGTTGTTGTTGTTGTTGCGAAATCCATTTCACCGTGGATCACAAAATGTGATCACTGTCTTACAGTGATGGAGTAACTGGATTATTCAAGCTCTCTCGAACCACACAACATATACGATATGCATGAAAGCAGTAAACTTTTCCATGTTACATAAATATTTAAATTAGAAAAAGAAACAAAGACAGATCATATGTGAGTTGTACCAGAAGGATCTCACAAAGTATTGCTCAATTGACCATTTCAAATTAAGGGAATACACATTTTATGTCCAAGCAATGGAACAATTGCCATGACAGTGGGACTTGGATAAGTAGAATTGATTTTCCAACATCTAAAATATCTCTTTTTGTAGTTCCAGACTGTAGATCTACACAATTGCTCAAAAACTCATATGATAACATAACAAAAGCGGGTTGACGGTATTTACAAGGACGTGCTTTTGATCATCTGCTTAGTGGAAGCCTACCTAAACATCTTGAAGTAGCCTCAGACGTTCTGCTGGTGATATGCATCGAACTTGGCACGGTGAGTAATATCCGACGAACAGCCCAGGTGATGAGTAGACCAAATGACCGGCTAAGCTTCTCATAAAAGCTATAAAACTACCATACCATGGTCGTTCATTTCCGTCCTAAGCTTATTTTCAAAATTGAGAAATGCTTTTGTGTAGAAATTCGTTGTAACAATGCGGTATTCACGGAAGCGTACATTTAGGTACTAGAGGGTTTCTCTAAAATTTTACCCGAAAAACTAAATTACTCGTCTATCTACTGCAATTAACACTCTAATTAGTGAATTTTTTACTGTTTCCAGACTGATATCAGGTGAAAGGGGATAATGGAAGAATTAACGTCAAAGGCATTTTGCTTTGTTTCTTCAAACAGCCCAACCTGCTTTAATGTTAGCGATTGCTCTTATAAGCATAAACCAGTCTATCGGCAACTACCTAGTTAATTAGGTCACGTGATCCGTTCTCTTACATTTCCGTAAACTGAAAGCCTCAACGAATGGAATTTCGCTGAATTGCACTCACAAGTGATGGCCAACTGTTTGCTGAATAATGCAAAATGAGGTTTTCTCTTTTCCATGTTCGGAAGGTCGGTGGACACTTTGATCTTCCATTTCCCTGGAAATTAAAGATTTTTTAGGTATTATTTAGGATATTTAACAACAAACACTATCAAAGAGAGGCTAATATTTCCCACGACTCAAACAGTGTCTGCAAACTTTGCAAGTACATTTAATGAATCAATTAGATATTTTTCAATCGATATTTAAAGACGACAACATAAGCTTTTCTAAACACCAAAATTATGGAGTTTAATTGACACAATCACCTATAATGAACAAATTAGGATACAGCGATTTTAATTTACATTTGTATGTGCTGCATATACTGTAGCCTATACACATACTAGAACCCAACGGTAATCACAAACTTGCTATTGCTTCATTTCGCTAAATTAGCCCTGACAAGCACATGCATATAGGGAAGAAACTGATTCGTCTTATATTTTCTGAGTACCTGACTCATTTACGAAATTTAATGATACAAAACTGATATCAGAGGATAGGAGATAAAATTTTTCTCCCATTTTATAAAAATGAGTGGTTTCATAACGTCTCGATTTAATGATAGATAATTTTACGAGGTTTTGGAAACACATCTGTAGACTCCTTTTAAAAGAAGGGTCAAATTCCTACTTTAACACATTCTTGCACCAAGAAATGACCACCACTAGTGTTTTTCATGTTTAGGCAAATAGTTTTGATGATCCTGATCTTTTTTAATCTCTAAATATTGAGATATATGATTGGAAAATCACCTTTTTTAGTTCATTAGCATTCACAAGCCCCCTGGAATCACCGTCGAAACGCCATGCTTAAAATGTGCGAGAAGGATCAGGCTCTTCTTCGGTGGTTGCAAATAGACTGAAACGTGATGCTTGTTTTCAACATGGCTGCAGTCTGATGGGAAATGTCCTCCCGTAAAGGTATCTTTGGGTGTCATTCATTTATTGATTATTTGTAAATTTCTTTTTTACCATGGAAACTTTCTGTGTGCTTCTGATCAGAAAGGGAAAGAAAAGAAGTATTGACAGACTTGGCGTTCCATGTAGCGTTCTTATAGTTTTACAGAACAGTACCCACTGTCAACAATACTATAGCCTATGCCTAACGTTAGCCAGCCTCAGCTCTTTGGCAATACAGAACATCTTACAGTACACTTAAAGAAAAAACTGCGTATCTTGTACTGTAGTTTTCAAAGCTCGACTGAAGTTTAGGTCACCGTTACCACTGCCTCGCAAGTTTCAGATGCACAATGTTTTCCTCAGTGACTGCTAGAATTGTCAGTAGAACCCAGTCATGTGCAAAGGTGCCTGAGTAAAAATTTTTTTCCACAGGCCTATCCTACCTCTAACTCCATCAAGGCCTAGGCTGACTAGCGTTTACATTACAGTTTTAGGAAGTTAGACTAACGTACTGTAGGCCTAAGGCCCATACGTAATTAACACTGACCTAACTTTGTAACGCCTAACTAACTACGTCGGGGGGGGGGGGGGGGGGGAGGGCGCGAGGTATAACTGAGTGGCGTTGCATTCTGCAATTGCGCTGGGGAGAGACTAACCTGCTCCTTTAATTCAATTCAACTAAACTTTATTAAAATCAGACAACGAAAACATGAGAACATTACAAAGATAAGCTATAAGTGATTAAGGAGTTATACCAGAAAGCTAATTAAAGCTTGTACAAGGGTAGAACCCCTAAGTCAAAGAAAGCAAGTTCATAAAAAACAAGGAAACAAAATCGAACAAACAACAAAACACAATTAGCCCACAATGTCAGGTTAATTGACCCAGTCCAGGGTAACTTTATTTTCCAAGTTACTCCGTGCAGAGACTATGTGTCTGTGGGAGTTGTCAATGTAACAAGTAACAAACTTGTTCGTTTGTTTGTTTGTTAGCCTACTACTGAGTATCGCAGTACTACTAAGTACTATAGCAACATTATCAGGCTGATAAGGGATAGTGACATTGTCAAAGATTTGAAGATGTTAATAAATATTATAGAGCAGACCTAGCCTACCTCTAAAATCTTCAATTAGGTCTAGGCGGATTTTGATGTCGTTTGTTTGCACAGTGTCTTCACACCTTCAGTGCATCTGTAAGCAGTTTACAGTATATAAAGGGGTGACCGCCGAATGCGCTATTAAGGAAATTTATCATTCCAAGTTTGTGACAGTTGCACCTACAAAAGTTGGAACGTTTTCTTATGAATCAGTATTGTCTCAAATGAATATGTATTCATTGCAACGAAAAAGTGTGTCACCGAAAGTGAAATTATCCCACCTTCTTTATGACAATCCAAACAAAATTAACTTTCCCCAAGGTGCCCGTCGAGCGCGCCTACCATTGACTTAGTGTATAAATGACAAAAAATGGTGGCGTGCTTCACTATTTCAGTCTGCCGAACCTAAGCTTGTAAAGTTGTGATTTGTAAATGATAGGCTAGAGGCGCGTTCGACGGGCCCACACGGTAGTTGGCTACCTTATAATACTCTACTGATTGCTTGCCTAGTGCCTGATGGGGAGATATTTGAAAAGAGTGCAACCATGTAACATACTCCAAACATTCAACCTAGGCTAAAATGTTTTGTCAATGACAAACTTTCAGGAACAATGTAGGCATGAGAATCTTTTTTTTTGCATGAGAATCTTTCAAAACATCACCACTACCCTTTCATTCAGGCTTCCAAATTCACCAAATAAACATGAAAAATCATACATCATGCACAATGTGTCCATCTTCAGGGTTCCCTTTCCAAAAATGTAGTCTTTTGGCAATGAGTGTCAGCTGTGCAGTATGAAAACAGTGTGTGCTAAATCTGACCTATAGTGAAGATACCATTGGAACATGTGTAATTGAGTGGTTCCCAGCATAGAAATGTGGTAGAAGAGCAATATATAACCTAACAATTTAAATACTCATAGTCCTCCTTCTGCAGTATTACCTACAGTACAAGCATAGCTCTTACATTGGTATAATTTTGAAAGGGATTTAAATTCAAGTGCACAGTTAATTGCATTTTTCATAATCAATTTTAAAATTATTCATTTTCTTTCACATGAATTAAGAATCTTTCATCTTCTTTCACATGATACAAAATTTTTTGAATTTAACCACACATCTCATGCCAAAAATAGTGATTAATTATGGCCTGTTGTAGTTTCGTAAGCTTTACAATAACATGTCTATAGACACCTACACCACTAGGTTACTGTAGCTTTCATCTGCCACAGAGGCTGACACATTTCTTTTTTTGTGTGATTTTGTAACATCAAGGAAACCACAGAAGAAACCATTCCAGTGGAGCAATGTGTTTAATCTTTCAAAATCTTTAAGGTGTATACTTAACTATATGCTGAAAACCACCCAGCTCATTTTAAAATGTGCTGTTTCTTATAAATATCCGAGAAAGATTTTTGAAAACATAACATACACATTTTAGATGTACAGGGTGATGTGTGTGTAACATCAACTGTGATTGGCTGAGCATTATAAATGGCTCGTGCAAACACTTTGAAACAGCTGTTGGTGTTGTACAGTAGTAGATTGCTTACCAATGTTGTACAAATTTGTTAGGTTCTGTTGTTTGGTAATTCACGATGGACTGAAAAATAAAAGTACAAAACCTTCATATCTTAGCTGTCCGTTCAAAGATTTACAAGCTTTTTTGTTTGCTTGTTTTACATTGTATTTTATAGGCTCTTTTTGAATAAGAATTTGTTCTTTTTTTTGTGGACAGACTGCTTTAAGTCAGTGAGCCATCAGTAAAATGAAGTGCAGCAAAAACTTCTAAACTGTTGCATTCCCTACATTGTCACACCCCCGTCTATTGGGCTATGGCTAGAAGAGTTATATGTTTCAAGAAAATTAAGCAAGTCCATTTAGCTCCCTGGTTGTCACAAATAATAACATTAATAGTAGTAGCAGTACTTATGTATAAGGCACACATCAGAAAGGGTTATCTGCTCAGCTGGTCTGGACCTCAAAGATGAAATTAAATATAAATATTATACATTTACAAATGCAAGTATATGTCCTACATACAGTTATACATATCATATCTACACATGGACTGTACATGTACACAGACATATACACACAAACAGACAGACAATGTGCATAGTACAGTATAGGACAGCATGTTCAGAGTATCAGCTTGCAACCTTTCAACTGTACCTGTACAGTATATCGTACAGAAAGATAGCAAGTTGTACTCTGAGCATACAGTATATATATATTTTTTTACTGTATTTTTTTGTTCACTGATAACTGTCCAGCTTGCACTTAAATGGACAGACAGATGCAGCCCTAGTGAGGAAAGCCGGATAATATTTGACTCAGCAGTGGCTGTTTGTGTCTTTTGCAAAATTATTTTATCTGAAAGATGTTAATAATTCTCTCTGTGAACTGCTCTTTACAGAAAGCTGTATGGTGGAACTTAGTCAGGAGTTACAGCAGCACAGCCAATGAAGCCAGCGTGACAGTGTCAGTGAGTTCCTTTTTGTTTTTTTTTTTTCCGTCAAACACAGTGGCAGTATTGGAGTACTACCGGCTCAAGTTGGTGTATCTGGTTGTATCATGCACTAGGATAAATTTGTTCAAAGCTCAAACACATTTTATTTGCTCAAAATCATCAGGCATTTTTCCAGGGATTTGAAATTGTAGCCTGTATCATTGACTGTAATTTACTGTACCCTCAAAGTTAGGCTAGTGATGACATGTGAACAGCCACAAAAAAAAAAAATACAAAAACTTTTGACGGAATGTTATAGTAGTGGCTTAACCCTTGATTTTTCAGTAATCAACGTATGTCTTCTGATATTTGCTGAAACGCAGTATTCCCCAGAACTTCAGCACAGTGATTGTAGGTTGTCCATAATATGCAGTAAACTCTGCTTTGTAGACAGTTTATTGTTAGAAGCTACAGAGTGACCTACAGTGGTTATGAATATTCCTCACTCCTTGCGAATATGCATCACTCTTGCTGCTATGACTCATAAATGTACAGTACTATGCTACACTTGTGTTATAATTTTGTTTTACAGCAATGATGCTATGACACATTGAATCTTATGTGTGTATCTACACGAGTCTGATGTGCACGTGACTGCTACACATTATTTTTGCAGTGCTACTGCTAATGCTGTCGTCATCCCTGCGTTTCTAAATCCATATAAGAATCATTAATGAACGAAAACTCCCACATTCTGACTCACTTTCTACCAGGCCTTCAAACTTCACAAGTTGGATGATGGCCCGGCGGTCGACACTCAGCTGACGAGAGATGATGCTCTGAAGTACTACAGGGAGATGCAGGTCATCAGGAGGATGGAGACGGCTGCTGGTACTCTATATAAGTCAAAAGAGATCAGAGGTTTCTGCCATCTTTACTCTGGTCAGGTAAATTATTAGTTGAACCGGGTAATACAGTAGCTACTGAGACATTGTCAACCTGTCCTGTTGGTGTGATTCCTTTGCACATGGCTTGGCCAGTATACTGTCAAACGGCCATCAAGTGGATAGCAGAGGGCCTTACTCTTGTCTCCAACACTCTAAAACTTGCAAAAAATTAAAATGAAAGATTAAAATTATCTTTGTAGATGGCATTGTAGTAATCCACCCTTTTCTCTTGTTGTAAGTCTTTTCACAGTGAATGGCCCTATTTTAGTTGTTTAACAGAAGAACAAGCTCCAAGCCTCCTTTACCAGCTTTTGTGAAAGCACCTCTCTGGATGTAGAAGTGATACCAGTTTGTGGAAAAGTATTTTCAATTTTGAAAAAAAAAAACATGACTATGGAGAGAGTTTACAAAGCTTGCTCTTCCTTAAGAATATTGCAATTGCAATTTTAACCATTCATGTGTTGTGTGACTGCAAACAAAACTAGCTGTAAGCCTAGCAAAATTCCTTGACATTTGGTGCTCTTCTTTGTTCCTTTTTAAGCTGGTTTAAAACTTTATTCAAATTTTTTAATAGAACCTTTTCTTTATAGGGTCATGTGATTTGGTCTCTTAGCTTGGTCATAAGAGCCAACAATATATAAATCCAACATCCGACAGTTATGAAAGTCTAAATATCTTTCGCATGAGGTCAAAAGGATGATTTCGGGCCTTTCTTTAAAGAAAAATGCAAAGTTCACTTACTGAGTGTAACGTCAGATGGTGTTACCGCCTTCTTCATATACCGCCTCACTTCATGTATTTAGCAATTTCTTATTTCCAGGAAGCTTGCTGTGTCGGCATACAGAATGCCTTGACATTGGACGATGCAATTATCACAGCGTACAGGGCCCATGGCTGGGCCTACATGAGAGGAATATCAGTTCATGGAATTCTGGCTGAACTAACAGGTATGTGTTCCACTCTTATTCAATACATAAAGGGAAAAGACAAGATTTTGCTTTTTTGTGAATACAGATTTCAGTTTTCTTAATTTGAATTGAACTTTGTTTTGTAGAAGCAATTTCCCCTTTTGCAAATCTATAATTCTGTACTGTAATCTCATATGCTGTGACATGAAAACTGTTTACATTTTTGATGGGGTTAGAGAGTCCTCAATCATGCTTACCTGGCATGAAATTCGTTCAAGAAAGATTGAAAAATACTAAAACTGCTATGCATCTGGAAACTTACTATTTTTTTTTTGTCTCAACATTTTGTGTTTTCCTGGTTGCACTGTGATTTTTTTGCCATTTTTCTTTTTTTTTTCCCTGTTTTATACAACATGGTGAACTCTCATATTTGTTTAATTTGACTTCTCATGTAGCAAAGAGCACAGAGTTAAACTCAGTTGATAGAAATCTCAGCAGAACCATTCTGTTAGTGACCTTATGAAATATATTTTTCAAGACTTTCCAGTGCTGTGGTTTTGTTGTAATTTTATTATGAAAGTTTTTACTCTTTAATAAAGTTTCAAAGTATTTTATTTGCAGTAATGTACAGAATAATTTTAGTGTTTAAATGTGGTGTAGTGCTTTTAAAGATTTCTTAATTTGAGGTCTTTGGAAAACTATTGGTGAAAATGCAAGGGTCATGAGAACCAAAAAAAGCTGCTACACATTTTTCATTTGTGTATCAATTTGGTCTGTTTGTGTCACAAGTTGTGATGTGATAGGGGATAAATTACTCCTTGTAAAGGAAACTAAGCATTGACACAATGTAATTCACTCATATAGACACATAAATGGACTTGTTTATCATCTATGTCCTCTGCAATGCTAGAACTGTGAGGTGTGTCACTGTCTTTTTTAAAACTGTCATTTTATTTTCTGTTCTGAAGGTCGTAAAACAGGATGTGCCAAGGGCAAAGGTGGCTCCATGCACATGTACGCCAAGAATTTCTACGGTGGAAATGGTATTGTCGGTGCTCAGGTAATGTGTGACTATATTTTCTGTTCAGCAAAATTAAGGTACGATAGGTACATCTTTCAGATATCCACAGAAATAATAATGTGTGTCAAAGTTCCTTCTTTAGCCCTGGTTTGTTCCTCATGTATAAATTTTTATTTGTATGAATGATGCCAGTCAAAAATTCTTTGAATGAAATTCAGATGAAACTCAAAGTTACTCAAGTTTATTCAGATAACTCATACTCAAGTTTGATATAAGATGTAGCAGTGTGACTTATTTCTCCTCTTTCCTGATGACCGAGCACAGATGCGCAGGGCCATCTTCTTGTCCTGAAATCTGTTTAATTCCAAGGGGTTGATCCTGTAACTAAAACCACTGGATCTGTCGTCATATATTCATGCAGGTGCCCCTGGGAGCCGGAATCGCCCTTGCCCACCAGTACAGAGACGAGAAAACAGTGTGTGTCACACTCTACGGTGACGGCGCCGCCAACCAGGGACAGATCTTCGAAGCCTTCAACATGGCAAAGCTCTGGGACCTGCCAGCGATATTCGTATGTGAAAACAACAAGTACGGAATGGGCACAGCAGTGGAGAGGGCATCTGCGTCCACCGACTACTACACTAGAGGCGATTACATTCCTGGCATATGGGTAATTCTTTTTCATTAAAGGGGATAATTTGTGACAGTTTGGTTACCCTGTCTATATCAATAATGCTTTGTGATAGTCTCAGGTTCTACCATTAACCTATTTTCTTTGTATGCCATGTTGGTATATTCTAAATGCCCTGTTTCCCTTGAGATTGATGGGTAAGAAAGAGGAGGTTGAGAGGTGGTAGGAGTCTGGTGGGTGGGTTGGTGGAGGAAACAAGACTATTAAATATGCTAAAGGTCACTAGGTATCAAGTAAGGTTCATGGAGCATGTACGTAAGATTTTGTGGAATAGTGGAGGTTGGGGTGGAAATGTAAGCCCGGGGGTGAGTTGAGTGAATGACAACCGTGTTATTACCACAAGGTGCAATATACCTGGCTTAAAGGACTGAGAGATTGGGGTGTTGAGAGGACATCAAAATATATTCTTTTACATGCTAAACATACAGTGATAACTTTGATGAATACTGAGAAAGTAGTTGAGATAAAAGTTCTTGCTTTAGTCTTTTGAAAGTGTGGTATCTCCCCTCATTTTTTCAAGTTCCTTAACTTTTTCTTATATGGAAAAAGTAGGGGAAAAACTGATCGGTGAGCTTCTCTGAACTGACTGAAAACGTCCCTCCAATTCTTTTCACTACCATCGTAGATCGACGGCATGGACGTTGTCGCTGTCAGGGAAGCAACGAAGTATGCCAAGGACTACTGCCTGTCAGGAAAGGTGAGAAACTGTAACTGAAATTTCACGTTGGGGTATGGAAAACTGAGAAAAAGTCACTTTCCATTGGTACTAGTTGTGCCTCAGCAAAGAGGCTCAAACACATGCAAAAGAAGTGATGGGAATTTGCCCACAAATTTGGTTTTCACTTTTTTAATATGTATAATATTACTGAGGGGGGATCTGTTCAAGCCCAAAGTTCAAGTGGAAATTTTGTTGTATTCTGGTGTTTCTCTTTCTCATTGTGTTGTAGTCATGCATGTGCCTTGCGATGAATGGCGAGTACTTACATCAATAAAATCATTTCTTAAACTCTTAATTTAGTGAATTTAAATTAGGTTGTCCTTCATTCCCATCTTGAGAATAAGGAAAACTAAAGAGGAGGTTAAACTTGCAACTTCCTGCAATGATGAAATCATATTATGTAGTGTCACAGACTTCATCTTGTCGGTTGTACCAATGCCTAATAAAAATCAGTTATATCTGAGAAGATAGATCTGTTCACTAACCAATGTCCAAGGGGTTCATAAATTATGCACCCATTACTTCGCTTTGAGACTGACATTGACTAGCAATGAAGCCACCCCTTCCTTCCACCCTCATGTTGCTCACATCCCTCAAATGAACGTTCTGCAAAGCTGGGTGGGACACCTGAGTTTTCAAGAGTGAAAGTCGTTTTTATTCCACATTGGCTGAAACAATCAAATATTGTCTGGATCAAATATTTGATGTTAAATATGTTGACGAGCCTAAGGTGCCTTTCCGTCATAGGTTGCATGAGAGGGAAGAAGATGATGAGTGCGTGGTTTATATAAGTGATGAATATGTGAGATTTAAAAAATGTGCATTTCCAATTATTTAAAATTGTACATTTCCTTTTTGATTACAAGCTATACTTTTAAGTGTAAGTGCACATCTTAGTTTGAAGGTTCATGTCAGCACTATGCTGTAAACTGGAATGGCATGAAACAAGTCTCCCATGCAATGTGCAACTTTTAATGTTCCTCTCAGCACATTGTGAGGATAATGCATTCATTAGATGATATATCACATTATAAATTGTCACATCTATGATTTGATTGCTTTCGTGGAAATCTTTCGTGTGTTACTTGCTCTTTGCCAACAATTCTCATTTTCAAAAGGGTCCATTGGTCCTGGAGGTGGAGACTTATCGTTACCACGGACACAGCATGAGTGACCCTGGCACCAGTTACAGGACCAGAGAGGAAGTCCAAGAGATAAGACAACAGAGAGATCCCATAAGCAGCTTCAAACAGAAGATGATTGAACTTAATTTGGCCACCGAAAGTGAACTGAAGGTACAAAGTCATGTCCCTGTCGTGCAATGTTAGGCTTACTATTAGTTTATTGGCAGGATTTTCTGCTGTTTTATTGCGCCTGCTGATTTAGCAGTTTGGGTCTTGATATGTCATATTGCTACTCGTGGGTGGGTGTCATACACAGAGTACAAGCCACGATGGTGGGCTGTCGCCGTCACTGACACTCGCCGACCAGCATGAAGAACAAATCGCCAGATGCCAGCAAGCACAAATGTAATGAAAATTCCACGTAAAGTGTCTGGAAACTCATGGAAATAGATACAAATTGCGATAAAAAACAATTCACATTTTTATCTGTTCATTTGATGCAGCAGGGCATTCATCCACAGTCACAAATATTGCCAGCAAATTCTTGACACAAATTGAGCTAAAAAATAATGAGGAATGGTTGCACCATTTGCCATTTCTGCACATTCTGTCTGAACAAACAATAATTTCAAAGAAGAGGCGACACGTCTTTAGGGCCTTCACCCAGCACTGCAGCTGCCACTCTTTTTAAGGAGGACCTATAAATACTGATAAATAAATAATATATAAATATAGTAAATATATAATAAATAATATATAAGTAACTGATGGTAAATTTTGATCTTGATCAGTCCGCTTTCAAGTGGTAGCTGTGTGACTTGTTATGATTGTGGTATCAGAAACAATGACATTCTATTAAAAACTTTTCAGTGACCTCCATTTCCTAAGGACACTTTTGCTTTTGCCCTTGCCTATGCAGGATATTGACAAATCGGTCCGCAAAGAGGTTGACGACGCAGTCGTGAAGGCAAAATCAGACCCAAGGCCGGCCATCTCAGAAACTTTCACGCACGTGTACCACAACACTCCAGGCTACGAGGTCCGTGGCTGCGACGCCTTCTCTGTCCATGCATCCAGCTGAGGAGAATAAAAATGGACTTTACAATGTTACCTCATGTTGGATCGGATAATTCGTTGGAGGTGTCAGAGAAGAATGTTTCTAACATAAAAATAGTATATTCTATTTCTCATAAAAAACAAAACTTGTTTTTATTATCATGACTGCTCATGAGGGTGTGCCAGAATTTGATAAGGATTCATGAGGCAGACGGCCAGCTGCTGGAATGAATGTGCAAAAGACGTCACCGTGTTTTTCCGTAGCCTGCTATTCGGTGGCTAAAATGTGTATTCGTGTAGATGCATTGCCAGTTGTAGGTATGACTTGCTTGTTATTGGGAGTGGGACCACTTCTGGGTGATGGTGCTATTTGTACGTGATACAAAAGAAATATTTACCTGGTCTACACAGGGTCTATGAACCACACAGTCCAAAATGTGTGATTAGATGCATTGCATTCATGCCTGCCATGGTTCCAAGGTTGGAGTTGAGACATACATACTATCATAAATGTAACTCCCAACCGTGCATACTCCGTGGTCCTCACATACAGTATGATGTATGCATGTGCCACACCGCAGGGAATGACAGTAATGTGTTGGTGTTTGTGTTATAGCTTCAGGTCACATGAATACTTGCACGCATGAGTACAACCAGGGGTCTAGCCATGCTGGCGAATGACATTCAGCCGACACTGACTCTCGCTGACTTGCATGAAGAGCAAATCTACACACCACCAGGTGGCACAAGAGCTACAGAATGTTAAAAAAAAATGACAGGTTGAATTGTAAAAACTTTGTAGAGTATTCTGATATTACAATATTAAAAGGAATTACCATTTGCAAAAAGCAAACTTGTCAAACATTCCTTCTTCAAACACCAAGACGGGGGCTCAATTCTGGACAAAAATCTAGGTTAAATAATAGGAAAGAAAATTGCCCCTTTTACCATTTCAGCACGTTCTATCTGAGATCGGAGAAAATTCCAAAGGGGGGATAACCCCTCCCATAGACCCCTGCACTAAGAAAGTGTTCACCCTGCACTGATAAAGAACTACAGATAAAACTCAAAATCCTTTAGCTATAACCCTGCATACAATCTATTTATTCCATATGATTTATCCATGTGCAGATTGTGTGGCTCCATGCATTGTTTCTCAGTCAACCCTGCGGAAGCATAGAGTGTGGTACGATTTCAAAGAACAAAAGCAGAACTTGGTAAAACAAATCACACTCCATGGACATTAAAACCAATTTTCTCAAGCCAGCAGAATGGGTTGATAAAAACCCTAAACTATTTGAGTACTGTGTCAAATTTAGAGCCTCCAAAGTTTCATTCTGCTTTTGAAAATATTTTGTTACAGTTTAGAAAGTCAGTATACAGCGTACATCATAATAGTTGAATGGAGTATGAAAGGCTGACAAAGATAGTAGAGTCAACACTAGCAAATGTGTGGGCTGTAAAATTAAATTGAACCAAAGCATTTCTTTTGTCTCCTCCTAACCACTTCCCATCCTCTTCCCATGAGAGAAGAGAAACTTGTCTCTTGATTGACAGCTTTATGTGGCAATTGAATGCTTCAAATGAAGTTAGATTTGCCGAAAAGCAGCTTTTGAAGTGGAACAGATACGGGCAAATACTATCGAAGATTAGGAAGGACTACTTATACAATCATGTCTGTTTGGAAAGTTTACAGGTCTATTTTTTGGCAATAGAGTTAAGCCACCCATAAAGCCATTGCCTCACGTTTTAAACATAGCCCAGTGGATTGTAAAAGAATTTGTATAAACATTACACTCTTCTTTGCGCAATAAATGAGCAAGCCTCGTAAATCACTTTCACCCTTGTATGTCTTTTGTGGTGTAAGTTTGCTGCTCATTATACCAATTTTGTTCTGTCGGATTTGGTTTATTCCACATTATTTTCAGCTTCATCATCTCTGTGGTGGTTTTAGTACAGAAGAATGTTTTTGAAGCACGTAGGCAAGACTTATTGGGGTCTGAGTCACCGTCACTAGGTATCACTTATACATTCTCTCCCCCCTCACTTATTTTTTAAACCAACCAAAGAAAGTCAGTTGCATCTCCCAGCCCTCCGTCTACTATGTTCTCCAGTAGCTACTCGTAGTAACTGTACTAGGAGTGCGCATGTATGGAGAAAAAGTACGTGTAAACAAACCAGACAGCGTACTTTATTTTTCTCTTCAGTTTAAAGGCTAAAATATCAAATTAATGAAGATGGTAGGTAAAAACTAGTCTGAAAAGGAATGCAAGGTGCCATGCTACTCTCAGGGAACGGAGAACCTGATGGAAACTGGCTCCGGTCACGTTCGGTGTTTTGGTTTCGATGATAACCGCAACATGTGCAGTCACGCTGGCGTGTGCGTGCAAGGTTTTCGTCTATCTGCTCGACAAGAAACAAGACAATCTTGTAAACCTCTATGGTGACCAAACAGATGTATTTGGGGCAAATAGGTTGGTTAAAGAAACTTGTACCTCCCTGCATCAGCTGGTATCCACAGCACCTTCTAATCAGCTGCAGATGTGTCAGAAAGTTTTTATTACTCTCAAGGTTGGTCAAATCTGTTCATCCCTTTGCACTCATGAACGTACTTGCTTCATCACAGCATTTTGCTTTCCTCGTTAGGATAACACTGCGATGTGTCGTGTTCAGTGTTTCTCTGCAGAACTTTCCATTAAATTTGGCCCTGAAAGATCGACATTGGATTTGGTGTTACCATAGTCAAGTTAAATCTTTTTATACGTTTAGGTCCTACTGCACATCGCGATTTTTCTCTCTTTAGTTTCGATGATAATCCTTTCTCATTAAGATTTCGTGTTTGTTTACGTGTGTGTGTGTATGTCAGTGACGCTTTGCTTGTAAACACGGTATTTCAAGACCGGAAGGTTGGACTGATGTCATAGGCTTGGTATTAGTTGGCACTATCGTTTTTGGTGGAGGTGAATGGTCATCAGAGGTTAGCAGAAGTCAGACTGTGAAAACCTTGTAAACTAAAACACGATGATGTTCAAGTACTATTACACCAAAATCGTCTCAAGCACTGGCGTGTCAGAGCGTTTGGACGGCTCGATGGTGCTACATTTTGCCAGCAAATATATAAGCGAGCGAATGGAGCGTTTTATCTCATCCCTGTACGTAGTATAGAGGGAGATGTTATACTTCGCTCTGCGGTTTAGTCGCCAGAGATGACACTTAAATTGTAACCCACGTTACACCCCTTGTTTCAACCGAAATTTGGTGGGTCAGTAGTCCTTACATCGGGTACCTCATGCATGGATCGAGATTACCGATTGTGGATGGGGGGGGGGGGGGGGGGGAGGGCGGGCGAGAGGGAAGGGGCGTCCAAATGTATGTGTGTGTTTTCACAAAGGAGTGTCACCATCTCCTTCTAAACGGTAAGTCGGGTGAACCTCATACTTGGTGGGAAGGTGCCTAGGGATATGTGTAAGTGTCCTCCCGACTGATGACGTCAAAGATCACAGGTCACAAAAATCAAAAACACATTTTTAGCATTATCTCGAAGTGTGAATTACAGAGAGGTGTATAACTACCATATATGGAAAGTAGACAACACAAGAACCGAACGATGACGTCACAGCTGCTGAAGAATTGCACAAACAAATGACACGTTCAGGCAAACCTACACATTCAGATTTGATTTGTTTATGTTAAAATCGATGAGGATGGCTGGCAATGTTGTTGTTAAGGGATGATCCGCTTGCCTTGATTGTTAGGCTCTCTCTTATTTTTCGCCTGTAGAAATTAGACTCGTTGCCAAGAATACTACAATCGGAGAGGAACTGTGGTAGAGAGTGATTGTTCTGTTTACAATGCTGATAGATAACCCCCTTTTGACTACCAAAAGATTTCATGAAATGTTCTTTAAATCTGTCTGTGACCCTTCTACTTGTTTCTCCGATATAAATAGAATTACAGTCAAGACAATTGATTTTATAGATTACATTGTTAGCGTAATGGAGACTTTACCGATCTTTGAAATTTAAAAAAGAGGACATCTTCTTCTGAGAAAATACCACCCTACAGTCCACCCCGTCCCCACAGGTGTTTTTCAAAATCTTTTTCAGATTTGTAGCGATTTTATCACTACTGGGACCAATGTAAGGTAAGTTGACATGTAATATCTTCCCCTGTGATACAGTTTCTTTAGCTGCAGGACCCATTCCTAATTCGAGCCGTAATTTCTTAGTATAGGACTCCATCTGCCATAACAAACGTTTAGGGTAGCCATTCAACATGAGAACATTACGTATGTACAATAATTCACTCAAAAATAAATCGAAAGATGAGCAAAGCCGACGAGCACGTTCATGAAGAGCTCTAACTACAGAAACCTTATACTCTTTGGGGCTCCAAGAATTCCAATTTATAAAAAGACCAGTGAAGGAAGGTTTTCTGAAAACAGAAGTGATCATCCTGTCATAATTGTCATTGCTGACAGATCTTAGCAGAGGAACATCTAGGAAAGAAAAACGACCACCCTGTTCCACCTCATAAGTGAAATTGATTGAGTTATGAAACGAGTTAAATGAAAATAACAGATCGTTTAAGTAATCTGTAGAGATGAGCAGAAAAATGTCGTCAACGGACCTGCGATAAAATTTTAGTTTAGGACAAATATTTACTAACTTGGCCTCAAGGTGACACATGAATATATATATATATATATATATATATATATATATATATATATATATATATATATATATATATATATATATATATATATATATATATATAGATAGATAGATAGATAGATAGATAGATAGACAGACAGACAGACAGACAGACAGACAGACAGACAGACAGACAGACAGACAGACAGACAGACAGAGAGAGAGAGAGAGATAGATAGATAGATAGATAGATAGATAGATAGATAGATAGATAGATAGATAGATAGATATATAGATATATAGATATATAGATATATAGATATAAATATGTTAACAAATATGACAATTTTGAAGCACAAAATTTTTTTACAAGAAAAGGTGTAGATATATAGATATTCAAACTGGGGGAAATTACTATTAACTTGCTTTTGTTCAGCTTGTTTAAATTCTTGTTGAAAATGCACAACTAGTACCAATGGAAAACTGCCCTTGAATGAAAAAGAAGTACCCATGTAATCACCTCTGGCGGAGAATTCGGTGGATGCAGATACCCTTTCTACTGATGTGCCCATTCCGAAATTGTTGCTTTTACAAACAAATATCACTTGCAGGTCCCAAAGCTTTGCCACATAAAAGGCTTCAAAGATTTGTCCCTGGTTAGCCGCACCATCACCATATACAGTGTGACACGCACTGATGTCTCGTCTCTGTATTTGTGGGCAAGGGCGATTCAGTTCTTGAGGGTACCTTCATCAATACGGGAGACACATTCATTGTTTATAGGAGTCGTAGAAGCTAAGAATTAAAATGCAATTCTATTAATCATGGATTATGCCACTGCAACTTTATCCTTAGTTGTTGATTTTTTTTTTTTTAGGAATGACGTTTATACAAGAGGCAACAACGAAGTCAGGATATTATTGTTGAATACATCAGTCGATTCATTGGTATTCAATACAATGTATTGGTCAACAATATCATTGCCATGGATATCTCTAAGCCTGTGACTCCCTGAATACTTTCACATCTAGTATTCACTTTGAGTTGAAATGCAGTCAATTTGCGTCAAACTTTGAGTATTCCATCACTGACCTCTGAACCTGACCTTTGACCTCAAAACACATGCAAACATGATTTTTAGATGAATCTGGTATACTGCTCATATATTTGAAGGTCCCATGTAAATAGCAATTTTGGATTAAGAAATACGGCAAGAACAAGATTTTTACTAATTTGACCTTCGACCTCTGACCTTTGACCTCGGTGACCTTAAAGTTTGACGGGGGGAATTTCAGACCATGGGTTACCATTTTACCAAATTTGACCCTTATCGACCTTGCTAATACTGACGTCTGACCACCAGTGTGGTCTTGACATCGTAAAATAAGACCGACCTTAGTAACAGTGACCTAAATTATTGTTAGTATTATTAATAGAGTAAGAAGTGTGTGTTAAAATCGATTACAAGTGCTACAAACTTTTTTTTTGGAAAACGAAACGTCGTTTCGTATATTCATGAAGTAGTCTCATTATTACCCATTCATTTGTAGGTGCTTGAGATTGTGGGGCAAATTAAGTACCCCAAGTTGCTATCGTGTAACGAGCCTTTGACTAACCACTATCTGGGAGAGATTCGTAGAAATTCCATTATCTCATGTGATCTTTAGTTTACTGGAAATTTCACATTTATCTAAAGAGGTTCATCTCAAAAGTTGAAAGGATTCACTGAAGAAAAACCTACTATCATAATTTCCATTAGGCTAGACTTATGATCCTATAGATTTGATGGGCTTGTAGCATGGTGGCAAGCTAGGGGGAGGAACAAAGTCATTTTCAAGTTAAAGATAATACAGAGATGTCAACAGCATGCATAGTTTAATTAGGCCTATGGTTGAAATTGGTCATCATTTTTTAAAGTGTCATTCAGGCTAAACTACTGAAAGTCTACACGCACGAAAGATGGAACGCGAGAAGTATAATAACATTGAATACACATTTATTAGATTCATGACCCTTAAATACAAACTATTATGATATCATACATATACGACCCCATCTACCCACATCCCATGCCCGACCAAGCACTCTAAAAGTTGTTGATGCACATTTTCGATGGTACTTGTAAATGATGCACTGTGCCCCGGTTGTTTAAGGTAGTTAGTGGGCCTTGCAATCATTTTGTCTAGACTAATCAAGCATGTGCCATACTCTGGTTCTGGTACAATGCGTATACATCGTACTATTCTGTTAGTACTTGTATATTACATCGGCAACCTAGAAGACTGTGAAAGGATATGTAACTGAGAATATTTTATGAAAAAAAACTTGCTATGCATGTATTACGTAATAATGCAAGATATGTTTGTACACATAAAATAACAGCATAGTTTATGAATAAAGGTTATTAATTTAATATGAAATACACAAAATATTGAAATATATCTTTACTTGAAGACAAGACATCGGAAATACTGTTGGCAGTAACGGTATCTTAAATAGAAGATGACTAGAAGACAGGATATCTCTTAATAATTCAAGATATCTTACACTAATTAAAGATATCTTTAATTATCTTAAAATGCCTTCAGTTATTTGAAGATGCATTTGTAACTCTGGAGTAAGAAAGCTTAAATGGCTGGCCATACAATCGCTTCTTCATATCACGGAGAAAATAATGGTGAGTTTAAAAGTGTTTATATTTTTTTCAACGAGCACACTTTCTTTGATCTGCAATGTTGCACCTACAAGAATGGTAATAATTACCAAAACTGCTGCAGCATCAGAAATTGTTTTTTAAAACATATTTTGTTCTAATTCAAGTAATCCATTATACTTTAAAGTTTGTGTGACATGCATCTAGAAACGAGCTGGCTTTAATCAAAAGCTACGAAGTGAAACCCTGAAAGAAATTTCTTGACAGTTTGTTTCTATTACCATTTTTTTTTATATGGCTTTTCAAACTTTGATGGAAATTCAAATATGACGACGTGGGGTGCTGCAGTATCAGTTTTTCTTTTGTTAAGCCTATATGTATGCAATACCTCGTAATTACTGGGTTTCACAATGGTAAGTGATACCAATATTTGTAAAGAACAAAATACATGCATCCAAAAGAAAACCCTCGGGCTATATATAAAATTCTCACTTGCCGTCGTTATAAAGGTTAAGTAAACAAAGGTTAACGTGAGGAATATTATACGAGTGGCTCTCTTGACGTCATATCCATTTGCATACTTCACAATGTTTATTCATGATGGAGATATAAAACAGGAAATTACCCGTACAATCGTCAATAATCGATGGATTTTGATGGAATTTGTGGCTAGTTTCGGCAACATTTTTAATGTTTCATACAGCCAATTTTCCAAAGTGTCAAAGTGCATGGGACACATCTTGCCAAACGACTCCCTTGAGACTCGGCCTAAAATATGGCGGGCCTTTTGTAGTGAGGAATTTGAAAAAATGTTCAAACTTTATGTGGGTGTTATGAGTGTATGCATTCATTGATTTTAACTTTTTTTGTCCTGTCTTGAGTGAATTCAAATTAAAATGTTAATAAAATTTAGGACAGAAGAGAAAAGCGTTTTGCTCCTCAAATCATTGGTGACAAAATAAATCGGTTTACAAAGGACTTAGGTAGACATTTTGAAAAGTAGGCTATCAAACAGGATGATTCCGAGCAGATTTGGATCAAAGTTTAGTAATACTTAGAAAAATGAACGAAGGTTTAAAAATTTGAGAATTTCAATCTGAGAATGTTAAAAATTTGCAAATCATTCTGTTTTGTCATATACGAACATGAACATACGAGCTTCACGTGCCAGGTTTTACCCTGATGATGAGACACGCTTTAATCGCTCAAGAATTAAAGACATTCTTGGACGGTTACGTTGAAAGATTTAAGTTCTTTCAAGTTGCCATCTCGAGTCACTGTTTCTGGTAAATTCTGTCCTCTCGTTTCAGGCAAGAAGAGAGCTAACAACCCGCCGGTCACTGCCGCTGAGCCGTATATTATGTAAGGTAACGGTTCCCACACTTTGCACGTGGTTAAAATCAGTGAGCCGAATATACGGCTGCTATATGTTAGCGATGGTCAAACATACGGCTGTCCCAACGCTCCTGTAAGTGAATTCTACGGCAAAATAAGGCTCTTTTTATGTTAATATACATACTATACATTTTTTTTTGGGGGGGGGGGGGAGGAATGGTCTTGTGTTGTGAACTGCAGATTTTACCTCTACTATAGGGTACATTATAGCAACAACAAGTACAACACCGTTTCATTTCGTCTGTTCAATATTTTGAACGGAAATTATGGAAAAAAGGATTCGAGAAAAAGAAGGAAAAAAAGAAAAGATTCGAAAAAACCCCTTGTATTATGCAGCCTCTCACAAAATTATGCAGTCCCTGCGTACTCCTATGGCGTTGTATCGTCCAACAGTGGACAGTAACATTGATTTATCTCATGTCCACTAACGTCTTACCTGACCGGGGTGGGAAATATCTCTGCGCTGTAAATATATATCACAGCAAAAAGTTGTTGATATGCAAAATTTACGGATCATAGCAATTGCAAGACGTGTCATCCCTTCCTCTGGAATAACAAAATAAGTAAAAGACTATTAGGTAACTTTGGTTAAATGCAAATCCCGACACCTCAACTGAGGTGAGCGATAAACTTTTTAAATTGATAGTTCTATTTTCTTCTCATATAACTTTATTTTAGTCGTTTGTTATCGAATGGACAGTTGGAATTTTATTGAAGTTAACATACAAAAACAAAAACAACATGAGGAATAACATCGAAGAAAACGGAACAACGAGTAAAAACAGAAGAATAACAAGTGAAAGTAATCTTGATTACAGTGGGTTTTAAGCTTTCTTTTAAAAGTGTTCACAAGTATTTGGTGTCTTGCACATAATCAGGGAGGGAATTCCAACTATTTACACTTGGATATCTAATACTGTTTGGGGGGGATTTTAGTCCAAAAAAAAAAGAAAACACATATATTGTGTGATGAGCGAATTTGGCAGAAATTTACATCGACGTGAAATTCCGTACAGGTGTGTGTGCGTGCGTGTGTGCGTGCGTGCGTGCGTCAACACCTGTCCAAAATCTGGTGTTTTCCAGAATACCTTGAAAAGTATATGAGCGATTAACTTTAAACTATCCAATGTACATTAGTTTTATGGTAAACGGAGTCAAATTTGCTGATTTTTAGTAAAAAAGCCAGTTTTGAAAAAAAAAAAAAAAAATCTTGCAAAATTTCCAAAATTGGGATGTCCAACATATCTTGGGTAAAACCTGAGCAATAGCCCTTAAACTTTGTAAGGACTTACCTAATGACACAATGTCCAAGATGATCATCTTTACAATAAATGAAGTACAATTTTCTGATTTTTTAGACAAAAAACTAATTTTTCACCACAATTTGGATTTCCCCCATATCTTGAGAACTATGAAACCAATGAAGCTACAAATGTGTAAGAACTTCCTAAAGTACATGTTAGTCAAATTAATATCACTTCAGTGGTAAATATAATGAAAGTTGCTGATTATTGAAAAAAAAAAAAAAGCTAATTGTGCCCCAAAATTTGGATTTCAAGCATATCTTATGAACTATGTCAGCAATTACCTTAGAATTTTGTAAGAACTTAGCTGAGAACACCGTGTTTAAGATATGTACCTATTTATGGTTAATCAAAGAAAATTTGCTGATTTTGAGACAAAAATGCCCAATTTACTCCAAAATTTCGAACTCCTGCATATCATGAACATTTTTTAGGCAATTACCTTAAAAAATTGTTAAAATTTACCTGAGACCACAATGTTAATAATATACCACCTTTATAATAAATGTAGTGAAATATGCTGATATTTGACCAAGAAAGCCAATTTTGCTCCAAAAGTTTGCTCCAAAAGTGGGATTTCTAGCATATCTTGCGAACTACTTAAGCAATCGCCCTAACACCCCAACAAGTACTAACCTGATATCACAATGTTCAATGTATCACTTAAATGGTAGATGTAGTGATATTTACTGGTTTGTGAGAAAGAAAAGCCATTTTTACTTAAAATTGGGATTTCCAACATATCTGAAGAACTCTTTGAGCAACTACCCTGAAAATGTGTAAGGACTGATCTGAAAATACAATGTCTAAGATATGGTAAATGTAATAAAATTTGCCGTTTTTTTTTTTTTTTAACCACAAAAGCCAGTTTTGAATGAAACTATAGGGCTACAGTACTGCAAAACTACCTACAGTTGATCAATATACCAGGACTGTAGTTAGAATTATAAGTGTAGGGGGGCTGTTGAATGAATGAGGCCGCCTGCATTGCAAAAAACACACTCATTTTTAAATGTCAATCATTTCTTGGGGATGACCCTCTCACCCTCCGCCCCCCCCCCCCCCCACCTTCTATCATAGCTACGCCACTGCAATATACCGCACTTCTTAAATTATATTCTCACGCAGAAGTAGAAGCAATGCGGTCTATATTGGCTTAACTGAAATCAATGCTTGGTGGCAATGAGATACGCAACTCCGTGGATTGCCCTCTTGTCATTTGCTTGCTGTTGGTAGTGGGGGCACTTCTGTGTTATTGTACTTTATATACAGCATTTAAGGCAAAGTATTCTTGTGTCTCCTGAGTCTATGAACTACACAACTCAACAGAACATGTGATTTAATACTTTAACTACATGCCTAGCCTGTGTGTGTAGTTTCAAGCTGTTGATGAGAGATGCCAGAATGATATGACTTCCACCCCTGCTACAGGTGCATGTTGATGAATGGTTTTCGCCTTGACGAATAAATGTGCCACATAGGCCTAGCTAAGAGTGACATGATGTGCGCTGCAAATTGACGTCACGGTTTTGCATGGATGTTCACATCACATGATTCAAATTGGTTCATAGATCATTAGTGACTCTATTTAAGTTACTCAAGTGTGGACACATCTAATTGGTTGACATTTTAGAAAAGAAAAAAAAATGGAAGTTGATGAAACAAATTAGGCTGTTCATTGACCACGAGTTTGACAATATTTCTCAAGACTCAATAGAGCAGAATTAGTTAGCGGAATACCCTCAACTATGTGACTGGACAAATTGTGTCGTTGTGTCAAATTGAGACTGAGATGTAGAATTTTCCATTCTGCGATTGCCTGAAAAAAAAGTTTCTCATAGTCTGCACTTGATGTCAATGATATATTTAGTGCAATAGGCCTAGATGATCAAAGGTACTTAAAATACTAGCTTTCTCTCACCAGGTGGGTAGACTGCAAAATTAAATTTGAGCGAAGGATTTCTTCCATTTCCTCCCAATTTTCTCTCCATCCCTCCGCCCTTTAAACAGGTAAGCATGTAGTAGGAAAAGTAGGAATATTTGTTCTCTTTGTATTTGGTAAAAACCACATCTGATGGCGTGTTCTTTTCGGACGTTATAAATTTTAAAGAAATATTTATTTTATATGGTACAATGCGTGAAAAGGGAACATGTGATTTCACCCAGGCGCACCTACCTAAATATTCTTTGTATTTCTTTATAATCTTGACTGTCATAAAAGAAACATTATAATAGTTTTCAACAGATGTGACCGTAATTTCCATAATAATTCACGGTAAATCTACGATAAACCCAATCTACAAATTCAGTCAAGTCAAATTTCAAGATTAAATGAGGATTTAAATCTCAGACAAACGCTTTACGTAATAATCTGTCACTGTTACTTGGCATTTTGGTAACCTTAAAGGCTGTATTACATCACCCTAAGCTATATTTTTACCTCCCTGAAAGGAAAATTCTCAACTGGTTCTAGATACGTTACAGTACTCTTCAGATTGCCAGCAAATTCGAAAGATGCAGAGCAGCTCGTATTACACAGCGTACACAGGGATCCATTGTTTTGATTACACATGTGGAGGAATTTAAGACAGGCTGAGGGAGGGACTAGAGGTAGGTGGTTGGGAGAATTGGAACTGGGGTGATGCATTACAGCCTTTAAGACAAATGGAAATCTTTCTTGACCAGAGAAGTCTTCAAACAACGATATCTTGCGCCAAGAACAAGATATTGACGAGGGGTTTGTAATGTCATCGGTTGTGAGTTATTCTACTTTGAGAGTAAGTAAAAAAGTCTGAGTGCCTTTAAGAGAAAAGACACCATTCTTTTGATTGGCAGCTTCGCGTAACAGCTGTTTGCTGCTGATAACTGTAGGTTTACTCTTAGTTACTTGTGCAGCAAAATAGGTATGAAAAATAATAAAGACAACCTACCATCAAATTTTGTTTTAAATATTTCAGAGGCCATGCTCCATTGCTGACATAAAACTTTACTTCTTCAAAAAGCAATTGCCAGGTGTGTTTCAAGCATACCCACAATGGATATGAAAGAGAATGTATAAGAAACGCTATTAACATTATACGCATTTCTTTCCACAATAAATGAGCCTCGTTAATGGAGCCTCGTTAGTTATTATTACCTTTGCAGGTCTGTCGCATCACAGGGTAAGTTTGCTGTGGATGCACTTTAGCATGTTTTGATGTACTTCATCTACATCATGACGTGTCATCCATTGTTACTGTGTAGTGATTTTAATACAAACAAACAAGGGGTTTAAATGGGATAAACAAAAGGAAAAAATAAGCATCTCATTGTGTAACCATTCAGTCTCCTCAATTCACATCTGCAAATACTTCACCTTCTCACATCATTACAATCATAAGATCAGTTTCCGAAAGATGAGTTTATGCATCATTAGTTTTTGAAAGCTGGGGGGGGGGGGAGGAGGAATTAGTGTTTGTGAGCATCAAATAATTGAATTTCTACCTGTGAGAAAGTAATTTTTTCTTAAAGAAAGTTACCGTTCTTTCTTACATTGGATAAACTGTTATCATTGTGTTCATAAATGTTGCTGCTAAAAACAATTTTTCTGTAAAATATTCCAATAAAAGTATTCCTGTTAAATACAGGGGATATACTTGAAAAGTGCATGCAAATCTAGTTAGGTTTAAGCAATTTACGGTCATAAATTTGACGTAGGTCTACCCCCCCCCCCTGCACTTTCTGGTACCCAGCCAAACAAGTATATGTTCCCTTTTTATTCCTTGAGGAAGGCAAAAGGAATCTATGCGATGGTGATATCGTGTGTGTCTGTATGTACATGGGTTTGGCACGCCTTGCGTGTAAACACGATATCCAGTTGCGTAACCAGCAGGGAAGGGGGGGGGGGGGACAAGGGGCCAGAGCCCCGTCAAATGTCTCCCCCCGCTTGCCTTCCCCCCCCCCAAATAAAATTTGAAGGTAAAAAAGTATAGGCCAAAGTTTGTATAAGACAAGAACTTCCCAAACTGTCATTGAAAGTACGGATTTTTAGCATTTGCATGGAAAAAGGTTACTCACAATAGAGAAGTTTTGAAATCTTTACAAGACAAAAGTTTTGAAAACTTCACAAACATACAAAGCAGAAGCCTACTTATCAGAAAGTCCTTGGCATCAACCATATGGCTTGAAAGTTTTACCTCCAAGGTGTACTTCCATGCACCAGAGTGCAAACTGCAGTCATTATAAAGAAAATGTTAGCTGGAACTCACACCGCCAGAGAGACTGTGAAGTGCCATTTCCTGCAATCTGAGATGCACTTGAATCCTATTTTGTCTCTGTACGCTCCGCTTAGGTAGTGTCACTTTTGCTTCCCCCACCCCTCAATCCTTTTCCCCCAGACCCCCCCTTCAGCGCCCAAACCCCCGATGAAAAAGTCTGACTACGCCACTGACGATATCTCAAGAAGAGTGAGAGTAACCTTGACTAATCCTATGGTGTGTGGGTTGGTCATATTGAGTAGATGGCCCCTATAGTTTTTAGTGAAGGTCAAAGGTCATTTGAGGTCACCAGAGATCAAATTGGAAACCTTTGTTAACACTATATAAACTATATATCTCAAGGAACATAGCCTTGACTAATGGCATGTTTCGTGCATGTGTGGGATGGTAATTAAAGTAGAAGTTTCGTACTATTTTCGGTAGGTGTCAAAGATCGTTTGAGGTTACCAGAGGTCAAAATGTGAAAACCATGTAAACACAATATCTCAAGAAGAGTAATCTTGACTAATGTCATTTTTAGTGTGGGTTGGGCATTGTGTAGATGATCCCTATTGTTTATGGTGATGGTCAATAGAGGTCAAATTGTGAAAATCGTGTAAACACGGTATCCTCAAACTAAGTTTATACTTAGTATGTGGGTTGGTTGTAGTGAGCAGATGATTCCCATCAATTCTGGTGAACGTCAAATTTCATTTGAGGTGACCAGAGGTCAAATTTTGAAATCATATAAATCTGCTCAGTACACACAGTTGGTCAAAAGAACTAAGTATAGGCATGCTCTCTCTAGAAGGACAATGTGTTTGAATTTCAAAATTGGTTATGTACTGTACATGTTGTACTGTACGTGGTCTTCGTGTATATTGGAAAAGAATTACAAAATTCTTCTATGTTCTGATAGACGCCACGCTCAGATAGTACGAAAGCTATTGCCTTCAGTAATTTTTGCCTTCTAAAAAAATATAAAAAAAGTGAAATTTTGACTAGTCGATCATTCACTTTGCCCCTCCCTTTGAATAATCCTGGTCCCCGTGGGTGTGAAGTTTGATGAGGAAAAAGATTAGCCTCTACTCTTAATTCACCATCTCAGGAATTTTACTAATAAAAGTGTTAATTACTGTAGAAAGATTTATTAAGTTTTTTTTTTCGCTTAGCTATTACGTCATGGCTATACGATACATTTATTACAGGAACTGGTTCTACCCAAATGGAACATATAAAGGGTTTCTTTTTTTTTTTTTTTCAGGACAAATCGACCATGGTGTCGTGTAAAGTGAGTACAGGCTTCCATATTTCAGAGTTCACACAGAATTCAATATCCGGGGTTCACCAGAGCTTATAATTTTCATTGTCGTTATTTCCGTCAGTCAATTAGTGTAGACAATCAATTACATTCGAAATGGAAGATGCCCTGACGCAGACGGATATTTCTCAATAATTACGACATTGGTTAATCATGGGTGGTGACGATTTGCATATGAGTTTTTATGATTCTGATTGGTCAACGTCATCACCTCTCCTAAGCGGTTTGGCGTGGTTCCGAAGTTTCGGCATCCTCGAGGCCGACAATCTTGCTGTAAGAAGCTCTCTGTTAGTCTATCTTTGTAATGGCATCATCAACATGCCACTTATATATGCTAATACTGTCCATACAAAAAAAAAAAAAAAATTAGTCACGTGATAGGTATTATTGACATCTACGTATTATTAGGTTATCTAAAACGTCACGACGCTGCATGCGCGGATTCGCTCGACGTGTATGCAGCTAGTGAAATTAGACTAACATATCATTTTTTTTAACCTTCCTGACTTACGTAAGTCAGTAAGCTATAAACACAATATCTGGATTGAAATAAACATTGCAAATTGATTAGCGTTTAGACCTCCTAAAAAGATGGTCAGAACGTTACACTTTTTGATTGATTGGTTCACGCTTTGCGGTCGTCAGAGTCACAAATTCGTCTTTAGTCCATTTTTAGCTCTCATTAACCTTTAAGATGTCCAAAAAGTTGAAGCTTCCTGAGGCCCCCGCCCCCTTGACCTCCTCCCGACTTTGCCCCTCGACAATACCACCTAGAGTACGAGTCGCAGATTGTGTGCTGGAAAACCGTCTGCTTTAAGCAAAAATGAGTTCTCCGTACATAAAGGAATGCGTTAAAATTAACAACCTTTTGATGACTTTACTCATTTTTCCCCTTTAGTTGAAGGAAGGGGGGGGGGGCAAGATTCAGATGAGTGTGTGCTTCGATAACAATGGCACGGTAAACAACCTTTTTAGAGTAGAATGGATGGTCCGTCTGTAGAATAATGCTCTTTAAGTGTCCCTGGTTATAGTTAGCGGTCAACTTATCAAGTTTGCATTAAACATTTATGCAAAGTAACACTCAAATACGGTGAAACTTGTTTGCAGTTTATCTTGAATAGTCACGTCCTTTGGGAAAGTGACACTGTGTGTTCTTCTGCTAATCTAACTTGCCTCTACTTTTAAGTCAGACATACGAATTTTACGGAATATATTTCTTTAAAGGGAAATAGGACTTTTAGAATACACCAACGTTGCACGCACAGAAAATAGCTTTTAATCATAGTTAAACCATTCAGTCTATTCGATAGACATCTGCGAAAGCTTTTATCTCGTTTAAAACATTATGCGCGTGATGAGAACCAGGAGATGCATCATTTGAATTTGGAAAGTTTGGGTGAACAAATTATTGTTAAGTAAGAAACTGAATTTCTATCTGTGAAAAAGTTATTTTTTCAAAAGGAGGCGATTTTCCTACCTTATTTTGAATGATTTATCATTCTAAGTTCACAAACATTGGTTTTAGAAAATATGATTGTTTTCTGAAAAACAAACGCCTCATTTCCATTTAAAGACAGAAATTAAATGCGATAGACCAGAAATCCACTATCAAAACGGTTGGGTAGGTACCGGTATATGCCTCCTGCTAAACAGCTAAACTGCTGTAGGTACAACAAGCACGTTGGTTAAAATGTACCTGTCGTTGGGTAACGTTAAACCGAACTGGCTTAAGTTAGACCACCTTGGGAACAAGGCATGCCTAACCAACCTTGGTAGAAGTTAACCTGTTTTTAGAGTGCAGAAACTGAAAAAAAAAGAAACTTATTGAACCTTCACCGGCCTCTCAGTGGCGTGTGTTTTACGGTCTTATATACCCATTCCCTGTCCATTTCTTATTTTTACAGGAAAATCGAGACTTTCATATTTTCAAAATCAATATCTTTGGGCACAGAATGATAGACCATTCAAAATAAAGAAGAACAATGGTCTTCTCTTCAAGAGTTAAGTTTCTCACAGACAGAAATTCAAGTATTTGTTGCCCAATAATAATTGTTTCCGTCACCCAAATATCAAAAATTCAAATGACGCATCTGCCGTATACCTCATCACATGCATGATGTTCTTTTTGTTTTTTTTTTTAGGAAATGAAAGCTTTCGCGGATGTTTAACAATGATTAAAAGTATTTCCTTTGTATGCCACGTTGGCGTATTGTAGACGCCCTGCTCCCCAACATATATACATCAGAGAAAAACAAAACTTCCAACATGCATTTTGTCAAAATTTTTCAACCATCCTTGAGAAGTGTGATTTCTCTTAGTGCTTGATTTTAACCTCTCCTTCTTTTCTTAAATATACAATCACTCTTCGAGACCATGAAACTTGCAGTCGCCATGCATTTTTCGGTCAGTACTGCACATGGAGGGTACGTTTTGTTAGTGATATGCATTTTTGTTATGATTGTTTTTAGTCGGGGAGGGAGTGGGGGGGGGGTGCAAAACTCAATTGGAGACAAAGTTCAGTAAAAACTTTTCATTCCATTTACAATGTACAGGTCTAAAATATTATGTATTTGGTCAGCACCGTAGCTAGGATCATAAATTAGTGGGTGTTTGTGAGTTTTAAAATTTCGACTGACTGACTGACGACTGGAGTGACGTCATCGCCCCGCCACTCTATGACAGTGAGAAGACCTATATATTTCGTGAAACCTGAAAATGGAAAGACCGTAAATATAAGAAGTGCACCGCAAGCTATCGATATGTGAAAAGCATGACAAGAGTGATCGCTACCCTGGGAAGGGGTTTAGGGGGAGGGGGAGACCGTCTCCTTTGAAAATTTTTTAATCAACTAATCTGGTGCAATACGTTGCATCTGTTGAAGTCACACTTTTTCCGAGAAATCTTGGCTTCCAGGTGAGCTAATCCCCCAAGTTTTACTCTCTGAAGATTACAGTTTTGATTTTTTTTCCTCCAAAACTAACAGATAAAATTCACACCAAAAAGTGCATACATGACCCACTTTTTGTAAGAGTGAATTTTACCCAAAATAGAGTGACAAGTCACTGCAAATGGGGTGATATGTCTTACACATGGAGTGGAATATCGTTCTTTTTGGAGTATATTCACGCGTACTACGAGCAGCTCTTGTACACCCCCTTTTTTTTTTAATTTTAGTTTAGTGATTTTCACTCTTTTGATTTTAGCGAGTTTGTCACAATTGTAGATGATAACATATCAGGGGAAGGGGGAGGGGTTAGTTTTGTACAGATAACGGTAGTGAATGCTAGCAACCATGCATGATTAGAAAAAAAATACTAGCATGCAATTTTCTTTTCAAAAAAGGGACAATGCATAAGAAGAGTCCCCATCGCCGGCCCTGGGGAGGGGTCTAAGGTTAAAGGTACCTCCCCTTTTGAGACATTTTCCAACCTGGCAAGCTTGGAGGCAATGTATTGGGTCATTTAATGTGCTGGACAGAGATATCAGAAATTTCAACTTTTTTTTTTTTTAGATTTTCCTACCACGGTAGCTCTGAAAAATTGTTGGGTGAGACAATGTTTGCGGAAATAATGGAAGGTTTGTCCAAGAGAAGTGCAGGCATACTTGATCCAGTAAAAGCAAAAAATCTCAAACAAATCTCCCTCGAGGTCTTTACGCGTACACCCTTCCAATATTGGCACAGCGGATTATGCTAATGTAGTGAACAAAGGCTAACAGGTCGCTCTTGGATTATCCTATTCAGTGGAATAGAATGGCTCACAGTCAACTTGTAGTTACGGGGATTGTGTTTGACAGCACAGGGAATGAAGTTATATTTTTATAGATTTAAACAATGCACAAATAGTCTGTCACCAATTCACAGAATCATATCACCGAATGGTGAACGAAGGCAAGGTAAGTTTATATCTCGTTTATATCTCAGTGTAAGAACTATTCGACAGCAAAACTTAGTATTGTATTACACAGGATTAAGGTATTTCGCAACACCTAAGAAAGAATTGTTAATAGTTCGTGGTTAAAATAAGAGACAATGAAAACAATACAACCGCCTCTAACGTCTTAAGTTCTGATCATGGTGAAAAAGAAATGAATATTGGCGATACAATTTCTCAAGGCATTCAAGTAGTGGTTATTCATTCCTTCAGTTAGAAAAGCGAGAAAATCCACTTACACATCATTCATTGAAGTTAAAAAATTGTTAATTCAAGGTGAGTCGGTTAGTCAGGCAGTGACGGTAATTAAGTTTGTCTATTGATATCATAGACCAGATACAGTAGGCTCGAAACTTTTTTCTTCTTTCATCACGTCGGCGACGTAACAAATATGACAACGTATAGTGTAGGCTTAGAGAGAGTTTGAAGATCATTATCCTTGGTTGATGACTATTTAATGGTACGTCTCGGAAGATCATCTGACAGCCATTTTCAGTATTTCCTTTTCGGTGCAGTCAATCCTTTGTGTCCCGTTTACAGGTGAAAATAGCCTCAAAATGGCCGTAGACGACATCTTGAAACTTATCGGCGAGTTTGGCCGATTTCAATTGTTGGTATACACAGTCGTATGTATTACATCCATGGGTTCATCGATGGTCACTTTTTGTCAAGTATTCCTTGCCGCTACAGTCGACCACTGGTGTGCTGTCGACGAATGGTCGGAACAGGAGAGTGCCTGCTGGGATCACCGTGGTAACGATGAATCTTATTTGAACTGCCTTCACCGGTTACGGGACTCGTCGATACCTTACGACGAAGCAGCTGACGGATACGCAAATTGCGAGAAATACGATGCTAACTACCCAACTGTGTGGTACGAGGGTTACGATGCGCAGAATTACACCAATGTGACTACTGGTTGCGATGACGGGTATGTCTATGACCGGAGCCAGTACCGCAGTACAGTTGTAACCGAAGTAAGTAACAAAATTTAAAATATACCATTTTATGCCATAGTGTATTGTGAATAATATTTCTGTTGACTGCATAACATGATTCTGACCGGGCTCTGATATTTTGTTGGGTGTGACGAGAAGACTTGTATGGGCGGGTGAGGGAGAGGAAACAGAGAAATGCACAAACGGTATAAGTTTTAAGATGGATATTTAATGACATATAGAAGAAATTATTCGTGTTGTTGTTTATTTTTTATTTTTATCCAGCGATATATTTGCCACTAAATATGATGATAACAGTCGATATAGCAACATACATGTTGATCATGTATATGTTATATGGGCAGGAGTGTTGCACATACCGTAGTACGTTGTTGTTATACGGGTACCGTCTCTGTGGGAAAACACATGCAGGCCTAATCAAATAGATTATAGTTGCACCGCTAAAGAATATCCTTGACAGGACGGCGTCTAGGGTTCACATTCATACTTTAACCATAATGTGTACTATACACATTGCCTCTTAACAGATTGCTCTCAGTTGATTAAGTATACCCAAAACTAATCGAATAAGTCAAAGGTGGCATTAGCTTGGTCGCTATACAGGTGCATAGTCAAATGTCTTTGGGTCCCTCGTAGAAGACAATCATTAGATAAATTAACCGTTCAAACAAACAAGATCATAATGTGATAAGCAACAACATAAGCAACAGTTCATGAACTTTGTGTTTATATCATGGATTGTAAGTCTTTGACGTTAGTATATATATATATTATATATATATACTGTAGCTTTCTCATTTTCCCTGTTCTGTTGAAATTACTTCTCAATTTTAAAGGAAATACATTTGACTGTAACGTTAATAATTAAAGCTGGAATGTTAGTTGTCCTGCAATTGTCTGGTAATCTACCTTTGTTCTTCGTCAGAGAAAGTAACTAAGGGAAAGATCAGTCACAAATATGATAGATACACTCATCTTCCAGATATTTGAATATGAAAATTGTCTCGACATTTTTGTTGGCCCTACAAAATTCAGACTTTTCGAGGAGGGCATACCAGTCAATCACCGTTACTTGATATCAAACAGACCAATGTGAGTGGATATGAATATTCTTCTATTCAAAAATGTGGCTTAAACTATGTTTTTTTTTCTTTTTGTAGTGGCTATTACATATCCTACTAAATTTGACTTTGCCTGACAAATTTTCAACTCATATTCCAGCCTTAAAAATTTTGTTGTTATAATATCAAACCTCTCTGCTTTCATTTACTTTTTAACACACAGTTTGATCTGGTTTGCGAGAGGGAATCTCTCACAAATATCGAACAGACCCTATTTTTCGTTGGTTATTGCTTTGGTCCTTTGATCCTGGGAACCATTGCTGACAAGTAAGATACCTTTCCTATATCAAACAAATTCGTACTTTTGAATTTCCTCCGTAGAGTAAACTCGAATTAAAAGAGGTGGTGGGGTGAGTGTGGAAATTGTTGGGGGAGGGAAGCAGAAATCACATTCATGTTGACATGCAACTCCTTGAATGTTGCTGTGGTTGGCCAGGTGCTGATTGAGTTTTGTGTACGATCCCCAAGCTATATCTGTCGTCAATAGAATTTTAATTGCTTCTTAGATACCCCGCACGGCGTGAATCTGAGTTAAGATTATCCAGTAGGACCCTGGGACGATATTGAGATGGGGAAGTCTACTTTGTTTTTTGTTTTTTTTTACTGGTGGTGCATGAGAGAGGATACTGCAGCTGGGAGACAAGCCAGTGTTTGAGACGGATTTGGAACGCGGTCCGTCGATCGATAAACTCAGATATCGCAGAAAGCTGTCCCACGTGATATTTCACTACGAAACTTAGCTTTCACTTATGTAGTAGACCTATGATCAACATCCCATTCCTTATCTAACAAAGGGGTAGGTCTTGCAAATTTCACAGTGCAGGAGCTGAATTTTTCTTTATTTCTGGATTTAAGTCCAGAATAGCTCTAAAATTTGCGCTGGTCAAATCTTTCGAAAGTAACTCTAACAGGGCCATGTGAAGATTGTTCCCCCTCAAATCACTCCATCCACACTACACCAACCACCGCGTTGCTCAAAAATCCATTGCCAGTCAAACCGAGGTTGCTGACTAAATGTTGTGGTTCATGTGCATAAGTTTTAAATGTGGTAATTAAAATACAACCGTTTGAACGTGTAAGATTTTTTGTTTCTTTTTCATTCTTCTTTGCCACACCCAGTGCAGGTCTCTTGACTCAACTATATAGGCGAAGGGCAATTACAAGAAATTTATTCCAGGGTCTCTGGTTTATCATTGCCAACGAGATTTAAATTACTCATTGCACCCGCACAATTTGATATTCCCCGTCACAGCAATCAGACCTTATAGCCGCCTCACGATGGAGATATGGATACAACAAACACGTTGCAGTTGAAAAAGATGTAACTATACCAGCAGATAGTCGTTATTTTCGTCTAGGATTACAATTACTAAAACAGTGCGGTGTTTGTAATTATTTCCTGATACGAGCCGATGCGATTCCTTCGTCTGTTTTTAGAGGGGGCTTTCAGTTAGGTCCACATATACGTTTCTGTATCACATGATGTCGTTAAGGCAGCTTGGTACCCCCAACCCAGTCTATAAGGCATTTGCCTGGGATGGGACATCCCAGGTTTTTTTAAGTTGCAAGGACTGTACTGGTGTTTTTATAAATACGTATGGTCATTGAAAGGAAAATAAAACGTGCCCATTTACCGTTACATGGAGATTTTTTTTAACAGGGGCAAAGCCCTACTGCAACTTAAAGACTGTATGACATGGAAGTGGCATTTTGGAATATTGGCTGTATTGATCACTAAAATGGTTGACAATTGCCACATAATCCGTCAAATATTGGCGATTCCAGCATGAATGAACATAGACTCTGTAGAGTCTGCTTGGGCTGGAAAGTTTCTGTTCCTAATCTTGGTTCCGCCACCCATGAAGGAACATCCACATATTTACAGTACTGCTCTTCCTGAAGAGTGTTTACTCCCCTCATTGATCGCTGACCTCGCTTTCCGGCGGACGGCGATCACAGGGAAAAGCGATTACTAGGTGAGTACATATCCTCGGTTAGGTGTAAGAAGGCTGCAGCTCAAACTGTGAGGAATGTACCAAAGGAGGAGAGTTCATTTGCCGAGAAAGACTTTGCAAAGTCTAGAATGAACATGAGCTAAGTGGGCCAATTTATGACGTGAAGAGATGTACTCTGTTGAAATGTCTTATGTTAAGTTTTGTTCACTTGACATTTATTTCAAGGACAATTCAGAATTTTTGTACATGCCCGAGTGCTTTGTTTTGAAAGAAAGCATTTCCTTGCAAATATTGGTAGCACTTACAAATGTGAAACCCAGTAATTAAGAGATCTTGTATCATCTGTATGTAAAAACCTATGTATCAATTTCTTCCTACCGATATCTTCGCACTTAGGTATGGTCGTTACAAGGCGTACTTCATATCTGTCACTGGTGTTATGATCTTTGGTATATTGTCTGCATTGGCAACGAAATTCTGGATGTTTGCTCTCATGCGGTTCATGCAAGGCTTTTGTGACATGGTATATGGCCTAGCTTTCACAATAGGTGGGTTCTATTAAATATAGTCGTCCATCGTATTTCCAAATATTGTATGTTTATTGACATCACCCACACATAACAAACACACAAGTAAGAGTAAACATATCACCAATTTTGTCCACACAGGGACTGCAGTCACGCTCAGGAAGCCCGCTCCAACATGTTCTCGATTTCAAGACGCTCTTACACTTACCCTGTTAGAATGAATCATTATTTTCTTTATCCTTTTTTTTTTTATTGTATTTTTAATGTCCTCACTGATTCAACCAGTTTGTTGAGAGAGATGTTTCTCAACAACTCGTGTATGTCAATCTCAAAAAAATCAAATTGAAGTTGTATTTTCCAGTGATGATATATCTCATTTGAAAATAGTGGATGTATTACACTGGACAGTCTAATACTGCTCAACATAGGAGATACACAGAGTTTCATTGGTTGGAAAAGATCAGCTTATCAGTTATGATATGAGCTTATCAGTTATGCTATGAGTTCCACAGACTGTTTCGCCCGAAGGTTCGTCATCGACTGACCAGTATTTTACAAAAGAAGATGGTACAAACTGTAAACATGTTCGTTGTCGTGTGGAAAGTACAAGTGGAGGCATTGCAGTACTACTAGGGTTGCAAGGATTGGGGAGATTTAACCATAACCAGATAGAGGGAAACTTTTCTTACGTCTACAGGTGGAGATCAGCTCTGATCTTGAATTAAAAACATTATTCTTGTCGGCTGTCATGATGACATATTTCTACCATAGACACAGGGGTTGCAGCGTTGTTGCAGCGTTGTTGGTGGTGAGTAGGGCTGTGTGTGACCTAGTAATTTCCAGCTGATTGTGTGAGGGTGTGCCTTCATCTCATGAGTTTCTAGATGTATTTGGTGAGTTTGGTGGTGTATTTCTCGTCCTTTTCTCCGAAGCCTATTTTGGGACCGTTGCATCTGGCATTGAATGCAGTGGCTGCGAGTCCTATGTAGTATTTGGCGTCCTGGGGGTGAGAACTTGGCTTGACAGGTGGCGTTTTTTCGTTTTTTTTCCTTGTGGAGGGGCAGTCTTGTTTTTCCTACGGTGTCAGCTTTCTGCATCTTGCCTGCGTTTTGAGCATGTTACTTTGTTGTTGTGTGCCTTAATAATGGCTCCCATGTGTGTCCATGCACCTGTAGCTGATTTTTTATTGTGTTTCTGTTGCAAATTTTATGGAGTTCTTGTCTTCTCAGCTGGGCAAGTGCCGGTCGATCAGTGTAAGAAATTGTTTGCCGATGTTAGTGTTCACGTTTTTGCTGTAAGGTGTGTGAAGTTCAAGTTGTAATGCATAAGCCACAGGCTTCCTCCATAATTAGCATCGTGAAATACCTCCCTAGGTCTGATTATTAACTTATGCTCTTACACATTCATGGATGTACGTTTGGCGTTTCTTTCTTTTCTGAATCTTATAATGGGGGGGGGGGGGGGGGGAGAAAACCTTCTAAAGGGAGACGCCCATTCCTTTGAATACCAGCCTACACCAAAGCTAAGGTACTGCATCAATCAATCAAAGACTTTTCACATAGAGTACATAATGCATTTAGCTCACCTATATTTTTTGGTCCCTATACAGCATGACATTTTCCACAGTATTTATTTGTAATCCTCATAATGAGTGAAATAAGATAATATTGTCAATCGTTCCTTCACAGGAATAGAGATCGCGGGACCTTCAAAGAGGGTTTGGGCTGGCACCGTTATTTGCCTCTTTTTTTCTGGTGGCTATATGGTGCTCGCTGTGATGGCTTTCTTTATCACAAACTGGAGACATCTTCAGATACTGGTCTCGTCAGTGTTCCTCATATGTTTCCTCTACATCCGGTAAGTATTAATTGCATAACAATTATCAGCTGAAACTTGTTCACCCGAAATAATTTTGTTCTATTATGTATTGCATAACTCGCAAACTTTGGCAGTTGTGACCTACATAGATTATCTTTCTCTTTGCGGATACTGTCGTTTTTGTCTTCGCAGAAAATATAAATATAGCTATTGACTATAAAACTAGCTTTTAAGCAAGCAAGTTACACTGGGAAGGGAGGTGCACCTCCCTGCACTGAGTATGCTGTTCGGATCTGGGATCAGTACGTTTTACATAAAACACAAGGAGGTGCCAGAGAGGGTGTAGAGAAGGGCTACTATGCTTCTTTATTCATCGATAGGTGTTCCCTATCACAAAAAAAAAAGAAAAAAAGATTGAAGACCCTATACGTCTCACTTTACTAGAATAGAAGACTTCAAATTATTTAAAATTGGTCATGATGATAGTAATTTACTATTCAGAGACTCAGGTTTCTGGTGGTCATTCCGTCAAACTTCAGACAACTACAGAGTGTATAAGATATGTCAGATAAGACGTATAATATAAAATATGTAATAAAAGATATGTACTATGAGATATGTAAGATATTTTGCACATTCTCAAGGAATGATCCTGGTTACCTGCCTATACTTTCTATCGGTGTAATGTTTACAAGAATGTCTTAGACAAATACTTTACACAGATTTTTATCACTGCAATAAAATCGTGGTTTGGATTTTGTGTTCTTCTGGACACAAGATATTTCAGATATGTTCCCTTTGATCCATTCTTTGACCTAACTACTGTCCGGAAAACTTTCTAGCTTGCAAAGGTTTCAAGATGTCGATCTGTTTTTTTTTTTTCAAGCTTTGTTTTTTCACTTAAGTGTTGACGTGTTTCCAACATCGGCAATACTGGCAATATTTGCAAATAAATGCTTAAAGTAGCCCACATCTGTATTTATCCCACGTGGGCGAACGGGTCTCTCGGGTAAATCTGTCGTTAAAACCACCCTCTGTTCTCACACCTTCTCCACCCCTCCCCTGGCAGATACGTTGTTGAAAATTTTTAGAAGATACTCAGTAATAATAACACGTGTAGTGTGCAGCTTACGTGTATCAGAATAGTCTCATACTGTAGACTAGTTGTGTCGAATATAACGTAAACAGTTGTATAATTACGACTTGTGTTTCGACAATAATAATGACTTTCGACAAAATAAGCAAAATGGCGTCAAAGAGCAAACGTTTCGTGAAAAATACGCTGGATGATTGGTGTGTAGTTACGTTTGGGGAATAGTACTATAACGTCCATCATGCATATGTACGTTTCATTCTATACAGTGTATTGCCAGAGTCCGTAAGATGGTTGATATCGATGAAAAAATATGGTGAAGTTGAAAAGCTATTACGTAAGATAGCTGACGGAAATAGAACCTCCGAGAAACTACCAGATGGTTTCATGGAACACCTACGGAAAGAAGAGGAAGAGGTTGATATTTCATTTCTGTTTGTAAATATACTCACATTTTAAACTATGGTTGTTATTATTATTATTAGTGAACATTCAAAGATTTTTAAAATAGCAAAACTTTGATACTTATAATAATTAAGTCTGAAAATTATTTATAAAAAGCTCACCTCACATGCCAGAATTAACTCAGTCACACCTGGTGTGGATGGCTTGGAATAGGCCTAGGCCTCTGTATATATGGTCAAGTCATATTGAATTATCAGGTGTAAAGCATTATAACACGGACTAACATAAACTCGTCGTAAATTTTTTTTTAGAATATATTCACGTCATGTGTTATGTTCATGTAAGATTAACAGAAAGAGAAGACTGGCCATTGGCGCTTCAAAAACCTTGATTTGGTTTAGATGAAGATCCGTCCAGTTGCCTATATACATTAAGTATACAAATCTTTAACAAGAGACAGGGTCGGGCAACTATCTTACAGTTCGTAGAGGAGGGGTGGGGAGGGGGTAAAACCTCTCCCCAGTGAACTTCGGGCGGTTCCGACCCTTAGAGACATTGGTTAAATATTATTTACCTGCGATATCATATTGTTATCTTCTATATCAGCATTATTTGTTTCTTATATTGTCAACGGTAGTCGGTGCTGACAATAGATTTCATGCAACGATTGTTTGACAGTTATCAAGCCAACAAAAAGAGAAGAGACACCCTAACGTACTGGATTTGTTTCGAACCAGAAAACTACGATGGAACACCCTGAATCTGATGTTCAACTGGTAATTACATCCAGATTCAACAAATGTCTGATATCAGACTCTTTGCTGTTGATTGCGTTGGTGTAATAAATCGTGAACGTACGGGATATCTGAAGAGTCTTTTGTCGTGTTGATATTACTTACAAGACTTTTCTATATTTCGAAGCGAAAAGTAGAAAAATGAAAGGAAGAAATGTTTTAAGCAGATAACAAGTTGGAATGCTTGTTGTCCAACGTTGACAAAATCATCTCAATTGTAATTCCACCAAACCTCTACAAACGTAAACGTTTGATCCATTATTCTGCTAATTATTATAACACCTGCCCCGAACGTTGAAAATGACTCCTTTGCAATTTGCTAGCCCTGCAGAGCAGACGCTGTAGTGGCCTCCCAGGGGATGACGCTCGTTCAGCAAAAAAATACACCATTCCTATGTACTGTATACCTGAAGGTACGCCATGTAGGCCCAAGGATTATTTATACTACGAAAGTGAGACTTTTGAACGATGAAAACGGATTTTCTTTTGGACTAATAGGACACACACACACACACAATAGCCTGATATAGCAAGCTAGTCATTTGTTAGCTCATCTCTGAGCAAACCAACTGTTTTTGTCCATTCGCATGTTTGTAATCTAAAAATGCATAGCTATATCAAATAAAATTCTCCGTTACAGAAGATTATAGGTTTCACTGCATTTTCCTTTTTGCAACCAGTTAAGACATAAATATTGATGTTTAACATTCTGTAGAATACACTGTCTGCTTGTTGTATTCTTCTTGACTGACAACCCCTAAATCTCCCCCCCCCCCCAACTCGTCACAGACAAATTATCATTATAGTGCGCGCAGGTCGCTGCAACATCGGGTTTACCAATCAGGATGTATGACTGTTTGTCGAAAGCTACCTGAAGTGACAGTGTCTTATCAATTTATAAGTCACGTACAAATGGGCGTTTTCACTTAAAGCGAAATATTTCGTTTAGAATACACCAACATGACGTACAAAGAAAAAATCTATTACCATTGCTAACCTATTCACTCCCATCAATAAGCATCTCCTCAAAACATTATGCACGTTAGGAGTAACGGAAAACACATCATTTGAATTTTGGAAAGTTCCGGTAACGCAATTACCTCGAATTTCTCTCTGTGAGAAACGTATTTCTTGAAAAGAAGGCCACGGTCCTTCCTCATTTTGAATAGTCTATCATTCTATGTTCACAAACATTGGTTTTAAAAATATGATCGTTTTCTGTAAAGCAGACACGATATTTCCCTTTAATCAGTGAGCCTTATTTATAGCTTCTATAGCCTCTCAACTTAATGTCATTTTCTGTAGATTTTACGAAATGATAATTATTTCACCCCCCCCCCCCTTCTAAAAATGGAAGTAACTCACTAACTCGATCGTTGATGACCATTTAACGAAATGAACCATGAATATACTGGGTAGACCTACTATTTTTATGCATAAACGGGGGCAAGGCTCACGTAGTTGATGATCCGACAAGAAACGATTACTAAGTTTTGTGGAATCATCTTCATTGAATAAATTTCATCATGTATGTTGCTGTATCTATCTCATTCTTTTGGATTCTACAGGATCATTAATTCTCTGGTGTATTACGGTATTTCCTTAAGCACTTCGTCACTGGGCAAAAACGATTACATTGCCTTCTTTATTTCCGGGGCAGTTGAGATCCCCGCCTACCTCATTTGCATACCAATGGTAGAGTCCTTCTTGGGCCGTCGAGGTACAACAGTACTACTTGAAATCATCGCTGGATTGGCTTGCATTTGCACCGCCTTCTTACGTAAGTGTAAATTAATATGAACAACATTGCATGCAACTCATGCGCTGACGTCACGAGTTTACTGTATGTAGATAGATGCTTGGTCGGCTAAGGTATGCATATGTTTCTACCATATTGTTAATATACTTGAAATAACAGATTCCTTAGATCGGTATGTCCTTATCCATTGACATCATCGTGACGTGTACCTCTGTAAATCAATGAAAGGCAAAGGTACCCCACACTTTTTACTCTTTTGTTGATATGCCTCAAGTTGTGATGTCATAAACTGGTGTGAGACAATCCTGTGACGTCATAACGTGTATCTATATGTAGATCAAAGGAGGACAATTTAAGTACCCAAACATTGTACTCTGACGTTGATATAGCTCATTTTGTAACGTTATAAGATAGTATGAGTTTGTTCGCTGACGTCATGACGTGTAACTTTCTGTGGATCAATGGAGGACAAAGCTACCAAAATGCTGTGCTGCTGATATATCTCAAGTAGCAACATTATAAGATAGGTGTGAGTTTATCCTATGACGTTATAGCGTGTGCCTTTCTGCAGGTTAAACGTAGTCAAATGTTGTACTCTGTTGCCGATATACCTCAAGAAACAACGTTTCAATATAGTATGAGTTTATCCTGTGACGTCATAATGTGAAACGCTGTAAGTTAATATAGGGCACATGTGTACGATATTTATAACTCAATTACATTATTTTTACACAAATGTTGGCACATTACAATACAATTCATTTTGTTATTATGTAAGATTTCTTATATCGTAAAAATACTTCATGCCGCGGACCTTTTGTAACAACGAATAAATGCAGTTACAGTGCCAGAATTGAAGAGAGATTACCCCCCCCCCCCCCCCCGCTACAGAAAAGTGCATTGTCCAGTTCAAAAGATCGAGTGGGAAACAAGTTTTCTGTGAGGATGCGTTATCGGTATTTGAATTAAACCAGTATTCTTTGATCATCTTTATTTTGTTCTTTATTTCAGCGAAAGGAATGACGCGCCTTGCAATCGGAATGATCGGTAAATTTTGCATATCAACAACTTTTGCTGTGATATATATTTACAGTGCAGAGATATTTCCCACCCCGGTCAGGTAAGACGTTCGTGGACATGAGATAGATCAATATTACTGTTCACTTTTAGACGGTACAACGCCATAGGTGGACGCAGCGTCTGCATGATCATTTTGGGAAAGGCTGCATGACAAAAGTCCCTTTGCGAACCCGATGGCCGCCCTGTTTTCATACTTTTCCTTTAAAATACTAAATAGGGGAATGAATGAAGTATAAATAAAATTTGCAATTCACCCCCATTGCTACCCGATCACTTTCGTCCTTAAAAGTGAAATATGAGTGGGAAATTTGTCAGTGAAAGTCAAATTCCACTGAGTATGTCATAGCCACTACATAAAAAAGCATTGTTTGAGACACATTTTTGAATAAATAAACAATATTCACATCCATTCCCATTGGTCTGTTTGATTTCATATAACGGATATTGACTACTGTGCTTTCTTGGAGAGTCTGAATTTTGTAGGGCCAACAAAATTGTCGAGACAAGTTTCATATTCAAATATCTGGAATATCTTGTGACAGGTGATCTTTCCCCCAACTTTCTCTTCCCTGAAACGCTGACAAAGAACAAAGGTAGATGACCATGCGATTGTCAGTACAATACTTATTCCAGCTCTAAATCTATAATCATAACAACAAAAGCCTGACTTTATTTTTATATCGATTTCATTTCCAGGACGGTTGGGACAGCCGTATGCACGACGATCGCTAACGTAGCAGCCGTATTCGGCTCACTGATTTTAATCATGGGCGAAGTATGGGAACCGTTGCCTTACATGGTATACGGCTCAGCGGCAGTGACCGGCGGGATGTTAGCTCTCTTCTTGCCTGAAACGAGAGGAAAGAATTTACCAGAAACAGTGACTCGAGATGGCAACTTGAAAGAAATCAAATCTCTCAGCGCAACTGTCCAAGAAGTCTCTAATTCTTGAACGATCGATGTGTGTCAACATAGAATGGACAAGTTGAATCTCAAAAGTGAAAAAAAAATACAACAAATTACTTCTCATCGTATGTCGATGAAAAAGGTCTATTTTCTACAACCTCACCCCATTCCCTTCTCTCTCAAAAGACATTTTAACTATCAATTATCTAAAACAGCTCCAAAACAAAACAAAAAAAAAACTATAAGTTACATGAATTCCGGAAACAGTTTGTAATTAACGTAAGAGACTTGTCGTACTTATCAGTATTTATTTCCGTTTTGTTGAAGTACGCATGTGCTGTAGGCTGTTCACTTCATTGGCGAGTTTGTAGTCTGTAAGTCTGCAAGTCTGTAGCTCATTCAATTACAAAAATGCGACGTAGTCGAAAAGAATGTTCTGTTCTATCACAACATGAATTAAATGACGTAATTCCCCCTTCGAAGTAATAATTGTCGAGAAAATTCATGTTCAGATGACTTCGACATGAGAAGTCCAGGGTCCAGTGTGACTGTTATTTGAATTTCATCCCTATATACATACGGCGGTGCAAAAGTCGCCAAGGGTCATTTCAGCACCATTCCGCGACTTTCGTTTAGGTTTATGTTCTCGACTGTGTGAAAGTGCACCAAAGACAACAGAGAGAAGGAATTTTGTGAATTTATCAAGAGCATATGGGAGGAAAACCAGTGAGTTGGGTACTTTTTTCATCTTCATCTGATGGATACTTTAAGATTGCAATATGATACCACTTCTTTCCTAAGTTAAAACGTATATCTTTCATTGAAACATTGTTTCATTGTCTTCAAGTGGCGTGCTATTTAGTATTTATTTTGTTTTCTTTTTGGACCATTTTTGGTAACTAGCGAAGTCACGCCTGAGGTTCAGTAAATATATTCCTCTGACAAAATATGTTGAGTTTAACCCATAATATTTTGGAGAATGTAAGTTTTCTGTTGAAATTAGGACGCATACAAACAGCATGCTTTTTAAGCAGCCTTGACGAAGCAAAGGACTATAGTCAAACTAGGAATGGTTGTGTATTCGCCACACAACAAAACAGTTCAAGGTGTCCCAAATGTTAACATCCTCAAATTAAAAATTTTGAAACCTTCGCCTAAATCTCCAAGTTGTTCTGAAATTTGATTCAATTCTGTCCCTAGTCATCCATGCTTTATAGCTCTTAAAAAATGTTTATAGCTGCCGAGGCTTCCCATGACGTCTTGAATTTGTAGCATTTTCATTTGAATTCATTCAGGAAAATGAAATTTGAAAATGATTAAATCTTGCATAACCATGCACCATATAACCGATACTCGAACCCGAGATCGCAGAAAATATTTCCGGCATCACAGATACCTTTTTTTCTTAAGTATAGGCATAATTTTGATATTCATTGATTTCACCAAAGATGCAAATACCCCTTAAATGCACAATTTTTTGTGACATCATTCTTGTACAACTCACGTTACCTGCTTTCCTTTCTTTCCTAAATTAAAAGTTCATACAACCTTGAAAAGTTGACTGTTCAACATTTCATATCTCGGCTTAGGAATGTCTTGTGAAGATGGGGAGGTGGGCCATTTTGTATTCATTTTGTAAGCTTTGTGACATAGGCCTACTCTTTTAAAATCTCTGACTTTAGGTTCCTTTTAAGGGGAATTCACCACCAGGGTCCCGGTATCCTCTCAGAAAACCTTTAATATCCTACCAAGCCATCTGAACCAGGTGAATAGTGAGTGAGCATAAAATGTAGCTGAATGCGATATTCTTCCACACTGATTTCACCCGCAAAACTTGTTGCTCAGATGGAAGCTTAAAGTAGTTCAAAGTAATATTCTTTAAAAAAAATGCTGAGGTGACGTCGCTACCCTTGGTGTAAATATTTTATAAGAACCTATGCAAATTAGGGGTTTTGGTAATCTTACTAATGTCTGAAACTAATTCATTAGTAGTATTTAAAGTCTTTTTTTTTCTAAATTCACGAACTACAGAGTAATTGCTCTGAATGGGAAATACTGTCACTTAAATCTCGCTGGAGAACAATCCGGCTAGCAATTGGAGATCGAGGTAGACCCAGGGATGTAGCTAGACTATTTTTGCGAGGGAGGGGGGGGGGGGGTTGAAGTCTGCACAGCCGACATCCAGACCAGAAGACAAGTTGGTCCCAGACTGCTTCGTGCATTGTAAATACAATTACTTAAACCACGTTTAAACCAATATTTGAACCATTACATTTTCTTTCAAAGTTAAACGTATAAACAGCAAAACGAAATGCACACTTCCTGCTTACAAGTTAACAGGGGCGGCGAAACGATAAATAGTGAGTACGGGGCGGGGGATGGGTGAGTGAGGGTAGGACTATCTAAGCGGAGCGCGGCCATCTCTTGGGGCGGAACGCAGAAGAAAATTGCTGGCTTTTCAGATTGCCCAGATGACCGGAAACTGCATTTCTCAAGTGTTCTGTGCTGTATTTACCAAGACTTGAAATAAAAGATCTCATGTCTGCTATTCGAACAAGTAGACAATCCACGGAGTTGCAAATCTCTACCCTGTCGGTTTGCATACCCACTCTCCCGAAGTACTCTTTGCTGTATATTTCATCAGTGATTCGGATTGCTCGTTCTGGATGGAAGTGATGAATATTCAAGTAACTTTAATGATATGCTACTGCAATACACTGCTACTGCAATAAGTGTCGAACATCACAAATACCTGTACGCGGGTACACATGTGCCTACATATCGAGCTTACGTGCGTCAAAAGTATTCCTAGAAAACGTGTAAGCGTCAGAGTAATCTTCACATCCGCACCCCGTCACTGTGGATCCTTTGACTGCAGTGAAAAGCGCGTTATCTGTGGTTCAATGTTTTCTTCACAATGTTCTCTTCACAGTGGGTAAACATCTCGAGGTCTTGAACAATAGCGCAGTAGATTTATACGTTTACGTTGTAAACATATACTGAGTGAAGGTTTAATCAACGCACGGAAAATGGCATTGTTACCAGACGTAAACATTCAGCCCAGAACTGACGTGTAGATTGCAATACCGTGTCACATTCATGGACAAAATTATATTGACACCATGTACTACCAGCACCTAACACTGCATTATGCGTTATAGTAATCATGATCTTTGCCTTTGACCTGTGACGTCATCAGTCGGCAGACACTATATCTCACACCCAGACACCCATCAAGTTTGAATTTCATCCGACTTACCATCTAGGAGCAGATCGTGACACACTTTTTAGAGCATTTTTGCCGATTTGACCTCTTATCACATGACCTTTGAACTGGTTAACGTCATTAACATTCCTTTCAAATTTCTCTCATCGTATGCTTTCCATATATGGTAGTTTCATAACTCTATGATATTCACACATTGAGATAATGCTAAAATGTTTTTTTCATGACCTGTGACCTTGGACCTATGATGTAATCGCTCGAGCGGACACTGCACCTCATACCCGGGCACCTACCCACAAAGTTTGAGGTTCATCCGACTTACCGTCTAGAAGGAGATGGTGACACAACTTCGGTTGCACACACACACATACACATTTGGACCCCCTTCTCACCCCCTAACACCAGTGGGTAACCTCGATCCATGCCATTTGTATACCATGGGGGCACCCCCACATAAGGGATAATGACCCACCAAGTTTCGGTTGAATATTAAAAGGGGTGTAAGGTTGGCTACCATTTAAGTGCCATTTTTGCGACTTTAGCCGCTCAAGTAAATACAATATCTCCTCCCTGTATACTACATACAGGGATTAGATAATTATGCATCATTTATTCCACCATCACTTGGTGAATATGAGGGGTGGGGAAGCTAAACATACCTTTGGCCCTTCACTTTTTTTTTGCATTAAGAGACCAGTTCCTATGCCCTCTCTCTTTCCTCCGATTTTGACCGCCACTGCAAGAGAATGGACATAACCAAACATGCAGTATATGGCTGGGCTTATCACACCCAGATAATTCGGAAAAAAAAAATTGACGTCGTCCGATATTAAAAAGAAGGAAAACTTCCTCTTAATTAACAGTAAAATAAAATAGTAGTAAATCAAATAGGGCTAGTTAAACTACATTGTCAATGTATGAGTGTCCGGTTTTATTCTCTTTTTTTTTTTACTCTTTGAGAGTGAATTGTTATTTGAAGCAGAATACAGACGCAAGAACAGGTTGACCCGCTGACCTTGATATTAGGTTTGAAAAGAATATAATTCCAGAATTCACAGTTTTCTAAGTAACGATTTTTTTTCTTACATTTTGCTTGGTGAAATGTCCATCCTTAGACCTTACTCTGGGTTGTTGAACGCAGTTTTAAAAACTTACTCTTTTACTTTCAATGGTGTTGACTCGAAAAGAGTGTATAATTCAAAAATGGGATAGAACATGTAATTGTGATGTTATGATCTATGCCAAAAGAGGGACCTTTCCTTTCTTCCGAACAAAAACTTAAAACATATATGGTAATTTCAAGTAGAGACGTAGCTTCAACGTTTGTTTTAAGATAGGGGCTGCAAACAAATGAAGTGACCTCCAAAAGGAACCATGGCGAATCGTTTAAAACAAAGTCACAGCGTGACATTGCATTGCACTCAGGTTTTTTTGGGAGTTGGATAATCGTGGGAAGACTCTGCAGAGTGTTCCTCGTAGAGTGTTCCTTAGAACGACGTCGGTCCGACTTCGACTTTCGTCTGATAAGCGTCAATCCGATCTCAATCCGCCCAATTGGACCAAAATTCGACCTCGAACCGACGGCAAAATGTAATTCAGAAACGCATCTGAATGACCACAAAGAAACCAAGGAGAGAGAGAGAACATCCAGTGAGATGTTCAAAGACGCCGTCTGGATACCCAGACAGAAATCCAGTCTACAATAAACAGTTCGGCCAACATTTGAATGCTAAGTATACGTGTCCCATATTGGATTGCACTCACGCCAAACATCGAGCAGCCCGTGTATTTTATTTTATTTTAATTTATATTTAAAAAGCTTAAATATATTCTGAAATCGGTTAAAAATACATCTGATTCGAATAAAAGATATGTTCAATAGGAGAGAACGATGTCTTAAGAATTAAAGGTATGTAATAGGAACTGCGTGTGCGCCACTGGTGCCGTATGTACTAGTGCATGATTTCGGTTCGTCTTCGAATTTAGAAGCACAACAAGGTTACACAACTCCTAACACTGATTTCATTTCCATCGCTCGCTTACTTCTCTCTTTTCTTAGAGCCATTTGGCGCTGTTAAGGATATCTGTCATTCCAAGTATAGAGATATCATAACTCGAATTAAAGAGATCTTTAATCTTTTTTTTTCAAGGTATTTTTAATTCGAATAAGATATATTCTTGTAACTCCTCTACACGATATATTCAATTCCTAGTAAAAATGACATTCAAATTTAAGGTATCTTCAATTCCTCTTCAATATATCATTTTACCATTATTTATTTAGAATTAGAGATGTCTTTAATTTGAAAAAAAAAGATATCTTTACACCTCTTCGAGATAGTTTTAATTCAAATTTGATTTATTGTTAATTTCTATACAAGATATCTGCAACTTCTATTCTAGATATCGTTCCAATTCAAGGTACCTTCCAATTCCTCTTCAAGATATCATTAACTCTAACTTAAGAAATCTTTAATTCGAATAAGAGACATTCTGATAAAATATATCTCTTGATTTGAATTGTGAAGACAACCTTTATTTCTTATTCAAGATTTTTTTTAACTTCAATTCAAAATCAACAATTTAAAGATGTCTTCAATTCATCTGAAGCCTTTGGTATCTAAACCGGTATCTGAAGTAGCTCGATTCACAGGGTGTTTCGTAAATTCTTTCAAAGATATGTTCCATTAATTACGGATATCTTCAATAAAGTAAAGATAATTATTTAAAGGTAACTCAGATTACTCGAGGATGTTTCTTATTCTGGAAGAAAATTAAAATGGCTCGCTATGCATGCCAGGACTCCCCAGGTCAGTGCATCCAGGGCCTTATATAGAGGTTATGCACGTGATGTCATAATTAGCAACTGTTGTTACGCCGCCATACTGCATGGAATCAGTTTTTTCGTGTAACTAATACCACGCCATACTGTTTCAGTAACTCTGCGTGGTGGTTTCTACGATGTTTTCATATTTTTCGATGTATAAACCGGTCACAGATGGCAAATGGTCCGTAACTGAGTAGTCTTCTTAAGGCCGTTGCACCTGTTTCCTGTAGATGAAGAAAAGAAGCAGACGCGTTGGTAATACACATATCAGTGTTTGGTACGGCCCTACGTGCACGTACTTAAGCACGTTGCTTTGTTTTCCACTCAATAAGATGTTTCCATAGTGGAGGCGGTGACGTGATGTCACTGCAAAAACCTGTATACCGCTCCCAGTAGGTCGGGCTAATTGAGATGGCGCTAGTCACAAATTAGCAACAGAGAGAGAGAGAGAGAGGGGGGCGGGAGACGTATGACCTCTTAACTTATCAAAACCAAACTTTTGGGGATCGCTCATAGCTGTCTGATTAATTGTCCACACACGGAGCAGACATCACCCTAATCTTCATGAGCAACCCTGAATTCGTTTTGTGGACCAAAACGAAGATTTACACTCTTCATTGTTGTGTAGTGGTAGTTAATACTGATGTTGCAAGAAATCATTCTTGGACTCATATATTGTAAAAATATATGCGGAGGATGTGCCAGGTGAAAAAAGAATTCACTGGAAGGTTCTAAGAATGCCAGAATCACCAAGGAAGATGTTAAATAAAACCATTGCCTACAAAATAGAAATTCCCGAAGAAATATTCAATTCAGTCAACCCTATGCTGGCAAAAATCCCGCCCCCCCCCCCTTTTTGACTCCTCCCCCAATGTCACTCTTTAATACAAATAACTATGACCTAGGCAGAGTTGTGGGCTGAGTTGCAAGGGCTATGCCAAGTGCAGAAAATCTGAATTAGCCAAAAAAGGGTTAAAGAATGAATATTTCACCAAGCAAGATGAAAACATAAAATAAAAATTTCTGAATGTATATTCAAGTCAAACCTAGCATCAAATGTAGCACCATTTTGCATCTGGCCTACCCTCTGCTAGCATTTTTTTTTCTTTTTTTGACAAAGGTGTCCCCTCTCATTTGACCCCTCGCCCAAGAGCAGTCTTTAATACAAATTACTATGACCTTGGCAGAGTCGAGGGTTGAAGTAAAGTGGCTGTGCCAGATGAAAAAATCTGAATTACCAAGAATAAGGTTTACGAATTATTCTTTCACCCAGCAAGATGAAAAAGAAGAAGAATAAAAATCATTGGCAATAATTTTCCAAAGGGGAGGGGAAGCCCCTGGGACCCTCCCCCAGGATGGTGATCACCCATCATCCTGCTGCCCCTTCTCCCTTCTGCCAAATCCTGGATCTGTCTCTGTAATAAGATCATGAATTCACAGCATTATCTGAATTGATTTATACTATTCACAAGCAAATAAAAAACGCCTGTTTTACATGATGTTTCTTTTTGGCTCTTCTTATATGTTGCCAATTATGGAGTATTCTGCCATCACAAGATCATGATACGAAAATGCACAGTGTTTATGATATCACACACAACAATGTTGACTAAGATACCTGAGTAATATGGTCTGGCTTGCAGATATTTCGGCCAGGTACCATATCTACCACCGGCTAGAACTTAAAGACGCAAACTTGACTTATTCTAATTAGGGCCAATAACACCAGCAAACTGTTTGGTATTTGTAGATTAACGGCATATTGATTGTTCTTGTATAATCTTCTAGCGTCAGTAAATGGAAGTGCGCCTCCAAATTTGTGAACTCCAGATTCTAATTTGTCAGTATATATCTACTATGCTCTCAGGAAGAATTTTCAGTAGATCAACCAAAGACAAACTCCATGAATTTAGCGTTGACTTGTCAGGAAAGAGAAGGGGTGGACATGAGAACCGTCTTTCTCGCCATCTTTGGTGTCCGCTGTATTATGCCGTTGCCAAAAAATAGAAAATATCGCTGTTGCTCGGACTGTAGCCTAGTCGTACCGCTAAACTTGTCCATTAGTCTATGGTAAATTCCTATAAAAGGTGACCTCTCGTACGTACTGTTATTGAGCATAAAATTACTCTTTACCTAAGAAGCACAAACCTCTACATCACCTTTAAGAGCCGATCAAATTTAAAGAAAAAAGAAAAGAAAAAAACACACACATACACACAAACACAAAATCAACAATTCGGGAACATGAGTGTTAAAAACTTGACAGTGTACAGAATAGAAGTATGAGTAACACAATAGGCCTATTTAGGCCTAGATATGCAATTGAGGGAGTGTCATTGGCAAGAAGTATACGTCATTGGCGAGAAATAAATATGTGTAATTACTGAACCATCATAAATTCATCAATTGCAGCTATACTGTTGTGATTTAAATATTTCGAAAATAGTGTGCTACCATCCATCAGATGGACTGGAAGTTGGAAGGGAAATTGCCTAACTTGTCTCATCCGCAGCTACCTCACCTTCGACAGGGAACAGACGTACGGTGCTCGACGAGAGGCTACTGGCCATCATCGGATAATGGCATGTGGGGACCGTACGGCATCATCACATGAGTCTAATCAGAAATTTACTTCCGACGGTTCCGCGTCACTGCATTCTTGGTAATGGATCCCCAGTCCCTAGGCCTACAGGTGCATCATGGTTCTGGTAATGCACAACTATAAAGGTTAGCCCTTAATGTGAACACTCATGGTGTAGTTGTAGTAAAGATGGCCCTTCAAATACATTTTCCATGTTTATGTACGTGGGTAATCACATTTCTTTTTTCACCTCAACTCTCACTCTGATCTTGACCTGATCATCTTTTTTTGTCATGATCCTAAGGAAAATCCTGAAAATTATATCCTTAAATTTTGGTAAAACACGTCTGCTGCATGCCCGGACTGACTGGCCGCTGCGAGCGGCCGGTTTCACCTCGTCCAAGGACAACTTCGAAGTTCGAGTTCAATCATAACTGCAAGTGAGTCGATCTTTCCCTAGGTTTGCATACCGATGAACGCGCGAGAAATATCCCCGAGTTATTTTTATCAGAGAGTTTGCCACAGAATCACACCCCGAAGACTGAGCCCATCATAATTTATCCACCCCGTCCAGCGAGAAAGTTGGTATTCTTGACGGATTTACGGAACTTTACTGGACTGCTGGCAGCGGCACTTCCGGCATTCAACATTACAAACGTTTGGGTGTGGTATTGCACCGCTGCGAGTGTCGGTCGTTAGGCTAAGCATGGATTCATAATAGCGGGATTTACTACAATGAGAAAGGATAGTTTATCACACAAGATCAATTGAGCGGAGCGTATCATATGACCTGACCTTCGATAGAGGACATCGCACGAAGTAAAATTTTGACTACATGTTCGTTTGGATAGGTCCTCCGTAGGTACTTTCTGAAGACGTTTTAATCGGTCTGCTTCTTGGAATACCTCGCTCTCGATTGGTGTTGACAATAAGGAGCAATCATCTGACCTGATCATTGACTTGGGCAGCTTTTTTCTCCGAGTCGATACCGTAACCCAGCATGTAACCTGGCTTTTACAACTTGTAGTTGTACAGCAACCGTGCGTGTTCACTGGTACTTATATGGTACTATAGGTTGTAGCGCAATAACGTGTACATACGGAGTTGGCTGAGTACAAGTAGTGATGGTATTGGTACTTGCCTAATTGACTTAGTGTTAGCCTACATGGCCTAATGTTAACACTCAGCGATAAACAACATGGCGGGTCTTGTGTTTCCCTGCTGTCTTTCTGCAGAAGAGAAAGAGCAACACTCGAAGAGCAAGGCAATTGATCGAGATATTCAGAAACACAAACAGCAGCTTAGACGGGAGGTAAAAGTTCTTCTGCTGGGGGCTGGAGAAAGTGGTAAAAGCACATTTTTGAAGCAAATGAAAATAATTCATGGAGAGGAATTTATTGATAGTGATATTAAGGAATTTCGCACGATTATATATGGCAACATTATAAAGGGTATGAAGGTATTAGCAGATGCTAGATCTAAACTGAATATACAGTGGGGAGATGAAAAATGTGAAAAGTATGCTCAAATCATTTTGAGCTATGACAGCAGTAGACTTCTGGAACCAGCGGTTTTTCAACAGTACGTCCAACCATGCAAAGTTCTATGGCAGGACTCAGGCATACGCAGTGCATTTGAGAGGAAGCGAGAATTCCAATTGGTAGGTATTATTGGAGTGATGTTGCAGATGAAAGACCTGTGATAAAATTTGATCTCTTTAAAACCATGGCATAACAAACAGCTCAACTGGCAGTGAAAATTGCACTCTAGACCAGTTAGTTGTGACATATGCATTGTACATAACTTTTTGCATGTTCTTCCTCAAAATTGGGTATAACCATAGCACCTTAATGGGTTTTAGCCAAAACTTGATCTACTGATGGTGCATTCCCCTAGATAATGTTCATAAGTGTTCATTGTATCATTACACTTAGATCCCTACCTTGAATCAGGTAAATGCTGATGATCTCAACTAACATTAAAATTCTATCTGTGAACCCTTGGAGAGGCATAAAACAAATTTATCTTAGGGACATTCAAAATAAAAATGAAACAACAATTTTTTCCTCCTTTTGTGGCACTCTGAAGCAGAATTTGCCATGTGTAGGTCATTATCTAAGATGAATCTGTTAGGGAGATATGCCCAATTTGGAAAAGAATGCAAAAAATTATGTGCTACAAATCACACTTCTCAGGAAATGAAGGATTTTGGATGTGTGCTGTTTTACAAACTGTCATAGATTGCTTGTTATCCAACTTGTCTTCTAGCTGTGCAAAAAATTGCATTTCTCACATTAATTTGAGTTGAGTGATGGTGTGCGATCGCACTCACATGCCTCAGAATTCAAGGCCTGAAGACACACAGTATCCTCAATAAAACAAGGGCAAACATAGGAAGTGTTTATCAAGCCAAGCTCAGTGAAATGAACATTGCAAAAATTTTATGCTGCTATAGCACTGACACTGTACAGTTACAGTAGGCCTTCAATTTCTAACTCTGAGAATTGAGATGGTTGATAATGTAGTGTAGTGAGTGAGTGAGACTGCACAGTCTCTTCAAGTCAACTGATGACGTTGCTGGCCTAGGGCCATTCGATCACTCCAGAGAAAATTTTTCAGTTGTGTCACAACAGTGTCAGCTCTTCTCGTACAAACAAACCAGGTGTACCTTGTCAGCACTTACAGTATCTGACCTACTTTTAAGTGTATCCAATATTTGAGAAGTAACGATGTTACAGTGATCCGTTCCAGTGATCAGCTGAGTGTTGAGTAGAAACGTGTTGGCATAGTAGAGATGCAGTAATTTCGGAAACAATTAAGCTTGTGATAAATGGTGATCAATCCATTGAAACTGCCCATTCTTCTTTACGTCAAGATCTACAGTATGTCAAACATGTGCTATTTCATGTAGCCAACTGACGATGCACAGACTACATCCCATCATTTCCACTGACATTGATCATTTAGGTGAAAGTACCTTTTTCAGTGAATTTTCATTCTGCAGGTATTGCCCCACAAGTTGACAAATAGCAGGGCTGGACATGTGTGCAGTAACTGACAGCACTTATAGCGATTGCTGTTGAGCCCTCACTGATGGCTGTGGTGTGTCCCTCAGTAAATGTATGGAATAACATAGACCTACTGTATAGGCTATAGCCAATTTGGTACGCATGGAGGATCTGTGACCAGTCAATAAGGATATCAGAAAACTAAAAGAGTTGGCATATGGTTTCTATGTATGTGCCTGTCTTACTTAATCTTTTTTGTTTTAGGGGATCTTGTATGTTTAGTTTTTTTTTCTCCCTCCACACTCTTGCAAAGTTGAAGACATTCTGAGAACAGAAGAACAGTGAACAGAACAGTTTAAGAATTGAGAGTTTTAAGGTAAATCTTCAAAGGATTGTTAAAAAGTGCATCCAACCTTGTCATTTAAATGTTATTAATATTCATGCACAGGTTGCATACAGTATTACAACACAAAAAATACTATAAATAAGTATTGTGTCTACTATCTCCTAGCCCTATCCCAAACCCTGTCCCCGAGTTATGACACATCTACTGTAACCCAATCTCCTAACCCTGTCCTGCCTCTACACTGTTTCTACAGAAGCAGGCTCCCATGCAAACAGAACTGCAAGTATAGACTATTTAGCCTGCAAGAAAGTGCTCATTCAAGCCTAGCATTGCCTATTGTGTGTGAGCAGTGGTCACAGATTTGCCATTGGAGCCAATTTACTCATGTTTGTTGTGTCCTTCAATCTTACAGTATTTTCAAGACCTGATGCTGCACCGTTCAAGGTACGCAACTGCAGTACCAGTACGTCTGCTGTAAAAGTATGTCAGTGTACATTATAATGCTTGAACCCCTGGTCAGTGAGTCTTTTTCAGACCCACTTCATATGTTTGGGAGACTTACTGTACTAATTGTACTGTAGTACTATAAGTTTGTTTGGAAAGTACAGTACAAAGACCATTTCCTTAAAGTTTAGTACATATAAAGAGATAGGCATATGGTAGCTTCCATGTTTTATTTTTGTCACATGTGAAGTTGGAACGTCTCCCTTCATACTAGGAAAAAGTAATGACTTTCACAGTGGAAACAGGAAAATGCCACAAGCACAGTGTCTTTTTGTTTAATTTGCTTTCAAGATAAAAAAAAAAAACAATTGAACACAACACAAACTATCAAAAGAAATCTGAATCAATTTATCATTTGATGAATCTTGCATAAGACTGCAAATTTTGGTCTGTGTAGCTGAATGCATGTACTTCATTTATCTTCAAGTTGAATGACGTAAACTTCCTCTCAGCCATTTTTTTTCGTTCTGGCTTCAAAGATGCGGTAATCGGGACATGAGCAACCACCAGTCGTGAAACTATATATCATATTATACTGGAGATTGCTGGCTACAATGCCCAATAAACACCAGTCTGAAAATTAACTTCCCCTGGCTTGTGAGGGGGTAGTTTTTTTTACCTCAACTCCCCCCTGGTTTTCGTAACCCACTTTACTACACAAATAATTTTCTAGACCAGGTGAGTTACTGTATCGGTTATTTTGACCTCTTTCTGCAGTAGTCAAAGCAGTTTGCATTTGGTTTTGATGCACCTTATGTAATAGGAATAAGAACCATCAGTATTGTCTAATTACAGTGCTTGCAGTTCGAACTGTGGAGTCCTTCGGTTTTATCAATTGACACTGAAATCCATTTAATTTTTCAAGAAGAGAGTGATACCATTAGAAAACCCTCTGGCACAACTGCTCGTGTCTCAACTTTTCAAACTAATGGATAGAACAGTTCTGTTCAGTGTTCAGTTCTGTGCATGCATTCCTGTTGTTTTTGCAATCCCAGTTTTATTTACTGTATTAACAGGTCTACAGAGCGTAATTTGGGAACTCATGCAGTACAGCACTTTGCAATTCGAGCTTTGTCACAGTAGTATGCAGCTATTGACTCTGACAGTCAATGCATCAAGTACAGTACTCCATATTTCTAATGCAGTGCAGTAGTACTAATGTGACCTTCAGTCCAGTGTGCCAGAAGTGTACAGCACTCACTGTATGTTTAACTGAAACACCTAACATGTGTGAGTTTCAGAAATGTGAGTAGTTTAACCAGACAACCACTCTTCATGTTTGAGTGTGGATTCCCGGATCCCGTATACGCAATTCCCCAGAGTGAAGTAGTGATACTTGTTTCCATACTCAAAACAATCACCATTCAATCTCTATTACAGTAGGACTTCCTCCATGCCAATTGGCAGATAGGTGCTTGGCTTTCATACTGTGCTGTGCAGTACCATACTGTAGCTATAGTGCCGTGCAATATCCATGTTGACTGTTTTAAGACAAATGTCAGAAGTTACTGTGCAGTTTACACTGTGAGACAGAATGCAAGATTATCAAAATCTAACAAGAGTTTTTGCCAAATACATGAAGTTTGAATGTGTTTGACTTAACAGTACAGTATCCTCCCCTGTTTCCAGTCTTGTGAAATGCAAACTTTGAAAAGCAGAACATCCACTAAAATGGGAATGTATCTTGATTATATTCTAATCGTGAGTACAGCTGTTTTCCTGGTCAGGGGTACGAAGTGGTGGCCTCCACCTACAATACAGTAAATAGGGTATGCATTGCTTGAAACATTGAGCTTTTTACTTGTCTGTGCCAACAGGGAATTATTTGAGATACTTTCCCGATCTCTTTTTAGTTTTGATCCACAGTATATGTAAGTGAAAAACAGAAGTACTCTTGGTAACTTTGCGAATATAACTTTGAGAACTTCCTCCATGCTTTCAAAATTTGTTGAAGGGCAGTAAACACTGAAATGTTGGTTTTGCATTGCATACATTCGTGTAAGTGAAACATTTAAGTATGGTCCACAATTGTAACTTTGACAGAACCATTACAAGTGCAATCATAAACTTTACAGTACTTAGTTTCAAGCCTCATGAAAAAAAAAAGAAGAAAAAATGGCACCGTCCCTAAATTTGTCAAAAGGTTTACAGTAAACATTTGTCAGAGCTGATTTAAACAAATGAAAGTAAACACATGAATAATATTCATACAGTATATATATATTTACTTTGCTCCTCACAGACTGTGCCCACTTCCACTAATACCAGACAACCTTTGTACCTTGCCCTTACATGCATAATGTGATCATATTACAATGATCCGATAGGTAGCCATGATGTGTTTATTGCTGTGGTTGAGTAATCCTTAGTTGTGATTCATGTTACTATTAAGTTAAAGCTGGTCTATGAGTTGCAAATTTGTCAGTGAAAAACAACATTTTTGCATATTGTAGATGAATATTCTTATCCATTCCCAATTTGTCTGTTTTATTTCAAGTAACAGCAATTGACTGCGTGTGTTCTTGTAGAGTCTGATATTTTGTAGGGCCAACAAAAATGTTGCGATGATTTTCATATTTAGATATCTGGAAGATGAATGCATAGTTCTCTTTCAGGTTTTGTGACATAATATTTTCCTCTACTTTCTCTTCCCAAAAGCACTGACAAAAAGCAAAGGTACTGTACAGTACAGGTAGGTAACAGCTGTAACAATCGATTTGCCCCTGCAATTTTTGTGATGAATTTTTTATTCCTTGCTTAAGCCAGGCAAAGAATCTGTGCGATGTTGATGTTGTGTGTGACTGTGTGTATGTGTTTGTGATGCTTTGCTTGTTTACAAGATATCTCACAAAGGGTAACCTTGACTGATCTCATACTTGGTGTCTGGATTGGTCTTGCTGAGTAGGCGATTTCTATCATTTTTGGTGGAGATCAAAGGTCATTTGAGGTCTTCAGAGGTCAAACTATGAAAATCTTGTAAACACAATATCTCCATAAGGGTAACTGTGACTTATGTCAAACTAAGTGTATAGGTTGTTCATATTAAACAGATGGTACCTATTGTTTTTGGTCAAGGTCAAAGGTCATTTGAGGTCATCAGAGGTTAAATTGTGAAAACCTTTTGAACACAGTATCTCCAGAAGGGTAACTGTGACTGATGTCATACTTAGTGTGTGGATTGTAGTCAGTAGAATGCTCCTTTTGATTTTAGTGGAAGTCAAAGGTCACGTGAGGTCACCAAAGGTCAAACTGTGAAAACCTTGTTAACACATTATCTCCAAGAGGGTAACTGTGACTGATGTCATACGTAGTGTGTTGCTTGGTCATGCTAGTTAGATGATCCCTATCATCTTTGGTGAGGGGTAAAGGTCATTTGAGGTCATCAGAGGTCAAACTATAAAAACTTGAAAACACAATATCTCCAGAAAAGTAACCAAGACTGATGTAATATTTGGTGTGTGGGTTGGTAATAATGAGCAGAAGATCCCTATTGTTTTGATAGAGATCAAGCGTCATTTGAGGTCACCAGAGGTCAAACTGTAAAAATGTGTAAACACAATATCTCCAGGAGTCTAACCTTGACTGATGTCTTACTAGATGTGTAGATTGTATATCTAAGTAGAAGACTTCTTTTGTTTGTGGTGAAGGTCAAAGGTTGTTTGAGGTCACCCAAGGTCAAACCTTGCTAACACATTAACTCCAGAAGGGTAATGTTGACTGTTCATGTCATACTGTACTTGATATGTGGGTTGGCCATACTAGGTAGGTGATCCATATTGCTTTTGGTGGACGTCAAATGTCAAGGTCATTTCAGGTCACCAAAATGAAGGTCATTTTGGGTTAAAGGCTTGTAGTGTATAGATCTAGAAAAATAACTGCAGTTGATCTTGTACTTGTCATGCGGATAATTCATGTTTGTTATAATATAACCATGTAGCAAGGAATCACAAAGCCTTTTGGCTTTTTGGTTTTGGTGGAGGTCAGAGGTCATTTGGAGTCATGAAAGCTCAAACTGTGAAAACTTTGTTTTAATACATGATGTCCCTGAGAATACTTCGGGGAATGAGTTTTGTAAAGAAAGAGAGGGACATGTACATTTTTTAAGAAATTGTGTCATTTTCTGTGGAGATCAAAGATCACTTGACATCAGCAGACACCATAGTTAGAAATCAAGTTGTGAACATACAGTAGGCTTTACAGTGTTTGATTCAATATTTGTACTGTATGTGGGTTATCCTTCTTCATGAATATGGCCAAGGAATCACAAGGTCCTTAGACTTTCTGGTTTCAAGGTGGCGACGATCATGTCGTTTATTTCAGTACTGTACATACAGTCGTATCTACAGTAGTATTTGGCTACTGTATGCACTGTTCATAAAAGAGTCATTGACCAGTTTTGTTTCGTATACAGTGGTTGCCGACAGTCCGATATTGTACCTGCACCGGGTACATCTACTGTATGTACGAGGGGTGAGCAGTCTTTTAAGTCTCAGCTTTGATCCACTTCAGTTTCTTGATTTCCACAAGTTTTGAAGCAGTACAAAATGCAGTATGTTTAATACAGCACAGTGATGGTCAGTAGGCCCCTGGAGGTTGATAAAAAGCAAACATTTGTACACTCAGGCACCCCCACTTTAGTCCAATGTATAATACACATGTAATTCACTCATCCCCCCTCCCCCTTCATCTGCAGCACTAACCAAATACTGTAGTGATAACAACATGCACAGATTGGTATATTCCTCTACTGTTCTTGTACAGAAATGTATGAGGAGCTCCACAGAATATTGAGTCCAAAGTACTATAGCAACCAGTGAACAGTAGCCAAACTGTCTTCATTGAGGTGAGTATGCTGTAAGTAGAATTGCATAAGGTGATGACCATTGTGTTTTATCAGTTGACATAGCAATTTACACACCTAGGCAAAACTAATTCAGACTGTGAGTTTGTTTCGTGACTGTGGTTGAAGGGCAGTACAACACAGTATGTCCAGTGTGTGTAAACTCCTAAAGCTGTCCCAATAAAACCGATCAACCCATATGGGGAACAGTCAGTGAATGGTTGGATATTTTAGAACCTCCTCACTTGCAGAACTTGCATGCTCGTACAGAAAATGTCGTAACAAAACCAGGTCAGACAGGTTTGCAGCATATTGCAAGAATACACAACTATATGGCAGCACTTAACAGTATAACATCATGTGATCTGGTTTTGATTGAACTTCTTTCTCTAAGTTTCATGACTGAGGCGATGTTCATTCTCCATATTGATCAGTTTGGTATTACAGATGTACAGTAGTTCACTTAGTCAGTGTTGAAATTTAAGCAATCTCAGATCTGGTAGTCCAAGAGACAAATAACGCCTAACAGTGGTTGTCCTTTTCTAAATTTGGTCGTCCTATGGAAAATGATGTCATGACCTAGAGGTTTACAGCACCTTGAACACACTTCCTGTTTAATAGCAAACTCTCACATTTCATAGCATTGTTACAGATATAAGTAAAATCTACCGTAATGTGGATTCAAGCAGTGACAGAATCGAATTGTCTAAAGGACAATCTTGTCAAAAATGTCAAAAAAAAAAAAAAATTGGATTGTCATGAAGAGGTTTTGGGCATCTCATATCCAGAACTACAGCACTCTGTATTAGACTTAATCTCTGCCATTTAGTCCTTAGTCCATTGGGTCCTACCTACTGTAGTCCCAAATTTCAGGTGTAATTACTGTCAACTCCATGAAAACCTGCACTGGACATTATAGCATCATCTTGGCTGCATATGTAGAAATTCTGACCATTTTCACGGTGATTTTCTGGTGTATCACTCTGCATTAGTGAGGCAAGGGGTAAGTATAGTCACTTCTGAATACCCACACCAGGAAGTTGGGGGGGGGGGGGAAACTGTAACACCCCCTCCCTCATCTTCCCAGGACAAAACAGTACTTACTGTACAACACCTTGCATTCATTGTAATACAAGATTCCATTGTATTAAAACTGTACATACTGTACAAGTGCACAAGAAAGATTTATCACAGGGACAAAGTGAAAGTAGATTGTTTCATTAATTAACTAAGACAATACATTGTAGAATGCTGTATCCTGCACCATATACAAAGGGGGAGCAGCGTTTGACAGACTGTCACTGGACTGTGAAGGGAGGAGAGGTCGGTTTCCTTCTTTGGACCTTCACAGCAGGTGAATTTCATTGAAAGTACAATGCTGCATTGTGTAGTTGGCTACTGTACATTGTATGGTAAAATTGCCAGACACTCTCAATTTAGTTGCTTTGTTTCACAATACTGCAGTGTCTCATTCATCCAGCAAGAACAACAATATTTAAAACGGTGTTGTTCTCCCACAATCAGTTGCTGTAAGAGGAGGGAAACCTTATAGTGGTGTGGCAAAATAAAAAAAAAGGTTCATCAGGGAATACTTTATCTATAGTAGTATCACGTCGCAATTTGTAACACAAACAGGCCAAATGAAAACATGTACATTAGCAATTAACCAATTTTCCACTGCATTTTCACCAATAGTTTCCCAAAGATCTAAAGAAATCCCCAAACTGCTACACAACATTTAAGCACGAAATCATCCCCCACACATGTGAGGGGTGCACCATTTGTGACCACTGATACGCAGTACTTCAGATTCTGGCATTTGCAGTATGCAGTATTTGGGACTTTAGAAAAGTCAAATCTCAGAAAGGGTCTTTGAAGAAAAACCTAGAATACTTTTCCAACCAAACTCTCTGATACCGTTGTTGTCAGCAATGTTTTTTCTTGCAGCCACTGGTACTGTATTTACCTCTGCTTCAACATTGCTTCTGCACTTGTTTGGTGGTACTGTAGATGTGTTGATAATTTGATGAAGGTATATCTATGGTAAACACAGATCTGACAATAAAGTGTTTGCTTACTGTACGTCTTCATGTGTCCTTTGTACACTACTATACTGTATATGTACAGTATGTGAGTGCTGAAAACTGTCCACCACTGGGCCTGGCCAAGCTACTGTACATAACATCATTGGATAGAATAAATAAACTGTCTGCTTTCTCTCTCATCCTAATTTACTGTGGTACCAATTCTCCACATGGTTCTTTGAGATGTAGGAAGACGATTTATTTATGTAGTGAATGTCAGCGTGGACCTAGTGACCTGATGCTGTAAGCGCCATATTCAGTATAATTCATCGGTCACAGATACGGTACATATTACTGTAGACTATGAATTGAAGGTTAATTGCTGTTTATATATTAGGGTTGGAGGGGGGATACAGTTTCTTGAACATCGCACTTGGATAACACTTACAACTACATACCTTTCTTTCTGGTCACAGATACAGTGAATATGTCTGCATATGGAAGGTTTTTAATTGCCATAGGAGAGGGGAGTGGTTTCTTCAGCATCAAAGAGCTTTTGGTGACACCGGTGAACTCCATTTTGTAGTGTACAGGATATATATTGAGAATGTACAGTGCCCTACCACAATCTACTGCGGTTCCTTGTATCCCAGCAGCACACTTACAGCTGTGACTGTCTGGCACATCGCAACTGTTCATGTCCACTTGAACATTGTCAGTAGTATAGCTGCAGAACAATGCATAGAAGCCTCCCAAGTTTTTCATTATTAGAAGGAAATTCATGAAGATTCTGGCTTGCATGCTAAGTTTCATTTAAAGTTTCCTGTCAGGAAACATTATTGGCATATCCGTAGCTTCACTACGTGCAAAGAGATTATCGTATATGCTTGCTGAACTTTCACGGTTTTACGGTAGTTTTTTGTTAAGTTGAGAATGAGGACAATGTTCCTTCTGCTGTGTGTGCTCACTGTGAATTTCATGGGATGTTTTCATGAAAAATAAACTCAAAGTTCTAAAAAGTCTTACAAAGTCTTCAGAACTCTTGCCAAATTTACCAAATTCTGCGACTGACCTGGGTCAAAGAGTGAGAATTTCTGGATGGTGATTTTGTCATACCGTACTTGGTAGGTTTGAAAAATTGGGGAAACTTGCTGAATTCTGTACTTACTGTGACATTGCAAGCTTATTAGTATAATGAGGAAAACTCAGGCATACACATTATATTAAGGTAGAGTACTTATAAACTGTAGAGAAAGAGTAGTAATTCAGGTAGTCACTAAAATGAATTGACTTTATGTGAAAAGTACTGAACAGTATACAAACAAGTTCAAGTTAAGGAAAAATTCTGAAATTTCTCACTTAAAAGGGTTTTTTTTTTTTCAATTATCAAATGTTATGACTATTTTGTTATGGACTGTGCAGTTGAGCTACTTTACTGTATCTTGATAGGATACACAGAACACACTGTCATCCCTTTGAATTAGCAGAACGGGGGGAAAAAAAAATGTGATTTACAGTGAGTACCTTGCATTGTTCAGTTAAAAAGAACTTCAGTGTACTTACACATTTGCTGGTTCGCAGCATTCAGTAAATATGTAATTTACACTGATTGCATATGTCAGAAAATGGTTTAACAGTAAGATATATGAGTTTGGAGACTTTACTGGTTTGTGTTTTTAAGAGTGTTTGTAGTATAATAACACTCCATTAGTGTTTCTTGAATATTCTTCATTGGCCAAAATATTTATCAGTACTTTTATAGTACTTTATGACGAGGTTGTAGCTTGACAAATTTTAGCGTTGGTCTCCAAGCAAGGGAACCAGCCAGTTCTGTTGGGATCCATAGGTTTGCACTAGGGCAAAGGTTGGTCCAGGCACAATGATGATGGTGTGGAGCCCAGGGAATGGTACCGTCAGTGCTCTGTCCCGTACCAAAGTACTGCACTCGCGCAATCTTCAAATGTTTACTCAATTTCAAAGGACCGCTTTTCCCATCATATTCACTACATTTGTGAAGTTAGTGCCGCTGTGGTAAGACGTAAACTGAACGCAAATTATGCCAGACGGGAATTTCTAGTCGTCTGCATCGTGGTGGCCTCCTCTGCTACAACCCTGCTGTATGTACAGTAGTGCTCGTTGTGTGGCATTCGGGAGTTGATGGTGTTAATACTGCAATTGTAGGATTTACAGAAAAGTAGTGAAAACCCTGTCGAGAGGAACTGGCTGTGCTGACCAAAGACGATACTGTACTTTGCACCAGGATTATTGGCACTGTCCTGGGTGAGCCTGCAGCACAGTAAAAATGTGCCTCCATGTCATACATGTAGGGGAATCTCTGTGTACCTACTGGCATGATGTTCTAAGTAACATTTTACATGCTGCAGTACAGTGTGCAACACCTTTAGTGAAATTATGCATCAGTAATAAAATGAAACATAAAATATTGAGCCATAAATTCTGATTGTACCATGTAGTGTCTGCTAGGTGACAATTCAAAGGTTATTGAAAGTGGTATACACATGATTAGTTTAGAATTTGAGGATCAGAAAGTCTGAAGCATATTGATTGCGGATGAACACGGGAGAAATTTGCCCACTCTTTTTGAACAGTTTTTAGAAGGTAACAAGGCAGGAGTGAGCCAACAAATCCATACCGGCTCCCCCCTACTGTCATTTAACGTCCCCATCCGATGGACGAGAGTGTGTCCCCCAGTCTTTAGCCACTCTCCCAAAGGCTGGGAGGGGTGGAAGAAGTGCCTAGCTCAGCAGTCCACTAACTGTACAGGTACCTAGCAACCTGAAGGGGTGTAATACTGTACCTGAATCGGACAGAAGGATCCTGAATTGAATTTACCAAATGACCCCCTCAGCACCACTGTAAACAACTTTCCTGAACAAGTAATTTCAGGTCCCCAGGAATTCTCCAAGTGGTTTTACCGGGATTCAATCTGGGGACCCAGTGATTGCAAGAGAACACTCTTACCACCAAGCTAACACACCTCGTTAAGTATAATTTGAGGTGATTACTGTAACTGTTGAGGCATGATTAATCTCTGCTGCACCGTGTAAATATACAGTACAGTGCTGCCACAAAAAAGAAAAGAAAAAAAACATTGATTGATCATTCTTTAAATCTTGAGTGATAAGAAAAAAGATTATTGTGTGTGGATAAACCTGCATAAGCAGAAGCAGTCATAGGATAGGAAATCATAAAAGCATTGTGACAGCCCTTGAATCAATAATAGCCCTTTATTAATATTTAATAGTTGACAGTGTACAGCTCAAGGGTCTCTGATCTGCCGAGATTGATGCAGCAAATTCAGACAAACATTTTGAAGATTCAAAGAGTTGGGAAAATTTCTGTTGAGTTTACAGTACATTTGTAGACGGATCATATTAGCGTAGGAGGAAATACTGGATGCAAACTTAGCAATCTGTTTGTATGTGAAGTACGTGATACTGTGTTCCTGAAGTCCTGAACATTTGTGTTTCACTCACCACAGGGTGCTGTGTTGCAAGTGCCTTTATCAATTGGTGTGAAGTTCACTGCCTGATCATTACTATACCTACAGTATATACACATAGTGCACAGTATGGCAGGGAGCTCCCTGGGTAACAATTCCATAATACTTCACTGTTTACTGGACTGTCTAATGTATGCATACATTGCCTACTACTGTACAGTATTAGTGATTGTTTGCTATCAGTGTGTGCACTGCTTATCCAGGGTCAAGGATTAGCATACCTTATGTGTGATATACTGTACTGGCACAGTAGTACTGTCATGTGCACCACAGTGCAGTAATGTGCATTAATAGCCTTCAGTTTGGTTTTGAGTGTGTGGTGTACATTTGGTCTTTTGGTGTGGTTAAAGGGGAGCTTGAAATAGGTTTTCCAGACAAACTGTAAACTACACTGCTGTTGATGTGCACTGCACTGTAGATGCTCCAAAAGAACACAACATGCATATAGCAGATCAGCTCATACCAGGCAGTTCCATCTTGCAGCAAAGTTCGTCTTCACCTTCAAAGTTGGTCATTGGGTTTTACCCCCTGTACACTATGTACAGTGCTGTCTATTAAAGCAATTCTGCAGATCTGAACAGTATTACAAAGAAATGTTATAAATCATTTTGAACAGAATCATTTAAATTTTGAAGCTTACCCCTTGCCTTACACTAATGCAATGCATAATTTAACCATATGCTGATAAAAGCATTATAAGATACAAATTGAACCATCATACATACAGTACTCTATTCAGTACTTGTGTAGTTATGGTCTCAATATGAGGGATTGTCCACTGAAGTAAATTGGTATTTTTAATAATTTAGGAATTCATTTCTGTCTTTATTGGAGAAAACAATATATCTTAATAGCCCATTTTGTTTGGAATTAATGTATTTTATCAGAAATATCGATTTCAAAATGTAGGGCCACCGATTTTCTGCGATCATGGAAAATCGCCGAAAAATTTGGAATTGAACTTGAATGACAGAAATTCATGGACATTACCAGTTTTAGAGAAACTTTCTACGGAAAGATAATTTGGCAGACAAAACGTAAATTTAATGAAATGTTCATGGATTACAGTTTAAAGGTTCTCGCATTGACTTTACAAAAAATATATCAAAGAGACTATTGTAACACTTTGCAAGTATAATATGAAAGTCGACCGCAGCTAACCAGCTGCAGCTGACTGCAGCATGCCTAAACTTGAGGAGGGTAAGTTACTAACGTTATTGCTACTGTTGCCTTAAAAAAGCCGTCTTTCTACAAATTCAGTCTTGAATCTCAATATTTTACCTTTCGGTAATGCACTAAATGTTTAATGGCATCATTTTGCGATTAATTGCATACGTGGACTACCCAAGCACGCACAACTTGCCGCGTTCCATTGAGGTCGTCAAGTGGTGAATTCACCCCACAATTTTTTTGTTCATAGCAGATAGTGTACATACTAATACTGCATATGTGCTTCCCTTTACTGCAGAAAAAAAATAACGCTGTGATTGCACCAGAATCCTTAGCATTGCACAATCGTTTGCTCACTCCGATAACGTTTTAATTTTTATTTAAAAGTAACGAAAGATTTAATTATGAAGAGTTATTCCATTTAAATTTGCTTCAAATGAAGGTTTATACAGATATAGTTTGTGCTCTTAGTTGCATCAGTAGCTAAATGATGTTAAGCTTCGATGTTTCAAGCAGCGATCGTTCACGTAACTTAACAATGGCGATCATGCATCGTTACCACTTACGAGCATTTACAGAGGCATTGGCATAGAACCATAAGTTGCGTAGAGCACTTACCTAAGCAAAGGCGGATATTTTTAAATATCATCGTTAGGCTACAGTACCTCATTGAATTAACTAGGGCATAGCTTGTTTTTTTTACTTTGCCTATTCATTTTTTTAATGAATTTAGATGAAAAGCATAAAAAGCGATTAATCGCATGTGACCTTTTACTAAATGTTTAGTTGGCTGACGATTAATCGCCTCGGTGATTAATCGCTAATCGCTCACAGCCCTAGTACATTTTAACTTAAAAAAATGCATGTAATAAAGTTTGGTTTACATAAACTACAGTGTGCAAATACATTATGAAATCTGTGATATCACACAGGTATAACTTATTTGAAGAAAGATTGCTTATCGTGAAAGATGACTCAGATGTACTGTAACTTCCAGCAGATACTGCACAGTAACTGCATCAAAAGTGTGTCGTCCCATGAAAATTGAAATGTGCATATTTAATCTTGAAATTTGACTTGGTCAGTGAAAAATTAGACTTGGCTCATTGTAGCTTGAGCTTCTCGTGAACTGTTACGATGTTTATTTCAAGCTAGTTGAGATCATAAAAGAAACATAGAGTAAAGGGTGTTCAATTAGTTAGTATGTGATGACATCACAGAGTTCCCATACTGTAATGCAGTGAACCAAGTGCTGTGAAATACAAATTTGTCAAAAAATCTGTTACTTCCAAACTGAACATGCCTCTGAGATGTGGTTGTCAACAACAAAGAAAGAAGAATTTCCCACTTTTTTTTTTAAATCCAATATTTTAAATTGATAAATTTCCTTAAGTATTATACAGTGGGATGATTTGTATTTTATGAAAGATTTATGATATTTCACTATACGGTTCTGTACCTACAATAACAATATGAACAAATGTCAAACCATGCTTTTCATGAATGACTAGCACAAAATTCCAAAAATCCCGGCCAACTGTAGTACCGCTTGAAGTTAAACCTTGCATATTCCGTTTCCTGGGTCAACAAATGTCAGATATGGCTTGCAGACCAATCATACAGCATACAGTATGTTGCACTCAATAGCAATGCTTTTAATGTAGATTCAACATCCAGTACTATTAATATAAATTTGTGGATGACAAGGAAGTCATTGTACATGGTATCGAATCAACAAAGTTACTTTTCTAAACATCCATTCGTGCAAGTGACCCTGGAACTTGTAATTAACGTTTACACATTGTTTCTGTCGAAGTGTCTCGAGGGTATTGCCAACCAGCACCAAAGTACTTTTCATCGGAAATATGCGCACATGCTATTTCATTCCTCTGTCGAACAGTTTGACTGTAAATTGTGGCATGCCACTTAAATATTTTGTGCTCGCTTTATACAGTACAGACATAATGTTTTGAAAAGCAATATTTATGGACACAAAATGATAGCTTTATTATTTCAAAATATCGTGTGATGGAAGCATTATTCTTTTCAAGAAATAAGTTGTTCACTGACAATATATTCACTTTACCTACAGGTAAATTTGTTGCCCAAGAATAATTTGTTCTCCCAATGTTTCAGAAATTCAAATGATGATTATCTTTTGTTGCTTGTCTTACAGTATGCATGATTTGTTTTAAGGAGAGCTGTTGCTGAACAATGGTGTTTTGTTGTGAGATGGAATGGTTTAACAATGATTAAAGCTGTTTTTTTATGTTGGTGCTTACAGTATGAAATGCACTATTTCACTTTTAAAGTATCATCACTTTGAGGGATTCAATATGTAGAGGATTTATAAGGTACTGTGGATTCTAAGCTCTTCTACCTTAATTCTTTACTGCTTATCATTAACTGGATTTCGCCATGGATTTGCACTTCAATCATGCCCAGCTCCTCATGCTCAAGATGTTAATCATCAACTTTTGCAACATTTCATCACCTTCTGAAGCTCAAATGGGTTAAAACTTTAATAACATGGTACTGTAGAGAGGAATTTCTCTCTCTGTTTGTTATGTAGATTCAGCATCTTATGTTTATTTTTAACTACTGGTTACTGTACATCCTAATGGGGGAAAAGGAGGATCAGGTAACTTGACCTGTCAGTGGTCATACTGCAGTCAAGGTGAATTGTTTGGATCATTCATGGTTTGTGTTCCATGTCCATACTGTACACTGGTGCAAGAAAGACACTGTACTGTAGCTGCCTATGTATAGCTAGACTTGCCTCAAGTCTCTCACATGATTCTTTCTACTACCTCTCATGAAGTCTTTTTGCCTACGCTCAAGACTTCTTCCGATTATACCACGTTACCTGTACTTACAGTTCCTGCTACAGCTACCAAACTATAGCACTTTTTTTTGCAATGCTTCTTGCACACACACACCCACACTGTAACAGACTGCTGAATGAAGTGGCTTGCAACGCATGAGAGACTTGTATCTTTTGCTTTTTGTTGATGTCATCAGTTTTTACACGTTTGTTGTTTTATTTATCCCAAATTGAGGATTAATATATTTGAAGGTACAGTAACTGGTTATCATACAATCAGCGTTGATTACAGTCTTGCTGTATATTGCTGTAAGCAGTGGGTAAGTACAGTCACTCATGAATACCCACACCAGTGAGTTGTTAGGAGACAAATTTTATTATGCTATGAACGTTGAGCACAAAAGTAGTAGGCCTATACGATACTTATACCACACATAGTACTGCAGTATGAGCACATACTATACGCAGAGTGTCACCACTTGCGATTAACATTAGTGGCTAACTTGGTGAACTTTTTCGTTCTTTCAAAGCAAGAAGTCTTGAGAACGAATGAAACATTCGTGAAATCTCTGTACTATCTCTCCTACTGTATGTCTATGTGCCTGTACACACGTTGTTTTATTTGGTTCAATCGGTGACACAGTGCAAAGGTCAGAAATAATTTGACTCGAATGTGAACCTACTGCCTTTAAGTTAGCACTGTACAAAAGGTGATAAATTGTCAGTTTACAAATTAAAAGCTTTTCATTGGCTGCAACAAATTGGTGAATATTTGTGTTGAAGACTGCTGACTTATGATGTCACCAATTTTGATGTCACCAATTTGCAAAGATACAAGTCTTTCATGGGCAGCTAGCTGGTGACGGTAGCACAGTGTAAGGAGATTACAATGACTTGGTGTAGAAAGCTAGGAGTGTGTGCAGTACCTGCGAAGGGCGGTCTGTGAAAGGAGAAGAGAACCATGGAGATCCTATTACAGTAGTTGCCATAGCTTGGAAAGGACACTCACAGAGACTTGGGGCAAGTCTAGGTCTAAACCCATGCATGGTTATTTTTCACTAATGTGGCGTGCAGTACAAAGAAAATACTTTAATCATTGTTTGAGTGATTCACAGCGCATATTCCCTCACCTCATATAATCTACTGAAGGCATTACCATATGGTCTAGCATTTGGGAATTGTGTGTGTATGTGTGTGCGTATCCTGCCACTGTTCTTCCGTAATTGCCAACCTTCTGGTCTCGCAGTAGAGTTTGCTGCACTTTTTTGCATCTACCTTAGAATCAGCATCGTTTTGCACCCTTTTCGTGATATCTTTCACATATTGTTTGAGATCCTTGATCTCCTCTGCTAGAACAGGTCTTTTTGGATGAGTATCTTTCCCTTTTCCATGTTTTTAACAAACATTGTTTCTTACACATGTGTGTTTACTTAAATTGTTGTTAGACCATTCAGACTAATCAATAAACATCCACAATTTTAACCTCATCACCGCAAAACATTACAGTATGCATAAGATGAGTTATGGACAATGTCTCGTTTGAATGTTTGAAAGTTTGGGTGAGAAATATAATTTTGAGCAACAAATAACTGAATTTCTCTCTGTGAGAAACTTGCAGTATTTCTTGGAAAGAAGGCCTCCGTCCTTTCGTATTTTGAATAATCTTCATCTACAGTAGTATTATCTGTCCACGAATATTCGTTTTTAAAGGGAAATAGGGCGTTTAGAATACATTAACATGGTCATACAAAGAAAATAGCTGTAACCATTGTTAAACCATTCAGTGTCAGTTGTAAGTATCGCTAAAGCTTCATCTCCTCAAAACAGTATGAATGCAATGAGTAACGGAAGATACATCATTTGAATTTTGAAAAGTTTGGGTGAACAAATTATTGTTGATGGAGCAACAAATAACTGAATTTTTATCTGTGAGAAACTTATTTCTTGAAAAGTAGACAACTGCCCTTCCCTATTTTGAATGTTCTTTCATGCTACATGTCATTGGCTAGTGGCATTTCAAACTTGTTACAGTGTGACAACATTAGTCCTTTCTGAACATGCCCTCATAACAATATACTAGATACTTGGCAAATCCTGTTGTCCTTTCTTGAACTACTGTAGACGGTGAGATTGAAGTGTTGTGGCATTGGAGTTAACACACCCGCTCGGCAAACAATTGCCTACCTCTCTAATAAAGCTTTCAAGTACAGAAGCTGTCGTCTTGTATCGTGGGGATCTGTTAATATGCCAGAGACTTGCCACCAATGGGTTCATGATTGTTGAGTGTGTGCTGGCTTTGCTTTGTGGGACAACAAAAGTGTTGAATACAAAAAAAAAAAAAACCAAAACAACCATTTTCCTTTTCTTTATCTCTTTACAGGCTGATTCCGTGAAATACTTTCTGGATGAAATTGACCGGATTGGAAAAAGGGTAAACATTCAGACTTTCTGTATACTTAACTTTTTTAATATTTGTCAAATCAAAGCCAGATTTTTCTAATTTTGCACCCTTTTCAGAGCTCAGTGCCATTTGGTGCTTCTTGTGCTGATGGGAAGTTCAGATTTTTCTCTCCAAAGGTTTTGTAATTTTGCTTTCTGATTGAGCAGAATTTGTAAGCAACGTATTGTATGTAGTTACAGTATTGAAGAAGGAAAATAGTGACTGTATATAGGCCTCCTGCAGAGAAGTTTAGATACTCAGTGATGAATTGCAGTGATCCAGATGCCACTGCCAGCCAGCAACGGTCAGGGCCCACCAGGATAAAAAAAAAAGAACTGTGGACGATCCCTGTAGTAGCTACTGTAAAAGACTGACTTTTCCGGGTGTATTCAAAATAGCCATTATCGGTGGTAAAAGCGTCTCAACCGGCGAGACCTTTCCCTAGAATTCAAACTTTAAAGCAGATTCCTCAGCATTTAGAGACATCTCTCACTACCCATGGAGACTGCCATTTCCTGCGATTTGAGGGTATGTGGAGCAAAAATGTACAGTGTGCTCAGCACAATTACTACTGTTAACTGATGATTGTACTATCCTTACATGATCCTATAGCACTCACCCTGCTCCAGGTCGACCCGTAGATATTGTATGCAGAGAGTTGAACTTGAAGCAGTACCCTCAGCTGGTTCCCAAAAAGACAACTGTAGTAATATATTTTACAGTATATGCTCACTGTTTGCACACCTAAGTTTAAAAAAATTATGTCACTAACAGATTGTAAATTCATACTGTAGACATACAGTACTTAGTGTATGTTACCCCTTGCGCTTAAAATTGTTTATTAAACTTAGCTTTAGGTGCACCTACTGTAAACTCTTCTACTATAGGTTCCTGTAGTGTGCTGTAGGTCTGCAGTGCTATTGTTGCGTGCAACACAAGTATAGCAGGCAAATTCTTTCATGGAAGAAAATACTGTATTTCAGATTTTCTACATGAACTTTGCATTCAGTTAATGCTTCAAATCATCTAGTTGACTGAACTGCACTTATCACGTTATTTTAACATGTACAGAGCAACATTTGCATTTTTTTTTGCTAGAATGGTCATTTTTACACCTTACTGGTAGTGCATGTCTACAATACATCTGAATAAATTCAATAGGAGCTAGAAAAAGTAATAGCACTGTAGAGGAACAAAACACAAGAATACTCAAGGTTTTTGAGTCGGCCACCTTTGCAAGAGGCAAAAATCAGCAGAGGTACTGTACACAGCGTTGTGAGGCACTGGAGCAAAAGGCAAACGAGGGCCTAGGTCTTAGAGGGCGCGGTGCTAGAATTAGTTTCGAGAACAATTTTAACATAGGTCAAATGTATGCATTAGTGAGGCAATGGGTAATTATAGTCACTTGTGAATACCCAAACCAGGAAGTTGTGGAGAATGTATAATAGAACATTCCTTTATATTTACACCATCACATTTGGAAAGTTAGATGAAATTTACCAAGATATAAACCGCATCTACCTGTCATACTGCTAGTGCAGACTTACGGTTTTCTTTTAATTAATTCTGTTAATTTATGCTTGAAATTTTGAATTTCATTACCAAAAGTTATACACTGGTTTGAATAAACAGTTCTGATTCATATTCACACCATTTTCTTTTTTTTGTTTATAAAAGAAAGACAAACACTGGTACTGTACAGTGTAGAAAGTTCCAATTGACAAATCTCAGAAGTCTACATGAGATAGTTTAAAGTTTAGAAATTTTTCCCCAGGCCTCAAGTTTCAGAAAATTTTGTGGAATTGTCCTTCAGGTAGCCATTTCACTACAGTGTGTCAGTTGTCCACAAGGAAATTTGGTCATCCTTAACAGTTTTACTCAAGTGTAGAGAAAGTTAAAGATCAACATTTTCAACACTTTCATTCTAGGCTTAGGTTTATTTATTCTAGCTACATAGTTTTGCTGCACATTCTTCACCAAGTCTCTTTGTTTTACAATATGTAGAATGAAAGGCAGACTAGATTGTGTTTCATGTAGACAATCCGGAAGCATTTCATAGTCTAGAATCGTATAAAAACAAACTTTTCAATTCTTACTGAAAAAAAAAAAAATACCGTTACTGTAGTTGTCAGTCAGAAAACCAACTTCAAGACTTTGGGGTTGTGTGTACGGATTTGTATTTTAGTCATCCCGGACAGTATCTGACAACTGTAAAGTGAACCCTGCTTCACCTCTCCACTGTAAAAAGTGGGACATTGACTGTACAAGAGGTAAATTTGAATCTACATATTCTTTCAACTAGGAGAGTGTTTTTGTGAAAATCATTGATGTTTATGCCAGTCCAGTGATATGTTTTATGTCCCACAAAACAAATTTTGAGATCCAATAATTTCTGTTTTGCAGTGCCATGATTTGGTATGAACATGATTTACATTAATACAGTAGTGCACCAGTTACTGTAGCAAGATATGGACCAAGTACAGTACAATACTGTGTTGTGGTAGTCTTGTCAAAAAGCAGAAATTGGAAAAATGCAAATTTTTGTAAGAAGAACAAAAGGAGGCAAAAAAGACATACATGGAGGGAAGTAAACTTACAACACTTATGGGCTAAACAGAGGAGAACACTCCCTTGAAAAAACAAGATTACAAAAAAAAAATGTAAGTTAATTAAGGCTTTAATGTTTAGTAGAAACAAAACCCCAAAATGTTAATGCAAATAGTTCCCCAAGATATACAGTTCCTGAACACCCCTGAACAAAAGTACAGTAGGCCATTTGGCATTCAGCAGAGAAATTAACCTTACCATAGCACCTAAAATAGTTCGTAAAATGTCACGTGGGAAACCTTTACATTGATTATGAAACAATTATTTGATCTTTACTTTCACTTTAACAAATCCCAGAAGGTTGGGTAATATTTATTCCTTGTAGAGAGAGTGGGGAATTGGGGGAGGATTGGGAGAGAAGGGGAAAAAATTGGTTGGAGCCCTAAATTCCTCAAAATAACTACTGATGTCAACTTCCCATAATTTTGACTGATGATCAACATTATTGCAAATTTTAAAAGAGTGGCTGTGATTTACTCTGAAATATGTTTCAATTGGAATCCTGTAGAAGATCTCTTCATTAAAGGCCTGCTGGTCATAGCGGTGGCCTACAGTAGGAACTTGACAGGTATTGTGATTTTCTCTATAGATACTTCATCCCTGTGATGAGACCCTCTCTGGGTGGATTAAGTCATGGCCACAGTAGTAATCAGATTCCCCCCGGGGGGGGGGGAGGGGGTTACTGTACTGTACATACAGTATCATGAATACTGTAAGTCCTGCCATCCATTTTCCTTGTACACAGTGTGCTGTCGTATGGTGGAATACGTTGGTTTGTACTCTTTTGTACGTACAGGTAAACTTTTACTGTCTGTGTATTATGCTACAGTACAAGTTTGCATTGGGTATTTCAATCTTGTTTTCAGTTCAGTTAATAAATACACAAAGTATTTTGAATTGGTCGCTGCAATACTGCTAACTGCTGTACTGTACATCTGTAAAGTTTGCATTTTGACTCGCAGCCGAGTGAGCTGACCATGCAAAAGTGGATATTAGTCATTCCCTGTTACTGTAATTGTACATCAGTAACAACTGCAGTAAAAGAGTGCAAATGAAATTACAGCTGGTTAACATGAAGCACACTCAAGTGGTGCAGGGATAGAGAGATACTGTATTTTGCCCTAGACATGTCGATCACGTCTAGAAAAAGGAAAAGCTACAGTAGCCCAGGTTGTCAGAAAGTAAGTCAAGTTTCATGATTTGCTGGGAATCTAGTTTGTGCACAATTTCATTCACGCCCTTGCCCTGTAACAAGCTGAATAACTTGTTCTGCTTATCTGGCTATGTTCTAACCTGATCTGTTCATAACTGATCATAGAATCATTTTATATCATCAGCACTTGGTACAAGAAAAAGAGAAAAAACCTTGACAAAAAAAGATGTAACAAATTGAGCTTTGCAGAAATATAAAGCCTCAGTAGATTTTCCAGTACAGACCTTAGTTGAACATTAATGTTGAATACAAATAAAAGTGATCAACACTCACAGTAACATGCATTTACTCACTCTCTGTATTACAGCAGTAACTCTAAAACTAGAGTTCTCGACTTCCAGTTCTTAGACGCCTTTAGTTTACCATTTGAAGACATTTAGGAAGCTATGTAACGTATTTAATGGACTTTTTTTTTAAATGTTCTGCGTGCATTATCCCTTTAAAACACAGTGTAGACTACTGTAGATGTTTGGTTTGGATTTAGAAGTTTCCAAGCAGTTACAGTACGAGAGCTTTGAAATGTTTTGCTGTTTCTTTGTTAATGAACATATTCAGTACTACTCAAGACAGAAAGCGTGGACACATGTCTTTATCTCCTGTATCACAAAATGTGTCTTCATGTTTGTACCATTGGTACAGAGAATTGTAGTACTGTATTTGTACCTCTGCAATCCATGCACTATATCAAGCACAAATTTGAAGGGTGCAATGATAAATTGGTCAAAGGTTACTGATGGGACAAAATGTTAGTCTAAAAAAAAAGTTAATGTTTTAAAGAAGTTCTTTCCAACCAGGAAGTATTTTCCTTTGTAGTGTATTTTCAAAGTATTAGCCACTGCAAAGAACACATTTCCTACAACTTTTCCTACAAAAGCAGGATGTGCTGTTTGATGTAATAACAAAAATAACCTTTTACCTGTCGTTTCACCCCTTTGCAATTGTACCCCCTAGTGAAAGTCGTTTCACCCCCATATGCTTACCAGTTCGCCCCGTAAAAGTAACTGATATCAGATATCGTTGTTATACTTTTTTTCAACTACAATTTCACATTTGCAAAACTATCTATCTATCTATCTATCTATCTATCTATCTATCTATCTATCTATCTATCTATCTATCTATCTATCTATCTATCTATCTATCTGTCTATCTGTCTGTCCACAATTGTTCAAAATGCTTCTCCTTCTACATGCTTTCATGGGTTTGCTTGAAACTTATGAAACTACTGAACACACAATGCTCCTTGGGTGGTGGGCCATTTAGGGTGTTCAAGAAGTTTGGCCCAAGGTCCCATATGGGCCCATTGGCTCATTTTATGAAATTCTGCAAAATGCTTCTCCTGCTACAGATTCCCTTGTACAGTGTTGATGGTTTGTCATAATGATACTCTGACAGTGGTACCTACATGGTTTTCAGTGATTTTGGGTGTTCCAGGATTTCACATAACCCTACAGACACTTGTTGAAGTACGTATGAGCTTCTGCAGCATTGGTGCTCTAGTTACGATTACAAAAACTGTTACAGGTGCAGTGTAGGCAAGGTATGGAAAAAAAATGGGGAAACTTTGAAAAAGAATACTGCCACATTTTTACAAAATGACATCAGTGAGACATTTTTATGCTCATTGTCTGTGCTTCTGTAGTTGAAGACCAGTTATTTGCTGTTTTTAAGATATGCGTTTTGAGTAACAATTCTTCCGACTGACTTACACTTTCCAATTTACCAGTCAAGTAAAATCATGATTAATTTAAATTTTGAGAATAGTGTGGGACATTATCAGGTGAAATTCCAGCACTAAACTGGCACACTCTGAATGTACAGTACTCTCCAGCATATGCACGCATGTGCATCAACTAGACTAACAACCAATCAGATGAAATATCAGGAGGAAAAAAAGAAAAAGAAGAGCAAACACATGAACAAAACAGTGAACACCAAAAACATGTAACGTAATCAGAAGCTCCATATCACTATTAACACTAATATAACAACATATTTTTACATTTACAAATTAGGGGAAACTCAGGTCTGCACAAGGGGGGCAAACTGGTAAACAGCATGGGGGCAAACTGGTAAATTGGGGGTGAACTGGTTGGGGGCTAACTTGCAAAGGGACAAAACGACTGGTTACCAAATAGCCAGAATTACTTACCTTCCATCTCTTTTTTTCATTTGATCCCAACCTGAAAATACAAACCTCTCTATGCCACATTTCTTTCAATAGAAATTTCAACAAAGAGAGTGCTAATTGCACTGGGAAAAAAGGTTGATTTACTGTCCCTTTTTTTTTTAGGGGGGACTAAAATCTTAACTCAACTGGGTCCCATGATAAATATACAGTTATTATATTGTACACACATGATTTCTGCAATGACTGCAACAAACCTCTTGCACAACAACTTTTCTCTCGGAAATTTTTCAATCTTTTCTTTACTTTTGGCCAAAGACACTAAGGTACAGTAGTTTTTGTACCTTTCTACAACTCAGCAAATAGCCAGTCCTTCAGTCCACTCTTAAAATATAGGAATAAGAGCACATCCTGTTTGAAGGGTGTTTCTTGGTTAGGGTGGCCAGGTGATTCATAAATGTCAGTGATCTGCATATTTGCCACAATTGATTCATAAATGCCTTTGTTCTGCATATTTGCCCCATTTCTTGAGACTGCTTATCATGGAAGAAGTTTCTGGTCAATGTATGCTACTGACCTGTCACCATGGTTGTCAATTATTCATCATAGGTAGTAACAACCAGGTACCTGTAAGTTTTGTGAGGCACATACTTCCACTGGCATGGCACCTGAAAGGAGAATAGGGTGTTCACGATGCACCAACATTGCTTTACAAAGAAAATAACTTTAACCGCTGTTACACCACTCATTCTCATCAATCTGCCAAAAGTTTCATCTCCTCAAAGATAAGACACTGCGATGAGTGGTGAAAATGCATCATTTGAATGTTTGAAAGTTTTGGTGAGCAAATTATTCTTGAGCAACAAGTAGAAAATAATTTCTAACTGTGAGACACTTATCTCTTGAAAAGAAGGGTAGGTTCTTCCTTACTTTGATTTAATATCTCATTCTGTGTTAACAGATATTGGTTTTAAAAATGTGACTTTTTTTTCTGTAAAACAAATGCCTTATTTCCCTTTACGGTGGACATACTGTTATTACTGTACTGTAAGAATTTTTATCGAAAGGTGTTGGTGCAGATCTGATGAGGTACTGTACCATTACATTAAGAACAAGACTGGAAAGTGACCAGTACAGGTAGTAACTTCTGTCAACATTACCTCTGGAGTGGGGGGGAGGGAGAAAGGCACAGTGGATGAAAATACTGAGTTGTGACCGTTCATTCAATTGGCAATTTACAGAGGCTTGGGTTGATAGGTAGTATGTTCTTAGATACATACATGCAGTGAGACCAGTTTCCTTTTGTTCTACAACATGCCATACTGCAATATGCTTGACAAAAAAAAAACAAAAACAGAAAAACAGATTGAAGTACACTATGTCTTTTTCTTTGTACTGTATGTCACATACTGTACAATACTTAAGCTAGTGATTTTAGTAGTAGAATAAGAAGAGGGTGCTTGACTGTCACTAAAGAAGTGAGCCTTTACTGCACTGTAGTTTCATGTACCGTCAGTCAAGTAGTACCAGAGCAGATTCAGGCAGGCATCCGTCAATTCTATCTGCAAACCCGAAGAGTTATATAAAGAAGTTCAGTACCAAACCCTCAATTCTTTCACTTTTCAAATTTGCAAGCCTGTGCAATGAAACACTTCACAATACTTTTTTTTTTATTGTCTACCCTTCAATGCTTCCTCTTACCCTCCAGCCTCTGTTCTACCACACAAGGATTTCAGACCCCTGTGCTATTATTGATACTGTAGTAATATTGTGAGGATTTGCCTAATGTTCTGTAGATACTGTATGTTGTCGGTTGTGCAGCAGATGCCCCATTTAACTCAACAATATGCTTTAATTTTGCCCACTGTTTGCTTTTACTGCACCATGTGACGTTTACAAAGATGTCATATCCAATAAAAATTATGCATTCAATTGTTTACAAGTTTGGTTTAGACTCTGGCTGTATTGTACAGAGTGCCATATTTCTGCATTCAAGTGGATGTACCACACTGTTCATCATACTGTAGCATTTCCTTAATACTGGCTCACTCGTTTGCAACATGAACTTCAAAGTCCTGTAGACCAACATTGTCAAATTACTCTTATTTGGTAACCCCCCATGGTGATAACTACCTGTTTAGGTTTGCAACAAGCAAACCACAATGCCCATTTAGATGTATAGGGAAAGTTCAGGATGGATTTGACCCAAAGGGTATGGTACACAGTGTTTTAGTAAGTACTGTACCTTTCAGGCAAAGCAATGGACAAATCGTTTTATGTGGAGTTTCCTCCCATGTGTATTACCTAAGCTATACCGAATTATGTGCAGTACAGGAACTGTAAGAGGAGTTAACTCATAGTTTATAGATCAATGCATACTGTAAACTGCATACATGTACTGTATGTAGTGTACCATTATGACTTCAACATCTATCTTCCAAATAGCTTTGTGAAATGTACAAATGATTTCAGTGTAGGATTTGCACTGTATGTACTGTAGATGCTGTTTGGTTTTTGTGTTGGATACAGCCAATGGTGTGATGTGATTGCAGTGCCATTAACGTCAAGTTTTCACAGTGGGGGACCCGTTATATTGCGTTTTGTCGGGATTAGCAAATCTCTGTGACTGAAGGGGTGTACCAACGCTGTGTTACTGTAGGTTGTACTTGATGCTGCAGTGCATCAAACCGCTTTTTTACTGAAATTGCAACAGCACAGTAGAGCAACTCTATTGGTGAGGTTGGTTGAGAGAGAAGTTGGTCACAAAGCAGGAGGGCAAAAGAGAGGGCAATAAGAGTATCTAGAGAACACAGCTCAAAAACATGATGTCCATATGAACTGTGATGGTGATTTGTTCAGTTTTAAGAAACCAAGATGAGCACTGTACTTTATGTGTGCAGTGAATGGTGTTTAGTGCACTGCAAGCAGGGCAAGGTACTCGGTGTATAGGCCCAAAGAAATTGTAACAGAGGTTGTTTGATCTCATGCTGTGCAATGATGCCCATTCTGAGGTAGAATTTTTACAATTCTAATATGAGAACAGCAAAATATACAGAAACTCAAAAATACTCAAGGTTCTTTCAGTAATTTCAGAATCCCCCCTCAAAGGGAAAAAACTAGCGTTGCAGAAACACCCATGCTGCACATGAGAGGGAAAGGTAAATCTAGAGACTGAGCAAAGAGAGAGGGAGTGCCAAAGACTATTTATTTGAGGTGTCACAGAGCTTTGTTGAATCAATGCATAAGCGTGAGCAAGGGTAAGTGTATTGTGTATATAGTCACTTGTGTATAGCCACACCAGTAAGTTGTGGTGATTTTGTAACTGAGCCTGTCCTCTTTAGTGTAAAAGAGGAAAGAGAAGTGATCCAACTATTTCAAAGGGTGCGCTTAATACTGTGAGCTCCAGCCCTTTTGTTTTTGTGTGTGTGTGTGAGTGCATACAAGTGCAGTAGAGAACAGTACAGCATCTGGTATTTCTGCATGATATCAGATGTTATCAAACTGCAAATGCTGTTTTATGGTGAAATGCGATTTTTTTTTTTCTGTTGTTCTTTCATGTACTGCTGCATGGAAAATATTGTGTGTATGTCACTACAGTGCTTTGAATTTGATTTTTGATATCAAGCAAGGGTCAAAGTTCTGGTATGAGTGATTAAAAGAAAAGTGCTGCGAAGCACAGTGCAGTACACTTAACATGCCTAAAAAATTCCATTTGAAAGAATTTTGTGAAACTTGTAACAGAAAACAGAACATGGCATTAATTTGCAATTTGATTCATTTCCCACATAGCTATGACTAGTGTAAGGATCTTTGTAATGTGATATGACTTCAAATGACCTCAGGCTCTTACAAGTAGCCAGCACTGCTCATTCAGTGTTCAATTAAACATCATTGTGTAACTGTAAACACCTGGGTACAGTAAGTTTGTCACTTCAGTCCAGTGAGTGAACCATATAAATTTACTCTTCTAAACACCCTAAGGGTGTGAAATGTCTGTGAAAGCCCCTGGTGAAAGGGAGGAGGAGGTGAGAGCATTTATTTGAGTCAAATGTATTTGTGTTGATTTTAGAATTTACATGTTAGGCTATTCAGATGTTTCAGCTAGTGGTCTCGGGGAAATCAAACTATCACTCGTAAACAGTCAGTGAAGCAGAACAGATTCAAGCCTTTGTGGGATTAAAGGGAAATAGGGTGTTTAGAATATACCAACATGGCATACAAAGAAAATAGGTTTACAGGTTGTACCATTCAGTCTCATCAATAAATGTCTGCAAAAGCTTCATCTCCTCAAAACATTACACACGTGATGAGTAATGGAAGATGCATCATTTGAATTTGGAAAACTTTCGGTGAACAAATAATATTGTTGAGCAGCAAATAACTGAAGTTCTATCTGTGAGAAACTTATTTCTTGAAAAGAAGGCAACTGTTCTTTCTTATTTTAAGTAATCTATCATTCTACTGTATGTCCACAAACATTGGTTTTGAAAATATTGTTGTTTTCTGTGAAGCAAATGCCTTATTTCCCTCGAAGTTAACATCAACATAAACATTGCCACAACATTCTTTTGTAGCAGGATGTGGGAGTTGGGTGGGACTTGACAGGATTGTGTGGCACTGATTTAGGACTACCTCACTCCTTTACTTGACTGTGTTCTGACTGTGTTCAGGCTGTGTTCTCTCTTGATTTTACAGTTTCACCACATGTAAAGGTGACAAAAAAAATCAATGGTCTACTGTGTATATTAGAGGGGGCATTCATAATTTAAGATTAAATATGGTATGTTGATGATACATAGAGCATGCCAAATCACTGATGTACTGTATTATTTAGAGGGAGAAGTTTTACAAAGTTTTAACCTCATCCAATCTGTATCCAGACCTTCACCTAGATTTAAACACCCCCAGTTATGACCTCACCCCCATGATACATTACCAAATTCCCTTCTTGTCCCGCTGCTTACCAGCAGTGTTGAGGGAACTTCCCACATTCTGTGGACAGAGATCTGTAGGTGTGTTCAGTGTTTATTGTGGGTATTAAGAGGATGTGGAGTTGGTCAACACCTGTTACAGAGGATAATGGTAAAGTTCCATTTTCCTGTTTCTTTGTGTTTGTGTATGTGTATTTCATTTTTCATATATTGTATGAAGAAGAGCCCCAGTTAGTAAACATTGATGTGGGGGTGTCAATTCTTGATCTTCCCATTTAGAGGAAATTTTGCAAAGTGCTTTTGGGTGTAGTTACGACCACTAAACCATGTTGTTCATGAATGCAGAAGCATGGGCTTTACTGTGTGTTGGTATTTTTTGTGGCAATCCATTATGTTGCAACAAGCACACTTGACATATTTTACAGCTGCATATTTCCATTGCAGTTGGCCATACAGGATGCTGATGGTTTTTCATATTGTTTTTTTTTTTTCTTGGAATAACATCAATATAGTTATTTCTCTCCACAAGATGCTGTCCCGTAGGTTGGTATCTTGTGTGTACATACAATTTCAATCATACTTGTATACGTACACCATTTATCATACTTGCAAACATTTCCAGATATGAAGACTAAACCATGCAACTGTACTGCATGGGTTGTATTGTTGTATGGATAATGTGATATGGGAAACAATATCGTTTTGAGGCTTTGCTCCAGATATCGTTTCTGAAATGACCATGCACATTTGAGGAAACAAAAAAATATGAAACAGATTTGAATCACACACTGTACAGTACTACAGTAAGTAATGTCACATGTAGGAAACTAGAAATCAAACCTTCAGGTTGTATAAAACTCAATGAACTAACTGATTTACATGAAAATGTCATGTGAGAATTAAGGTTATACTTGCAGTAGGCAGTGCAATGGGACTTTTGTACAAAATCCATGGTTTTACACATACAGGACAGTAGTTATTCAGGTGTGCTTTGGTTCCAACTTATCCACTTGATATTGTGATATCGTTTGGCAGTTTAGGGAAAAGTGCTCCTGATATCGTTTTAGGAAACTTCATATCCCAACAACACTAATGGGTTGTGAGATGAGAACTTGTGAATGCAACTTTCTGTACAGTATGTTACAGTACACGACTTTGGAACAATTTTCTTATTAGGTGTTTGTTCCTCACCGGGCACTTTAAAGAAAAGATTGAAAACTTACTCTGAATGCATACCACATCTTAGCTTATTTGGTTGAGCATGTTCCTTATTTCTTACTGTTGCTTTTTCTTGTTTTGTGAAGTGCAGTGAGCACTCTTCGTGAATTTGGCGCATTACAAACTTGTCTCAATTAAGTGTAATACAGAGGATCACAAACATGTACTACATCTTGCAACACACATCAGTGCACTACAAAATTCACATCAAAGAGATTTACACTGTTAAAGTACTACTACTATACAGTATGTACAACTGATAGTATCACATACTGTAAGATTAACCAAGTCCATTCTTTATAAATACTGCATGGGCTGCATTTAAGTGCAATAACAGTGACTCAGTTATAATCAAATAGCACTACAGTGTTTAAGTGTGCGCTCTATCTTCAACTCAACTTTGATTTCATGTTTCAATGAAGAGACTCTACTGTAGGTGGTTAAACTCACATTGCTTCACCAAAAGTAGTGAAAAGGTAATACACTGGTCGATGTGAGCTTATTGAGATAATGTTTTGCATTAGGGACGTACAAGAGTGGCGTAGTCTAAGATTAAAGATTACAGGGAATAATTTCTCCAGTATCGCATCTTATTTTGCTACATGAATGGTCAAATTGCTACACAGATGTAATGTGTAGAAGTTTTTGTACATACGACATCAGGGCTTTCAGTGATTTTGGGACAAAATACGCAAGAAACCCGATAACTGCTTTGCAATTTTTAAAAACTAGTTATTCCCTGTTTTATGTGCAGCACCGTACTGTGTGTGCTTGTGACTAATTGCCATGATTTAAGTATATACTTTGGATTTTTGATTCCTTGCCAACGGTAGGCAAGGAATCTATGCGATGGTGATGTCGTGTGGATGTATGTGTGTGTGTGTGTGTGTGTATGTATGTATGTGTGTGTGTGACACCAGCTTGTAAACACGATATCTCAAGAAGCGTAACTCTGAGTGATCCCATACCTTGCATGTAGATTGCCCTTATTGAGTAGATGATTCCTATTGTTTTTGGTGGAGGTCAAAGGTCACTTGGGGTCACTAGAGGTCAAAAGGTAAATACCTTTAAAAATTGCTTGTAAACACGATATCTCCAGAAGCGTAACTCTGAGTGATCTCATACTTGGCATGAAGGTTGCCTTTATTGAGTAGATGATCCCTATTGTTTTTGGTGGAGGTCAAAGGTCATTTGGGGTCAGCAGGGGTCAAATTGTGAAAACCATGTAAACACGATATCTCAAGAAGAGAAGCTTGAGCAGATGTCATACGAAGTGGGTAAGTGTATCTTATTGAGTATAAGGGTCACCAGAGGTCAAAAGGTAAATACCTTGAAAATTGCTTGTAAACACGATATCTCCAGAACAATAAATGTGAGAGATCTCATAGTTAGCGTGTGGATTGCCCATATCAAGTAGATGATCCCTATTTTTTTTTGGCAGAGGTGAAAGGTCATTTGGGGTCATGGGAGGTCAAAATGTGAAAAACTTGAATCTACAATATTTAAAGAACGGTCCTTCTTGTGAATTTTACACTTGTAATGTAGAATCCTCTTGTTGATTTGAGAACTTCTTTTAGGACATACCAACATAGTCTCTTCGATAACCATAAAGAAAAGATGAAGACAACATTAAATTTGGTATCAAAGATTATTATTTGGCAAACCTTATGCCACTGTCCTCATAAGGACATGTGAGTATGCATGAATTGTAAATTGGAATTGATTAAATATACCACGGGTTATTAGCTTTATAAAAAGAACTAAATTACTGATCATTTGGATCAAATACCCTTGAGCGTGCATGATTTGTGATTGCTTAATTGAATGAATCAAATTGTAACTGACCCACCTCTGTTCAAATTGGTCACTGTTATCTGACATAATTTATCACAGTTGACTGCCAGTAGAAACCACAATGTCCAGAATAAATCATACAGTCTGTTGAGCCAGGTGCTCAATGGACTTAACCATTTACTGTATGAACAGTGTCCCTGTTTAGCCCTTAAAGGGAAATAGGGCGTTTGTTTTACAGAAAACAACCATATTTTTAAAACCATTATTTGTGGACATAGAATGATAGATTATTCAAAATAATGAATTACAGTAGCCTTATTTTCAAGGCAGAAGATTCTCACAGATCAGAAATTTAGTTATTTGTTGCTCAACAATAATTTGTTCACCCAAACTTTTTAAAATTCAAATGATGCATCCATTACTCATCACGTGCATAATGTTTTGAGGAGATGAAGCTTTGACAGACATTTATTGATGAGACTGAATGGGTTAGCAATGGTTAAAGCGAATTTCTTTGTACGCCATGTTGGTGTATTCTAAACGCCCTATTTCACTTTACAGTAGTTCAGGTAAGCCTTAAACAAATGACTACTGTGTATCAAACCAGGGAAACTTGTACTGTGTGTTGTGTCTTTAAGTACACTAAAGGCAAAATTGCAAGTCATGCTAGATTCTGGTTTAATAGGGTTGTCAGTTTTTGCTAATTTTCAAGGACCTCATAGCCTTTGGGAAGGGCATCACGCCAAAAAATCAAATACGAAAGAGCTGCCACCAGTAGCTGTAACTCTACGAAATAAAGTGCTATAATTTTGATTAAATAAACATGTTCACCTTTTTATCAAGTTATTAGACACGACAAAATATAATTTGTTCCCCTGCAGCATCATATCCGTTTGGGAGTTTTCCCATGTTTGTGTAGGTCAAAGGTTATTTGGGGTGACAAAAGGTCAAAACCTTGTATACGTGATATTTTGAGGGTGATAAATGTGAGAGATCTTATACTTAGTTTGTGAATTGTTCATATTTAGCATGTTGATGGCCATATAGGGTAGGTGATCCCTATTGTTGTAAGTGGAGGTGAAAGGTCATTTTGGGTCACGAGATTTCAAAAGGTTTTGACCTTACTAAGATGGTATCTCAGGTAGGATAACTGTGTGGGATCTCATGCTTGTCATGTGGGCGATTCATGTTTGTTACAATATATATCATGAGGCAAGGAATCACTAAGCCTTTTGGCTTTCTAGTTGAAATCTGAATGTCAGTATTAATTGACATCATCGTGTAAAAGTTTGTACTTCAAGATTGTGACATGCAGTGCACTGTACTGTGTGTGCTTGTGACTAAATTGCCATGATTAAAGTATATACTTTGGATTTTTGAAATCTGAATGTTAGTATTGACATCATCGTGTAAAAGATTGTGACATGCAGTCTATGTAGCATCATGGTTATATCTACTGAGCGTGCAATAAAGGGTATGGTGTTGCTTCTCACTTATATACTTGTATTGCCCTTGTGCTGCATTCTACTGTAGACAGAGCAGCTGGTGCAATATTGTAGTCCTTTGGAGAGAGGTATCAATCACTTGTTAATATCCAAACTACTTTAGTTTGCAGCTAAATGTTTCAATACTCACTCAACGTGTCTGATCAAATACAGTCCAGCTGTTGCCTCTCCCCCCAACTTCCTACCCACCCACTTTCTCTCCCCCACATCCCTTCACCACCAAATCACATAGAAATTACATTAAAACAATCAGACTATGTGTACTATCTATAGTTAACCTTCCAGTAGAAGGCAACTCTGCAGTCACTGTATATAAAGATAATTTCATCACGTACAGTACTGTACTGTAGGTTGAGTAGACTTTGAATGGGGCACTGTGGGTGAGCAAAGGTTGGTTTTGCAGTATGTTATATTAATGTTGAGGGACAGACACATTTCCCGGGCTTGTTCTTGAGTGACACTGTGTTAAAACTGCAGGTACTGTACTATAATGCATGCTGTGGTATGTGCAGTGAAACTATGAAGCACAGTTGCTCTCCTGTGCTACTGTTATCATTGTACTGTGTGGTACATATTTTATAGAAGTACGCAACAAGAACCAGACACTGTATGTGCACATTCCTAATGCAACAATGTTTTCTTAGTATTTTGCAACAAATATGAGATATATTTGAACTGTTCTTTCTTTGCTTAACATTCATTTGCTTTTGTCGTGTTAGATTATGTAGAATCAAGAAAGATTTGACCTTCTTTCCCTATTTTGCCGTAATTTGTCCCCCATAAATTGTCCATGCATTCAAAACAGTGTATAGTATTTTTTATACATTTCTGCATTGCACATGTCTTTATGTACATTTCTGTCAAAAACAAATGATTTAACCAGATTATTTTAGATGTAGATGTGAGTGACTTCATTTATTTATGCTTGACATTTTCCTCTCTTTGCAGGACTTCATCCCAACACAGAAGGACATACTCCACTCCAGGAAAGCCACCAAAGGAATATCGGAGAAAGTGATCGAAATCAAGAACGTGCCCTTCAGATTCGTCGACGTGGGAGGGCAGAGGTCACAGAGGCAAAAATGGTTCCAGTGTTTTGAAAATGTGACATCGATCCTGTTTCTGGTATCTTCCAGTGAATTCGATCAGGTGCTGATGGAGGACCGAGTCACCAACCGCCTCTTCGAGTCCTGCAACATCTTCGACACCATCGTGAACCACAGGTACTTTGTGGAGGTGTCGATAATATTGTTTTTAAATAAAAGTGACTTGCTGGAAGAGAAGGTGAAGAGAGTCAGTATCAAGGACTACTTTCCTGCGTACAACCTGGACCCGCACAATGTGAACCAGGTGCAAAACTTTATTCTGAACATGTTTGATGCTCGCAGAAGAGAGAGAAGCAAAGCACTCTTCCACCACTTCACGACTGCCGTTGATACAGATAACATAAAGTATGTGTTCACCTTTGTTAGAGATACGATCCTATCGGAAAACCTCCGAAGACTGATGCTGCAGTGATGGACGTACTCTCGTTTCGCCGTCTTCGGGCCTCCCTCCGTAGCTCCTGCCAGAGATATTTCGGTCAGCACGTCATGCTTTGCAGGAATTACGAGGTCCATGTGGGTGTAAGTCATACAGGCCCTTCTAGTTTGATATTCCAGAATAAGGGCTTTCTGGCTTGACAAAGATAAATAATCCACTGATCATTTCTCTCATGCAATTTTAAAAACATAGTTTATTCTTTCATTCCTCATTCTGCATTTCAATGAAGGGATCAAATTCTGAGAGCACCTCGTGGACCGACCCGTCTCTCTCCGTCCCCGCATGGATGCTCAGATGACCTCGGGTGTCTTAGGTCATACACAGTAAAATGGATTCTTAATAAAAACTGAGAAACTGGGACGGTGAAACCACTTCTTGATGTGATACGATGATTTGTAGTTGAATCGCTTTGGAAGAGAGAGAGACAGACTCAACAACCACATCACATAACACTGCTCTAGAAATGCAAATGAAAAAATGCAAGTAAATTTTTTGGAAAGTGAAGATTTAAAACAAGTAATTAAAATTTTGTCTGACCAAGTTTTTCTTTTCTTTCATGATGTATTGTACTTTCAGTTTTTGTGTCCATTCATCTCTGTTCTTAGTAAGGCTAGCACTTACATGTGGTTGTTGTTTTTTTTTTTCCCCCTCTTCTTTCTGCTTTTTCACAAAGTCACAAAAAGTGAGCTCTAAAAAGAAATATTACCATCACAAATAATGTTGGGATTATGCAGAACAAATTTGATGTAATCTAGTTTAATTTATTGTAAACAGAGTTTACATCAAATGATTGTTGACTAAAGGTTTGTTTTGATGGCAAGTACAAAGTTGCAGTTTATGGTAGAGTGGGGTAGCTTGTGCATCAGACGTTCAAATTTGGTTTTGTTTATGGTGTCAATTCAATCCAGTACCCACTGAACACATAAACTACTACAACTGGTGTTTTTTTAATCTATTTTTCTGAATCAGCTTGCTTACAAGCCTAATCGGCAGTGGACATGAATGTTTCAGCTTGTCCCGGAGATTTCGTTGCATTTAAACACACACATTCATCATCGAGAGTCTCGCAATAACCATTAGTTCAACAGTAAGGTGGTGCCGGCTTGATATGAGGTTCAACTTAACACTCTTTTGGTGTAATTATTCATCTGACGAATAGGAAATCCATTCTATTTGCAGTCCTGTTCAAAGGAACAAAAGAACAACTACAACAAAAAGGCAGAAAGATAGTACGATTAATTGCAGTAAAGATAGTTCACCTACTGTAGGGTGCTTTCTTGGCCAGATGCAAGTGGAAATGATTTACAAAAGATTGTCACGCTTGACTAGATTTTTTACCCAAGTCACTTTTGTTTGAGGACAAGCATCTGTGGAATTTGGAAAGAAAGCAAAAGAAACAACAAAATGGCTGGTTGTGGGTTCTGTAGACCTAGTGCAGCACACCGATGTGGATTCACTGTACAGTCTCCCATAGCAACCGAATCCATGTAAGCAAAACTGGAATTTATTGTACTTTACTTTTGTTTTTTTAATTTCATCTGAACTTTGCAGCACAATCTACATATATTAGAGTCTTGTTAGCAGAAACTCCATTCACTCCTGGTGGCATTACTTTTCTTCAGGCTTTGACAAATGTGGCCTTCCGCTATATATGGCTTCACACGTACTGCATCACAGAAGTTATAGCTTGCAGCATGAGAGAACCAGATACAGGTATGATTGAATTACTGTGGTGTATCTGGGAAATTTTTTCCCGATATGTTTAGTCAAAAGTCATAATCCACAGTGTCAGTGTAACTCTGTTGCAATAAGAAAAAACTTATTTTTTTTACTGACAATAGCAGCAGGCCAAATTGTTCTGATTTCGAGACTGGTTGTAAGTGATAGATGATTCCTAGTCATTCATTAGCCATCTCGGCACAGTGTTTGCAACAAGGAGAGTTCTTGCTATGAGAATAAGGAATGCATTGCCAGCCACACATAGGTCATGAAATGGTATGCATAAAAAGTGGGCTATTAGCAAAATGGCTGAAGTGTTTTCATGATCTAGATTGTGCCAGGTACACTTTCTCTTCCTTTGTCTGTACTAGTTTAATGTCATATATCCTCATTTGACCATATTTAGGTTTCCAGGTAGTTCCTAGTTAGAGCTGTGTACGTTTAGCGTCTGTGTTTACTTTCAAGTACTGCTGTGTGCTTGTGGGTATTACAGGATCTCGACTCATTATCTAGTCACCGTGAATCCTCTTCCCTTGCATTGAAATGGTCAAACAGGCTGATGACTCCTTTGTGCTTCATTTTCTTTTGTTTTTGTTTTTTTGGGGGGGGGGCACTCTGTTGTAGAAAAGTCTTTGGTCACTTGAACATTCAATAATGTGACACTGGTGTAGAGAACATAATCTGTATTAGGTACCAAACATGTCATGTCTTTTCTCTTGTCGTCATTTTGACTCCGTATCATTAACTTTAAGTCTGAGAGGCTACCAGTCAAATGGGGGTAGTGGTTCGTGGGGGCGGGTTAGTGGGGATGCATGGGAGGGTTGATTTCATATGTCATCGTAATCTGCTTTTTAGGGAGATTGGAGAATCTGAAATGACTGTGATTAGGCATGTTATTTTGTATGGTGGTAATTGTAAAAACTGTTCAAATTCCTGAACATTGCCTTAAACTTTGTTTAATGTTTGAAAAATGATCTCTTATTTTGGTTGTTGCTAGTTACTGATCATTGTTAGGGTACCACATGGCACATGGATGGCACGTGGATGGGTCGGTGGTGAGTGGTTTTACAGTTGAAGTCATTTTCTCAATGCCACTGGCTTGACCTGCAAATGTTAGAACTCATATTTCACTAACAGAGAGTAATAGTTCCCCTGTACAGCAAAGCTACAGTACTGTATACAGCCAGAGGTCCCTTGACCCATGACATGGACAATATTCTTTAGTTTTCATGTCAGTGCAATTTCAGATACCCTTCCCCCCCATTCCTAGTCCACACATTGGACTCATCTTGCACGACGTGTAACAACAGCAAATCCCATTCTGGATTTGTTGTCAAGGACTTTGCCGATACTGTAAGTAGTGCTGCTGGTGCCATCTTGTGATGTATTGCTACAAAAGGATACTGTGTTGCAGTGCCTAGATCCTGTGTGTACTTTTAATCAAGTGCATTTCAGCTGGTTGCTGTTAATATTGAAGGGCCCGTTGTGGGTTGTACCTGTAGAAAAATGATACAGTGCCTTCAACCTGTGGATGGTGCACTGTAATAGTGCAGTAGGTATTGTACGTCATCAGTTCTAGTCGAATGATGACGTACAAGATACGATCGGCCTCATTCTTAGTGTGACCGAAGTGGCTGTTTGCGTGGCCGATAAAAGTGTTTAAAACATTAAAATCGGTCGGTTAATTTTGTAGTCGTTCATCGTGTCGTCTAGTATTGATCTTAGTTAGCTCAGGATAATACTGTTTTATTGCTAATTGCTCTCAGTATCAGAAATGCTTGATATAAATGCAAATAATTGGAATGTAGGGGGTAATGGTAGATAGCATTGATGCTAGTGTGTTGACGATAGTAGTAATGCATAGCTGATGAAAAAAGTGATTTCTCAATATGTGACATGAAAAAGTGACATCTCATACATGGTGTGTAGATCGGTCTCACTGAAGGTCAAACTGAAAACCTTGTTTACTCGGTATCACAAGATGGGTAACCTTCGGTGATCTCATACTTGCTGTGTTGGTTGTTCATAATTCTTCGATGATCCCTATTGTTTTTAGTGGAAGTCAAAGGTCATCAGAGGTCAAACTGTGAAAAAATTGTTTACGCATATCTCAGGAAAGGTAACTGTGGCTAATCTCATACTTGGTATGTTGGTTGTTCATACGGGATAGATGATCTCTATTGTTGTTGGAGGTCAAAGGTCATTTGAGGCCATCAGAGGTTGCCTTAAATGAGGCCAGAGATCAAACTATGGGTTATCCTGACTGATCTCATACTTGGTGTGTAGATGATCACCTGTTGTTTTTGATGGAGGTCAGAGGTCATTTGGGGTCATGAGAGTTCAAACTGTGAAAACCTTTTTTACATGATATCCCACAGAATTCGTTTGGGAATAAGTTTGTAAAGAAAGAGAGAGATCAACATTTTTCAAGAAATTGTGTCATTTTCTGTGGAGGTCGAAGATGGCTTGATGTCAGCAGACACCATAGTGAGAAATGAAGTTGTGAACCTAGGCTTTACAGTGCTCAATTCAGTATTTGCACTGTATGTGGGTTATCCTTCATGAATATTGGCAAGGAATCACAATGTCGTTAGACGTTCCGGTTTGTGGCAGGAATGTTTATTTTTTCTTTGCAGGTTGCAGACTGCAAAACTTTCACACAATCACAATCTAGAAATGTTAAGTCGAATGTATTGCAGTCAGCTTGCTTTATGTGTCACTGCTGTGCGCGTTATTGTTGTTACGCTTCTGCATTCTGATTGGTGGCTCTCTGGTGAAATGTTAAAAGACACACGTTAACTCTTCAGATAGCAGAAATGGCCAAAGACACTGTATTGGAGTGGTACTTTTGTCATATTCAGTATCTTATCCTTTACCCTGAATTTGGCCCTAAATTTATCAACAGATGGCACAGTTTGATAGAAGCATTTCAAAGCAACAGTATTTGGCAGTTATCCTCCAAATCTTCTCCTTGATCTTTTGGGTCAAGTTTTTGGCAGTAACATGGCTTAAATGTATTTAAGAAAAGAAAAAAGTAAGTAGGTTTATCTGAAGGTAGGTCAAAAATAAGTGTCAAAATAGCCCCAAATCTGATCATACTGGAAATTTAACTTTCTTGTGGGAAGCGTTTGGATGGCATGTGGTACAGGAAGTTTATGGAAGCCTCTTGCTGCTTGTAACATGATAGTTCAAAATGATAGCGGTTTAGGGGACTTACTTCACCCAGGAGAATTACTTGTAACCCCTTAAGAGAAACCGTGATGCACAGCCATTCTATATCTTACAAATTTATTTCCTAGGCCTCACGGACATGGACCAATTCCATGCATTCTGTGGACCCTACTTTGCAGTAGACAACCATTTGTGTGCATTTATTTCTTTTATTTTAGACCACAGGTTACATAATTACAGATCTCATAACTTCAGAACTGTTTTATTCAGGTTATATCATGTCTTACCACTATTCAATTCCTACAACTTTTTCTTCCGATATGAAGATGCAAATTTTTTTTTTCTTTTTTTTTTTTCATTTATGATTGGATCATTTAATCTCAATGTACACAAATATTTTAAATTCGCACTTTCCTTTTTGTAAGATTTTTGTTCAAATTGATCTGTAAATATTTCATACAACAAAATATTATTTGGGAAGTTATTATTCTCAAAAGAAGTCAGTGATGTTTTCCTGTATGTTATCTTTACATTAATATTTAATTTCCTGTTCGAGATTATATTACGTTTTGTGATGAAACCTTACCTACATCATTCTGTGTAAGATGATATATATATTGCTTGCACATCGTGTGATATGTTACTGTTCAAAGAAGGTGTTCAGGCCAGCTTCTTGTAGGAGGGATGCAGTATGTATGTGTGTGTGTGTGTGTATGTGATGATGCACGCAAAAGGACGCTCACACGTCTATGTTAGTTGCATTGAGATCTCTCTGGAGTTTCTGTCATGGTAACTGCTGGTGCATGTATTCTGCAAAATTCTCTTTGCCACTTTTTTTTTTTTTTTGTGTTGCACAGTCATGTAGAAGGTTAGGTAAGTCGCTGAGAAGTTTTGTTCAAAATTAGTGTTCGTCGAAATTTACTGTTCTTGCATTGAAGATGTTAGGTCGGAACAGTTACAGTTCTCAGATACTTTAACCTGGGAAACATCATCCAATCGGTTACGTGCCTATTCAACTACAGTAGCTAGAAAAGTGATACTTGTCACAGGCTTCGCAGCTGATGGAGGTGCAGTTCCTAACCCTAACTCAAAATGATGATGTCGAAGGAGAGACATTTCCTCGTGGATAGTTCGTCAAAAAGTAACTCTCATGGTCCTGTCATAAGCGGGAGCATACTCTGAGATTGTTATTCAGTCCTAACTTGTGGTCCTTTTATGCAAAATTGCAGGAAAGTACGCTAAGTTTTAAGAAGGAAAAGTTTGTAAAGCTCAAGATAAATAAAAAGGTCGGTTTCTTGGAAAAGTGAAAACAAAGGAGGGAAGTGCTGTGTTTTAAGTGCATGCCACAACTTTCTCCCTTTTAGCCACTTGATTAGTGAGAATGAGGCCATTATTAGAAAAAAAAGGTACTATGCCCAGAAATCTGTTCCTTGTTACATGAAACACACATTACTTCTGTATATATGGACTCCTATTGCTGTGTTGGCAGTGTATCCATACACAGGAAATAACCGACACCAGCACTCGAATCTTTGACACTTGAATTGTCGGTAATGCATTTATACCATCTGTTTTTTTTTGTTTTTTTTTCATTTATATCATGTTTAATCTCATCCGTCAGGTACTTTGGGGAATATCTCAGTGGTGTGGCTGTTTTGCAACAGGAACTGTCATCGACACATGACTAGTGTTTGACTGAATATTTTAAATGCTTAACTTACTTTGAACCAAGTAAAAGAGAAACTGTAAAGCCATTCTCTGTGTCTGCTTGATCTTCATAACCGACTTTACTTTGTCATTCTCGGTGTGTGCATCTGATCTCAAATATCAGGAGATTAAAAGAAGTATCCTGAAAAAAGGATGGTTTTCTGGTCCAGACAACGTCTCGTCGCACAAAAGTCGGATGACCCTTTGTGGGGTCCACGATGAAGGATGAAAAGAAAAAAAACAGTTCTCCTGGGTAGTTTTCTTAAGATGCCATCTAAAGTATCAAATTGAATCAGGATAATCTAGCTGTACATAAATGAAATATATCCCTGTGTTACAAAATGCTCAAGCCTATACAGTACTCAAAGTGTGTGCAATGTGTGATCAACCAGGTGTGTTTTATTAGATTCCCCCGTCTCCTTTACTTCATGGGCAGAGTCATACTCATCTGGTATATACGTCAAATTCATGTGCCCTTTGCCCTGCAAAAGGGACGGTAGGGGAAAAAAAAAACAGCATAGTTTCGTGCTTGGTTTTGTCAGTTGTACGTGTATGTGTTGAAAGATGTAATATGTCAGTGGGCTTTGGAATAGTTGAAAAGAACGTTAGCACATTCATGGGATACATTACTGTGTAATTTTGTACATGCACCTTTTTTTCATCTGTAAGAGGATATGGCTCATGTTGCCTAATCATAAGCAACAGGGTTGTGATGTTATGTTGAAAGAAAGAATTGAAAAGAAAAAAAAAGTTGCCTAGTCCTGCAGCAGCCATTGGTGTAGTTCATGTTTCTTAATATGGAATCGTTCTTTGGATAAATGATCAAACTGCTTATCATTAATAGAACAGAACCACTGTCAAAGTTCCATTTCCTTCGAGCCGTAGTATCGATTTCCTGTTAATTATTGAAAACGTAAAGAATGGTGACGAAACTATTGGACGCAGCTCTGTCACCTGAATTCATGATGAATCAGACAGTAGGTTTCATTTTGGACTCAAGGCAAAAGATTGCTTTTGGCTGACATATGGTTGATGCGCATTTGTATGTCAACATCTTGAACAACATGCATAAATCTTGGGGGGGGGGGGGGAGGAATGGTTCAAGCAGTATGAGTGGCACTTGATAACAATGTTTAGTGGTCAAGAGGAGAGGATAAAATCAGACAAGGGTCTCAAAATAAGTTTCCGGTGTGAGTTGCTGTTCGTTTTCTTAGTGCAAGAGGCAAGTTTTCTCTAGAAAATTGTAAAATTAAATGTTATGGTCGTGACAGTTTAAAACCAAGTGCATTCCCACAGTTAGACAGGTACTATGATATGGGCATCAAAGTATGGAAGCATTCATTAAATGAGTTAAGCATGCAGTAAGGCAAGCATGTAGGGCATCTTTGAAAAGCAAATGCCTTTGTTTTTTTTCCACCATTTATCACCAGCAGTTCTGAGTGAGTTTCTCATAATTGGCCTCAAGTCATATTTGTGATTTTTTTTTCTACTTTTCCACATAGCCTTTAATATAAGAGAAAAAAAGTTAACCCTGCTGTGTATTCCACTCTTAAATTTCTTGACAACAGTTAAGCAACATTCTCTAATTTAAAAGACGAGAGAGTGAACTATTGTTTAAGTATCTGAAAAGAACTTTGAAGTGTAACCCATTCATTGGTGTTAATGTAAGTATGACTATTACCACGCAGAAGTACATCACTGCAGTGATGTGCTTGTTTCTCACCTGAAATGGGCCTTAATTAATGTTTTATTACAGGCTAGAGAACCAAAAGTGAAACACTTTCATATGTTCTTCGTTTGACAAGAAACCTTGAAATTTTGGTAAGAGGTGGTTTCTGCTGAAGTTTGGTGTCCGATGTTTCGTAGACGAAACCTATGTTCTGCTAGCCCTTTTCCCACAGTGTGGCAAAACTGTGGAAGGCAATTTGACAAAATGGGAATAGAAGGGCACCGTACTAGTTATTTTATAGTATTTATACTCAAAAGGACCAAGGGGGTCACACACACACACAAAAAAAAATCCGGGCTGACCAATTTCAGCCAAAGACAGAATATAACACCGGCGGGGGGTGGGGATTTTCTGCGAACAAACAAAGCATGTCAGAATTGGAACATTGATACCAAAGTTTTTTATACAAAGTGCATAGATTTCTGCAAGGAGGCTGTTGGCAACAGTTGCACAACACAGGTTGTAATGACCATTTCAGTTTGATGATCCACCTGCCAACACATTAGAGTTACTTTGGAAAAGGAAGAAACGATGTCAAGTCAGTGGACACAAAAGCGGTTTGTCGTTTTGCTTATCTGAACCTCTTAGGCCAGATTCAATTTTTTTTTTTATTTTGGGCGGGGGGTGTAACCAAGGTGTGCAGATGTAAAAAGTTGGATTTGATTTTATTGTCGGTCCTTCAACGATGAGGTTTAAAGGCAAGTCAATGGCAGAAGACAAGATATTTTCTTTTTACTTGTATGGCACCTGGACCCTGAAAATGTCCCCTTTTTATTTTGAGCTGTTAAAGCCCATGCAAATGTGTTTCATGGTGATTGTCAGAGCTTAAAAGGTACAAGCTTTTCTGTTTTCGTTTAGTGCAAGTGTCGTATTTAGGCCTTATGTTTCTCCTGATCCCAAAGTGCTGTTATTAGCCTGAATGTGTCATCTCGGTACCAATGTAGCTTTATACATAATATGATTCCTCTATCCAGTTATTTGTTCCATTTGTCTAAGCCCTGTATGTGTATGTAAACCTTCTATAACTTTCTATTTAGCCATTATACTTGTGACTGACTTTGCACCTAGTCGATTCTGGGATTTTTTTTTTATTACCCTTTTTTTAATGTTTTTTAATGTCATTTCCAAGGAAATGTAAGACTGCATGGGCATAGTAACCACATACATGTCGTTTCTCACTGTGGAAATTATCGGTCATTCTTCGAAGATTTCATTTTTGGTGACGTGTCTCAATTGAATATGCGATGAATTCTTTGTCCCTTCCAATCCAGTGTTTTCTCGTGATAATGTGTATATAGTCCTGACATCGGTTGTTTTCGACATGTCTTTTTTAAATCCAACGAGATTGACAATGAAACAAAGGTCTGTATGGGACAGATTATGAACCTCCACAAGGGAAGTACACTTTTTTTTTTTATAAATTCATGTTGAATATTGAACTGTTTCATTTCCAATGATTTCCTTATAAAACCATTTTTATGTACCATAGTAAATCACTATGGTTAAAGTCTTCTTTGTATGGAAAAGAAATTTTTATGAATAAAATTTTGTGGTGGTACTGTGATGTTCCCATGTATGACCGTGGACAGACATAAACAGTCTTGATTACATTTCTTGTATTAAACTAAAAGAAATAAATATGTACTCAAAGAGAAGAGGCTACCCCATCTCAAAGCTGTTTTTTATGTTTACTTTTTACCTTTATTGCATTGTGAGGGAAGAGAGCGGGAGGGAACTTAAAGATAAGGCTGTGGGTGGAACATGTTTACAAGTGACCGATTGCCTCATGTTTAGCAATATCACATACAATGCAGGGGCAGATCCAGGATTTTTGTTCGGCGGTGGATAAGACAGGCACGGATACAGAATGCTGAGAAAGGGGAGCCCTGGTGCGGGGGTTCCCCCTAGAAAAGTTGAATTCTAGATGCCCTTAGGTGCTTTTTCCCAGCATCAGGGAAGCACGTTTTCCATATCTATTTGCTCACTGTGTTTAAGACAAAATCATTCATTGAAAAAAAAAGGGGGGGGGGGGAGGGGGGCATGCACCCACGCCTGGATCAGCGCCATTTAGATTCACCCATTGCCAGAGGGAGTCACTCTCTGCCATCTGAAGGACTTGCATGAAAAATGTTGCACATCAATACAATGCATAAGTTTCTATCCTGAAACCGTGACAAGAAGGACAACTGTGAGATGTCTGCAATAGAAAAAGCAAAGGCACAATTGATCAATTTGGAAAATTTTGGGGCATGCATCTGTGGCTACCCCTTTCTTGATCCACCACAGCAATGGCTGTCTCTTACATTTAATCAGTGTAACTATTAAAGAGCTCAGATGTAGAATAAATATACCATAAAGCTCTCTTTCAATCTGAAAATGACCCTTCCTCTTTCAATCAACCATGCTCTATCACAATTTGCAGCGGTTACTTTGGGATTTGAGGGAAGGTGCCGTGATCTGTCGAAGAGGTACGTTGGGGTGACTTTTGTATCACCGATGGAAGGATGATTAAGGAGACCTGAATGGGAGGAAGAAATACCGTCACCGACTGTTTCCATTGGCAACAATGCAGCCAATTTCAAATCAGGCCCTCCACAAAGCTTTTCTAGGTCACCCCTTCCCTGAAGAAGGATTCTTTGGATGTCTCTAAATCTGAGATAAAGATTCAAAAAGTTTAATCAACTGATCAAATATTGCCTTAAAAAATGGGCTGATATTAAAGGTTTGTACTGGTAGCCACGATCTTAGCAAGCGGTGACTACAAGTTCTGTGATTATGTACTACCTCGGTCTCGCTTTTATGATGAAAAAATGTCTGTGCCACTTGGCCCACGATCGTTCTCCTCTCGGGGACCCTCAAGACCAACAGTGACTTTTTTTGTACTAGCCTATCTTTGAAAGATGCAATATGTACGTCAGCCCCCTCACCTACCTGTCTCAGCACATGAAATGCACTCCCATCTAGAGAGTGTGAAGCCCAACGATTATTGCAATATGCCCATTGTTCATTGGTTGATAGGGTTAACATCTGGAAGGTTCTGATACAAAAAAAAAATTGAATTTGTCCGTCAAAATAGTAGCGCCTTTGAGTTACTTTTAGCTTTGCATGTACAGCAGATGCTCAAGCATCACAGATACAGTGCAGGCCTTGTTTGTAGAGACAGATCACAAAACTATGATAACGTATTTGGGTGGCTTTCTTACTGTAGGCTGCTGTCATTGGGACCACACATAGAGAATTGGTCTCATAAAAGTAGAAAACGTTCTCTTCTCAGTTTCACACACTCTTGCCCATGCTCATCAGAGCTTAGGGGTATCCAGAGTTTAAATATCCAGTGCCATGACATGAAGTACAGCTGGAGAAAACCTATTGGCATTTGATGTCTAATTGAACATGTTATTGTTTATTACTTGGGTGGTATAGATTTACCATGAGGTGATCAAAATGATGGTTGGTAACAAAATAAACCAAACTGTCCTTTTGTCTCAGTGTGGTTCAAAAAAGAAGAAAAAGATTTTAAGTGGCCTCAAGGCCCCGTGAAACACATCATGGCACAATGGTTTACAATGTGTGCAAACTTGAGAACAATTCCTTTTAAAAAATGTCATCACAAAGAAGTAATTTCTCCACCTGTAAATTGTCAGTGAATTTCCTCGTTCAGTGTAAGTCATTGCGTCGGAAACTTTTAACTAATCTCGGTATTAAAAAGCTTCCCTTTCGAAGGAACCTTAATGCAATCCACCTTTTATCGTTCCACTTAAGGTAAATGTATATCTGCTTTGTGTGTAGGGAATGGGGAATACACTTCCATGTCTGTTAAACTCCCGTTTCCAGTATCTGACTGACACGGTGCTGTCCGTCTTTCCTCGTCCTTTGAAGTGCGTACTCTGCTTGAAAGAAAATACCTTCATGGCTGTTTAATTACCTCACTTGACAATCAATAAGCTGGTCGGGTATCAAGGCATTGCAAGCTGTCTGTGAGCGAGAGTTGAGTATAATGAAGTACGACAGTTCTGCAGGCACTGTTTATTGAATGAACAGGTTGCTTGAGAAAAAAAGAAAAGGAAAAAAAGAGACGTTGACAAGCTACGTAATTATTCCAAGAATCCTGGATGGAAAGACCTGATAAACTTTTCTAAGGCACACCAGAGGTGAGAAAGTGTAGTGCCATCAGTTCTACATTACTATCAATGGTGGGATGACCAAGCATTCATGTCATCTCCAAGGGACTCTGGGAAACACGTCTACTTTTCAAAAAGTAGGCTTACAATAAATGTAATGGGGAGGGGGGTGGCTTGAAGAACTGGAAACAGGTTGAAGGAACCATACAGAACCAATTTGGCCCTCAGGAAGAACTGCTCATGAATAATAATGTACAGCAAGGTGAAATGGCTAGCTGAGTATCGCAGATGGCGTCTACCTTATGTTCCCAGGGTTCATTGTTCCCAGGGTTGGAAATCACTGAAAGGTAATGCATCGCAATGTCACAATTAGGACAGGTCTTTTGAGGTATGAAACTTTTTAAAATTTAAGTGACTCCAGAAATGTTTCCTCCACTGAGGAACTGCTGAAATGTGACTGGAGGTAAAAGAAATTAATCAGTCCACTAATTGAATAAATTTCCAAATACCAATAAGGATACAGAGGTTGCACACATCATGCAGTGAGAGGAATCCTAAAGCACCATTGGTAGAGAGTAGAATGGTGCAAGGAGGTTTTGGGGGGAGGTACTCATGGGGTGGGTTGGATTCCGCATGACAATGGGAGCTGCTCAATTCATAGGTGCAACATTCCTGTACTCTAAAGTGTTGTGCTTGATTCTTTGTTGAATAACAGACTTCATAACTTAGTTTTCTGCTTGGTAAGTGTAACCCCTTTTTCCTGATCTTGGCAGCAAGAGAAACCCATCTTTCCAGTTGCTTTAGTTGCTTCCCTCATTTTGTGCAAGAGCAGCTTCATTTTTCAAGATTATAGAAAGATGCAACAGGACTATTGGTCCTGTTGCCACAGCCAATTAAAAGGTCATGGTCATTAAACTTCTGAGAGGATGAAGATGAGATACGTGAGGTAATGGTAACAATAAAGAAACATCTCAGAATAATCTTCAAATTTAGTAAAAGACTATAAATGTATTGCCATCAAGACATTGCAAAATCATGATATACTTAAATGATTAAAATTTCAAATAAAATGAACATTTAAAGAAAAGCTCAACAATCCTACAGGTGTGATTAGCTTGCGTATTTGTTATTGGCTGGTTACACTTTCCCCTTATATGCTGATACCATATCAACGTAACTAAAGCATTTTTAGGGGTCACCGAAAAAGTACATCCATAGAGTCCACTTATTCAAAGTTCAGTGACTCAACAAATATGTTCACCGGGTAAAGAAATTATGCAGACATCAATCATTAAAAAAAAAAACTTTCTTTGCCAAATTCCTTTTGGCATAGCCAGTGGCACAGTAACCACACCACACTCCTGAACAGAAAAATTGAGATAAAGGGTTTCAGTGATATTCATATCTTTCACAGCCATCCTGAATTTTCTGTTTTGTTTTTTGCAACTGATGAGCAACTTTTGAACAAGTTTCCCCCGAGTCATATCCTGATTAGTTAGAAAGTGCAATACAATTTATACTTCGCAGGACGGGCCACTATTCAAGATGCTGTAGGAAACTGCTTATAAAATCCCAAAGTTGTCTGCTACACTGCTGAAAAGGAGACACTGTGAGGGAGTCATGAGACTGCAAAAGGATGGAAGACTGCCAGTTATCACAACAGCAGCCTGTAATTTGCAACATGTGACAGTTTACAGCTATTTTCGCACACAATTCCTATCAAACTCTTCAACAAGTTAAGCTGTGAAAAGAAGTTGCATGTGTTCCATGAGACAGACAGACCATAACTTGCATCTTCCAGTTGTGGCTTACATCTTCGTAATGAGTCTGGCTTAGCCCTTACAAAGAACTTGATCAATGATGGAACTTCTCGAAAGGTAAACTCAACAAATTAGTCACCCAAATCAGTGGGAGTTTTAAAGGAGAATATACCTTACAAAGGTTTCTTGTGTATATGTCAGAAACATACATCTTCCAACATTATGAGAAAAAGGAAAAAGGACTAAATAACAGAAATTTGACTGAGAGACAACTTAAATCTGTACAGAATGGTGTTTTAAATGGAACTTTTCCCTTCAGACTAGGCTGGAAAACACACTGAAAGAAAATTAAGCACTTAAAGAGGTTTGCAGTTGAATGAGAAAATTCTTTGCAAATTTCTGCTGTGAGAGTCAATTTCTACTCACAGTCTTTGTAAATAAAAAGTTTATGGCTCGTTCTGGAAGAATACTGCACCCACCCAAAGCAAAGTTACATCTTCTCCTTTGCCAAGTGATCACTTCCATCTCATAAAAGACAAATAATATTCCCTTTCCCCTACCCTCCCAATGGTACCATGCTTGCTGGTAACTCTGGTAGTAGAGAACTGGTAGTGGAGAAAGCGCACCATCTACAATTACAAATCTGTTGTCTGTGTCGTTCTTGCTTACAAATTTCTAAATCATGGATATACATTCTAATGGTATTTACCTTCATTGCCCTAAACTGTAGAACAGTAGCAGTTAAATTTCAAGGAGTTTCATGAAGAAGAGGCACAGGAAGAGGGGGAGGGGGTTTTCAAACATGACAGCACATAAGACTTAAAAGTAACAATACATGTCTTCTAACGGTATGGTCAAATGGTGTTGAAGCAACTGAGGTAGGATGTTACCAAATTGATGGAATCTACTGCATTTACAAGTTTACCATCACCTTCAGATGTTTCATATCTACGATAGTGTAGAACCAAATATGTATTAGACATTTACTGCACGGCATGCCATACCACTGATAATTTCAATTCATTTCAAACTATAAGACATGGATGATGAGTTTAACGTTAAAGTGACCACTTTTGTGCATATCGAAAGTACAGAAGTTAATGGATATATGCTACAAATCACAATTCAATAAAAAAAAAATGCCATTACATTTCAAAAACCCAGGAGTGGTTCATAGACTGCTATCCAACACAGTGACTGTAAGATATGAGCCCCTTCACCAATCAGCAAGCAAACCTAAGTCACCACAGCATAGAATTCAATTTAAATTTCACATACCTTAGATTGAGTTATAAAAGAATATTTACAAGTTTCCTCAAAGAATCATAATTCACTTCCTACTCACTTAAGAACACAATAAAATAATGCTGACAGAAGTAGCACCTATAATTTTCATACTTAGTGTTTGCACCGAGTTCAAACTTCAGACGCTGGTACGTGCAGTCTATATTCGGTCAGATAACCCAAGCACCCAAAAATGTAACTTCCATTACTGTGGGCTACAAGTCTGTTAAGAAGTTATAATATGACAATTTGCTTTCATGTTAACATAACACCATGTATCTTACATGCGAGTAAAACAAAGAAGTTTTCTCGGTTAGGAACACATGCCAAACATTAGTCAATGAACGATTCAATGACTGGGTTTGAATAACAGACTTTTTTGTCTCACATACGATGTACGTACTCATCACAAATTTAGATCTGGGTAGCCATTTAAGAACCTAGTTATGATTAATCTTGGGGGACCTGCTAAGTTTACTTCATAGTCACAATTCCACTTTCCTTGGAGTCACGACTCCTTTCCTATTAAGTGAAAACAAAATCACGGAGATCGTTTTTTTGTGTGTGCTTAACAGTGGGAGTTAACGTTCGTTTGCAAAGTTTAGTAACTCATAACATTAAGTTATCAAAACTGTCTTTTTGTTTCTTTGCTTGTAAATTTGTCAATTGTCAACATGTACTACATCAAGAAGTTTGTCTGACAACTTAGCTTATGAATGAGAAGCCCAATTCTTCACCACCTACATTGTTTTGGTTCTACCTGCACTGTCTGTACCATAGTTCCTGCTTACAATATGACATTATGTGTAGGAGGCAGTCACGACATCACTGGGACCAAAACCAAGTGGGACTCATGGGCAGCTTCAGAATATTTGGACATTTGGTCCTATTTGGTAGTCAAGTCCAAAAACGTCGGAGTCATCGGAGCCTAGTCGTGACATGGATGGTTGGGTACTCGGTGCAAACACTATTCTGTACCACCATCATCTGTACCACATGAGATGACGGTGCACCACTTCTGCCAGTTGTCTTTGATCAGCTGTATATTAAGTACCAAATTCAGCAAACTAAAACTCGTATACAATGTTCTGCCATTACATCACTGATTTGCCCCTAACAATCTACTTTACTGGTCCCTAACGTCTGACGTGTAATTTTCCGTGACATGTAATTCTCCGTTTCAATTTTCAAACGTTTATCTGTACCTCTGAGCATGCATCCTTGAGCTGGTACTGTATTATCATGAAGATGCTTGAATGAAACATGAAATGACTGAAACAATTAGCATTGTCTACTTTGCTGTTGTGGTGCAAGTCAGAGTCAGGGAGTCTCTGACACAAAATGTTTTTAGTGATAGCATGTTGAGTCATAGGGGTTGGGGAAGACAGCAGACCAATGGTGACCCGAGAGGGTTGCTACTATCCTGTTTTCTTGGCACTCTGTCACATGGGATCCTTTCACTCTTTGAATACTGTACTTGACGTCAACACCTGTTGGAAAACGAATTCAGAAATTGTTAAAGTGACTGCATGTGTACTGAAAAACCAGAAAGATAAGATTATGTTTGATCCTAACTTTTTCTCTATTTTTAAATGTACACACAAGGTTGTACATGGACGGACTACGTCTTTCAATGCACGACAATGACAGTAACTACTTTGAAATGCAACCAGATTGGCATAAGAACAGTAAAAACCAGAAATCATACTTGAACATTAATGGTTCTTGCTATAAGCATCTACATAATGAATACGCAACAACACAGGTCTCACCAGTGTATCAAAAACATACTACTCAACTCGTTGCTCCTTGGTCAGTAATAGGAATTGTACTATTTGGTGAAAAGAAGCACTGTATTTTACAAATAACCTATGAACAGATCACAACATTGTGGCTTCAGTGATCCTGAGTTGTTTGACTAACTGAATATTCAATACTAGTATACTTCCCATTGGCTTGTTCAAAGAAGCACACCATTGATTTGAATGAAAACTGTCAACCACTACATTATCATACTCTGCAGTTTTTGTCATTATGTTACAAGAATTTGCAATCATATGGTAGAATTAACCAACTGCAAGCTATTTATTTTCCCAGATTGTCTGAATAGTGCAATTAAAAGCCTTACCAAACTTTTGGAGATGAAATTTCAATGTTTTTACTTTTTGCCTATGCACACAATCACTTTAGCAATAAACTAAATCAAATGAAGTAAACCAGGCCAAAACCAGAGCAAATTTCCAATATCCATTCCAGCTCAATTTTCATGGTTGTCTGATTGTCCAGAACAACTAAAATTTCATACAGCCGACCAAAAATCAAAATCGGGATGTCCGACAGACAACCATTTTTGTCGAGCTGTAAATTAAAAAGCAGCTTGTTTTTGTCTGGTTCAAGACTATACTGTTTTCCGATCAATTCTTTCAACTTTTGTCATTATCACATTTCGGTACAAACAAAGTGTTAAATCTCTCTAGCAATGCATATATATGTTATATTTTTCTGTATTAAAGACAGATAATACATGAGCACACGTCTACAGTAGAATGACTCTACAACAAAAACAGTTGTTGAAACTTTAAGTACTCAATTTGCTGTACATGTAAAATAATGTTTCGGACAACCAAATTTCTCTGCAGACAACTAAAAATAGTCCATTCACTCAGTGAAAATGCTAATCCTGGTACTTGTGAGGCTCAGACCATTTCTCTGATCATTGATATCACACAATCAAACCCTCAACATAATTCAAATCTCTTTTGCATACTTTGGACCATTCTAGCCTCCGATAATAGACTCATCAGACCAAGGTACAACCAAAACACAAACTTGTAAAACTTAATAACCAATCGACACACGTAGCATAAGTTAAACTGACAGTATCCTGAGCACTGGAAGGACAATATGAATGTTTGCATATCAGAAATGTCTTTAATCTTAAAGTTTGGTGGTCTCAGTTTCATCAATCACTTTCCTCCCTGGTTGTCTAAAACAGAAATGACGTTTCTTTAAAGCTGGAATATGAGTCGAAAATTTGCCACATTTTGCAACTGAAAGTCAAGTATGTTATAGCCACTACAAAGAAAAAAAAACATTGCTTAAGCCCCATCTTTGCTGACATGAATATTCATGTCCATTCCCACTGGACTGTTCATTTCAAGTAACAATTGTTGATATCTAGGCCTTCGTGGAGGGTCTGAATTTTGTGAGGCCAACCAAAATGCCCAGACAATTTTCATATTCAAGTATCTAGAAGATGAATGCATAGATCTCTTTCAGATTTTGTGACAGTTTATCTTTTGCCCTACTTTTTCTTTCCTTAAACACTGACAAAGAATGAAGATAGATGACCAGGTGATTGCCAGTACAACTAATAGTCCAGCTTTAAAGAGGCTCATTGAGTTGTTTTGTGAAATTCACTCAATTTTTCTAAACCGGTCAAGTTTCCTTCACATACTAATGACAAACAGTCAAACTAAAAGGATCCCATAGTTTTACATACGTTGGAACATTAATGAGTGAGTAACCAACGATTAAATTTGGTTTCTGCAACTTTGTGACCAGACATTTTCACATTAGTACATTCACATGCACACAATCAGAGCGAGTAACGGTCAAAAATTCGAAAAAAATTGACAGTTTTCACATACCTATTGGATGTGAAACTTGATTAATTATGCTAATTGTGAGTATTGTCGTGTGTTTGTATACTTCAAAATCACCGCAATCTTTACTGATATCAACTCAATGAGCCCCTTTAAGATAACAAAATAATGATCAATTGACATTTAGAACACTTCAACATTCAAAAATTGACAAATTTGTGGAGAAAAGTATCTTTCTAGTTGAGTCTTCCACGAAGTGGGTTACCCGAATATGTGACCCAAATGCTCCTCTTGGTAAGCCGATATATTGAAACAGACCTATTAGATACTGGCTGACATTTTTCATTAGCAGGTTAAATAGAAATTTTATTCAACTGGAGAGACTGTAACAATATCTGTCATCATATCTGACAGTTTGCTTATGAAAAGCATAACCAAACTAATGACAATCTCTGTGATTTCCAGTGTAGCCTACATGCGCCTCAATTAATCTGCTCAGACTTGTTACAGACCATCATTCTCTTTCTCCTCTGTGGGTTATGTGTTATATTAGTGCCACCATCAACGATATTCTACCATCTCTCAAAAACCAGCCCTGTTCACAATTGCTTTCTGATCTCTCAAAATCAAACCACACTTTTTTTTTTCAGAATATGTAAGACTCATCACATGAGCAAGCTGTAATGACTCTTTGCAACTGTGTCTTATTCAATGTTTGCAAGCTGTTTCAGACCTCGATGTGACCATGTATGCCAATTAACATTAACATGGATACTCTGCAAAACCTTAAAACTTACCTGCTTTGAACTGAACTATTCAATCATCATCATCTTCAGGAACAAAGATATCATTCTCTTCGAGGAAAGCGGCACCTTCCTTGCTTATTGTGGCACCAATGTATAGAAAGGGTACTACTACTGCAAAGGCTTTTAAAAGTCCAAATTTAACCTGGGGTGGTTGTCCCCTAATGCTTCCAACTGAAGTTGTCGTGGCCCATCTCACAGATTGCTGAGGAGTCTGAAAAATCATTTAAAAAAAAAAAAAATAAAAGCTTGCCTTTGTCTTCAAAACAACAATTCTCCTTACTTCATAAGAATTACTACAGTACAGCATTAGATACGAATTAAATATTTCAGGATCAGGAAGTCCAAAGGATTCATCAAGGACCCTACACCATGTTGATCATGGATGAACACCAACGAGACTCACCTCCAGTACTCTTTTCGACTAGTGTTCAAAGGGTAACAGGGTGAGCCAATCATGGATGCAAGTGATGTGACTCTATACAAACCAAAACCTGATCCCAGGACCACCATTTAATATCCCCATCTTATGGACAAGAGTGTACCCCCCCATCTTTAGCTACTGTACTTTGGCCCAAGGCCGGGAAGGGTCAGGGATGGAAGACTTGCCCAGCTCAGCGGTCTATCAACTTTGTCGAGCAACCAGGAGTGGACATGACCTGAAATCGGACAAAAGGAGCCCAAATAATCTCCCCCCCCCCCCCCCCCTTAGAAGCAACACAGCAAACAGCTTGGCTGAACAGGCCAATTTTGAGTCCCTGGAAAATTTCCAAGTGGCTCCACCATGATTTGATCTCAGAAACTATAGACTGCAAGATGGAAACAAACTACCATGCCAATCTCCACACCCTATGCTTTTCATCAAAGCATAGGGATTCGATTTGTTGTGACTTCACGTACAGTCATACAGTATGATCTCAGAAAGCAATGTGCCGTTGTGAGTTCTCAACATTTCACATCACAATGAAGGGAGACAGATGATTGGTATTACTACAGTAAAGTGAAACATGCATACAGTACATTACTGTGGGATGAGGATTTATGAGAGCTTCAACTGAGTATCACTTTACCATGCTCCATAGCTCGATTAAATCAATAAGCACACTGTGCATTAGGTTCAACTGACCAACTTTGTGCTCATCGAAACACCAGCACTGTCTCAGAAGATTCAAAACCACCTCACTAAAATGTCAGCCTTAAACATTTGAAGTAAAATGAAATGGTTGAATTTACATCAAAACATCATATGCACTTCAAAAGTTGCCAAATTTCTTCTAACTTTCAATTAGGAGATCAATACGAGGGTGCTCAGTCATTTAGTTGATCTGAGACCAATGATGACGTCATCATGGAACCTGAGCGCTGCTTCCATTATGACATCACCATCTGTCTCAAATTAATGACCGAGCACCCTCGCATTCATCTCCACTCATAAATGCATACCAACAATTGACTTGAAACAGTTTTTGGACAAAATACCGGTGTTCAAATTTACTTCTGCCAACCTGCCCTGCATTTGTTTTTAAATACTGGTAGTGATAAACATGAACATATACTCTCTGTGAACAAAGTGCTAGCTCCAACAAAAGAAAACACAATGTAATAGGCCTAGATGTTTTACTGTATATCATAATCTGTTTTAAAAGGAAATAATTTCTACACAAATTTCTAGAACCTATTTTAAGTCAACCTAGGCGATAGCCTAGGTTGAATTTAACTCCGGTACAGGACTCAATCTGAATATGTTGCTACTATGCATCCGGTCGTTTCATTACAGTGTTACTAATAATAGGGGTATTTACTTTTCAAATTGTAATGTTATCTTACATGAAGTGTTGTTCTTGAAATAACTTCTTTATGAAACAACCAATATCAGTTTCAGAATGACACTCTTCTTAACTTTTAATTTAGGCCTATGCCTACAGTATGTATGCAAAGTCTTGGAAATTCATTTCCATTACTGCTAGAATTGGACTGTACCACTACCAGACCATGGATAGTGGTCATGATTCCTCCATCGAAAGGGAACTTCAAAAGAGTGGGGTATACTATAATTAATGTACTCCCCCGACACATCAGACCTTATCGCTAGACTACAGTAACTTAGCCTACAGTAGCTTAGGCTGTACTGTACCAAGTACCTTAGGTTCTAAGTAACAGTTTAAGAATACCCCACCTTTCAGAAGGTCTTTCTTACAAGTGCAGTCAGAGTAACAGTTGAGCAAGGAATAGCAAACTTAATCATACTGATCGAGGGCACTAATTCACTTTTACAATAACTCTGACTTCACTGCAATTCCGACATTGTATTGTCCTTGCAACTCCCAACTCCAGAAACAATACTGTAGATGCACCAATCTCATGCAGCCCGCCTCCCCGCACCTTGAATGTGACTGAACCTGAAAATATGTATCAAAGATGAATCATATTCTCATGTCCTTATAAAAGTTGTATTCATCATCATCATCATCATCATCATCATCATCATCATCATCATCATCATCATCATCAATCCAAGACGTTGTTGTTACTATGACTCCAACTCCACAAGCAAGTACAATTACACTTTCACACTGACATGAGATATTAAACAATACATGCATCATTTTCATGCCCCTCTGCACCTCGACTCCGACTTCACCTGAAAAAAAATATCAAAGATGCATCCTGCCATAACTCTAACTCCACCTAAAATACATGTTGAATACGTATTCGCCCTGACTCTACCAGCAAATTACAGTACATTGCAATTAGCCTATAGTCTCTGACTTTGACTCCACCTGAAAATAAATATCAAAGATACATCCTCCAACCTTGACTTTGACTCCATCTGAATACCATGTCAAATGCAACTTGCAATTATACATTCCACTGTGACTCCAGTCTTTAAGTATCATTAGCTAATATAGATGCATCATTCTCATGCTACTTCCTCTCCCCATCATCTTGATCCCACCTCAAAATATATGTCAATTGTCAAAGTAAGTGCAATTACACATCTCAAACTCCAGTTTCTGTCACTGTGACTCCGACTCCAGTTTTAGAGCAACATTTAACCATTGATCGGTTACATCATTGTCAATCTCATTACCTCCCACTTCGACTGTGACTGACTTCACATGTCATTTTCAAATGTACTTCACATGGAAAAGAGAAAAGATTAACTTTCTGTAACACTTGGAGGCCTACTGTACTGTCTGACGGTAGGTTGGGTTCCACTGCGACTCTACAATTCCACCAAACTTTGCAAAAAGGCGAAGTTCAAAAGTGCATGCAGGGTATTCCGGTTCTAGGGAAAGGCCTGTATGTGTCAATCATAAATCATAGTTTAGGCCGTACGCCCGTAGGCGACAAATGTACAATTTAACAACATTTACTTCTATGGTTTGCATTAGGCTAGGCCTAGTTCTAACTTAGTCACTCTAGGCCTAACAGCAGCAATGTAACTATCAATACGGCAACACCTTGAGCCAATAATAGGTCGCCCTAGCGTTAACTTAGGGTTTGTAATATTAGTATTACTAAGTTAATAGGCCTAATACTAAGGCTAGGACGACCTGTGGCCTAGACCTTTCGCCTACTGAGTGTAACGTTAGGCCTAACGTTATGTGAAAGATAACATAGTTTTTTGTTTTTTTTTTCAATTTAAACACATAACTTTCAACGGGCGTAAATCTTACTTTTACCTTATTTATTATCTTTATCGAAAAGAAACTTCTTGATAAGGTTGAAAGAGTCAATATTCTTGAAACGGCCATCTTCTGGGCTGAGCGTCAGGACTATCTCTGATATATCTAGCAGAATACGCTCAGCTATTTAAAAGCCACTTGAATGGTCACAGTACAGCACCATTGTGCGGAAGCGACGAAACAACATGTAATGCATGCTGTATGTTGCCTCCTCAACAACTCCAACCAACCAACAACAGTGATAACACAGTCTACATGTGTTTGAAATTTTTATGTAGACAATACGTCTAACAGTAACACTTAATAACACTAGTGAAAACTTTCAGTTTCTCTACTGGAAGTCTAGCATTACTAAGAACAGTGCCAGCAATTCATGTGGCTGTCGAAATTTGTGGCCCGAAGTACATTGTGCTGAGGAACTGAGCTCGTTTTGGGAGCATTAGTAGACCTAGTAACTATGAACATTTGCTTGAGAAGGTTCTTCATGATAAGAAGGTGGAAGCAATGGTAAAAGCTTAGGCTTAGCCTACACTACAGTACAGTAGGCTTGATGATCTTGCTCTGTTGTTTTAATGACATACTGTAGTCGAAGTAATAGCAAAGTTACCTAACTTACAGTAAGTACACCTAGAATGACACATCCCAGAGTGATGCACCCTTAGCTCTGCCGAAAGTGTATTATTTCAGACAATCTAACCTACTGTAGGCTTCTTGATGATAATATACTGTATTAATTCCTATGTTGCTGATGCAGCCTGTCACACTTCTGGTTCTTTGATCAGGTTTTTCCAACCTTGCCTATAGGCTACTTAATTAGGCTTCATATCTTTATTTGAAATGTCACTTCAACAAAGCAATACACCTCTAAATGCCACCATGTCTCTGAAATGATGATTCACTCCTGCTAGACATGTTTACATGATATGTATTACTCATGACTAATGCAACTCTGTCATTTGACTTTGCTTAGGACTCCACCAAACTTACAATGTGTCAAGTTAGGTGCATAAAAATACTTCTAGGAGTAGTCTTGGGTTCACATTTTGCTTGATTTTAAAATGAGAAGGGACAGCACAGAAAATCTTTTCATATCATTCCCATTTGTGATGTGGGCCTACTTCTCATACTAAAAGCCCATCTACAGTAAGTGAGTGTTTTGAATTTCATAATCGTCGGCAAAATCCTTAGGTGCGTCATTCTAGGTGCAACCATGCTACTCCTAAAATGTTTTCGTATTTAGTCCATGTCCTCACCTGACATTGTTTCTTGCAGCTTGTTACACTAATGGTATTCACTATTCCAACTAGGCCTTCGTAAGTGCTGTAAGTGTAACTAAATTGTTATCAATTTGGAGTCTGTGAGCAACATCTTTTAATGCTGGCAAATGCAAAGTTGTTCACTGTGGTACTAAAAATTTGAGTTATGATTATACCATGGCATGTAATATTTTGAGTAAATTGACTTCAGAAAAAAGACCTAAGTGTTGCCATTACAAGTGATCTGAAGCCTTCTAAACAGTGTGCAGGTGCTGCAGCCAGGACAAATAATGTGCTCGGATTGATCAAGAGGAATTTTAGTAATTGCAGTGTTTAAAGGTATTGTGTTGAATCTGGGTAGGACACACCCTGTACAGGATTGGAGTTCCTACTATGAAAAGGACAAGTTTCTTCTAGAGCAGCCTCAGAGGAGAGCCACTCGGCTTATTCCTGATGTACGTACGTCATCTGCCCTGTCATGATAGGCTCAAATGCCTGGGACTTATTCCTCTTTAGTTAAGAAGGATCAGGGGGGATGTGTTGCAGATTTTCAAGTTCCTATCTGGTTGGAATTTTCTAATTGTAACTACAGTAGTTAGAAGTTTGATGTAATTCCTGTGTTTAGGACTTTTGTAAGAACATGGTGAAATGCTTGTCTAGGCTTGATTTGAGACAGTTGAGCTTCTCTCATAGAGTTGTCAGTGAGTGAAATAATCTGCCCACATGGGTTGTAAATTCCACTGTTGTAAGTAGCTTCAAGGACAACATTGATACGTTTATTGTGACTGTGGCAGAATCTGATTATGCTGGGCTTTTTGGGTAGAAGTTTGGTTTGGTAAAGATGTTGGGGGGCAGTATGGCTTACAGTGCGTCTTATTGGCTTAATTTGGCCCTCTTTTACCCTTACACTTGTTATTTTGTCAGTACCATATCAGACTACTGACCCGAACCTTACATTTCCACATTTATGAATAATAAAATGCTAAATGTAGTTCATTTATTTGTTTTTTCACAACGTAACATAGACACAAGTGCAAGTGTAACAAATAACAATAAGAATGGTGTTGAGAATGGAAGTGTTCTTAAAAACCCTTCTGGGCTTGAAAAACAAGGACACTCCCCATGAAATAAACAAAGTTATAAGCAACAAAAAGAACAAAAACAAAATCCCTTCTGTACCCACCCCTCCCCACCCCACCGACCTACCATCCCCGCCCACAGTATTAAAAAGTGCTATCAAAATACCTTAGAAAACCCTTTACTCAGAGATGCAACTGACGGACTTCGCTGATGTTTATAGACTACAAATATGCAATGAATGTATGGAATGCTCTGTTAAGTGGGAACTGACAACAGATTTTTGTACCCTTACATTTCTGAGGTAATAATCCATCTCAAGATGCTGTGTAATAAATTTTTGAGCCCACCATACTACTTGCTTGCCTTCATACAGTAATCATTGAATGATGTAAAATTTTGGGATTTGATTCAATATGTCACCAGGAAGTAGCTCAAAAACTCAAAAACAACATTTTCGCGTAACTAGTTCACCAAAAATGGCTTGAAATTGGTCACTTGTATGGTCAGGTGCCAATAAAACATCAGTTGTCACCTGACATGAACTGCGTCAACCCAACTTTTGTGCAAATTGTTTGATAACCTGTGATCAGTCATTCCCTATGGTTTTAGGATTTCTCAGTTTGAACACTTGATACACATCAAAGAAAAATATGTCATTTACAGTATGTCCTGCTGTACCCGTAATGCAAACGATTTAGAAGACGGCCTCCCACAGTGCCACTCAAACAGAGGAATGCATTTGAACAAATTTCACCGACATTTTGACCTGTTTCATGTGCAACTTGAAATTGTTGTGTTTAAAGTGATTGCGTGAAATTCAGAAGGATAAGAATACTGTAAGTTCAATCATAAATTTTATTTATTTTATTTTTAAGTGTTCATGGGAGGTTGCTCATGGATGGAATACATTTTTCAATGAACGAAAATGACAGTAACTACTTTAAAAGCGACAGGATTGGCATAAAAACAGTAAAAAACAGAAACCATATTTTAAAATTTACGGTCCTCACAATAAGTGCCTTCATACAATGAATGTGCAACAGTACAGGTTGCACTTCTAGACTATGCAATATATCAAAAACAGACTGTACTACTCAAGTCAGCGATCCTTGTCCAGTATTGGGGATTGTAGTATAGGTTAAAACATAGCACTGTATGTGCAAAGAACCTACCAATTGATCACATCATTACAGCATCAGTGATAAATTGTTTTGACTAGCTGAATATTCCTTACTAGCATACAGTATTTCCCAAATTGTTCAAAGAAGTGCACATGATGCATTTGAATGAATACTGTCAACTTTGACATTGTCATATTTAACACTTTTTGTCATTGTGTTATCACTTGAAAGAAAAGTTATCTTCTGGATTGTTTCAGCCATTTTAGTTGAAAACGGTAGTAAGAGGATTGTAAGTTTTCAAGGAATTGTTGTCCACAGAGGTTGTCGTGGTGAAATATTTTGCAGGCACTGTTTATGTATTGGGGATCTCATGTGCCGTCTATAGTTTTTTCTCATCAGATTTCATAATTATTGTCAGATACAGGTAGCATGAATTACTGTACTTTCTGATCACAGTTATAGCAAAAATTGTACGTTATGAATTGTACAATACAGTGTGCACTTTGACACCAACAAATGTAGTTCATAGTCATTTTGGTTTGCTTGTACTGTCATACATACAGGTGAACTGAGACTTGTTGAAATTCATAATCAATTGTTAACTGTCAAAAGTAGCATGAATTGTGATAGACATACAAGACCTGAAAATATGTCGCAATTTGCAATCACACAATAAGAATTTGGAAAGGAGAAAGTAGCCTGTATCCACAGTACTGAAGACTTCATATCACTGTGCAGGACAATGTCAATATGAACAATGCAAAGAAATGTAACTCAAACGTTAAGCAATGCAGGTGTGAAAATTTCAAAAGCTCAAGGGGGTAATCTGCAAGTTTTTAAATTTCTCTTTGTTAACGTAGCTTTGAAAATTTGTTTAAAGTTCGCACATTGATTCTGTACAGTATGCAGTATATTTCACAAGCATGAAGGTAGAGAATCAAATATTTATTGAAGTTCATTCATTGCATACGGCATGACGTCATCGGTCCATTTGGCACAGTCAACACTGTATCCAAGAATCCAAGGCTGCCAAGCTTTTCTGTCAGTTGTATATCAGTGGAAGTAAAGTTAATCATCAGTCCATGCATAAAGCAAGGATTGCTCCTTTCCAGATCGATGGACTGAGGGTGAACCAACAGTTGCCACTTTCCAGCAACACTTCATGTTGTACACCTCACAGCCACTGAAGTTATGAATCTTGCCTGGTACTTTCCCAGTTTCTGTCTGATCCAGGTCTGTACTGTAGAATACATCGTGGGTGATACATGTAAGCACAACTTCAAATTAATACTTGTGGTTACTTTTGGTACTACAGTGGCTCATGGAAGCTGAGTGAGTTAGTAAGCCTTCTAGCCATTTGTCCCCATCCTGTACAGTACCTCGGTCAGACTGGACACTGTGCGAAAGTCCCTTTGAGCGGCAGTTCTGAAAGTGGTCCCTACCTCCCCTTCCCCACAAGGACTATGGGAAGTGCATTATCAAATGGATGCTACAGGGTGCACAGGGGGATAGGATTGCATAGCAGTTTAGTACTGAACTGAGAGTGCTTGGCAATTAAGAGACATCAGTCACATCACAGAAGCGATTTACGGTGAGACATAAAATTACATCCATAGGGTCTGTTCCCCTTTGCTACCATAGTTCTCCCTTCTCTGCTTTCTCCCTCTGCTTTCTCCCCCTTCCCTCACCCCTCTCCCTCCTCAATAGTTATTGTGATCCAAAATTATCTGAAAATGGCATTAAAAAACAACTGAGGTAAAAATACTGAATATTGTAGCATGTCGGACTACAGTAGGAGTGAAATGAAATTAACTGATTCATCCAGGGAAAAAAAAATGAGAGAGACTCAAAATGATTGACTTTAAAGCTGTTCCAAAAAAAAAAGAAAAACATATAGCAGGAAATGTACCCTACAAGATCGTCCATGTGCATGAATTAAATGGCAAGCACATTTTGTATGGAACATGAAGGCCGAAGGTGAACAGCAGACGCTATGGTCACATGGGTTGCATTGCGCAGGTGAAGGGTTTGGTTTCCTCAAAAGGACGATATGTGATGTGGGAAAATTGTTGCAATATGGAGGTACAAATGTGCACCACCTTTGTACTAAGGTTGCATGTGTGCAGTATTACTGCACGTTGTGCTTGTCATCGTACTGTACATATCAGTACTACAGACCTATCAGTAAGATTTGCATGACTTATGTAAGCACCTCATTTGAAAGGAAATATACATGAACAAACATGCACGTAATTGATTGCTACATTTCAACAAAAAAAAAAAAAACAGTAGACTTGAATGTTTTACATTAAAAAATGTTGGAAATTTTTATGATACATTTCAACGTTTGAAACAGCTCATACAGTAAATGAGGCCCACAGAAGGAGGGTTATGTTATTAAATCCTTATTTGGTTAAGATCCATTTTATAACCATTCATTAAATTATTGTAATGATAGAGATGAAATGTATTTAAAAAGTTATTGCATTGTGACGTCATAATATTGGTTAAAAGTATGTAAATGGTTCGTTGCGTGATTTCTAATGGGAAACGCGTGCTTGTTTTAAAAGTAATTTAAATGGGTTTCTGGAAGAAAAGAAATAACAATTGGTCATTACGATTCTGAACCTCAGACAGTTAACACGATTTGGTCCCGGCTACAACCGGTGTTGTGAAATGCTGTGTGATGATCATTTCAATACAGTTCTGTCCGACTGACGGCAAATTTAAAAGCGTTTGTTTGGCTGATTATTTCTCGACATGTCGGCATGTCTGTTCCAGGCAGTTCATCGTCTTCGAGGGAGTCGTTTTCACTTAACAACTTTTACAATTATAGCTTCAGGGAAATAATTGCTGACAACTGTTTGTGTGCAAAGTTTGCATCTTTCATGAACGATTGTGTGCTCATGATGAGGTAAAATAATTTTCAGTACCTCCTCAGTAGTGGATGTGTGGTATGTATTACGAATTGTCAGGTTTGCAAGAATGCCATTAAAGATAACCGCACTGTACAAATGTTTCTTTGTTTTTCTCTTTAGAAATTAGACCACTGTATTTTGTTTCTTTCATTTCACAAGATTTGTGTACAAAGATTGCAGGCCTTCTGAGGTTTATCAACCTCTTTGCAATCTAAATTTATAATCCTCAGCAACTCAGCTGGGATTAAAAGCAGAGAAGTTGTTCTTTTAAAATAGTTTCCACCAGAAAAGTGGTGTATGCAAGTATGAAGTCCATGTTCAAATGCAAACATTGTTGAAGCCAAGTTCTTTCAGTTACACAAAACTAAACTTGTTTCACAAGAACCAAAAGATATCTCTCAAATATTATTCCTGACCTTTTTCCTGTCAACCTTTTTTTTTTTATGACAATCTCTTCTTTTTGTAGGCAGTGTTGCTGTTGTCTATTGATTCTGGTACCAGTTCTAATTGTTGCTTCAGTGGATACTTGCTCCCCATGGCTCTACAGGTACTGACAAAATAATTATTCAAACTTTAAAAAAAAACTTTCTGAAAACTTGAGATTATTAAACCTGTCAGTAGTCCCAACTAAACATGAGTTGACAAACGGTTAGCAAATGTTACCGTAGTATATAGCTTTAATACCATAAAAACACTGTAATTTACCATGTTCTGTGACTGGATGTAGTAAGTACACGTTACCAGTACTTCAAATGAACAGGATGATAGAATGGAAATCATTTTGAATATTACAGAAGTTGTGAGGTGCCCTTCAAAGTTACAGTATTGTTATGAAGAATTCAAGGATTAGGCCTTTTAGCACATCATTGCTGTTTCAGCAAACACATTTACAGCTACATGGATTTGACGCTTCACTCGCCAAATCAGTGACTTGAAGCCAACATTGCCAAACATTATTGGACACCTGATCCAAAACTGACACATAATTTATCAGAGGAACACCCACCATCATTTAGGGATTTGCAAGTATAAAAGATTGAAATTTTGTACAGTCAAGGAAGCTTTTTGTTATTGGTGAAAATTTTATCTCAATAATAGCATTTTCTGTTTTGAAATCAAGGATTTTTAGCAGATTCCTATTTCATGGTGGTGCAATGAATGATGGGAAATCTGTGATGTCGTACCAGAAAAACTTATTGAACTTCCCCGAGAGAAACGCAATTCTTTTATAGTTGTGACCTTTAGTGTCACGACATTTTAAGCTCAGTCTGCAGTAAATCCCGTCTAAGTTTTCACTGACCAGTGTCAAATTTCTAGGTCAAATACATATTCCAGTCAAAGAATGACAAAGACTATAGTAATTTTGCCAGTTTTTCACAACATTTTTTTGACAATGTTGAGGCAACTGGAAAGCTTTTTGACCAGAGCTGTTTTTCATTCATATATCAATATGTTAGAAGTATGAACCAGATGTTTGTGTGGGGGTGTGTTGTGCTTGAAGAGAGCAACTATTTAAGGGGCTCATTGAGTCACTTTCTGAAATTCACTCAGTTTCCCCCTCCCCCCTCCATAACTGTAAAGTTTCCTTCAAATATGACAAATAGTCAAGCTGAGGTGATTTCTGTATGTCACAAACCACCAAAAGAAAAAGAAACCCGCGAGAGCAATCAGAACACATTAATGTTTTTAATGTGCATGTCCTTGTTCTGGGATTTAAAATATTACAACTGTGAAACATTTTGTCTATTTGTACAAACATCTTTGTTGCGCATGCAGAGTCTGTATAAATAGAGTGCAATTATTGGCACGAACAAGATTTAAGCCAATCGGTTATTGCAATTAGAGTTAGGATTAGTGTTTAAGTTTAGTGCAAGTAACAGAGGTCATGGGACTAAAGTATTTAAATGCAGATAGGTATGAGGTAGGTCGAAATATATTTAAAATTGACTGACCCGCAGGCACATAAGATGTTGCTGCAAACCTAGTCATTACATTGCAGTAATATAGACCTTCGTTCCTTTCGTTTATTGTTTCATTGTTCGTCAAATTAATCCTTACAGTCAAGCCATTCCATACAGTACCATCTTGAAATGAAAAACAAAATAAACAACAACAATTCTGTAGAAATGGTGGTATGTACCAGTTCTTCTTTTCTCATTGAATCTTGGTGTTCTAGTTTCAAGTTATTATGTTTTTTTTTTTGTTTTATGCTGTACCTGATTATGCCAAATATTAAGAAAATTTGTAAAGTTGCAGTAGTGTTACCTGAACTTGAAATTTTGAAATCGAAACCCTTCATCTCCTCTTTATGAAGGAAGGTTGAAAAGGGTATAATACATAGTTTTATGATAAATTGTTTTGAACACAAGCAGATGAATAATGTGCAACATGTGACAGAAATGGAAAATCTGGTTGGAGAGGGGAACGTACTGCTGTCAGAGGCAAATTAAGCTTATTACTGATGAGCCCACCAAAACGAAAAACGTAACAAAGAATGTCAAATTGTAATAGATAATAATGTATATGATATTACTCTTACAGCAGTAAATGCCAAAACAATCAATGTGCAGTTTGCCTGTTACTTAGAATTTTGTACATTGGTCTAAGACAATGCATTTCTGCTGCCTTAAAAAGTGCAAATCTGGAGTCTAGTACCTGTATGTGAAGTCATGCATTACTCATTAGCACTTAATTAAGAATGATTAAATCTGATTTCTGAATTTGAAGTTAGGAAGTCTTTTCATGAAAAAACAGTTTAATATAAAGTCCAACAGATGTACCATCCATTCTGCGTTCATTTGTCGCCAAAGCGGCACAGTTTCTATCAAAACACAACCAGCTCTGAGAAGTTACTCATCAAACCACGCATCTCATTAAAGGAGAAGCGCTCTCTGCATCATATGAAAGAACGGATCACTCTGCCCTTCACTGATTAATTAATTAATGTATTAAAGTAAAATTTGCTAGAAAGTAAGAACAGATCTGTGATGGAGATTACATGGACCAATGAAATCACATACATGTGTGTGATCAATTTTTCAGTATTTTGGAGACATACTTGACATTCATGGACTTCAATCATCACATCCCGAGCCTGCGCCAAGTACGTATGCTTGGCTTTTTGTAAGATTTTTTTGTGTGACACAGTCAGTGTATGATTGATGAAACAGATCACTGCACAGTGTAGAGAGATATCCATGCACAACGCTGGGTGTTATCGTCTGGTACTTGCATATTTCACCTGGCACTCATCCAAAAATAACCTCAAAACCCTGCACTGTTTTCAGATTTTTCAGCTTAGTAGAGCACTTTTCATGAAAACTAATTTGAAGGAGAGTGAAGGTTTAGTTTAGGTTGGTCTTCTTTCAATATCATTATGCATGTATATTTGTGGTAATGACATTTGTTTTTTCACATTTTGAGATTTCAACATGGTAACCAAAAGCAAAATTGAAATGCTGAAGAGCCAATACTCCCCTAAATTTTCAATCATTTTACACCACTTCTGAGGGGTCCAGTGAGTCAAAAACTGTTAGATTATCTATCACTTAGGTCAGATAGGATCACCCCGCTGTATGTATGCCAGAAGTAGGAAGAGTGGCATCCCAGGGGTGGCCCCAGGTTCTGAAAAGTGGGAGGAAGTAAAATGAGTTACAGATACAGGTTGCACTACCATGGGGTGGGAGAGGGACATGTAAGGTTGGACACATACCCCTGTTGGGTACACGAATAATTGGATCTTCATGGTATTGAAAATATGATTTTCTAACTACCAAATTTCCAGTTCTAGAAATGAACTCCTTAACCCCCCCCTTACAGATATCCATTGTTAACTCCATGCAGTTTCCAATGATTGCAAAACAATACCTCTGTGAAAAGTGGAAGGGGACTACTGTAGCCCCCCCCCCCCACTCTTCAATGTGGCCCTGCCAATGATGTCTTCCTGGCAGACTGCTATAGCCTTGTATTTTCAGAGCTTGAATACATAAAATGCTGCATCTAACTTGGAAATAATTAGGCGCATCAAACAGTAACACTGTGCAATTGGCAGAGCAAAAAAATACTTACAAAGTGGAAAATAAAGCCAAAGCCACACATACCCTTTAATGCTGTATGGACTATCGCTACATTGGTCAGTAGTTATGGATGAGGCTCCATCCCAGTATGGTGTTACAGTCATTTATGTGTACTTTTGTCATCACAAGATATCTCTTTGTACATTTGAGTTAATATGACAATTGAAAGCATTATAGAGAAATGTGCATCATACTGACCCACTTAGCTAACTGATAACATTGCCATTGTAATTCTGAACGAAAACCAGTATCACGTTGGTGGTGACAGCAAATATTTTATTTTTCTTTGTATCACATAAGAAGAAGAGTAGTCAGTAAAATTAACAAACCTTTATAATAAAAACCTTTAAAAATAAAATAAACCTTTTCAGCAGCAGATACTCGATAATTTGTATGTTTTGCAAATTCAAATTTATTTTGTCTTCATTTTGCTTTCTTTGCAGCATGTTTTCAGTCAGACAGTATTGTTCAGCAGAAGAACATGTCCGAAGTTACAAAAATCCTCTATTGGATAATTCTGGTCTTCCAAAATTCAGGGAAATCGAAGCAAAGCATGTCGTCCCCGGGTTGACCAAACTTTTAAAGGATGTTGAAAAGCAGTTGGAAAGTCTTGAAGTTAAGCTCTCAGGTAACCCTTCTGCTAATGTTGGCTCGTCATTTGTTTGTATCAGAATTTCCCAATTTCTGTAGTGTTTCTCAAAGCATAATTCTTGTGGCGCTTTTTTCGCCTTAAAAATTCAGTTCTGCTCCTCTTTGTGATTGTGCTGTGAATTTTGTTTGTAGGTAGACCAGCTCTCATTTCAATTTAGTAGTTTTATTGTAAGGACTGTGAAATGTTCAACAGTGTACTCTGGAGACAAACAGGAAGGTCGGGTCGGGGACGTAAATAGATTATTTGGCAAGGATCGGGCAAACCCTGCAGCAGACTACTTGTGGCACTACGGTGCCGTAGGTTGGCACGAAGTGTACAAGAACAGTACTGGCCCAAAATACAGTACTTCTCATATCTCTCCGAGTGGCACCTTATCAGGCCTTTTAAGGTCAAAAAGTGTAGGCCTACCACATTAAAATAGGGAAATACTAGTAGTGTCATATGGACAAACATTAAAATAAAAAAAAATATACTCATCCCCTTCCCCTCCATTTGGTTACCTGTATTGAGCTCAGTGCTGCTTTACATATATGCATTCAAAGTTCAAACATCCCATCTTATCCTTTATTCAAATTCATTCCTTGTTCAGAATTAAGCAGGTGCCTTTCAAAACAGTAAGATCTGTAATAAGCCTTTTTTTTCTTCTTCTTCCCTCTCCTTCTGTTCCATGTACTATACTTCCATGACATGGAAATGTCGGTCCATCAAAGGAACCAAATATGGACTTAAAATAGAACAACCTCTCCGTGATAATGATCCACCTTTTTGATACGAGCGTACAGTACGTAACGTGTCCACTTTACAACCGATGCTACTCTGCCATCAGAGTCTGCTTTAGACTTCCACCAAAGTCAGTATTAGTCGGTATTAGTCGGTATAAGTCATATTTCAACGTAGGTGGTCTAAATAGACTACTGAAGGCTGATATCTCACATCTCATTTTTGCTCATCTTCAAGTTGTGTGTGGATAGCACAGTAAAGGGTTTCATCACATCACACCCCACATTTTCTGAAGTACATACATGCATTGTTAAAATCCCATCCAATAGAACGCTTTGCAATTCTACGCATGGGCAAATTGCCTTGGTGAAATGTTTGTGTATCACAAAGGGAGCCCACTACGTTACTGTAAGAAAATGACAAATGTACACATACTGTACATTAAAAAAAAAAAGCGAAAGGGTCAAAAGTATTGATTCAGTGTTGAAAGTGAAAGTAGTCCAAAATTTGCATACTGATATGAAAGAAAATGTCGTCAATCGGCTTGTTGTTGACTCAATCCTTTGATGAAGAACGTTAAAATGTTTATAATCTGTGAAATTGTGAGTGTAAGATTTTGCATCTTTCTCAGGAGCCACATGGTGTTGGTTTGTGGTGTCTGCAATCTGAGATAATTTGCAGCCCAATTAACCCTCAAGCTAGACAGCATTCTTTACCTACTCCTGTACCCTATATCAATAGATCTTGACCTATCTGAATATGTTGATACCGTTTCTACTTTCTGCGCTGTTTACTCACGTGCAGATCCAAACATTCAGCCGTCATGGTCTGAGATATTCGACCCTTTAGAGAAAATGGGATTCCCTCTGGAATACTCTTGGGGTGTCGTCAACCATTTGAACGGCGTGAGAAACCACGATGAACTCCGCAAGGCGTACGAAGATGTGCAGCCATCGGTGGTGAAAGTTTCCACAAAGCTTGCTCAAAGTCTTCCCCTCTACAATGCGATGAAGGTATGTCGTCTGCCATCATAAGAATAATCACAAGGACTGCAATGATGCACTTCTGATGTTTGAGAAGAGTAGAGCATAAAAAAATGTATTACAAAAGATGAAAAAATGTATTATTGTGTAGAATCTCGATTTCCACTGTTTCTGTCAACCATCACAGTGATTGCCTCTGTGTCTGTGGTACTTTGTCACGTACATATGAAAGCTCAAAATAGTTCAAAGTTCCAAAAGCTTAAAGTTATGTCATTGACAAGTTGTAGATGTCATTGGTGTATTCCTGTCATAGATCAACTGAGGTTACACTGTGATAACTTTATAAACATGACACACTCCCCAATAGTTTAAAGTTACATCATCTTACAAATGTGGTATAAAGGCATCTCATTTTTTTTCTGTTAATGGAGGTCAACATTCAGTTAAGTTTGACAAATAATGCTCTGACTGAAACTGATAAAAAAAGGTGAAAGTTGGGTGATCATCAAGCTATTTGTGAACATGGGATCATCAATGTTTGCAGGACCACATACTTGAAGTAACTCTGCTTTCTCGATGTGGAATATCGGACAATCATGTCTGTGAATTGAGGCTTCCCAACATGTGAGAGAGAAATTGTTACCCAATTGACTTTCGGGTTTTGTTATCAACAGATGGTTTCACTTTCCTCATAATTTTAGGTGCAGATTACTTAAAGGGGAAACCAGGGTTTATTTTCACAATTTATTTCACTAGAATTCCCCACTGGTATTGTACAATGAGTTATATAACTAACAAATATGATCAAGATTATCTCAAAACATGTAGACGGACAATTTCGAGAAAAGAATCAAATTCGCAAAAAATCAGTGAAGAACTCCGAAAGTCTGTAACATCCATATTCATCGAATCAAATATGAATATTCAATACTATCGCCTTCTCAAGGTATGAGGAGGTGTGGCTGAATAGTTTCATACGTAACCTGTGTGTTCTGTATGTATCATCAACTATCACTAAACTCTTGTTTACTTAGCATTGTGCGATGCACGAACAGCATGGGAACCGTAATTATTCGGTTATGTTCATTCATATAACATCATCTCAGTCTTAAGCTGTGATCGGTCATTGTATAGAGGAGGCTGTCTTGTCTGGTACATGAATGTTTATTTTTTGTACCCAACAGATATTAAGAGTTCTCATTCAACAGTAATTAACGCCATAAAAAAAAAAACGCCGTTTCTTTTTCCTTCAAACCCCCCCCCCCCTTAAATTTCTATAATTTTGTGAACAATCAGTTAAGAAAGAAAAATCAACCAGGGGTGGATTTTCTCAGGCAAACCCTGATTTCACCGTCAACCACCCTCTACTAGTAATAAACAGTCTCTGCCATAAATTCCATTGTGGGGAAAAACCCATACTTGACTCAAATTTCATCAAAATCCTTGCCTCTGTCAACTTTCATGTAATAACATTTTTGAGGTTGTTTTTCCTCTCTGTTCTGATTTGTGGTATTTTTTTTCTCACTTTCTGTTATCTGTTCCGTACCCCCCCCCCCCTCTTCCCTCCATACTTTCATTTTCCTTGGCCACCCAGCAGAAATAACTTTCACTTAATTTTAAGTGTGCAATTCGTTCATAGGAACTTTATCACTCTGGAAATCCTTTGGATGGACCGCAAAGAAGGATCTTGAAATCATCCTTACGGGGGGCCAGGCTTTCAGGCGTAGAACTAAAAGGTGCTCAACAAGAAAGGTTCAACCAAATAACTCTCCAGCTAGCCAAGCTGTCAACAGACTTTAAGTAAGCTCATTGACAAAGTCCTCCAAGGGTTTTGGTCTAATTATGCCTCTTTTAGCAGCATAGATCGTAAATTGCATCCTCAAGTTTGACTCTACACTTCAAAGCTTTGTTCGTAAGGTTAAAGGATCTCTTAAATCTACATGAAATGTACTACATGTCCTCATTTTCATAACTCCTCATATCTATACCATAGCTTAAACAGTACTTAATAATATTTCGAGTGCTTTGCCATAATTTTATTAAGCACTGTGCCCCCCTCAGCATTGAACAGTTTTGTTTCCCTTAGCCTGCTGTCATTCCAGATAGAGAAAATTACACAGAGACTTGCACATAAGTCCTCAGCATAGTGAGCAAACATTCCAGTTTAGTAACATTTCAAAATGGCATTTGTTGAGATGGCAATTTCATTTAAATAAAAAATCTTTCATTTTTTCTTTAGCCCATTGTTTTTGCTGTTACTTATATTGCATGATAAGTGATGGATGGATGTATGTTTGTTTGTTACCTTATGTCTAGATATTACATTGTACAGTAACCAGAAAGTTCCATTCAAAACCAGTTTCCTTCTCTTGAAATATCTTCATTTCCCCAATTTGACGTTAAATGACCATTTGCAGTGCGCGTGCTTTTCTTTCCCTTCTTGCAGTAATAATGTTCTTGATGCAACTAAGGCCTTCCGACTGGACCTAACAGACCCAGCTGATGTGAAAGACCTACCAGAATCTTTGAAGCAACTGATGGCTGCTAATGCTGCTGAGGGTCAAAGGTAATGTTTGCAATAGTCTTGCTGTCACAGGATTTGGAAATTGATGCATGACTGTCTGTTAGTGTGGATGTGTGTCTGTGTTTTTGTGTCCATGTGTGATGACTCCATATATTTGTCCTCTCATGTCCATGCACTTTACACCTTTATGTCTATCACTGCCTGATTTTGCACTTGCAGTGTGGCTCTTCATATCAATGCATGTATGTCCTCTCATGTCCATGTATTATGTATGTCATGTTAGTCATCATCTGATTCTTCTCTTTGTGTCCTCATGTCTGTACATGTGTCCTCCCATATCCATACATGTGTTTCTCTTGATTTACATTCTCAGGTCCATCCAATATATGTCTGTCCTTGTCTGTTGTTTGTCCTTGTATGTGTGTGTCTGCTCATGTCCATGCTTGTATATGTCCTCTCATGTCTGTGTGTGTATTTTTCCATGTCCATGCATGTGTGTGTCTGTGCCTTTCCGTATATGTGTGTGTTCATCTTCCCATGTCCATACATCAATGTTACTTCTGTCATCCAAAGGGTGCTTCTGTGAAGGTAATGTTTGATGACGGTCTTTAGCTAAAAGTTACAAAAGCTTGTCAATGGTTCCGTTTGTTTAGGTTCCTCTGGAGAGAGGAAATACTATTTTGTATTGTTCTAAGTGACATTGGGTCCCACTGCTTAAAGTACTCTGAATGCGACATGAAAACACATTTGGGAGTATTGACCCTGCTTATCATTAAAACTGTTGAAAAGTGCCACAAGTTATCATCAAAATCCATCAGACATTCACCATTTCACAAACAAATTTCTCTTTCACCATTGCATCATTAGTAAACATAAGCCAAACATGCAAATTTGTGATATCAGGGGAGGTACTCATACAATATGCTTTATGTTATCCATTGTTTGCTTTACCTTTCTTTCAAGGACAATAGAGAATTTTATATGCTCCAAGGGTCTTATTGCGTAAACATGTACAGTATCGTCCTTTTTTAAACATATTGATATCACTTAGCAATTCGAAACCCAATAATTAAGAGAGAGTATATAAAGGGTTAGCAAAAGAAATACTAAGAGTGTGAAGTACCCTCCACATCATGGGTTTCGCATTTTTGTCACAATTTGAAAAGCCATAACTCAAGACATTTTAATAGGTAACAATGAAATTCCAACAGATTGTCATTCAGGGTTTCGCTCTACAACTTCTCGAACGAAGCCAGCACTTTCGTAGATGCATGTCACAGTGGTCTCCAAGTGCACACGATCTCAGACGTGCCAGTTTTGGAATCATGAACTCTTTTTCTCTTTTAAGCTTCGATGCAGACAAAGGTCCCTGGCGTGTCACATTGGACGGGCCTTGCATCGATCCATTCTTGAAGCACAGCAGAGACCGTTCTCTGAGAGAAGCAGTGTATCGAGGGTACATCACGCGAGCGTCCTGGCGATCCCCACGACAATTCGGAGATCATAGAGAACATCAGAACGCTGAGGTGACTTAACCTTAAAAAATGTAGAACAAATGTTAACCGCAGAAGTGGATACGTGCATTAATTTTTATGAGGTCAATATAAATATCGCCCATTAGCTGATAACATTGGATTGTTTGAAGTTTGATTTCAGTTTCATTTTATGTACTTCTTTCCTGTTGTTTGCTGGAGTGGTTTGGAACTTTTCCTTTTTACTTGTCAATACATCCAGTCTTTGTGTAGCCTTTTGTTGACCATTAACATCTAAGCAAAGTGGTGAAATGACTTTCGATCAACGATCTATCTATTGGGGTGTGAATGGTGTAAGGCTAGTGGATAATAAACTGCTGTTTCTTCTTAACTTTGTGTTGAGAATATGAAATGTAAATGCTTACAGATGCTCTAAGATTTCAATATTTTAGTGATAGGCTGCTCAATTATTATATATTAAGCATCAAAACATTGTCACCATTCTCAGACATAGTTTAAATCTTTCGGTAGAGTTGTTCCTGTGACAAAAATGCATTGACGTGAAGTACACCTATGTTCGGTGTTAATAGCCCTGGATTTAATCCCTCAACTGTTCATTTGATATCGAACAAAGGGCTTTTGTCACTAGCGTTTGTCACCAGTTCTATGAAATCAGTCCAGAATAGTTGCAAACAATGGCCTTCCTTGATATCATGAAAAGGATGTTGCAACTAGCACTCTTCTCTTTCTCTCCTAACAAATAGTCATATGTACATCAAAATGTATGCATTGTTGTTCATTGTCCTATTCTATCAATGAATGACATAGTTTCATGTTCTAATTTGACTAAAGTCAGCATGATTCATTACTGACATCAAGTTACATTCATGTGGTCTGAAATATACTCTCTGCTACTTGCAGGCAGGAACAATCTCAAATCCTTGGTTATTCTAACTATGCAGAGGTCTCTTTGACATCCAAAATGGCCGAGAATCCACAGAATGTGTGGAAGCTAATACACAGTCTGAAGCAGAAGAGTAAGGATGCAGCTGAGAGGTAAATCCTGAAAGTCAATTTATTAAGAAAGCTTAATCATAGATACTTCCTTTTTTGGGGGGGTGGTCTTTTAGGGGTGAGGGTTGACATTCGCAGCAACTCACCCCTTAATGAAGACGTTAGGATCTACCAACAAAAAGTGGTTTGGTTTTTGGATGAAAGATACTTCAGTACATTTCCAAGTAAAAGGAAAGGTAGGTTTGTTTAGTTTTTATTGAAAACTGGTTGGAAGTATCACATCTGCCCTCGTTTGTTTGTGTGTTTGTCATGTATTTGTCAACCCTTTAAAGTGGGAAATTAATTTGATTAATTAAGGTATATTAAAGATGCATTGGCCTTGTGGTCATGTAACCAACAACCTGATAGACTCATTTCATTTTCAATGCACCAGCAGGTTCCATGGGCAAAACCTTGGCAGTTCTGCAATTTTAGAGCTTTTAGAAGCTTCAAAGAGTCATTGAAAATTTGTTAAATTTAGTCGTGCAGATTGTTTATGTCAACAGCTAAAATAAGGTAGCAGGTCTTCAGTACAGCATCCAGTTGCCAAACTGGGCATTCTATATTTCAAACCAGACACTCATTTTTCAAACCCAGTGTAGGGAAGCAAAGTGAAATTCAGTTAGGGTGCAACAGCCAGCTTAAATGCCCTTGTGGGAACCCCGAGGACTGCAAGGATTTTGAATACTAGATTGTGTGGTAGGATGGAATATATCAGTGGAAAGACCTAAGAACAGTTTCTGCTACATCTCTTTTAAAGGGAACATCAACAGCTTCAGGAGTTTGCTGATGCCAACGGACAGGAGGGGGGGGCTCTGCGGCAGTGGGACGTGGCTTTCTGGTCTGAGCGTCAGAGAGAACATTTGTTCAGGTGATTTTTCTTTTATGTACTTGAAAAATGTAAATTTATTACATATTTTTTCTGATATGTGGCCTAACCGTCGAAATTCACCTCATCAGCTTGAGATTCTTCTTAAGGCACAGAGCATTTTGATGTTAAGTTGTAGCAACGTATCACTTTGATAAAAGGACACGTGCTTAACATGAGACTGTATAAAGTCAAAGTGGTACTGGATGTTGAGTGCGAGTTTTTTAATGACACCAGAAGTGAACAATGCTATAGCCTCAAAGACCAAGTTACATGCACTTAAAGGAGGGTAGGAGCCTCTCCCTAACTTTGCAGCAGGAATGTTGTTGATTGAAGGCCATCAATGTCTACCTGCAGAGTCCAGGTAAACATTGATTACCTTCTACCAAATAACGTTCCATGTTCACACTAGCAGGAGGCATGAAAGACATACTCATGAATATTATCTCGCGGCCACCACATGATAAAAATTCAAATGTTAACGGTTTTTCCTCTCTACTGGGCGACGCTCTCTTACAAAATTTGGATTGGCAGATCATTTTTTTACCACAGATCTGTTTCATAGGTATGCTCCTACTCAATTTGGAGAGAGAAAAAGCAAAATGTTAAGTAGGATGTATTTTACAACTCTCTATTCTCCTTTAACAGCTGTGTTAGTACTGTATGTTGAATATGGGTTTTGTAATGACACCAGAGGTGAACAATGCTATAGCCTCAAAGACCAAGTTAAAAGCATGTAAAAGGCAACTGCGTTGGTACTGAATGTTGAGTGTGAGTTGTTTAATGATACCAGAGGATAGCAATTCCAGCCTTGAATACCAAGTCACATGCTTCTAGAAAGTAGCTGGCTTCATTCAGAAGTTGCTGAGTGAAACCTTGAATAATGGTTTGTTGCAATTGTGCTTATATCAATTTCCATTTTTGAGATAACAGATTTTCAAAGTCTTCTGAAAATTCAAACCAGATAAGGTGGGATTGTGCTCAGTGCTTTTTTGTTAGACCTATATATAGATTATCTCTTTATTACAGGAGTACACATTTGTAGGTGATGTCAATATTTTTATAGGAGATAAAACACCCTTTCAAAATAAAACCCTTGGGGTATATGAAATCCTCAGTTGTCCTTAAGTAGCGGTTAAGTAGACAATGACATAGGACATATCATATGAACCCCTCCATAGATGTCACAAATTTGCATATTTGTCATACATGTTTATTCATGAAGCAATTGTCAAACAGAAATTTGTAAAATGGTCAATTTTTGATAGATACTGATGGAAATTATAGCTATGTTCAACATTTTTAATGATTAATTTGGTCAATACCCCAAAATGTGTTTCCCATGTCACATTGTAATTTAAGTTGTCATAGTTACATCGCCAATCACACAATATATTTTGATTGGTTAAATTATCAGTTTGAGGATTTTCTTTAACCTCCAGCATGTTAAGAATAAACTGTTCCAACTTGAAATGTATCTTAATGGTTATGGACCTTACATAAAGTCTTAGATCCTCCTTGCATATGCCCATCTTTCCATTGAACTGTCGCTTCTCTTGCCAAAACTCCCTTTGGTTTCATTTTGATGGTTTTTTGTGAACGATGTTTTTGAATGAAAGTTCAAAGATTCTGTCTGAATGAACGTAATATCATTCTATGCAATTACACTATATTATGCAGTTGTGCATTATTTTTAATGAAGGACTGAAGGAATGTCAATATGTCGTGACCCTTGGCTTAAAATTATACAATGGCCTCTCACTCATGATGGTCTTGCACTCTAAGTGCTCTGTTATGTCTGGTTATCGACAGTGGTATTTTCAGGAAGCTCCTAAGATTCATTAAGTCCACTGTCGATCATACAGCATTTTTCGTTTCATTTTGTCAGCTTTAATGATGAAGATCTTCGTCCTTACTTCCCTTTACCCGTTGTCCTTGAAGGCCTTTTCAACTTGACCTCATTTCTCTTTGGTATCAAAATTAAGGTTAGTTGATATTTTTTACATAATATACATTGGCTCTTCAAAAGTGACATGGCTCATAACATGAAAGAAGAAAGGCACTGTGTGATTTTGTCGGTTTCCAATTTGCTTCTTTCTTCAGGCTACAAACTTGCATGGAACATACATTTTGTTTATAAGTAAGTTTGTGATACCAAGGATGTGTTGTAAATTTGACATTAATGTTATTTTTGATTAATGTCAACATGTGACACACTAAGTATATATTTTGTGGCATACATTAGTGTTTGGTTCTTCTCCAGAGAAGGGGATGTAACTGTTAGTCATTTGTACATTCCACAAATACCTCGACACTCTTCCTCAAGACCAATTGTGGGTCAGTCACATTGAGCTTAAGTAAACTATGTTGTCATGGCAAAATCATGTCTTTCTTGTCTCTGTGAATATTCGATTTTAAAATTCATTTGATGCAATTCTTGTAGCCATCAGATGACAACGTTCAAGTCTGGTGTGATGACGTTCGTTTCTTTGATGTTTTGGATGAAAGGGGTGAGTTAAATTTTCCTCAGTTGTTGTTTTTTTCAGAAATGCACAAAGTAGAATCTTGAACCGTAGTGTCACAATCACTTTTTTAAGACATTATCTAAATGAGGAGCGTAGTCTCCATCAAGCCTCTCCGTCTGGTCTCTCTACCGTCCCCTTTATTTTACACCTTTTACAAATCGATTAGATACGATCGATGGGTGGACAAAAATTGAGCCACATCTCCTGGTTGTGTCCTTGAAGCATTGCTCATGCAAGTGTGTAGGTTGAATACCCGATGCATATCAGTAATCATCTCGTAGGGCAGCAGATGTCACTATGTATTAAGTAGTTGTTACATCTCTGTTGGTGACACAATAAATTATTGTAGTATTACACAGACCAAGTACATCACACTTCTTCACCTTGTGCAATATGTCAAATTCATAAAAGAAAAATACTTTCAATCCATCAACGAAACCCACATTGCATTTTTGCAGTCTGGCTCCTACCAGTTACTTTGTAGAGGTACCAAAGTTTTCTTATTAAAGTGCATTTCTTCCCTTCAAATCTTCGTGTATAAACTGCTGGTTTTTGGTTTGCATCTGTGTCTGCTAAAAATCACCTATTTCACGTCATTGTGTCATGTAACCAAAACACAAGAGAAAGTTAAACTGAAAACTACGCACTGGTTTCGAATATGCGAGTTTTTTTTTTCCCCTTTGCAGGGCAGCATATAGCTAGTTTTTATCTAGACCCTTATACAAGACCAGCCGAGAAGAGAGGCGGTGCATGGATGGATCAGTGTCTCGGTGAGTAATAAAATATTCCTTTTAGTTTAATCACTCTATCTTGAAAGGCAGTCGACTCCCTGTCAACAAGGTCTCGAAGCTGAACTGTTCATTTTCTCCCTCCCCCATCCTTTAAAAAAAGAAAGACAAGAAAGATAACGAGGAGAAGTGAATCCCGCTTTCTTTGCTAACCAACGGAACAATGCAAGGAATGTGCTTCTGGTCAAAATATTTCTTTTCTTCTTATTTATTGTTTTTATACTTGCTTGTATTTTCTGTGCTTTGCCTGCAACTTTATCTACTCCATTAATTTAATTTTTTAATCTGTGTCTCTTGTGATTTTCCAATTTTGCACATCTTTGTAGAATGCTTAATGTATGTTTAATATATAAATAATAGCAATAATCATTACCCCTTTCAGTACTGAAACTTGCCATCATCATGGGAGGAAGTTAGATATCTTTTTGACCCAGCCCCAGTTTGCAGTATGTTCAGTAAATATTAATGTGTAGTATTACAAACTTGTGCCTAGTGAGAAACAGAGCATTGGGTGGACACTGCACGCTGTTTCAGTAGTATATTATTCAGACTTCCCAACCTTTAAAAGTGGCAAACGTTGAGGTTCTCGTAGATAAATATGGAGATCAACTTTCTAACGTGCAGAATTTTGAAAAGCTCAACGTTTGTTTCGAAAAGTGTTTTCCTGAACTGGGAAGAGTCAGACTTTTTTTCACCCCGTGAATAAAGTTTGGATGCCATTTTCAGAGCTCACTGTGTGAAAATCATACTGAAGGATTAATTTCGGTGTTTATAATCTTTTGCTGAAATACGTAACTTTTCTGACAGCAATACATCTGTGATGCAATACTAACTTAAAGGGAAATAGGGCATTGTTTTTACAGAAAAAAATCATAGTTTTAAAACCAATATTCATGGACACAGAATGATAGACCTGTTCAGAGCAAGAGAGGACAGTGGTCTCTTTTTCAAGAAATTAGTTTCTCACAGATAGAAATTCAGTGATTTGTTGCTCAAGAAAAATTTGTTTGCCCACAACTTTCAAAACTTTAAGTATGCATTCAGCATTCTGTAACTCTTCTTGTCCATAACGTTAGAAAGATATGAAGCTTGCCAATGTTTATGGGTAAGATCTTTTAACAATCTTTTAACAATGCTTATTAATCTGTTAACAATGCTTAAAGCTACTGTCTTTGTGTAACATGTTTGTGCATTATGAATGCCCTGTTTTCCTTTAAACCAACATTGAAATGCACTGATCGTGTACTTAATAAGGAAACTTGCGTGGTGTGACATCAAAGTGACTTTCATCATAACATCTGTCATTTTCACATTGAGATGATGCCAGAAACCGTGAGACCAACAGTGACATTGTGAGAGTTGGCTAGTCTGATTATGAAATGATGTTTTAATAACTTGGTAGTTTTATAACAAATATTCTTGTCTTTTCTTTCTCTCTCCCTTTCTTGTTTTTGTTCATCATCCGTAGGGAGAAGCGATTTTCTTAAGACTAAGCCTGTTGCATATCTAGTTTGCAATCAGACTCCTCCGCAGAAAGATAAACCATCACTCATGACTTTCAGAGAAGTGGAGACACTGTTTCATGAGGTAAGAGGTAGCAGAAACTACCAAACATTTTGTCAATTTAGGCATTTCCATTGTTACATAGCAAACACAAGAAAAATGTATGCATCCGAGTGGGTGAGGTTTACCATATGTATGAGTATATGGAAAACATACTGTCATGATTCCCCAAGTTTATGAATCAATAGTAGGACATGCATTCACATTTGAATTGATAGGACAAATTATTTTTTAATCCAGAGGTAATCATTGGAAATTGTGGTTCAGCGTGTAGTTTATGCAGTTAAAAAGTGCTATTAAGTTTGAATCTCTCTGTCAGTTAAGTGATTACACCTCAGCAGATCCTCATCACTACTTGGCTTCCTTCTTACAGCCCCAAACTTGCACCCACAAACCAGTCTACGGTGTCGTTGCAGAAAAACCGTTTTTCCATCGCCCCCTTCTTTGAAACCACTTTTCCAGATTTATCTTCATGCATTAAACAAATGTTGAATATCGTTGAATGACCTGTTGATGTTTCTGGAGAACTCGTAGCTCTGAATATTTCTGTGTGTTCTCTGGTGGGTGATATGTTCTTAAAGGCCAATAAAGAACTCAGGACCTCTCTTTATCATCATCTTTACGCCTTAATCATGCGTTGCAGATCTGAGATGGCAAGTAGCGTTTTCGTAGATATGACATTGGTTGTGATTGGTCCTTAGGAAGACTGAGTAACACTTAAATTACACTGAGCCATTTAAAAATTGCAACAATGTCTATACTTGTAAAGTAAATGAAAACCAACACCTGTGATGTACTTCAACCTGCATCTTTCATAAAACTACTCCCTTTCATTGTTCTCTCTTTGTTATTTGTGCAACAACAACAGTCAGTATTCCGCCATTGTTTCCATACACATCCTTCCAGGATGTGACCTCAGATGCCTAATTCAATAATTCCATTCCATCTTTTTTCAAAGACGTTGGTCTGAGTCTGCTTTTACAACTTTTCCAAGTGATTAAACAATTATCCTTTAAACATACCAGTTATGTAGTGAAATATGATTTCAAACCCCCCCCCCCTCTCCCACCCAGACCTGTGGCGTATTTTGTCGTCTTTCTCCTCATGCACCCCTGGTTTGTCACCACATTTTTCGCCGACAGTTTGGTCATGGCCTCCAACACATGTTAACCACGGTTCCTTACGCCCCTGCCGCCGGTATCGCCAACGTAGAGTGGGACGCGGTGGAACTCCCGTCACAGTTCATGGAGAATTGGTTGTACGACGATAACACCATGAAGTTAGTCAGTCGACATTATCAGAGCGGTGAACCTCTCCTGCCTGAGCTCTTCAAAAAAGTTACGGAAGGTTTGTATCACCACACTGTATGATCGATTCATCTGAAAATATTGACCCCCTCTCCTCCACCCTCTTGCCTGTTTGAAGATGAAAGGGATGACCATATGCCATTGTCTTCATGATAAAAGTTGTACAGTATTCTCTCTAAATGCACTCTACAGATTTTATGTTATAAAGGTGAAGGTTCATGGTCAGATATGGGCTATTGTACAAAATAATGCAAAATGCACTGTTTAACTTCATAATTTACATTACTGTACATCTGTGCAAGGAACCACAGTGCCCTTGGTCTCTTGTTCTTAAGAGCTCCCTAAATTTGGTTTAATTTAATAGCAAGCCAATGATCACTGGATCTTTTTTTTTTTTCAAATAGAAAAAAATCATCTTATGAAATTTCTTCACTATCTAAATATTATGGAATTCTTCAAATTCTTCGAAAAAAATGCAGATTGTAGGACAGCTGGATGACTGGTACTGACTGCTGTTGTTTTATTTTTCCTCAGCCAGAAAGTTTCGAGCCGGTAACTTCATGATGAGACAGTTACACTTTTCAGCTTTGGACATGGAACTACACACCAGGTTAGTTCTAATGCAGTTTATATGTGCATTCACCTAAGCCATTTGAAAGGCTCACTACCATCACCATCTTCTGCATCCTCCCTCCCCCTGTGGGACTTTCTGTCTGTGGTCTCATCCTACCCACTTGAAGGGGTGCTATTTTCAACAGGTTGTTACCCATTTAAGGGCTTGCTTTCTTCAACATCCCTCTACCCACATGAACCGCTTGCTATCTTCAATATTTTGTCACATACCTGAATGGCTTGCTATCTCCAATATCTACCAACTCTTTTATGTCGCTTGCTATCTACATTTCCCCCTCCCATGCTACTGTATCTTCTACATATCCTCATCAAATTGTAGCTCTTGTCATCTCCACCACACCCCTCCCCCACCCATTGCCATCAGTCTGGAGATCATGCTGTCCTCAGCATCTGTATTTGTGCTTTTCAAAGCAAACATTTTTACTGCACTTTCATAGCAGATGAACAGACATCCGACCTTCTTTACATATGTATGAACCTGGGATGGCACAACCCTCTTATGGTGGGGGAAGGGGACTCTGGGATGTCTAAAAGGGCACTCTAAAAATCTAATACATGTTATGTAATATCAGCAAGGGCACTTTTTTGGCACAAAAGGGCACCTTTTCTGCAATCTTGGTGGGGGTAAATGCACACCCCCCCAGCCCTTAGCTGAACCTGGATGTGTGTGCAATAGTCAAAGTAGTACATCCCTGCAAGAAATTCTGACTCACTGTATTTTAGCGTCTCCTCTCCGATGCCAAATTCTGAGTTTTTTTTTTTCCATAGCTTGACCCATCTTTTATTATCTTGTTGCGTTCTTTGAATAGTTCAGATCACTGGCGTGACGTCAAGAAGCGAATTGATGATGAGTATTCGTTGAGTTCCCTGCCTCCTCTGAAGGTAAACATCATTTAGTAAATACTTATGTATGGATGTTTTACATCCCGAGTGAAAATGCTCAGAGACCTCTAATTTGACACCCAGCTCAAATAGCAACTGGGAAATACTGACCAACTGTTACTTACAACCATGGTTTGACTTCATTTTTGTCCAACCTTGCATCATTTACTGTAGCCAAGGGGATCACCTTTTCAACGTATAAATTTTCCCTTGTAGAATTTTTGTTGTGAAAAACATTATAAGTATTATGTCATCTTTGTTGGGGGGCCTCATCTCCTGTTTCTACATTGCCCCCCCTGCCAGAAAGAAAGTTGCTTTCAGGTTATAACATCAGTGCTTTATTTTCTAATTACTGTACAAGCAAATTGCATCATTATTTTAATGGTTTTCTTTTTTGAAGATGCATCCATGACTTTGGGAAGCCAGTATTGGCCATAACCTTAATAAAATATCTCCAATTTTACACATCTGCAGAAAAGAAGTAACATCATCAATATTTTGCTGTTTTTCACTTCCAGGAGGATATGTTTCCATGTTCTTTCATGCACATCTTTGGAGGGGGATATGCAGCAGGATACTATTCCTATAAGTGGGCAGAGGTCAGTTTAATTGATAGCCTTATTTAAGATTTGACTCAATGATCAGAGGTATGATTTCCTCAATCAAAATGTACAAATATCTTTGTGTCAGGCCAGAGTGAAAAACAGAAAGACTTTTGTCTGGTTCCTTCAGCAGTAGTACCTTAATGAATCAACAAACTTTAACAGGACAGTATATCCCCCCAGCCCTTGACCCCACCCTCGTGAGGTCAGACATTGTGGTCAAGAGCACCCCCTGCATATTTTCTCTTTTTTTTTCTTCCTCTTGCAATCTTTCACGGATTATGGCATTCAAAGACCAGGAAAAACTCGCATCACCAAAAAAAAAATGAATATTGCATGTTGTGCAGTGAAGTATCAAAGTTAAAATAACACCATAATTTATAGAATTGACCAGTAATTATTAGTTTCAGAACCTCATATGTAAGAAAAAGACCTGTTCTGTGGCATAGTGGATAACGGTGGTGGTATTTTGAGCAATGAAGCATAGCAAGTGTGAGGTTGAGAGCTCAATTTCTGGCTGGGTCACAGTAGGATGGTTTTATTTTGCCAAACCTAACCTAATGTTTTCCCAGCTGAACTGACCTTGTGAAACAAAAAGATACCAGATTTGATGCAAAAGTTTTAACTTGGTAATCACCTGACATGAAACTTTAATATGTAAGCCACAGGCCGCTTCCTTCAAAATTGTGTGGTTGCTTAGCATCATGAAGTACTGTACCTGCCCTTCGAGGTCTGAATTGTTATTGTTTAGCACTATTAATTGCAAAGGGAGATTGAAAATCTTTTGTGAACTAGGTTGATTTTTATGGGCCCATAGCTCGGGACCCCTCTGGACTGACCCACATGTAAGGGAGCTTACCTTAATAGTTAACCTCTATACCATATTGACTAAGGTCAAAACTGCCTCAGTCCAGTGTCTGAAGGGTTCTATGGAGTCTTTTGCTTAAATGAAGGTATTTAAATAGATTTATGGCGGGGGGGGGGGGGGGGAGAGAACTGACTAACCAGTGCCCTTCCTGCACCAGTTGCCTGTAGCTACTTCAACTATAGCTCATAAATGTAAGTCCCCATTCCATCACCACTTTGCAAGGCCCACCCTCCCTATCTCTTTTTGACATCAACTTTTTGGTGCATTGTCATCATTTGCTGACCGCAGAAGCATAATATTCTGAAGTGTCCTAAAAACAACGGTGTGAATTCGACCAGCTATAATGTGCCCCAAATTGTGATCTTATTCTTTGCTTCTACCTGTGTTAGGTTTTAGCAGCAGATGCTTTCAGTGCCTTTGAGGAAGCTGGCCTCAGCAACAAAGAAAATCTGTCCAGAACTGGAAGAAGGTAAGTTAATTTACTTCGTCTGTTGTGTCGATCCTGCTGTCAATCCCTTCACATTTCACTTAAAGTCTTTCGTGATAAAGAAAGAGTTAACAAAAATTGTACCCCACTGTTGTTGGTAGCAGGTATATTAATATTCCAGCAATTGGTTTTTTAGTTTCTTTAATAATAAGTTTGAGGGGTCAGGCTACATTCAAGGTGATCTGCCTGATTTTTTTCTTTAGACAGCCTGGTTTTCATGTTAGCATGGTGATACTTTTTTCCCCCTCATCTGTTCAACTAGGTTCAGAGACACTGTGCTTTCTCTGGGAGGTGGCACCCACCCAACTGATGTCTTCAAGCGGTTCAGAGGTCGCGAACCTGAACCAGACGCCTTGCTCAAGTTGTACGGGTTAACCTGAGGACATTTGGCAAAGCTCAGCTGGTATGTGACGAAAGACGCTAACGTGTGGTAAGAAGAGGAGAGGGCGATCATGCTGCATATATTACAAGGAGAAAAGTGCAGTCTGCCTGTAAATGGTGAAAGAAACTACAAACAGAAATGGAATGAAGCTTAAAGTGAATTGGTGATGTAATGTTAATGTTAAAATCAGATTTACAGCAAGTGGTGAAATAAAAAGACTGTGCAATTGCAGGGTAGTAAAATGATTTAAATATTCCGGCAATATACATACTGTCACAATCAAGTTTTTGGACTGAGAGTGCGGGGGGGGGGGGCAGTGGATATGGTGAGGTGTGGAAGGACCGGTAAGGTTGGCCCACCTCAAAATGAGATCAGGATCCTGAAAAGATTTCAGCGACCAAAACGTAAATATAGAGCAATAATTTGATGTGTTTTACATTCTCACAATACATTGTTAGGGGGATTCACGGAAGGAAGTGAAGATGGTAGAAATTGCTTAAAAGCTGAAAAATTTTGAGTAACACATTCTCCCAGTGGATAGCAAATGTCATTTAAGCTCTTATTTCCTGAAGTGTGTCTAACTATTGAAGAAAAATTCTTACATCATCTCTGTTTCCTATCAATTAATTAAGGCAGGCATTGTAAGTGAGCAAGATTTCGGCTGTCGATTCAGACAATTTCTTCAGATGTCTTCTGATAGTTTTTGTATAGTGGGCTAGGAGAGGTGACTAAACAAAAAAATAAATGAAGTACATTCTTGCAGCTGCCAATCTTCCTTTAGGAGAGTATATTGTTTGCATTTCTCATTGGGGTAAATTGTGAAAAGTTGCAGTCAGCATTCTTGGAATCATCCACTCTCGATGTAGAAACTCAAAACCTGGCTTTTCTTCTTGTCAATTTGAATAAGCAGCAAGTCAACTTGAACTATTGTTCAAATAGACAAACTGCAGTGTTTGTAATATTCCTTTGTGATGTAATCAGGGGCCTCCCAAGGTCAGTAGCTTACAGGCTCATTATCTTTCTGTTGTGGAATCGGGTAGGGCCGCCGAAGGCCAGTACCTTGCATGCTTGTTATTCCAACATTGCATAATCAGGTAGGGTCATCAAAGGCTTGCTTGTCTTGGCTTGCCGGCTTGTTATACTTCCAGTGTGGAATCAGATGGTGTCACCCAAGGCCAGTGGCTTGCATGCTTCTTTTCATGTTTGCTGACATTTCCTATCAGCATAATACAAGTACAAGTGACATTTCTTAACCCAACGATGACTGTGTGTTATTTTTCCGGTGTTTGTCATCTTCTTCGTGGAAGCTTAAATCCACGGAAGGTAGGACTAAACGGGAGATAGCTTGTCCATTTCCATTTTCTGATGTAACTCATCCCAAAAGGAAGATCATAGCAGTTGAGAGCTGTTGTCATGGTATTATTCTTCTGATCAATGGTGTGCCATTGGTCCAGCCCTCTTTCTTTGCTAGTTCCTTTCGAAAGTAAAACGATAAATTTGCACCTCTGAGTCAAAAGTTTTCTTCACAGTTGTTAGGAAAATGAGCCACATGCAAAACTTGAAAACTGTCAATGTAATCTACTAATTTGATGTTGGTCTAAGAAATTTCTTACAAATTTTACTAGTAGTAGACCCTTGAATCCTAGTTGAAGACAGTAACTCATCACCCTAGACAGTTCCAGTTCTCTCAACCACTTATTTCTATCCCCTCTCACAGCCTGTGTAAACTCCCCCACATGTGTAGTCCAAACCAAATCTATGTTGGCCCCTGTGTATGCTGTGTAATATGAGCTACTCCGCATATTTCAAATTTGCTGTGAATCAAAGAGCAGAACCAATTGAGAATTTTGCTCACCCATAGCCAAAAATGTAGCTTAAGGTGATGAGTAACTGCCTTTAAGACCACGTGCCTCTGTAAGCTACAGGATAGGAACACACCATTCAACTTCAAGTTGGCTCCATTACTCACCAAACATGCTAACCTAGCCAGAAATTCACCACAAGCATGCAGTGAAGTTGCTTTTCTTTTTTTTTTCCTTTTTTGGATTGATGTATGGAAACCTTTAAATGGATGATAATTTCAACTTAGTTCCCACATGTTATTGATTGCAGTGGCGTAGCAACATGATTTTGAGTGGGGGGGGGGGGGGCAAACATTGGATAAGAAGCAAATTTATGTCCCTCACACAGCAACCGAACACAAAGGGGAGGGATTTGGCATGTGGCATATAGAGCCCTGTTGGTGGGCCTTGCTGGAATTAACGACAAAATTCAGAGAGGTTCTGAAGAGGACAAAGCCCCTGGAAGCTCAGTGCAGAGTGTTAGCATATTTGAGCCCTTAAAAATGCTTCTAAATGTTATTATTTTAGTAACTGCCTCTGTATATATGTCACGTTTCATAACGGGACAACCATTTTCCTGATATGTAATTTATGCAGTTTTCACCTCAAGATCTTTCTGAGATCTTAGCGGACAAAGTCCCCACTATCACAACTTTTGTTCATGATTGTCAAAAAGTACATTTTAGTAAGAAGAGCATATATCTCCTCAAATCAATATATCTGAAGAGAGGCCTACCTTAGTCAATCTGTCAAAAAAAAATTAATTCGTCTTTGATTTTTTTCTGTTCAACGTCCAAGTCTAAAGAAATCCCTGATCTTTGTCTGACGCCTGTTCATTTTAAACACATGCACTTACGTACGCAAGATACATGAATGTCAGGGATACCAGCGACAAGGGGCAAAAAAACGCTGGGTTTTCACCACACTTAGAGAAGGATTGCATCTGCAGCTCTATGGTTGTCACTTGTATTATGTCAACAACTATGGTCAATCTGTTTTAACTCCAGTGATGAGCTATGTGCAATTTTTTCTTAAAGTTTGTAACTTTTCAGGAGGGAATTTGTCCAGTCATTTTAAAGCGCTTAATAAATCAGACATTATCAGCTTTTCGGAAGGACTAGGCCCACTTACTGTTAGAAAATTGAATTTGGGTGAATTTTTAGGGGAGGAGGGGCATTTGCCTCCCTTGCCCCTCCCCCCCCCCCCGAGTTTCCTGCGCCTATGGTTGACTGTCTGTTACGACTATAATGTACTGGAGGGTGGACCTATGCATTGGCTTTGAGACAGGTAAAGCAAAACTCTTCTTGTTATATGTGTCACAAATGAAAACCACATAAGCCATAAATATACTTTCAGAACCAATACCACTCCTCAGCTTTTCCATCATTGTGGATGCCATGTCATATCATTGTGCAAATGTGGGGATGGACCGTCATCAGCGTGCATATGGGGATGAGCCATCATTGTTCACTTGTGAGGGTTGGCAGTCATCTTGTGCCTGTGGAGATAGACCACCACTGTGACCCACCTATGGGTTTTATCATCATCATTATTCACCTATGCGGCATATTGCACCAGTGGGTGGAGGGGAATGGATGGACCAGACATTTTGCTCTTGTCTGGAGGCACCATCATTATGAGCCTATATATAGGGATGGGTCATCATCGTGCACCTCAGAAGATCGCCCTCATTTGCGTATATATAAATGGGACTGGTGTTTTCTGAGTTCCTGAAATCAGTGCCAAGCTGACTCCTCCAGCACTCGGAGCATCAGTCAAAAGTTTACCATCTTGCTCACAATACAAACCGTAGGACACGTCGCTATGTAGGCATGTCACTGTGTGTGTGTGCTTTTGAGATATACATACCCGGGATCACATTGTCTAATAAACAAGCAGTCAATCCGGCGACGAACATCCCGGTTCCCATGGTGATCGTCAACAGTTGGTCGAGTATAATTGAACCTGTGGAGAGAGAAACATTGTATGATTATGTTATTAAAACTGTACAGAGAAGTACGGAAGACTAATGCGGCCATGCAGAAAAAAAAATAAAACCATTGAAATATACCCGAGAGAAAAATGTTAAAACGAAAAACAAAAATTTGTTTTTTGTTTTAAAAAATTTACAAAAATTTTAAAAACGAAAAACAAAAATTTGTATGTCCACCCCATTCTGAAATTACGTCGAATTAGGCGGGTCTCGATCCATTGCTTAGCTTCCAAGTACACATTTGAAGTACGGTATACTCACGCTCTTGTTTTTCGTTCTTAAATTTTACAAAAAATTTTTTTTCGTTTTTAAAATTTTTGTTAAATTATTTTATTAAATTATTTTAAAACTAAAAAACAAAATTTAGTTTTCGTTTTTAAAGTTTTGCAAAAATTTTTAAAACAAAATACAAAAGTTTGTTCTTTGTTTTTAAATTTTTTGTCTTGAGTGCCTTTCTATGGATTTTTTTCTTCTGGATGTTTATTTTTATTTTCTTCATGGCCACACTAGTCTTCCGTAGAGAAGAAATGAAAACTAAATGAAAAATACAGTCCAGATAAATATAATCTGAGCCTGAGCAACTTTTGGTGGATTTGCATCAAATGTTTGTTTTTTGGGTGGTAGATTTACAAATCGGAGCATTCACCTCCCTCTCCCAAATGTGGACTCGAAACGAACAGGTGTGGGTACCTGCCCTATATTCCAACGCCCCTTTGTTCCGACACCCCGTTGTTACGACACACCTATGTTCCAACAGCATGGGCTTTGTGATTAAGACCCTCTGGGTCCCTGCTTGGCCCCAAAACCAATTGTATCACAAGCTCAATTGTATGAGCTCTTTCCGGTCATTAGCGCGCACATATTCACAAATTTCCAAAATGCAGAAGGTATGGTACTATATGTGATACTATTTCATGCTACTTATTTATGCTGCTAGATTACCCTTAAGTCTTATCAACGCTATAGAAGTTATAAGCCATGTGTTGCAACTTTAATGTAAGCCCTGCATAATACGGTCAATGCATCATAACTAGCATCATAGCCTTGCCCTTGAATGGTGTCTGACGCAATACGGATGTGTAGCAACAAATGAGTGTCAGAACATAGGAGTGTCGGAATATAGAGATGTAACCCAGGTGTGATGTCATTGCTAGTATAGCACATTGGCTAGTACTGTACTGTTTGGTTTTCGTTTGAAGGCATTTTTTCAGTGCGTTCGACTCCAAGGTTCCTTTTATTTCAGATAACCATGAGTTGGTATTTCACAGCCAACTTCACTGAAAAAGAAAAAGAAGGAGCGAAACCAGAATAACATGGAAAGTGAGTAGCCGTCGTTTGTTCTACTTACATGGCATCTCGTGCCGTCTGTCCTACTTTTTTTCACCTTAAAATGCAATTCCTAAGGACTTAACCACCGACAGAAAAAACAAAACAAATATGCCTATCGTACTGAGATATTTCACAAAAGTGCACAATATTACCAGCCGTCGATTCCAAACGATTGATTTCAAGAACATTTTGTCAGAATGTGGTAGGTCTGGCGAATTAAACCCGCCGAAAACGAATCACACGGCCCCGTTTTTCCTTTGTGAATATCTTTTCCAAACATTGCTTAATATGAATTACAATGTGATAGTTTTTTTATTCCAAACTTCAGTTAAAAGGCCATCAAACACATGACATTTCAAATCAGGAGATTTGTCCGTGTTCACGATATGTTTCGATAATTGGCCCCATGTTGAACCAAAATGGCCTTTGACCTTGAAGAATGGCGATTTCTAGCAGGCTTAGTATGTTACACCTGGTGCCAACTTTCAAAGCCGTTCACTCTCTTCTTCTTGACATGTGCGTGAATGAAGGCGCAGTTACAAGACACCGTGATAACACACATGTTTCTCATCGAATGAACTAAATGATGTAATTGTACTTGTATAGTCTTTACCTGTATCTATGACGTCAGGCGTTGACATTACGTAATCCGGTAGAGATAAGCCCACGAACAAAGAAAATCCAAAAACTAATAAATTCCGGGAAGAATTCATGTCCACGAAGCTTAAATTTGACAAACCAACGGATGCCACCATACCTACAAATGAAATAAGGTTTGTATAGAGTCGTAATGAAATGATGAGCATGGTATATTGCTCTCTTGTTCTCCCTTGAAATAAAAAAAATGACCAAAATGCAACTTAATATAACGTAACCAATGGTTATCGCCTTACGATCTTAGTTATATAGCATAGTATATTACGTAATGCGCGACAAAAACGATGAATAAATTTCCATGTAATTATTGTGAGTTCACCAGTACAATATGTCCCTCATTGATTGATTATTGTCAATTTATTGTCAATCTTGCATTTTCAATCTAAGACGGTTGCTAGGATTGAAAGCGGGTATTCTGGTATACAGTCAACTTCAAGGGTCGCGGTTTCCACGGGAATCCCGCAGATTCGTCATTGCATTGACCCCCCCTCCCCCATTGACTTATATTTATTAAAATTTATATTTGTTAGCAATCAACAATCAACTTTATTATTAGGTATCGTCTTTCATGTTTGGAGATTCTTGACCCACTTTGCGACTAAGGTCAACCTTCGTTTCTAGTATTATCCATACGTTTACCTAAATCGTCATTACCTTTCAATCAGTGCGACTGAGCATAGCGTTTAAAGCTGTAGTCCACCTGTCTAAATATGGAAGAGGGTGTTGCAAAACAGCAGTTGTGTATTCCAGCTCCATATATACTGCAATCTGAGAGCCGGGAACGATGCGAAGGTTTGAACCCCTCATAAGGTCAGGACATCCTTAAAAGATTTACAGTAACTTCGTGACCATTACATTATGAGATGCTACAAAAGCATGTATCAATCCGAAACTGGCTCGATGAAAGGTATTGTGATAGTTTAATAATTTGTCCAAACATCTTTTGATTAATTTGTTTCCGAAGTCTGAACTGTTTGAAAAGAATCAGATTGTATTATCATTGCATTTTTTTTTTACGTCATTATTTTGCCTACGAACAATTCGGGGCCCGATCACCGCCATCCCACCCCATTCTATTTGCCAGCTAAAGAAGATGTAAAAATCAAAGTTCGGCGGTTCATTTCATCAATCGGCGGTTTAAATCATCACTCAGCGGTTTATTTTTACAATGTAAGTCAAACATGACGTATGACCTTTGCGAACAAATACGTTTACCCGTAAAGCAAAAAGGTCGACCGACGGAACTAAACTTGATGTGCCATCTGGATCCTCTTGTGAAGAAAGATAGCGCACAAAGGAACGGAATACACGTCACGCGATCAGTTCAGATTGGCAAAAAGCTGAAATTCGGCTGAAAGTATTAGATAAACAACTCATTTCTTTTACTTTCCCAGCTCAGACGATAAAACAAACGTCAAGAACGACACACATGTGTTATCCATAAACAATGAATCGTAATCAATGTACATGATTGTCTTCCGTGCAACCAGTTCATGATAGTCAACATAGTGTAGGTGAAGTAAAATGCAGGACGTTCAAGTAGGAATTTGTCTCAATCAGTGTTACTTTACAAATCGCCGTGGCTGTAAAGTACCATATACCTAGAAACATTTGCTTATATAGCCAGTGGAAAACGATGAGTCTGAGAGGATCCCCGGCCTCCTCCCCCCCCCCCCCTGGCAGGGACGCCACAAGATGCCTGTGATGCGGGGCACACGACGATTTACCTTCTAAGAGCAGCGCCCAGCACAGGTTGGCGTGGAGCCTACAAGAAAATTTGTGGGTTTTCATTAATTTGGAGTTATTTTTGCCATTAACGTGCCATTTACTTTTCTGTGCAGCATGGGGCTCCATTTGGTGGGGAACCCCTGGTGAGCCCGGTCCGAACTCATGAGCGTTGCCCCGCTGTATCTAGCCGATTTATATCGGAAACGGTGAATGAAAATCGACAAATCACAACTTTTTGCTTTGCGTTTTTGGGGAGTCTTTTCCTTTTTTTTTCGTAACAAAGTTGTGATAAACTCAGTCAACTATTTTGTGAATATTTGGAAGAAAGGTGGCTGAATAATAGCAGGCGCCCACCTAAAAGGGGAATCCTGCCTCAGACCCCCTTCCCCAGCTTTAATATACTCATTGATCAGCTTATAGACACCACCCTCCCCGCCCCCCTTAAAAAAAAACAATCGACTTAAAGGAATTAAACTCGCCCATAGTTCATGTTTTCGCACCAAGTCTGAATTCATCGAATTAAGTCGCAGTTATAAGAAACTTTTTTGACAAGGAACGTGGACGGAAGAACCTTCAACCGTGTAGGTTACCGTTCCCTGCAACTCTACAAAGAGAGGAGATATTAACACACCAGGCAATCCTCCCCTGTCTCGATTTGGGACATTTCTTCTGTCTTCATTCCCCATCCTTTCCGATCTACCATGACTACTATAATCATTTAATAAAAACACCCGTAGATATAATCCCCTCACAGTTGAAAAAAATGCTTTCAATTACATTAATTATTTTATGCAATCAAAATGTTGACACCTTTTGGGACATTGGTAGGATGCTTGATTTCATTGATTTTTCGCTTTTTTTAAAATGTAAAATGACTCAACAGGTGAATGAAGACAGGATTACAGCTTCGATTATGTGGACAGTGATACAGTCACACACACACACACATTACGAGTAATAAAGAGAGTAAAAGCTACACGAAATGGTTGAATTCACATGAACGTTTTACAACTTACAATGAGGTTTCGTGAGAAGTTCATCTCACTGAGATAGTTACGCTATTATTATGAAGAACAGATCCGTTCAGGATACCACATGACTTACCGAATGTCGTGATTATCACACCGCCTATGACCGGTTGAGGTATTGTGGTGAAGACGGCGTTGACTTTACCGAACACGCCGACCAATAGCAGTAACACCGCGGCCCCCTGGACAATAATCCGACTTGATGTCTGTAGGGACCAAAGTGGTCCGATAATCATTTTGAGGTGTACTGTGGACGGGGTGTTGTACAACGGATACATTGAACTCATGCACGTACTGACTCACTGACTCAGACCTAATGTCCCTGACTTTCATCACAAAAACCACGTGCGATACGTTCATGTAGTTTTGTTGAGGTGGGGGGTATTTTGTTTAACATCCATCAAATGTTGAGAGAGAAAGTGATCCCCCAAAAAAATAAAAAACTAATAAATGATTAACTTTTTCATGGTACTGACAGAGAGTGATAGAGACAAAATCTTTACTCCAATTCGATTCCATAAAAACAAGCCGTGTTACTATTTACATGACAGAAGTAAAATTGATTTACACATGAAATAAATCACTTAAAGGGAAATAGGGCGTTTGCTTTAGAGAAAAATATCCATATTTTTAAAACCAAAGTTTCTGGACGTAGAATGATAGATTATTCAAAATAAGGAAGGACAGTAGCCTTCTTTTCAAGAAATAAGCTTCTCACAGAGAGAAATTCAGTTACTTGATGCTCAACACTAATTTGTTCACCCAAACTTTTTAAAAGTCAAATGATGCATCTTCCATTACTCATCACATGCATAATGTTTTGGGGAGATGAAGCTTTGGTAGACGTTAATTGATGAGACGGAATGGTTAAACAATGATTAAAGCTAGTTTCAATTGTACGTCATATCAGTGTATTCTAAACTCCATATTTCCCTTTAATCTGCTTCAGGCAATAATACCAAACATTGAGTACACCCACGTATTCCAATAGGTCAAAGTACCCCCAAAGTACCGAATTTGGTCGCTGGTCAATAGTTTTAGTACATCTTTTTATACTTACCCTTGTTAGTCCAATGAGAGCGATACTCTCTCCGTAGGTAGTGCTTCCACTACCGGAACCAATCAAACCGGCTAAGATACAACCGAATCCCTCCATAGCGATACCGCGGTTCACAGCGTGGACAGGGGGAGGTGGCGCATGGCTGATCCTTGCGCATGCGTAGTAGTCGCCCATAGACTCGACGGTCGATGCCAATGCCCCTGCTAACATACCCAAGAATCCAGCGGTGGTAATCGTTATTGGACCCCACTGACCTGCAAAGACAACTATCGCTTTGGGCGTACATGCTTAAAATTTCTTGGGCCCGGGTGGGACCTAAAGTCAATCAGATAATAATGGCGGGGAAACATCATCGTCATCATCACTTCAATTTTGGTATGCTGAGATTTCATTTTTACCACAATGGACTACAACATACCCTTCAATCAACCCTTCCCATACCCTCCCACCAACACCCCCTCCCTTCCTCCCATCTCCCTCCCGTCTCCCTCCCGTCTCCTTCCCGTCTCCCTCCCGTCTCCCTCCCGTCTCCCTCCCGTCTCCCTCCCGTCTCCCTCCCGTCTCCCTCCCGTCTCCCTCCGCATTACAGTCCGTGGTTCATAATCGGTGAAGCACTACACTGCTTCACTAAACATTGATGATATGGCCTATGGCCCACATTGGTTAGGGATTTTATTGGGTGGTCGTAGAGTCCCGTGAGCCTCCCTATACGCTGAACCTCGGTAGCAAATATTTAGACTCATCGGTCGAATCGGCATTGAACTTTAATTCATAACCTTTGCAAATTATCATTAACTTGTAGCGCTTTTCTCAAAGTATGATTGCACCCAGCCGAATATGATTGCGCCATTCGAAGTTAGTTGGAGATCATGAATTAACTTATAAACCAGAGTGCCCACGAATATCCAGTGAATCAGGCCTTCAGTTACTGCAAAATAGAAGTGTGTGGACATGTCTAAATCCAATGGGTCAGTTACACTGTTAACAGGCTTGAAAATCCGTGGAGTGAAATGAAGTAACGCGATAAAATTTATCTTTCTCCACCAAATCCCTGAGTAGGGGAGAGGGGAGGTACCACAGTAAATTATCTCACAGACTCTTACAGTTGTATCTAATTGCTTCGTCAGAAAGAGAGAAAAAAGGAACTTAGTGAATGAAGTTCTTACCGGGGTAAGGCACACGAAACCAGGGAGCATTCTGTATCGTATCTGGATAAATATCAGTCCGCGCTTTATATCCATACGATGACTCCTCTGTGGGAAACACATTGGCTGCTGTTAGGATACCACAAAGACCCCAAGATACCAAAATTGCCAGAAGCACCTGGAAAGATTAAAACTCAGACCATGAGCAAATCAATCTCCACCCCCCCCCCTCCCCGGAAGAACTTCGATGGGGATCACCCTGTAAAAATCTCATGAGATCCATCAGGTAACTCTGGATCATTCTTAATTTACATAGAACTTGTCATGAATTGCAAGCGTACTCAAGTAGTAACACGCATAAGCTTGCGGCATGGATCCCCATATAACATGGGATCACTGTGAAAAATCTTAAAGGATTGGTGTAGTGCACGATTATTTTGATACATGTAAATGAAGGTGCCGTGTATACACACTGCCAATAACAGTAGAAAGCAAATGACAAGTCGGAACCATTTAAGTTACACTTATGTCAGAGCAACCAGAGTTTAAAACTGAGAGGCACATCACTTTTTAGGGGATGGGTTCTCTCTCCTCTGCCCAAATCTTGGACGCAATTCTCCATTTACAAGTTCCTGTATATTGGTGCAATGTTGGTGGTGTACTGATTTCTTTCGCAAAGCATTCTTTGTCTTAGGTCACGCTAGCCTGGGTGAGACATTGAGCAATGAGGTCACTCCCCTGCAGTGGTCACGTGCCTGAGTCACATTCATTCTCTTATGACAGGATCACTTGGTTGACAAATTCTCACCGGGAAAAATCGGAAAAGAAATAAGCGTCTTCCTCCTGGAAATGGAATTGCGAATCTTTCCAATATCTGAGAGTACACGATGATCTGGAACGAAGTCCTAGAAAAATATTAAAATCAATTAAAGTCAATCAATTAAATGATATATCAACATATAAACCGTCACTGCCTTATAGGAAACAGAGATGGAATCGACAGGACGAATTTTCAAGTAGTTGATGATAGCATGAATCACTGGCTGCCTCGTCTTTTAGAATATCGAATTGTAACTTGTGAAACACTCTCTGAACACGTAAATGTTTACTGTATAATTCTGAAGAAAAATCACAACAGGATTAATCCTGCTATTCACTTCTTGTTTTTCTTTTCTCTTGTAAATATTTCAGAAGAAGGAATGGCGGTTATATAAATTTGAGTGAATGCTGAGTCGGTTATTCGGCCGATTTACATACGATACGATGTAACTTGTCACGGATCACGTTCGAGCTAATTTAACTGCCTCACTCGAAAATTTAGGCCATTTGCCTCTTTAGTAAGCTCTAATGAAAGAGTCTGCTGTTTGTATTCCCTTCTTGATGGTGATTCGTTCAAGCAAGGTGAGCTACATGCCAATCTTGAGAATAAATTTACCATTACAGAGATGTAGTTTTGCTTGAAATCACCATTTCGTTGTGTGTAGGCCTCATGGACGCAGATTGGGTGGGGACGGGGATAAATCCCTCACTTTTGAGAGTAGATGGATTACTAACATATTTGTCTCCTCCTCACCCCCCCCCCCCCCCACATTACACACACATGTCAACCCTTTGCCGGACATCACCATTCCCGTGAAAAAGTCTGCTTACGTCACTGAAAGAGGACACGAATTAAGGTCTGATGTTCAAGACTCGAAATCAGATTGACGCCCATGGCAGGCATGTACTTTGTCTTGGAGAATATTGTTCATGTGGTATGTAAACCGCAGGCCTACGTCATATGCAAAGACTTTAAAAGTTTAGTACACTGGCTCGGACCAACTTTCACGGGTTATTTCTGTGTTTTGATTCATTGATGAAACAAGATGCAATGTGCTGAATTATAAGATACCAGTGTCGTCGTGAGAGGTACACATATTCATGCTAATACTTGAATAACTTAGTGTAGTCTCTTTACTAACAATGCGGCGATCGGCCAGTGGGTGGAAGCGATTGGTACCGCCACGGGAAACAAGGATATCCCTATGATGCTTATTGTAGTAGCGACTGTGATTGGTCCGATAAACTTCATTAGCATGCCACACACTCCAGAAAAGCCAATGAGAAAGTGCGTCAGAGAAGCAAGTACGATCGCACCTTGCAACTGGATTGTAAAAAGAAAAAAAGAGGCACCGGTAGTAAAATATTCATAAAAATACCATAATCCCACAACACTATAGTGTGGGTACCCACGAGTGACTATACTTACCCCTTGCTTCACTGATGCATTAAGTTTGACCTTGCCCAAGGTAGACTCGAAATCAATTCTGACACCGCCACCTGTAAGTCTACGCTCGTTTGTCTTTCGAGTGCACTTTGAACAAGGTCAAAGTTAATGCATTAGTGAAGCAAGGTACATGGAGCTATACCGTAATAGCTCCATGCAAGAGGTAGGTATGTGATGTGAACTGAGAAATATCAAGACAAAATTGAAAGATGACAACATGAAGGGTATGCAAGTAAGATGTCCTCTCCTATTCATGAGAGTTAGCAGAAAGAAGAGGGCAGGGCCCTACTGAAACTTTCAATTCAGTAAATCAGTTGTTCTCACTCCCGAAAAACAGATACGATGCAGTGACGCGACCAGCCTGTGCAATAAAGCGCGGGGTGGGTAATGGGGCCGATTGGCCAGAGGCTTGAAATGGGGGTCAGCAAGTATTATTTTCTAATCAGAGCGTCACCATCGGTCAGTTGGCGCAAGTTTTTTTTTTATTTTACAGGTGGGAAGTTTCCCTGCCCCATCCCCTTGCGGAAGTCCACACCTATAACGTAACTTTACTACAACAAAGAAATTTGGTTCGGGGTGTACATTGAACTGTTGTTCATGTTTATTGCAGAATTTCAATCAACAGAAAAGAAATTTTGGGGGTAACTTTTGAAAGAAATGTTTTCTTCGGAAAATGGAAACATATGGTTCATTAATGAACGCTTTGATTGGGCCAATTTTGTCAGTTAATTATACACCAAAAGTCTCGAAAGGCATGATTTTACACGGAATACTGTGCATGGAGTAAAGTCCATATGTTGTACATCATTGACACAATGGATTAGGAATGAACAAAGTATCAATACATAGGCCTACAACATTAAACTTCTCTCGCACAAAGGAAATCAACTAACCTCGCACATACGGCTCTGCCATTCCCTGGTTATTGTGTCGTAATCTTCTGCGGTTGAATTTGCTGTTTGAAATTTGAAGTGATTGCGTGAGCAGTCAATGTGTAAAATACAAAATTTCGTGTCAAAAAGTTTAGTGGGCATTTTAATTACACCATTCAAACATTTTAGGGGCTGGGGGATGGGCGGCTGAAGTATGTTTCAGGTGATAAATTCTGCCATATTATTTCAAAAGCTTAATATTCAGACATTAAGACAAAAAGTGTAAATACCAAAATGTATTGACTGACAGTTTTCATTCAACTTTAGCGTCCGCTTCTTTGAACAGGCCAATGGGAAGTATAGTGATAGGCCTAATGAATATTCAGTTTGTTGAAACTGCTGACAGCCAATTCGACACATAGGACTTCCCGCATTCTTCACACATTCGACTTCCCACATAGGACTTCACACATTTGACTTCCCGGCTTAGAAGCTACACAATGCCTGACATTACTAAGCTGATGAAAATGCATTTCCTAATCCTAACTCTAATGATGACGTCATAGGAGATGCATTTCCTTGTGGTTTGTGGCGTTGAAAAGAAACGCTAAGGTACGCACTAAGTGCTGCTGATCAATGACGCCGAAATGAAGTGACCAGTATCACTACCACGGTGGAACAGAATGTTAGGACCAATCAATTCATTGTTTATAAAAGAAGGTTAGTGGTTGGCCAATCGGAACGATGCTTCAATAAAGGACATCTTTGCGTTGGTGTGACAGCCTTTGATGTGATAGCCTTTGACAGCCCTATTGAATATATATACAGTACGTTATAGTAAGTAACAATAGTCTATAAGATTCTGTGCTACCGACACACTTGTTTGTAGGTTATTTTGTAAATGCAGTGAGTCGTTCGCTATACCGATCAAGCGACGACTCAGTTGAGTTCTATGTTTTGATAGCACCTGGTCCTCACAAAATACGCATAATGTGCTAAAATCATGTCCCGAGAAGACCTTTTCTGCATGATAGAACATGACGTGATATCCAGACTGATATACCATGACCCTTAGGGTATGTTCCTTTCGAGAAGGCATAAACATGTATGATATCATGTGAGGATTTGCTGGGGTGAGACCTGTACTGCTGCATGTGCATTAGATATCTCCATCGTTTATTTTCAAAGTAAGACTTTTTTTACTGTTTTATGCCGTTTTCTAGCGCCATGGTCGGTTGTTGTGAATCGTGCAAAGACAATTGTTTCCTTTTCACCCCAACAACCGACCCCCCCCCCCCCCCCCCTCTTCATCGATAACGAGAAAAGGCATTTCTCGAGTGTGTCAAGCTGTATATACCCTGCAGCCTTTATTTTTCTCAATTAATGAGGACAAATTAATCTATGAAAAATGGTAATGCAGATCAGGGATTGAGGTGATAAAAGAATCATAAAGCAGTACGCATTCTCCTTCATTTATTATCTGAGCACTTGGTAAATATTGCGGCGTAAACATACTAGTTTAGTTTCCCACTTGTTTATGGGGACGAGCGCAATCCCACCCATTTCCGCCGCCACTATAAGCCCAAGTTAAATATGTCTGGTTTTAAGGTACTCGTACGACCTAATAATTGTTTATCAAGAGATATGTGACAGACATAGCAAAGTTCGTCCCTTCAACTAGGGATGGAGTTTGCTTCCATTTGGGGTAATTATGTATATGCGTTGTTACAACATACGAAATCTATTGCAGGATAGGTAGGGCCAGACGGATGCTGTTTATGGAACCGATGCGTGGTGCTATGCAACCAACAACAATAACGATCGAGTTTATATGTTACAGAAAATTGAGAGACTTCAAAGTGAATCTGTTTTATTTACTGCCTCAGCATGCGAACAAATTTGCCTTTGAAATGCAAAGTATCTTACGAACAGAAATAAACTCTCATGCGTACGTTGTTTTCAAGGTAAAAAGAAATGGTGCAAACCACATTGATTCCGTGTGCAATGTAAGCCATGTTCATATGCGCGCTTTATCCTTCTTCCTTTTTTTGTTAACATATATTGCCACTAATGATTAGTTACAGTGTCTATGTATGTAGCAGATTATCATCATTGCAATTCTATGCATGTAAACGAATGAACCGCAACCCTCCCCCCCCCCCCCCATACTCTCTCTCTGACGGTATTGACCGTATTCGATTTGTTATCGTACTGAATAGACGTAAAGCTGAAAAACCAGCAACCGGCTAATGTCATTGTATTTCGTATTCGATATATTCACCACTACGGTATACCGCAGTCGTTTCACTTCGTTTTGAAAAATTGGATCAAACAACTTTGGATCAAACTGGATCAACAACAAAACATGATGATGCTGTCAACCTCGATCGATGGCGTGACTGTTTTGTTTTCTTTCGTTTTTTTTTATTTTCTGTTTGTTTGTATGTGTGTAATATATATGTGTGAGTGTGTGTTTTTCGTGATCGCCGATTGGTCAATTACTCCACCACACACAGTTTGACCAACCTGCGTCTAATGATGCAGCCTATAAAGAACTTCCGGAGGAGCACGAATTTACTGAATGGATATAGGATATATTCTGCGAAAGCCTCTTAGTGCCATCTGAAATAAAAATTTTTATCTGTAATAAGAGATTAATAATCTGTATTAACAGATTATCAATCTGTAATTACAGATTATCAATCTGTAATTACAGATTATTAATCTATAACTACAGATTATTAATCTGTTATTACAGATTAATAATCTGTTATTACAGATTAATAATCTGTTATCACAGATTAATAATCTGTTATTCAGATTAGTGATCTGTATTTACAGATTATTAACCTGTCATTACAGATTGAAAATATTTATATAGATGGCACTACTAGGCTTTGGTAATATTGCACGCTGTAGTCCCTGTTGAACTATGGAGACTGTCAGTGGATTCATCGGTATACTTCAAAGGGTGCTGAACGCCTACTGTGTACACATTAACAAATTTACTTGGCGGAATCTTTTCAAATCTTTACCCGGTCAAATGGAAGCAATAATCAGACAGAATTATTGCGATTGATGAGCGCATTCATAGATAACTTTGATGTTATAGAGCATCATAAAAGAAAAAAAGAAAACATAACCATGCAATAAAAAAACGATACAGCGAGCAAACAAGTAATTGTTCAGCAATATATGAATGTGAATGCACACATGTTGTATACAATGAATGAATAAATTTTCGGTTCAGTCCCTGGACCGTCTTCGGCGAAATGTTGTACAATCTGACCCGAAGTGGATCAACAAAGTATACGTTAACGAAAGAGATAAAAAAGTACAATGATGAAGAGATGAAACATGTGTTTAAAATGTCAAGCGAAATGTGATGAAAAGTCACAAAAAAAAGGACTGCTTCGTGTGAGAGAAAAAGTATAGATGACATATTTGCAGCATTTTGTAGCATTATATTTTATTTTATTTTTCATAATTTGAATAAATTTGCGTGATAACAGACCTGTGATTGGAGGAGGAGGGCAATCACCACGGAATCCCATGATTACTATGGCTGGTACAAGATGCGACGGTGAACTACCTTGTATCATCGGGAGTCTAAAAAGTAAAAACAATTCGATGAACAATGGCTACACGTCTCTCACTGTCACCATTTTCCTTTTTTTTTTGAGGGGGGGGGGGAAGGGGGAGGGGGAATGGGTGAGTTATCAGGGGTGAGTCATGGGGAGGGGAGAGCGAGAGCTCTCATTGTAAACAGCTGCTTAAAAAACAGTTCTAACTCACTCATTGAATTAAAACAAAACTCTTGCATTACATAGCTAGCTTGGTTAAATGATTTGGGTGTTTGTTCTCTCCCGGATGGAAGGGGGACAAAAAAAAACATCTGTTTTCCTAGTTGTGACTTGTGAAATACCGCTTTGAAATACCGCATGCAGTGCGAGGATGTATATGGGTGACGTAAAACCGACAGAGGCTGTTTTGCCTGGTTTGAAATCCACTTTGTAAGAGCTCAGAGCCAAATTTATCATCACATATGCATGTCACTATTGGTAATGATGAGAAATTTCCACTTTGATGAAGTGATGAAGGGATTGCACATGTAAAAAGATAGTGTAGGCCAATTGCCTATTTGAGCCAGCCGTGCCCTCGTATGTAGCATAGAGGTGCATCGTAACTGAGTGTGGGAGGAATACTAGCCTACCCATGAAAGCTATACGGGTGAGGTTTGCAACTTCGTGGATTCCCAGCTTTTTCTATTTTTTTTTTTTAAATATAAAGCCATCCCTAAAAGTAGCACACTATGCTATTGGTAAACATGAAGTCTTTCCACATTGCTTGTGTACATTATTACAGAGGTAAAGTTATAGGAAACGAGAGTGTATGCCTGCATACTTGCCCATTGGAGATGGGCGACGGTGAGCAGAAAACTAGACCAGCAATGGCACTGAATCCCAATACTTCTGGTTCTGGTACTTCTGGTTCCCTTGCAATTCAGTTGTGATTTAAGAGATTGACAACAATAACAGAAGTCTGAATCTGGTTGATGTATCTGTTGGTGATTCTGGTAGACGAAAGTTTAGACTTCTGCCTCTTCAATTCATTTGCATCCCATCCCCTGTTAATAAGGTAAATGTATTCGTTTATTTCGACCAAACACTTGTTTGAGGTTTGCGTCACCTTCCCTGAAAATACCTGTGATCAGAGCATTGGTCTGGGCTAATTGTCGGTTGCAGGATTAATGGACTTCATGATATTCCTAGATGAATGATATTTAACTGGAATCGCCTACCTAATAAAGGAATGAAATACCTTTGAGCTAATTGAGCGGCTTGTCTTCACTGATTTGGTATGTCTTTAAGTATAAAGAGTATAATTACATTAAACTCATACCTAGCGTCTGATATCTTTCTTTTTTACTTTATGTTGAAGTTAAGAATACACACAATGGAGTTGAAAATCTCAATATTATTCTGTCTTTTACTATAACACACCTCAGTCACAGCAAATAGAAGGACGGGCATAAAATACTACTGCCCATCGCCCACCGGTGCAAACAAAGAATCGAAACATCTATAATTTATGCAAGTACCGTGTGTAAAACTATGGTAGAAGATCTACCTTTTCCGGGTGTTAGGCACTCATTCGGTCAATAATTTGCAAAAAGGACTCATTGCACATATTTTCTTCACATCTAAACTAAAAACATCTTTTGCTTACCTGAAAAGAAACATGATGGAAAAGTTTGATACACATTGACAATGGATAGGGACCATGACGCCATTTTAAAAGAATACCAGAATACGGTCCAGCTAACGAAGTAAAAAATCAAGGGAGAGGGGACTGGATTAGATCGGATATTTTACTGCTGGGAAGGTGCTTCTATGTGCAGTAGCGTAACCAACCGCTTGGGGACGGGGCAAAGTGTTCGATTGAATGGCTGACACTATATAAGCAAAGCGCCACCATCATTGGTATAGCATACAGAAGGGCAAAGGGTTGGAGTTTGGGGGGCTTATTTGCCACGATACTATCTAAGCAGAGTGCCACCGTGCCTGACGGGTAGGATATAGAAAAGAAACTAGGATAAGAATGTCTCTCAGACCACAGGAAATATCTAGTCTCTCTTAGTGGCCTAGCTACGCGGGAGAGGGGGACAAAATATGATAGGCCCCATGAAGTTGAAGGTATAAATCAATTGATATTTTAAAAAAATGAGTGTATTTTTACAACGTAGCACCCCTCATTCATGTGACAGGCCCCCCGAAAATTCTAATTCTGTCTATACGCCCCTGGTGTCACCGGTTTTCTGTATTTCAAATAAGAATCCTTCATTTTTAGAACAAAGGTCTGGAAATCTGCACTTCCACTGCAAAAGTTTGAAGTTAGTTTTCCTTCCATTTTTGGTTTCAAGTTTTTTTTTCAGGGACAAAGTGTTCCTAGCCACCTCTTTCGGACAGCCATTGCAAACAGTTTCAAGTGCGTAGTATGAAGCGTGCCCAGTTAAGCATGTACATGATAATACTTGTATGAAAGTGATTGATAATGGAAGCTATATATTGAATGGATCTGCAATGTCCACTTGTTTTGGGGTCATGTTTTGCATATGTCACATTGTGTGATACTATAGGTGAAAGATGCGTGTGTGCAGGGTATGTCACGTGGAGGTGGTGTTTCTTACGTCAAGAGAGGAAACCCTAATATTGGAACCCTATGTCAAGAGCCACATGCCTGATGGAATGACAATCACAAAAATAACAAGAGGGCAATCCACGGAGTTGCATATCTCGTCCCTATCGTTTCTTGCATGTCCGAGAGTAATCATGCCCTCTACACAATTGCAGGAAATACGCGGAACGTCAGCCCGGGGTTTTTGCCTCTCGCACAGCCAACGGTTACGCAGTTAAGAATCATTAATCACCTTTGAATAATCACCTATGATGATGATGATAATATAGATCGTGCGCCCACTACATATCATACTAGGGGACCTTACGACCAAGTTCAAAGTTTATTCGACTCACTGTCTAGAGGGAAATCGTGTTACACTTTTTCAAAACATTTCGCCGATTTGGTATGTGACCTCTTACCTTAAATTTCGATGGGAGAGTCAACCCCAATGGGTCAACTATCTACCAACTTTGACTTTCACTGACACTGTGGTCTAGGAGAAGGGCGGACGCAAACATTGACCTAACCTTGACCTTTGACCTCAGATCACATGATAACATAATTTTTCGATAAAATCTTTTATATCGGTCATATATTTGAAGGTCCCATCAAAATAGCAATTTTCTGATTAAGGAACACACACACAAAAAAAGAAAATTTTACCTCTGACTTTCATTTTTTTTTTATGGGAAACCAATTTCAGTCCATAGGTGACCTATCAACAAACTTTGACTTTCATCAACATTGCGGTCTAGGAAGAGTTGGGGGGGGGGGAACTTTCTGGGCCAAAATTTGAAATCTGACCTTGACCTTTGACCTAAAAATACATACGACTTTTAAGTAAAATAATACACCGGTCATATATTCGAACGTCCCATAAAAGTAGCAATTTTGGATTAAGAAATACAGCAAAAATGAGATTTTCACTAATTTGAGCTTTGATTTTAACGGGAGACACAAATTCAGACCATGGACTACCTATCTACCAAATTTTACCTTCAAATTTTACCTTGAAACCTTCAGCAACTCCTCCAAAAGCGCAAGGTTTCGGAGGAGTTGCTGAAGCAAAATTTTGAAAATGGAATTCTCTTTAAAACACACACACAGGGACAAACAAACTCTCACACACGTTTTTGTCCCATTCCCGGGAGGGGGTGTTCCGGGCCATTTCAGATACCATACCAGGTAAGACCCCCTACGTATAAAAAATCAACCATGCATAATGTTACCATGGAAATTGTTGCTATGACAACTGAGAGAGCCACGATACACTCTACCATCAAGCAACTACCTTTGTTATAGGCCTAATTGCAAACCTGCTGCCAAATGTCGCTTGCAGAAAGGTGATGGTTCCCGACATGAAGAAGTTTGTGCCTACCACCATGGATAGAGCGACTTTATCGCTCTCGAGACAGATGAATTTGGACAGGATGAGAGGGAGCGAAAGAACCCCGCTAAACACCGCCAGAAACGACTGTAATTAGAAGGAAGATATAATTAAATGTCAAAACAAAAACAAGAGGGCAAATCCACGGAGTTGCGTATCTCATATCTATCGTTTTCCTTTTTTTTCACTCTCTAACATACATTCATGTTTAATATCATACATGCTACATATACACAGACTATACTACAGGCGGCACACCTGGACATGATAACGTAAATGACGCGTAAGTGGTGGGTGTACGTGTGTAGAGGTCGCGTGCGCGTCAAAGTATTCCAATGCAGAAAAGTGGGTCAAGGTAACCCTAAGAATTATTTTTCCTACGCCCAGATCAGTGCTTAGCTACTCTGGCGCGCGTTTTGTAACAGTTCTGAGGAAGAGTGTCATGATATGTGGGATTCAACTTTGTCCAACCAAAACGTACAGTCACGGTTCTGTAAACATTTCACGTTTGTTTCACAAAAAAAAAGAAACAATCATATCTTTGCAGCCAATGTCTGTTGACATAGAAAGATAGATCATTCAAAATAAGGAATGACACTGGCCGTCTTTTCCAATAAATAAGTTTCTCACAGATAGAAATTTAGTTATTTCTTGCTCGAGAACAACTTGTTCACCTAAACTTTCCAAAATTGAAATGATGCATCTTCCATTACTCTTCACATACAATAATGTTTTGAGGAGACGAAGCTTTTGCAGATGTTTATCGATGAGACTGAACGGTAAAGTAATGATTAAAGCTATTTTCTTTGTATACCATGTTGGTGTATTATGAACGCCCCATTGTCCTTATCATTAACAACATTAGTTATCACACCGATAAACATTATCGACCACGATGGGAAAGCATGGGCCAATACAGTGGAGTCTGTAATACAAACTGTAAAATTCATTATTAAACAAAAACAAAAACACATTTTTGGTAAAAATTGGGGTGGAATCCCTAGCAAAATGATAAACGGGAAAGTACGTTACAGTACATAAAATGTAACTGGAGGGCTGAAGATTGTAATATGAAATAATTAATACCATGGCCACCGTGAACAAATGTGAAAAAGATACTAGAATTAAAAATAATGACTTGCCTGAAAGGACAGCATCAACACCGTAATCCAAGGAGGTCTGTTTTCTAATTCGTAGGTAAGAACCGGTTGTCTGTGTGCGCCTCCAGTTAACTCGTGCGTCTCTTCAACGTCGTCAGCGCAAAAAGTCGCCTGCCTATTAACTCTGTTTAGTTCCATATCCGCCATTGTAACCCCCTTTTTTTTCAATAAGTCATGTGATAAATGTTATAAGTAGCCAGTATTATTATTGCAACATTACTTCAGTGTACTATGGTTTATATTTATCAGCCCGAGATGCACTTCGCCCCTACCCATGATACCGCTAATGATAGTGTACATAAGTCTTGTACTTAGGCCTATAGGCCTACGGCAAATATATAACCGGACTTAATTAAACACACTCAGGTACAATTCAGTCGACACAGCCGGCCATGGACAAGGTTTTCAAGAAAAGCTCTTCTGGACTCTATATAGTAACGTACCAGCAGTTATCGATGTTAGATCAATTCTACATATAGTAGACTGCGTATAATTTGAACGGGAGTTGACAAGAACCAAAAATCACTTTTTGGCACCCTTCTTTTGTCCGTTTTTGGGAAAAAAAGGATGATTTTTGTCAAATTTATGTTTTTGATATCTTTGAGCAATGTACCATCAATAATCAGTACGTTTTTGGTGATTTAGACTGTAGTTTGGTCATTATTTACAAGGAAGGTAAAAAAGCAATAAAACAAAGACGTTGCAGAGTCAGAAATGCCAAATATCTCAAAGTAATCTTTCCAACTGAAACACTGTGTACTGTTGCCCTTTAACACATTTTTTTATTTCAACTATTTTATGAGACGGTTGGTATCCCAACTATAAAGGTTACACAGCAAATCGCGGCCATGAGCATCAAGATACATGCTCTACTAATTGTGTTTAAGAAGCTCCATGGGAAGAAGCGAGATGAACATGGCGCCCATTATTCTAAAAGCCCTGAGAATTACGCTGAAAATTACTGACTTTAATTGCTCTGCAGCGAGTACTTCGTAACAGGTATCGTTACTGCTTTGGTGAAAGCAGAAAAGAGGCAGGGGCAAAGAAAAACCCAAGCCCAGAAGACGTACCTGGCTGATGAGGCGACCCTTGCGAAGGGCCGGGGACCAGGCATAACCCTAAAGGATAGAGACTGCAAACTTGAGACAAGTCCAACAGTAATGATGGCAGTTGTTCAATCATGACAACTGCGAGGAATTCTATAATAAACTATCATTGCATTGTGGACCGTATCTTGTACATATCAAATGTAAAATTTAAGAATGAGAGGATAGTTGCTGGCAGTGGCGGTGATCTTTTTAGGTTTATTTGAAGGTGTAAATATATACATTGCACCAATCTATTTCATAAAATAACTATCAGAATCTTATGGGATGTCTCTTGGAAAAAAGTACATCAAATATTGCCTTTCCATGCAAAGCAAAGATTTCAGTAATAATGAAGTTATGACTACCTAAGGAGGTAATGAATGGCGTTATTTTATTTTGTAAACTATTGCAGACGTGCATGCAGAAAAGAAATGTGTACAAAAATATTATACAGAAATAGATCAAATGAAACATGTCACTTTAACAGAAAGGAAACTGAACATTGACGGAATGTGTTTTTGTTTCCCTTATTGAATTTGGAGTTTATTGTCTCTCTAGTTGTTACTCTCTGTCCGCTTCTCTTTTCCATTGCCCCTTCTTCCCTTACACTATGTAGCACAGCTTTAGTGTTACTGTTTAGAGTCACAAGACATTATATGTGAAACATTTGTGAGCAGATGCAATCACCCAAGTACGGCAACAACTTTAACATCCATGTACAATGATCGATGGCAAGCCAGTCATCAGCCGATTTCCGAGCCGTTTCCGCGCAGTCGGCTCGTTGCCGAACGGGGCCCGGCCGTCACCCGGGAACCAGACCGGAAACCCCGGCAGAAGTACAGACCGATTAATTTTAACCAACATATTGACTCGGCGCCAGGTAGATATACCGGATGTTCGCCGGACATCGTCGGGACATCAGTCGATCTTTTGCCGATGACTTTCCAATGCCCGACGTCGGGACTGATTTTAACTCTGAATTAAAGGGAAATAGGGAGTTTAGAATAGACCAACATGACATACAAAAAGATAGCGGTAATCATTGTTAAATTATTCAGTCTCATCTACCAAAGCTTCATCTACTCAAAACTTTATACATGTGATGAGTAATGGACGATGCATCATTTGAATTTTGAAAAGTTTGGGTGAACAAATTAGTGTTGGGTGACAAATAACTCAATTTCTTTCTTGAAAAGAAGGCCACTGTCCTTCTTTATTTTGATTAATCTATCATTCTACGTCCACAAACATTGTTTTAAAAATATGGATGTTTTCTCTTAAACAAACACCCTATTTCCCTTCAGATTAGCGAAGATGACCCAATACCCGGGAGGAGATCTGCAGGCGCCCGGCTGATTGTGTCTAATAATACGTCGGGAACTAAGCCCATTGGGTCCCAATTGTGACTGGGGTGCTATAAGGGGCAAAATGGGGCCCAAACATTTAGGGATGTGATAAATCGTGGATTAAACTTGGTTAAGACTAAATGACTACAGTTAAAATAAACTTCACACGAGAAAACATAGTGCCCGTCTTATGGCTTGTTAGATGAGAATCTTACTTACGATTTATGATGTCGATATTGTCTTAGATGCCGGGCTGTCTCCGTGTCTTTGGGCCTGACGGGAATCACACACACATATCCTATTAACGAAGCACAGAGAGACCTCTCACTTGCTGAACATTAAGATGGGATCCTTATTAACATTACAAAATGACATACAAGACAAACAACAACTGCAAGAAAAACAAATACAGTAGCCTCCTGCATTGGCCTGGATTATACGATATACTACCTGCCACGTCGGCGTAGGCTTTTTCTAAAATTCCAGGTGTATTAAAACGTTTTTGTGTATATTTTGTTGTAGGCAGATGGTAAAAAAAAGAAACATCCAATGAAGTAAAGTACGTAAAAATACCCCAAATTAACTAGTATAAAGCTTCACTGACAGTCATTGACCGTCTGTAACGATAAAGACAGTAAAATATTCAACGTATTCCCTGAGGTTGCTTTGCCTCAGACAGGATTCCAAAAAAAAAAAATTGCCCTCGAACTAATGGCGAAGAGACTTCAAACTGAGATACTCAAGGACAGGGTTCAAACAGATCGCGAACGGATCGTCACAACGCGTGACTATCTGACGATCATGGACGTCAAAGTTATTCATATCTACTAGAGAACTGTTATTGGTTGGCGCTGGTTGACATAACGCAATGATGAAATTTTTAACACAATTTTTATCTCGGAAATGGTACATAAATTTTTTTGCTATGGCATTGTACATGGGTGGCCAGTATTCGGGTAACGCACCTTTTCCGGCGGTGTGTCCATAGACATGGCAGGAAACTAGATCAGGAATGAAACTCGACAAAAACATCTACGTAAGGGCTCCCCCTCTGCTAAGGGGGGGGGAGGGAGGGCAAGACCGAATTTGCCCGAAAAATAATGATAGGATTTATCAAAATTTCCTCCAATTATGACAAGTTGGAGCAAACGAGGGAAACGATGAGAAGGAAGGTAGGATTATTCGGATGGATCTATTAACAACAACCCTGATAGCAAAATTTGGTCACCCCGACAACGGACATTTGACAACCACGGTGGCGATGCTGATTGGTTAAAAACCTGTGACTCATCACGCAAGATGTTGTTCAGCGAGTCGACCTCCGGTCGCCCTCCGGCGGCCACTTGGCCACCGATGGCCAGCCAGAAGTTGCTTCCTGGGATAATAGATAAAACTCCATTGTCATATATATCATCAAGCTAGAACCGTCCTCCCCACTTAAGTTACTTTAAGATAATGGGCAAGGACCATTCTTTCAACTACCCACGGATGCAACCCACCAAGAGCTAGCCAAAAGTTAGCACGTTCACCGTGAACAAGTACAGTAGTAAGGTTTTTTCTTGGGCCTTAAAATTGTGTCAAAGCAAATTACTGCATGCTGCATAGCAGGCAAGACAAGAACGAAAAATAAATATGGGGGAAGAAGGGAGTTGAGTGCCGACAGGACTATCTAAGCAGAGCCCCACCATGGTTTGCGCAGAGCGTACAAGAAAATGTCTAGCTTTACAAACCCCCCAGATGGAGGGAAACGGCACTTCCCTGGTGTTCTAAGCTGCATGTAGCCAATCTTAAAGATGGGCATCCGCAGGAAAAAATCAAGGGGAGTCAACACTTTCAGTGGATCAGATCACTGGGATTTTGTTACCCCCTGAACTTCAGAACTTCCATGCAGTGGAAAAAAAAAACAGGATTTGTCATCAAGGGTGACGACTGAATAGACCATAGTACGGAAGCTTAAAATGGTGTCAAGATAAGAATATCTTTGCCCAGTAAGTTGACAATTTTCTGCAAAATGTCTAGACAAAAAAAAAATAATAACATCAAAACGGAAAAATGATCAATTGCTTTAATAGTAATCTTGACGGCACTTTTAAGCTTCCGTAGCATAGTGTTTACGTTGAAACATTTCATTCCATTTTCATAACATAACATGTGGTTTGCCGAACTGTGTATATCATATACCAACTTCGTATTTCTGTCACTACTGGTACCACTGGGATATCGGTGAGTTGTAGCTCCGTGATATAATACTACTACTACTATCGGACGAGTGAACCACTATACCCTGCAAGTATGGATCTCGGGTTGGTATATGGCAAGCCATCTGTGCCACAAAGTATCTCGACCACAAAATCATCGCAGTGACCAATCAGCAATTATAGATTTCATTCACGTGACGATTTCAGCAACACGAGGTCTTAATAATCACAAACATTAATAATCACCGAGAAAGCAAAATCTCCCCTATCTCGTCTCTGTCGGACGGAATTTTGAATATACTCAGCCCGGTCGCCTTGATCCGAGTTCCACCATGCTAAGTTTAGTACACTGTGGCCGCTTTGTGTGGTAGCCTAAAATAGTTACCGTGTACGCACTGAGGTGCAGTTTTAGCTGAAGTTGCTGATCAAAGGCGCTTTCTTCCAGGATTTGGTTATGCGCATCAAAAGGTTGACGAGGTGATCTCGAAATTCCGAAATCCCTTTCTCGAAGATCGGTCACATTAGTTTATCAAACACTAAAGTTTGAGGCACTAAGGCAGTTCTCATAGAATTTTCATATGATTGCAATGTAATTCCTGCAATAATATTGTTAGTGTGTTACTGTCATCAACAATAATTTCACAGACGGCAAATCGCTTGATTGAACAGTTTGTGTGCTCAAGAACTTCTGGATATTGTTGGCTATTGTTCTGTAGGTAGTTGCAACAAGAATAGCGGTGCAGCCTACACCCTGCGTAGCGGACAAGTTTTCTTCGTTCAGCTTATCGCTACGAAAAACTTCGACGTTGTAGCCACACAGGCGCGACAGTCAGAGAGGCGCTACGCAGACTGTACAATTTACAGTGAAGTCATGAGAGTAAACTCTGCAGAAGAGAGAGACAACGTGTGAGACTTAGGGTAAGCTTAGCGTAATCAAAATAAAAGTCGCTGACTTTCCTCATTTAAAAGCCTTTAAAGGGAAATAAAGCATTTGTTTCACAGGAAACAAACATATTTTTAAAACCAACGTTTGTGGATATAGAAATATAGATCATTCAAAATATGGATGCCTTATTTTCAAAATATAAGTTCCTCTCAGATAAAAATTCAGTCACTTGTTGCTCAATAATAATTTGTTCACCCAAACTTTTCAAAATTCAAATAATGCATCTTCCATTACCCATCACGTGCATAATGAATGTTTTGAAGAGATGAAGCTTTTGCAGATGTTTATTGGCGAGACAGAATGGTTTACAGATGATTAAAGCCACTCTCTTGTATGCCATGTCGGCATATCCCTTTAGTATACTGGCAAGTAGGCCGTCTCTCGTCGAAGTTTGATTCTACAGTAGTCCAGAGATCTGCCAGCCTATGTCCACATGAGCGCCAACCCGCGCACATCGCTCAGGCATATCAATGCCACTGAAGGAAACAAAGCAGCGGGTTGCAGCTGGTAGGCGTGGCCAGATATCATAAATTGTGCACTGGTGCCTGATAATCTTCGTCGGACAGTTTCCAAGTTTATTGTAACAAAACAAAACATAGACTGTCATACATTTGCACATAAAGTATTTACTACTTAATACCGGAATCGACTGATTGTGTTCTCCTGGTTTAAACTGATATTTATTACCTAACCTTACAGCATATAGGTACATTAGATGTGTTGTTTCGACGTTACAACACGTGTTCTTATCGATTTATATATTTGCGGACTTCAAACGACAATCATTATGTAAATTAGAATTCGTTTTATCGAGACGCTTTACGATGTTTAACATTCGGCAATAACATAGAAGGTCGAGGGAGTATATCGAAGCTACGTCGCCGGTAAATCCTATTGTCACATGCCTCCACAAAGAAAAACAGAAGTATTTGATATTGCAACAGTGGCGACTAAAGAATACAACTGGAAGTGCAATCATCATTCTTCGCTACCTGCGACTCATGTTTTTTCAGCAGACGTTAGGCCAGAAGCTACATCGTAAAATTTGCCAAAAGTACAATGCGTGCATTAGGTAATACAAACAAGATCTTTGAATAGAATTTTAACTTTCTACGTCTAACTTCTACACACTAACAAAACAAAATAAGAAAAAAAAAACATAGGAGCACGTTTTGAAGTTTGGAAACAATCAGCCACACATTCGAAAAGATGAACGGGACCAGTGTGAGACTGACGTCTCCAAATGATGGGGAAGAGATGGAAGAATTCTCCCCGGAGACCAACGAGAGGAAAAACCGACTGGTGTATGGATTGGAAGAAAAACCTCCATGGCCGACAATTTTGATTCTGTCATTTCAGGTAAGTATTCAGTCTCCGTTACAAATTTTACATTAAATACCTGTCATCCCCCCCCCCCCCCCCATTGGTGAAAGGATCCTATAGAAGGCAAGCATTGATTTGACGGACGGATGGACATATAGGGAATATTCTACATGCAATATGTACGTTGTTCTTAACTGACAGAAACGTATTTTTTATAGTTGTAATCAATCTTTTACTGCTAAATGTATCGAGGATAAAGATATGAAATGTATGTCATATACATACACCGTTTTAACATGGACTTCATTGGGAAAGTGTCGGTGCAATAGGAGTTGTTATCCTGATTTTAGAAAAAAAAAAAGTTAATTGTAGGTACAAGAACTCCAGTCTCGGCACCTAATTGCCAGATAAACATTTGACGTATATCAGACATCAAGGAGACGAAACGACATAACTCTCATTGGCACTGGGGAAAAAAGAGAAGAAGAACCAATTAGTATTTACTCCACTGAAATCAAGTTAATAAAAGCAGAAATATGATGATGATTAATGATGTCCCGGGGGGGGGGGACATCTTTTTCACGTTAGGGTGTAGATGTTATCTACAGTAAACCAACAGACCTAAAGTTTCTTCTGATTTTGTCATTTGGATAAGTCAGAATCAAGATGAGACAAACACAATAAAATGATGAAAAACTCAAAGGTTATTTTCTCCAAAATTGCAAAAACATTTGAAGAGCTAACTATCATTTGTGCGGTAAAAGAGACAGCGTTTCCAGAAGATTCAAATATATACATACACAAGATAATCGTTTTAGTTTTACATATTTAGTAAAGGTAAGTATACAGAGAATATTACGTAGACCTTGGTTCGCACAATGTTTGTGAAAAGGAGAAGAAAAAGCTTTTTGAAAAAGTAACAATTTTCTGCAAAATGTCTAGATAACAAAAAAATATAGCATAAAAAACGGGAAAACGATCAATTATTTAGTTATCTTATTCGAACAATTACACAACCTTCTGCAAATTTTTCAAATGACAATTTATCATATCTTGTTATTTCAACAATTTCTGCAAAACTCTTTACTTGTTCACTTGTCCACTTTTTTGTGAGTGAACAATTCAACAATTTTCTGCAAAATTTTCAAATGACAACTTATTGTAAGGTCAACTCATCAATTCTCTGCAAAATGCTGACTTGTTTTCTGAATGAGCAATTTAACAATTTTCCACAAGATGTTTAAAGGGGAAATCATGGGTTTGACTGACAAAATTCACCTTTAGTTGATTTTTTCTTTCTAAACTGATTGTTCACCGAAATATAGAGTCGTTGGAGAGGTGTTTGAAGGTTGAAGAAACGGTTATTATTGCGTTAATTACTGTTGAATGAGAACTCTTAATATTTGCCGGGTACAAAATAAAACGTTCATGTACAAGACAAGACAGTCTCCTCTATACGATGACCAATCACAGACTGAGATGACGTTACATGAATAAACATAACCGAATGTTTACGGTTCCCATGCTGTTCGTGCATTGTGCAATCCTATAAGTAAACAAGAGTTTAGTGCACACGTAGGCTACGTATGAAACTGTTCAGCGACACCTCCTCATACCTTGAAAAGACGATAGTATTGAATATTCGTATTTGATTCGATGAATATGGATGTTACAGACTTTCAGAGTTCTTCACCAATTTGTTTTTTTTTTTTTTTGCGAATTTGACTCTTTTCTCGAAATTGTCCACATGTTTTGAGATAATCTTGATCATATGTGTAAGTTATAACTCATTGTACGGTACAGGTTGGGAATTGTAGTGAAATAAATTGTGAAAATAAACCCTGATTTCCTTTCCAAATGACGAATGAGATCATCCTGTCAATCCAACAATTTTTTTTTTTTTTTTTTTTCCAAAATGCTGATTTGATCACTTCTTTTTAAGTGAGCAACTAAACGATTTTCTGCAGAATATTAACTTCCTCACGTCTTTCTAAGTGAACAATTAATCAATTTTCTGCCAATTGTTCAAATGACAACTTATATCATCATGTAATTTGTATGTCTGGTCGAGGAAGTGAACAAGCGGATATTTTGCAGAAAATCGATCAAACAACAAAATATGACAATTGTCATTTAAACTGAGTTTTCATAAAATAGTTTAATTGCTCACTTAGTGAAGAAAGTGAACAAGTCAACATTTTGCAGAAAATTGTTGGATTGATAGGATGTGATAAGTAGTTTTATGGACATTTTTTTTACAAATGTTAAATTCCTCACCAAGAATCAAGAAAACAAGTTAACAATTTACAGAAAAATGTTGAATTTGTATGATAACACAACTGAACAATAAATCATATTTCTGCGTTTTTAAGAGACATTATCTCGTTTTCTAGACATTTTGTGGGAAATTACCAACTACTGAGGCAAAGATATTCTTATCTTGACGGCAGTTTTAAGCTTCCGTAGATGAGTTTCCTTGTCTCTATTCGCTAAAGGAAATTTAGGACATGGAAAAAACAACAAACCCCGAAATATATAGCATGAAAATGTGCGAACCTTTTGACAGATTATGACGCATGATTCTAGTGAAATAGATTACATGATGTTGAAGACACGGTACAAGCAGGTGCGAAACATCTGTGTATTTACAGTTGATCTTAATAAAAGGAGATTTGAACATCTTCCAACGTAAACTAAACTTTTCTTGAACCTGTCGCGGTATAGGTACGACACTGTGTTTGCTTATCTCTTATGATAATCGTTTGACATCTCTTTTGATTTTGAGGATGTGCGCATGCGTACGCCATAGTTAAGGTTGCAAAAAAGGTACACGACTGAAATGATCTTGGGTCAAAAGCAAATGCTAACGATATCAGGATATCAAAAATGTACGGACGGACCCCTACATGTATGCATATAATAATACCGCAGCGGTGCACGGTTGGAATCCGTCTCCTACAGCTTTCCACTGTGTAATGTTTCTATAGAAAAAGAGGGAATTGTACGACAAAAGTAAGCCTTCTCTGTGTTTACATCATCTTTTATGATTATGCAGTGATAACTAATCCGTGGTCACTATCGTTTACTTGTCTAATGTCATCGGTGTCTTTATTTGAAGTGTTTTTTTTTCACTTAATTATGACAAATGGTTTAACAAGGTGAAAATCAGCGCATAGTTAAACATTTGATACAACGTATAAATACAAACAGAATAAGCAATGAACAATAATGACGGTAATACATAGTCACGGTAGGAGAAGACCTGGCAGAAGCCAATGTCAATTTTTTTTTTCCTTTGTTATTTTCCTTTTCGATTTTTTTTTTTTATGTTTTGTTTTGCTTTTAAGCTGGGTGCAAGTTGATAATACAGTCACCTGTTACACATGGTTCCAGTTACCAGCTTAGTGTGGTAATCGACTAAACTCATACATGAAGACTTTTGTTTACTTAATATCTCAGGCGATATATTGTATGTGATATGAGTTGCCTTGTCCCGTATCATGGTAGCTTTGGAATACATGCATCGAATCCATTCTGCGAGTCCGTCCATCCTATGCATGATGTCAAGTCACAAGATGTCATCACACCATCCCATTCTTTTATACGACTCGTTGAGAGTATTTGTTCTTGCAGACTTCCAGTTTACAGCGCATATTAACGGACAATAAACCTATAAACCCCCTGTTGCGTTGTAAAGAAAGGTAATGCAAATACAACCGTTCTGACCACTTATTCCCCCTAAGTCGACAGGAGACCCCATTTTCAAAGTGATGTTTTTCCTCGAGAGTCATGGACGTCGATTAAGGGGGAGTACGGGAGGACATGATCCCTACTTTTTTGAGGGGAGGGGACACAAACACATTTGTCGGATCCCCCCCCCCCCCCTCTACACACACGGACTCTTTTTGCAACCTCTGAAGTTAAAAAATACCCTACTTCTTAGTGGAAGTGTAAATTTCCTAACATGTTCCAAAAAGAAACAAAATTTACCAAATTTACAAGGCCAGAGAGACTAGAAAGTGCAATTTCCTGCAATCTGACCAACCAAAGGTGGCGCTCCGCTTTGACGAAGTCCAGGAAGGAAAAATATACAACTCTAATCCAGTAATTATTCCTACCTCCATGTCGACCCTTGCTTAGAGTTTGCTTACGCCAATGGCGGAAGAACCGGGGGGGGGGGGGGGGGATTATGTTCAGCTGCAACATTTGTAAAGTGCTCAAAAAAAAAAGAATGAAAGAGCATACATGGTTAAATTATATGATTATTGTACCATCTCAATGTATCTGATATGCATTACAGTTTTTCAATAATTGAATTTCCTCATGAATAAAAAATTGCAGACATGAAAACCCTGTTTACTGGCTGGGCACACGCAGTTCAGAGCACTCGGGAAGTGTTGTTTCCTGTCATCTGGACGGTTTGCCATGGTCAAAATTTTCGTAAACGCTCGGTGCCAACCGATGGTGACACTCCGCTTAATCGGCCCTCACCCCATCCCCCAATATCAAGCTAGATGTGCACTGCCCCCATCAAATCGACGTCCGTGTGAATAATGGTCCCACAAACAATTGAATTAAAATACTTAAAATTAATGTGCAAATTATGCAAAATTATGGCTCTTGGTGAGATAAACTGAAAAGCCTGAATTGTAATTAATTCATAACTTTCAAACAGAACAGTTAAAAAAACAGAACGGTTATCACCTACAAAGAGAGACTAGCCCTTCTTTATTTTATTTTATTTTTCTTTTAATTTTATTTCTATTTTTACAGGTAAATAGCTTCAACAGAATCTTTCATGAAAACTTCAAGGGGTTCATTTTTGTAAGACCATACTGTATTTCACTGCTGGTGTTCCAACCCCCACCCCACCCACCCACACACACACACGCACGCACCCACACACACGAATATCGCCATTCGTACAACTCAAGATAGCCTATTGCTTTTTGAAGAAATCTTGTTCTGGCGAAGAAAATACTTCCAGTTGCCTCAAGTTTACATAATTTTATGTAGCACAGGCGGATCACTGCAAATTGTCTTCGATTTTCTTCGAAACTGAAACATTCACTTAACACTGAAATTTGAAACCAGTGGAGAAAAAAATTAAAGTCGGGTTTTAAGGTTATGAAAATAAAAGGTGTTTCATTTAACTTGAAAACAGAAAAATAGAGAAATTCAATTAGTTTGTAAAATGTGACATCATCAGTGTCCCACTTTGCAATACAACATTGTGACACGAAATTGTTCCAAAGTTCCATACCTTCCAAACGGAACATTCTCTTGCGATATGAGTTTCATTACGAGAAAGAAGAAAAAGAACACCCCTCTTTGTGTCACTGGTAACGTTCTTGTAAATAACATTTATCATGTTTCATTCAGCACCCTGCTACGCTCCAGATGTTGGTAAGTGCAACGGATTTGATAGTACTTGATACGAGCCTTTTACATGGAAGGGGGGGGGGGGGAGTTAAAACCAAACTTTATTGTTTTTCGATGATGCAGGGTTATTATGCTGTAACCTCTGCTTGAACTTCAACTCCAGTGAAAATATGACTTTCTTACAGTTGTAAAAGAAAAACGTTCATATTGGGGGTCATTAACATTCACAAAGGTCTACATCTAAGGGCGATATCATCGATATGACAAGTTTGAAGTTCAACCAGGGTGGTGCTATTTAGATAGAGTTACAACTCATTGATGTTTGAAGCCGCCAAGGTCACACGGTATTTGTCCTTTTTATCGTTCCTGGTATTTATATAAGACTTTTTACAGGAAAGCAAACGCAGTGTGGTATGTGTCGTCTGCAACAGCTACAGTGGGACAGGGAAGTTACCCCCCAACCGCTCAACGGACTACAATATCTCCTATATTACTACGTATAGGGATGAGATAGCCAACGGTATGCACATGAGTTATAATCTATATCAGGGGTGGGCGACCTACTTGATTCAACGGGCCAGATATGAGGAATGACAAGTTGTCCGGGCCGCCTTTGACCAACGACCTGCTGTTGATTTAAAACCTTTAATTCTAAGTGAGGACTTTTTCAAGCAATATAAATCTTATTTCACATGAACAATGTGGTAGTGTTGACAAGTAATGGGGAAATATAACCCTAACTGGCAGCAGTCAGTCAGTGTTTTTTTCTTGGAACATCTCGAGGCCCCCAAAAATCACTGGGGTGGTGGATCCTTGACCTAGATGGACCGATTACAGCTATCGGGCTCTGTCGAAACCATCACAACGGTCAGACATAACCTTAAGCGCAATTGTCGGGCACTGTGCAGATGTTGGGCGATCCCCATGTTTCGCGCAGCACCGATATCAGGTACTGAGCAGATGTCGGGTGGCGCAGGTGTTGAGGACGCCGATCGCGGACAGCGCAAGTGTCGGACACTGCGCCGATGGTAGTATCCTTTTTGGATTTACACGTTTGCCATTACACAGCCAGTCCACACGTTAGCCAGTACCTCACCTTGCATAGGACCAGAAGGACTTCGACTATAACAGCTTCGGCCAAATCAACGGACTAATTTCACAAATGTCTCTTCATTGCCCGGGAAATAAACAAGGCAGACGTACGTCCGCACATAAACTGTAGCAAGGCCTAAACCAATCACCATGAACGTGAACAGGCCAACCGAGGGCTGCGACAGATGACATCGCATGTGATCCCCGTTTGCTACTCTGTGTACATGAAATCTATGGAACACAAAAATTGCAAGAAATGATGACGATGACGTCATCATTTTTGCCCTTTTTGTGTTCCATAGAAATCAGCTCTAAATAATCATCACAATCTCACCTTGTTTGACCCAAAGACAAAACAATAGCACAAGCTCGGTGGATGTTAGTTACCATATTAAATAGGTCAGAACCACGAAGAACATATAGAGCGGTTCCAGTTACACCAGTACCTCCTGGCGGCGCACGTTCTCTTGACCCCTTCAAACAATCCATGTGACTCCAACTGTCCATTGAAAAAAAAGAGGGCTAAAGATATATTCATCCCCAATATTTGCCAAGTGCTCCAAAAATAAATGAAAGAGAGGATGTATAATTTTATTATGATTTTTTTTTATCATTTCAACCCATCTGATATGTATTACCATTTTCATAGATTTACTTTTGTTCTCATAACCTGAGAGAATGCAGATATGAGATCATTATTTCCAGATTGTGCACATGCAGCTTAGGATACCTGGGAAGAGCAGAGCAGGCAGGCAGAAATGCCTTTTAGTGACGCTGCATGGAGGTGAAACACCTAGGATCAAATCATTGGTCTGAGCAAGCTACTTGTGATTAGTTGACTTCCATCCATGCTGTTTCTAGCCGAGTGATGAAATGGAACGACCGAATAAAGGAAATAAATGAAATAAAATTAATATGTACTAGAAATAAATAAAATGATGCATTTCATGTTACTTATCTCTTATGCAGAATGTTTTGAGGAGATAAAACTTTTGAAGATGTTAACTGATGAGGCTGAATGTTTTAGACATGCTTAAAGCTATTCTTTCTGTATGCCATGTCTGTACACCGAAAACGACCGGTTTCCATTTAAGTGAATTGTGCGTTCGAAAGTTGGATGGGTAAACTTTTTGAGGTAACACTTGCAGATGTGAGATCTAACATTGTGGCCGTAGGGGTCAAGTACACAAAATATTTCTCGGCTACTTCAGCTTCGCATATTGCAAAGCACTTACTTCAGCGTATATATATTGTTAACTTATTCTGAAATTTCCGTTACTGTCAAGTACGGAATGCAACTTTGAAGAGGATTCTATACATTCTTTTGTATCTTGAGTCTCGTTCAATCTTCAGACAAAGTCAATACTCGAACTTTGAAAGTAGCGCCACTTGAATTGAGTACTGCGGTCAAGAACTGGTGACCAGAATTTGACTTTAAAGTATAAAATATGGAGTGTGTGGTGAAGACGACGAATGGCAGCACGTAAAGTTGTCCCACTGCTATTTTGGATGAGCCCACCCGTCCTTCTTTAACTCTTCCAAACCAAGAAAACGAGAATGACTTCTACAGACGCAGAAAGGGATGCAAGAAATCTGACCGATCTATGGCTATTATTTAGGTCACGAGTGGCGAATCCAAGATTTTTGGTCGAAGGTGGGGATGGGGGTGGGGGGGGGCGGGTTCATTAGATGCACACAGTGGCTGTAGGAGCGTGTTGTCCATCTGAGGATTTATATTAAATTAATATTCTCAATGTGGTGTGCGAGTTTCTATACCGAAACCAGTACGAGAAGTGGAAGTGAGATGTTTGCAATGGAATATCAAAGACGCCCTTGATCAAATTTGTATTGTTTTTTTTTTTGGGGGGGGGAGGCACAGTCACCCGTGGCACACCCCTGGATCGACCAGTGGTGATTAAAATGCCAAACGCTAAGTTGTAGTGAATAGCAGACTAAGCGATCGTGGCGTTAAAATATACAAGCACGTAGAAATACAATCACAAGAGGTTACAACATAGAACTATACACACGATCAACAGATTTCATGGTTCCATGTAATCTGTATATTCTAATTCGCGGGGTTATATCTCGTGTGCTTGGTTTTACAATTTTAAAGGTTCATTGAACCTATTAACTAAAGACTATACCCAAAGTGAACCCTACTTTTTTCATTTGACCACTTGAAAATAAAGAAAAGATGAAATTATTAATAAATTTCACTCGCAACTTCAAAACAGCAGGTATACGACCTTACAACTCTTAGTTAGTCCATATTCCCCGCTAGTATAAACTAAAGTCAGTGGGATTTATCTTGTCAATTTTTTAAGCACTGTATATTTACTCCGTGTGCAGTGGTGTGTGAGCTATGACTCTCATTCGACCATCTCCTCCTTACAGCTTTTTCTCTCCGTGTTCAGCGGCATCCTCGCTGTACCTCTCATTCTCTCCTCGTTCATCTGCATCGATAGCGACAAGGTAGCACTCTCAATGGTGGTGGGGACCAACTTCTTCGTCTCTGGTCTGATCACCCTCCTCCAAACGACCTTCGGGAGCAGGCAAGTGTAACATTGTCACTCTCAGTCTCTGCATAGCTACATATAGCTATATGGTTACAGCTATATATAACATATGAAAGATAGCTGTGGGCTATGGGTATACAGCTATGGGAATATCTGTATATAGCTATGGGTAATGCTATATTTGTTTCCAGTGTCATTACCTAAACCAACTTCTGAAGTAAAATTGAAGCTTATATCCCACTTCAAAATTTTACATCATTGTTTTTTTCGATTTAATTTTATTCCTGTCACTTAATGTATATTTTGGTTTCAATTGTAACTTCATATCTTAACATGCCATACAGTGTTATTATTGTGTCTTTGGAAGTACAGTCTGTCATGATGGTTAACAGATAATATATGTATATCGATTAAAGTAAATACACATGTGTTGGTATACTTTTAGACTTCCAGTTATGCAGGGCAGTACAATGTCGTTCCTGGTGCCAGCAACAGTAATAATGGGGTTTCATGGTGAATGTCCACCGCCCCTTACAGGTTTGTGACGTCACTGTACCTGTCACTAAATTTAAGTCAATATTCTGGGGAGGTTACTTTTAAAGAAAAATAAAAACGCAACAGTCATCGGAAGTATAGCACAGGCTATTTACGTTTCATTACGTTTTACAGTGCAAACAACATATCATTCTATCGTGTTTTAGTTTTACACTCAATTATTGAACAAAAAAAAAATATACACATATTAGTAAATACTGAAATATTTGATGAAATAAAAAGTTGAAAGGTGATTATTACCACAGCCCCTTATATATGCTGATATGTCGGAATTTGATTAAGGTAACGAGGAATTCACGCAACAAGCAATAAATTATTTAATGAGCTAGGAAATTGTTCATTTTCCTTTACTATGTTAGAGGTAACAAGTTTTCGAATTAAAAACAAAAGAAAAAAAACATAACATGAGTATACTTTCGCTCGTGTTAGAGACTTTTGTATCCCTTTCAAAATCTGATAATGTTTTTTTTTTTTCGTTTCGTTCTTGATCATAACAATGAACTTTCACGAACATGATGAAATTGAAACAAAATATAACAACCGTTCTCTCACAATTTTTCACCCTTCTGTTTTTTATTATCGTTATTATTTTTTTTTAGCAAATTCAACGGCAGAACATTATGACATTATAAAAAACGAATGGCAAGGCCGTATATGCGAGGTAAGCGATGCCTAATGGGTGGGTGCTTTTAATGAAAGAGTTAATCACAGTGTGTCACGTGGGTGTGACATCACTTGATAAATGAAAATATAGAATACTCAGCTACTTCAAACCTTAATATGGGAGTTTCAACCGCACTGGGCAGGTGGTGGCAGGGGATCTATAGGTAAATCACAAATATACTTTAAGAATTCGTGTAATGTTTTAGACGTGTCATCATTTCAAATTTGAGTTTTCTGGGAAAATCACTTTTGACCTCATTTATTCCCTTGGAGTTTATTAATTTAAATTAGAATAAAATTATGTTATTCGTTTCACACTTGAAAAAAAATCGTTTCTTTTTTAATCTGTATTGATGTAGTCTTATAACGCATTTTCATTCAGTTGCAAGGAGCAATTGCACTTGCGTCTCTGACGCAACTTCTCATTGGCTTTTCTGGAGTTTGTGGTTTGCTTATGATGTTCGTTGGACCAATCACGATCTCTGTTACAATTAGCGTCATTGGTCTATCTTTATTTCCGGTGGCCGAATCAATGTGTGCTACTCACTGGCCAATTGCTGGATTGTAAGTATACCAAGCCATTGAAACATGCATTAAGACTTTGACCAAATGCAAGAGCAACTTGTCATTGCCTATTTTTTCGAAATGGATGATCATAAAGTGTAGCCCAAAACATAAACTCAACTACATTTTTTGGGGTTATACCACCCACAATTCTGCTTCCATTTCACATCATCACATTCACTTTCTCGTGCAACTCAGTATAATTTCACAGAAATTTAGTTGTGACACAGTGGTTTGTAAAGTATTTTTAATGCAGACTTTTCAGTAATAATATTGTCATATGGTTATCGTAATTTTTTCCTTCCACAGGACGGTCTTTCAGATTATTTTGTACTCACAAGTATTAGAGAGATATTCAGTTCCACTTCCTGGAAAATTGCGCTTTCCACTGTTTCGGTTCTTCCCCGTGAGTAGAATTACCACTTTTGTCCGTCACTAAAAGATTACAGAACATATAACATTACAGCAGGTTTGTCTGTGCATGTGAATGAGGTTGTCCCTGTGGGGAGGGGTGAGGGAGCGAAAGGGGTGGAGTACTTGTTTGAATAGTTGCACGTCACCGAGTTTGATTTAAAGACAAAAGCTCATCACCTCAGACAGTTTGAATTCTCCCAACCACCTACCTCTAGTCCCTCCCTCAGCCTGTCTTAAATTCCTCCACATGTGTAATCAAAACAATGGATCCCTGCGTACGTTGTGTAATACGAGCTGCTCTGCATCTTTCGAATTTTCTGTCAATCTAAGAGTACTGTAACTTAGAACCAGTTGAGAATTTTGCTTTCCGGGAGGTAAAAATATAGCTTAGGGTGATGCAATACAGCCTTTAAGAGCTTTAGATTTGTACGTCCTGATAGTCGACTGCTACGATAACGTGCGATTATTTTGTCATTCTGGACCTATACGCATGCGTCACGTCGTCTTCTTGGTCTTCTGTAACCATACCGAGAACACGTGAAACGTGGTTTTGCCGTCATCGGTTTGGCTATTGGACGAGGGAAATGACGTGACGCATGCGCAAAGTCTCAAAATGACGTAATAATCGTAGCAGTGGACGTACAAATCGAAAGCTCCGTATTGAAACCTTTACAACTTAGGCCAAAGACTTTAATGGAGGCCGATGGTCGGAAATCTTGTCGTACGCTGGGAAATATTTTCGTAGGCTCGCAAAAAACTTTTCGAACGTTCCAAACAGTTGAAACGTGCGAAAACATTTCTGGAACGTTCGAAAAGCTTTTCGAAAATTTGAAAAGTTTTTTTTACATGACGTCAATACGACTTCCTAATAAAACACACACACACATTCATCTATTGTTTTTCTTTTTTAGACTGTCCACTTTCTAGCCTGTTTATTAAGGATAGATTAATGCACCAGCTGTATAATCTGATTGGGCCAACTTGAAATATTATTTTCAGTTTAGTCTCCTCTGCTCAGTTGTAACGTTCAAAAGCACATTACCACCATTAACACATTACAACCCACCAAAATGATCCAGTTTATCCTTTTCAGGTTTTGCTGGCCATTTTGGTATCGTGGGGTCTTTGTGGTATACTAACAGCCGCCAATGTGTTTCCTGACGGGGAGTCCTCGTATGGGTATAACGCACGTACCGATATCCATCCGGATACGATATCAAATGCTCCATGGTTTCGTATACCTTACCCTGGTAAGACGGTTTTTAAGCCCCCCGCCCCGTTCATCAAGATCAACCAGTTGAGTAATTGTTGCTATGACAATGGTAATATGGTAATACAAAGAAATTAGTATGCTTTCATTGTCGTTCATTGTCTCAGGGATATCCTTGTTTCATCCTTCTCTAAATACCCTACCTCCCAACCTTACGACTTAAACTTAGGTGTTAATGGCTCTTTTAACGAAACTATGTAGATATTCGCATTAAATCTTACGTCTTTGTAACCTTTAAAAGTACACACATAAAGGGTACAATATAGAGGAGTGACTCGTAAAATTGCAGAGACTAGAAAACTGGAATGTCAGTCTTAAGGTGCCAAAAAAAAAAAAACAAAATGATAAATGTCAGATAATCCCTTCGAGGACGTCATCATTCCTGATTACAGCAGACTTAATTCAGGATTTAAGTCCCTATTTAATTTAGCAGTTCATCTACTGAGAACATTATGCTTGAGGGTCATAAAATAACCGAGTACTTGAACAGTAAGCTCCATATACTCGTGAGATGTATGGTAAGAGGTGGACATTCTATGCTTTTTTCTTAGGTCAAGGTGTTGGTGTTCCCCCCCCCCCCTTCCCACATTCTATGAGTACAGCCACTACACGCTTATCATAATCCATGCATCAGTGGTCCATTAAAGTCCCGTGATGCTCCATGAAATTCGTGAGAAGTAGACCAGATGACCAGTGGCGACCTGGATGGGAGGAGAGGGGGAAGGACCACTGCAGGAAGTAGCCGTTTTTTTTTTTTGGAGGGGGGGGGAGGACCGTAATGAGTCGGAGGGCGTCTGCGGAACATGAGAAGGCAATTTTCGGTATTTCCTAGTATTTTCACCCAAACAGGTGCTGGCGCCCCACTCAGAGAATTTTCCCTCAGATCTTGCTAGCATAATGTAAGTGATGATGGGCGCTACTTGAGCCTTGGCTTCCCAGCAAAGATGCACACACGCAGCCACCGAGATAGACCAAGATGTCGGCCATCTTGCTTGTCGTTCAGAGCGATTTGACAACGTAGACTAAATTACGGATACTGTGCGCACCGAAATAAGTTCGGATATTATCAGTGGCGCCGGTTGGGTTGAAATATCGAAACTGCCACGGAAAGTTCATAATATGAATTCGTGTAGGAGAACTATGACCTTCACATTTCTGCATCAACTACTTCTATATATGTTGAATTCTCACTTCATGTTGAATTATATATGTATCACGCAGTTTATTGTTGTTTCCCCTGTAGGTCAATGGGGACCCATGACCGTTACCCTGGCAGCATTCTTGGGAATGTTCGCAGGGGCGTTGGCTTCTATCATTGAATCCGTTGGTGATTATTACGCATGCGCAAGGATGTGCCAGGTACCACCACCTCCAGTGCATGCTGTAAACCGCGGTATCGGTATAGAGGGGCTCGGTTGTGTTTTGGCCGGGTTGCTCGGTTCCGGAAACGGAAGTACCACTTATGGAGAAAGTGTCGCTATTATCGGCCTTACAAAGGTCAGTGACTATAACGTCACCGAGTCAGGTGGTTTTATTTGTATATATATCATTGGACTTGTGAATGTCAGTGTGTGTAAAATATCTTCCGAGATGTTAAATGTGAATAATCAGCTCATAGCAACCATTGAATCAACCATTGAAAACAATTGAATCCATTTCAAATACAAGTTTTTGATCGGTTAAACGTGTAAACGTTTAGTATGAGCATGCTGTATTCCCGGGTCCTGGGACCGGCAGTGACGTAGGCTACGGACCTTCTCGTGTGCAGTAAATAATACTGTAGTGATACCAAAGCGGTAAATACAGACACGGTCTACAGCGGTTTCATTACTGTTTACAAAAAAAAGTATCCGTAAACTGGTGACGTTTGTAGAGAGTTATCAAGAAGAGACTGACGTCACAGGAGATATTAATGAAACGACCAATCAACTAATTAATTTACCTGTAACTTAAAAATCAACTTATTGGTTTGATGTATTGAATCGATTTTTGTGTGTGTATATTTTGCAATTTATTGAAGAACCTATAAAAAGTTCATTTTTCTTGTAAAATAGTAACTTGGGATGTTTGGATTAAATGCATGTAGTTACTGTACATGCGATACGGTAGGTTGTAGGCTAGGATACATGTGTCTTATGCAAACACTTTACAGGGTGATGACGTATGTAGTATATATTAGATACACTGAGGTTAATTGTCCGACCATTGTAGCACATCACGTGGTTAAACCCTGCGCAAAGGGCAGTGACTTTGTGCTCCCGTACCAAATTGCTCTACTAGCTACAAGTAGTTCTTCTGCATGACGTATGCCTGTTACCTGAGTGTTACTAAGTCATGTAACGTACATGGCGTTCTAATCGATTACCCCCCCCCCCTTCCCCTTCGCCACCGAGTTGGTCAAAGTCGTATTAGAGGCAATAACAAGATATCTAGGTCTCAGTTTCACCCCGAGGCTGCAATACCGTTGAAACAGAAAACCGAAGTTCAAGTTTGGCTGCTGGATTTATGTGCCCACTTTGCGTTGAGATATTTATTATTCTAAGAACGCATATCAAGTGTTCGTTTCGGTCAGTATACCACCCAGGTGCAATGACGTCATAACGCATTGCAGCGAGTTTGGCTTTAACGACGGAAGTCTACGTGAGTCCGTCGGAGATTGATAAATAGACTTTTTTTACATGAGTGATGGAAAATGAGACTGGCCAATCAGGTCACAATTTCACATATGTACGTTCGAGATATTTAATTTAAATTATTTTGCACTCTTTATATGTGTTTGGTTCATCACATGATAGTTTCTGCGTGACTAAATTGCTTTGTGGGTACTCGTTCAGTTTACAGACAGAGTGAACATCTCAAAATTACATCAGATGAAAAAATTACGAAACTGCATGGAAGCACTTATGATGGCGACCGAGACATTCTTTTCCGATATTCCACTCTACTGCCTCTCTTTTTTTTTCATCTATGGCCAGATCTCCAGTAGAGTCATCGCCCAAGGAGCTGCAGTGTTACTGATACTAGTTGGAGTATTTGGTAAAATTAATGCCGTTTTCACCACATTACCACAACCGATAGTTGGCGGAGTTGTAATGTCCACATTCAGTAAGTAACACTATTTACACGTGAATAAATATCATCTGGCAAAAGATTCTACGCACAGCGCTTTCCCAAAAGTTACCTTTTCAAGGTTTGTGGTCACCAGTGGCGTAACAAAGAGAGGTGCTAGACAGGAAGCTGAAGACGCCCGCCCCATGCCGGTCAGGGGACGTAATATGATGGAGACGAAAAAGAAAAAAAATAAAGAATAAGATAGGAAGACAAATAAAAAGAAATAAAATGAAAGGAAAATGAAAGCTTGAGTACTTGTAGAACCTTCCGCATTCATGGAATAATGATGGTATTGTCCATAGTTAGTACTCGTAATTCAAGAAAGTAGTCCAGTCTTGTTTTAGGAAATGTAAGAATTTAATCAGGCCCTTTAGAGCGAAAAACTTCCAATAATGTAAGGAGGAGGGTTTTCTATCCAAGAAAACACTGACAGTATCATTTACGGGCGCTATATATCTGTTGAGAATGGGAACTGTGATTTCCGACGATCTAGGTGTGTAGGCCTATTTTTATTTCAACCTTTCCTCTTACGCTCTAAGCCAAAAATGGTGGCGCTCGGATAGTCTCCCTGCAATTATTAATCCACCGCTAGTCCAAACTTCTGAGGGAGCCACGCAAGTAGCGGCATACTGCATTTCCGTATCACGCTCCTATGTGTAACAGGCCACCACGATAGGAAAAAAATCTAGCTAGGCCGAGGGGGTGGGGGAGGCATATTGAGTCTGTTAACCATCCTGCAAAAACCTTTGTGACGCCTCTGGTGATAGCTATAGTTCTTGAGATTCCTTCTGCTATGTCAGCCTCGAATATGCTAGACTCTCAAATGTGGCAACCTTCTGCTTCAGGGCATCTTTGCTTTTTCTACACTCTGATTAACATATTTATCCTGCATTGGAACATTTAATTGCCTAGTAGGGCCTTAACTTATATTAAAAAAAAACCTTCTTTGCCAAACTGAAAAATTGAACATTACAGTGGTAGCCTTATAGGGGCTCTCGTGGGACTACGGTGTCATTTGTCACAGCAGGACCTCAATACCTCACGGTCATTATGAGCATGTAGCCATAATTTCATGGCCGCCAAAATAGGAATCTGAACTAGGAAGGTTGAAGTCATAAATAAGATCACCCGCCCCCCCCCCCCCCCTTTACATCACTTTATAGGAATGAAACGCCGTATCTACACACTACATCATATATGGCTTTGTGGATTTAAGCACCATATCGATATCCCCATCATATGCACTTTTCATTGTTCGATGTAACATTCAAGTAAAAAGTTAAGAAGTAGCCTAAAATTAAGGAAAATCAACTAACGATATTGGTAATAATTTCCTACACTTTATTTCAGATGCTGGGTCTATGGGAGGGAGTGGGGGCCCAAAACTTGAGCTGTTCCCCAAGAAAATAATGGTAAATGATTTATATCAACTATCAGTAATAACCTGAGAACCACTTTCTCGAATTTTCCGATCCACCTTTTTTATTCGAGAGGGTTTCCTTTTGAAACAGAAGATCTCGAAATAAATAATGATTGCATGAATTTAACGGGAATGGTTTTTTTTTTCTGCTTTATGGGTGCTGCTTCGGCAAACATTTCTTGGTACGTTACGCCCCAGCTGCATGGTGGCACTCCGTCTAGATAAAACGTCGGGTTGTTTCCCCCCCCCCCAAAAAAAAAAAAAAAAATTGTGTCCCAGAACCGTGCCAGCTTCTTTACCTTTGAGCGTACGTTCCGACGGATAACATCTTCATGTCAATGATAATTAACATCCAAACCGAATCTATGGGAATGAACATTGTAAATATATATCACACTCACTATGAATTTATCGAAATGTGACCAGGAAATGCGTTTGACGTCAACTGGGATGAATGGATGTAGATAGGCTAACGAGCTGAAAAAAAATCGAGTTAGAGTATATTGCAAAATGAAGCCTAATTGAGATGAATAAAAAAAAGGTGCAGAAGATAGCAACCAATCTCAACACATTACTAGTAACCCGACCTCAATATGCTCAGATTATAACAACCGCCATAAATATTGTAGTAATCATACACTCCTCTGTCACTAACGATGTTTCAGAGGTAATTCAAGACATTGTCGAGCAGGCAGAGTGATCCACTGGTCTTGAATTTTAGATGTGAGAGTTTCCCGCCATTAAACAAATGAGTTCAGATCTAACACATGTGGCCTTTTACGAACATCATTATTTACATGATTTCATGAATTAATTTTATTGTTTCAATCGGAAGAGTACAAGACAAAGATTATACTTACAATCGTCTGATCAGATAAGGTTTCCGTGGTAGCTAAAGCACGGACAAACCGACCAAAGTAAGGGCGTCTCAAAGTAGGCAACAGGGTAACTTTTTATGAACCCTACAGTGTAACGTATCATATAACATAGTAAGGGTGCTAGAAAGAGATGTCTTCCAAGTAAACACCAAATTTTGGCATGTTTTTCTTTTCTTTTACATATTTTCAGGTGTGGTTGCGTCCGTAGGTCTCTCGAGTTTGCAGTTTGTTGACATGAACTCTTCGAGAAATTTAGTCGTCGTTGGGTTTTCCTTGTTTGCAGGACTGTCCGTTCCACACTACGTCAACTCGACACCTGATGCCATAAATACAGGTAAAAACCGTATATGTCATATGCAATAGTAAAATACAAAACAAAAATATCCTAAAGGATGGTGGCGGAACCCATAAGCGTACGAGGCAGAAGGAGGTAAGGGGGTAACTGGCCCAATTCTTGCAAAAAAAAGTGAATCCATTGATCAGGGAGATATTTCATCCCAAAATTTTCTGATACGATTCACGTCAATCAATGGTGGCGCTCGGCTTAGCCTTCCACAATTTACATTCCCTTTTGAGTCATTATCAATATGCAGGGTGCCCAAATGTAGAGGAAAGATACTGTACTTTCGTATCACACTGTAATTTGTACCCAGAAAACAACCCATAGCAAAAGTCTCAGAAATTTGGGTTGCATCTAATCTACAATTCGTAAATGTTCCAGAGAACAGTACTAGTCTACTTATAGACATATAATCCTGCATGTTTTTTTTTTCTCAGTGTAGCTCACTATTTAAAAACGTTAAAAAGGAAATAGTCTTATCTTGGGAAACATTAACAAAGGAGGTTTTGTGAAATTCGTTACCACCCCTCACACCCCTCCCCCAAAACCTTTGATATCTGCAGCAGTATGTAGTATAAGTGCTGAATCTGTTGTTCAGTCATTGCATTTTATGCAATCTGAGGGAAAACGTCGTTTTCTTCGTTCTTTAGTATTTCATGAGTTTTCGGTAATCTTTGTGTTCTTCTCTCCTGATACAGGTTCTATGTTATTAGATCAGTTACTGGTAATCACCATGGGAACGAGTATGTTCATTGGCGGACTAACGGCTTGCTTTCTGGACAATGTCATCCCAGGTAACTTCAACTGGTGTATTCATTCGACTTGAAAAAAATCATTGTGGAACAATTCATGACCAGATTTAAGGAATAATGGAGAATTGTTAGAAAATACAAATACGTCACGTGGTTTTTGAGTTGTGGTTGTATTTTGGATGTTGATTTGGTACGTCAAGAGACTTACGGACGGATAGTAATACAAATACTAAGTGCAAACCAAATCGCTGCCAACCTTGTCTGTGTAAGTCAAAATTCGGTCAAAGTGTAGCAGGTACAGACACTAGTTTTGTTTTCTTTTTTTTCAGAATTGATAATAGCAATAAATACTCATGACTTAGTACGAAAAATTGCTACGTATTGCTAAAAAACCCGTATTGCTGTATAACAGGGCGCCCTTATAATTTCGTAGACGGCATTAAATTGCAGAGAGGCAAAGACACACACAGAGTGAGATTACTTTCTTTGCGATTGTTTTCACCTTGAAATGGATAGAGTGAGGTGGTGAGTCACGGTTTAAAACAGGATGTCACATTTAAAGGTCGACGTGGTAACCACGGCCCGCCAGCAGCGATTTTCTTTTTTTTGGAGGGGGGGGGGGGGGTGGGTGGGCGCCTCAAGAGTTAAAGAGACCTGTGTAGTCTGGAGAGGCGATTTCCGAAAATCTAGGGGGGGGGGCAGTTCTTTTCAAAAGTTTTCCGGCAGAGCGATCCGCGCCAAGTCTTCCCACAATTTTAGATTTCATGTGAGTGATAATAGGGTCTCTTAAGAGTCGCTTCACTTTTCCCCAATTCTCTAAGAAGGATGCATCCACCCCGTCACTGGTCAAGTCATATTAAGCTTTGAACCTTACAACTTTGGCTGTAGCCAGCTTCATCGCTCATTTTGCAAAGTTAGAAGAACACAGAACATTACGTGGGCAATATGACGTCACAGTGTTTTGTACCGCGTCTACTTTAGTCTGTAAAACTAATGTAGGAAATTCAACTTCCAATCAACCTAAAGCAAAAACTTACGAATTTATCGCAAACTCATACGGTAAGGTATGTCATCGATCGCTATTTCACTTATATATATTACACAGTGAGTTTGACAAGGGACTATTTTTTTTATCCGTAATTAACGGGAGTGAAAATGATTTTTCACAAATATTGGGTGCCTGTTTTGAGACGTTTTTGTCACTTAATTCTTTAGATTCCTTTTTTATGTTCTTGTTGTTTATAAGGAACGAGAGAGGAAAGAGGAATAGACAAGTGGAAACAATTGTCAGGAAAGAAAGAAGATGAAGAAAAGTCTGACGAAGTGGTATCAGGCGCAAATAGTTACGATCTTCCCTGTGGAATGCGTTACATTAGAAGATGGCGGTGGACCTATCGTCTTCCGTTTAGCCCAACTTTTCATGGTTTTAAACTACGTCGTGGACGAAGAGACGTTTTGCATTAGTGACTGTTAGAAATGGTACCAAGAGCGTATTTGTGGCACAACAATAGAACTTGAAGCTGAAAAATCTGACGTGATATACTTGACAAGATTGACCCCACCTGCAAATTTTGGACAAAATTGTTGGGACACTTTGCTACATTTTGCTATTACACTCTTGAATCTCAGTTCGGGCCCCTTTCCAATGTTTCTCTAAATTAAAGGCTGTAATGCTTCACCCCAGACAGTTACAATTCTCCCAACCACCTACCTCTAGTCCCTCCCTCAGCCTTACATTCCTCCACATGTGTAATCAAAACAATGGATCCCTGTATACGCTGTGTAATACGAGCTGCTCTGCATCTTTCGAATTTGCTGGCAGTCTAAGAGTACTGTAACTTAGAACCAGTTGATAATTTCCCTTTCAGGGAGGTAAAATGATAGCTTAGGGTGATGCAATACAGCCTTTAAGGTAATTAAAATAGATAAATAATAAATAAAATAATTATAATAAATAGATAAATAAGATAAGTAGAATAATTATTGAGTGCATTATATGATGTGAACAGCAACCTTGTAGCCAATCCTGAAAAGGGAAGGGGGTGGGGGAAGAGGCCGCGAGAGCCTGTGTCCCAACTATGTTTGCCCAAAACTGTGGACCGAAACTCGTCACCTTCCACTTTTCTAGTGCCTGGTGGTGTATTAGCTGTTCAACACAATTCACCGCTGGGTGAGCAGATTTTGTCTTGGAGCCATATTATAGCTCTCTATGTTGTGTTTCAACCCTTACATGGGATGCAATCCAACTGTATCAATCCAAACTCTGTTTATACTGACTTTTATCATGTAAATATAAAGTAGGACTATTATATGTCGTGACATATTAGCCCATTCCGCTTTACGATTAGAGTAACAAAGAAAATGCGTTCTAATGGAGCAGAAAATATGGAATATAATTACTATTGTATTTATTACTTTTATAATTATTATTAATTAACTATTTCGTGATTTGATATGTAACACCTGAGGAAATGAATTATTTTCTTGAATATGAAGAAATACCATAGGTTAAACTCCTACTGAAGGAAGTTTTTTTGTCCAGTGGCAATTAATTCATTGCGTGGTAAGAATACAACTAACCACTTTCTTGGTAATAGCAACAGACAATCCGGCCATCAAACAGTTGTGAAAATTGTTCAATGTAGACTTGGAGCATCTAGTGTTACTATATTTCCGTATTATCATATATGACTTTATGTAATTGCACATGCAGTCAATCGTAGGTTACGAAGGCAGCAAGATTTTTATGTGTGATTTTTTTGTTTTGTTCCTGTTTTAAACTTTTCATACTAAATCAAGTTAATGGTGTATGTTACCGTTCCATATGTCAGTTGTCGTAGTATTATTATTATTTCTTGTTCTTTCTAATTTTCTATGTTGGTATGTGTATTAAAGCTGAAAGATGAGTTGTACCGGCAATCGCCTAGCTATCAACCTCTTTCCTTCCTCAGTGTTTCAGGGAAGAGAAAATGGGGGGGGGGGGGGGGAATGATCACCTGTCACAAAAATCTGATAGAGAACTATGCACTCATCTTAGAGATATTTGAATATGAAATTGTCTCGACGTTTTTTTTTTTGTTTTTTTTTTTTGCCCTTCAAAATTCAAACTCTCTAAGAAAGAATAAAGTCAATCACCGTTACTGATCGAACAGACCAATGGGAATGGATGTGAATATTAATGTATGCAAAACTGGGGCTTAACTTTTTTTTGTAGTGTCTTTGACGTATTCCGTATGAATTTGATTTTCACTGACAGATTATTTTCAATTCATATTCCAGCTTGAACTCTGATCTCGAAGTCCTACCCTGACTCTGGGAGATCGAGTATCCTTCTGAGGATGTGGGCAGTGCCTAGTAGTGCTGTCTTTGTGAGTTGTTGCACTTTGTGCTTACCAGGGATATGTTGTAGGTGTCTCTCTAGGTTGTTGGTGTTTGCTCCGAGTGCACCGATTACTACGGGGATTACCGTTTGCTTAGATTTTCCACAGTATTCCTCTGTATTTCTAGTTTCAAGTCTTGATACTTGACTACCTTTTCATTTTACTTCTTGACTACGTTTGAATTATTATTATCATTATTACTATTATTATAATATTAGGAGCACTGTTATCATTACTATCTTTTTTCTGTAAACAAATATTTGTTCAATTGTTCATAAGGATCCTTAGCATATCAGTATAACTTTCATATCACCTGCATACTTCATACCACATTCCTCTGTGCATGATTGTATTGTTAGTCATTATTTCTGCCGCCCTCTATTTCCGTAAAGCACGTTTGACAGTCAGTAACGTATTGTAGTCCAGTCACGTGATTCTGCTCTCCGGCCTTGCTGTATGAGACTCCTGGGCTTCTGACAATCAGTCTTCGCTCCCGTTCTGAATCGTTCCGTTCGGGACTCCGGCCGACAATCGTGATTATATGTATTGTTTTGTGTTCTTCTTATATATTCTCGTTTGTGTACTGGTATTATGAAAACACTCTACTTCGGTACTGAGGCCTCGTTTGTGATGTTTTCGTCCTTTAAAGGATGGTCTAGCCACAAACATAACTATGATATGTTGAAGAGCAAGTTAATCTGACCATTACAGTGAAACTTCCATTCAATTCCCATGTGTAGTTCTCGAGATATGAGCAGTTGAAGTTGCCACATTTGTCACTGACAGTTAACTTGAAGCAAGCAGGAGTGATGTCATCTCCCCACATCGATAAGGTATTTTATGTTTTTCTTTAAAATATATACCAAATTTAATACTTCAATATATAGTGATATCATAATGTGAATGTAGGAGGGGTATGAGAGTTTTGTGACATTCACGGAACCAGTATGTAGGCTGACCACTTGCTGATTTCAAGGTCAAAATAATAAATTAAAAAATGAAGAAAACAAAAGACTCTTTAGCAATGTGAAGAGATGATGTCACTCCTGTTTGCTTCAAGTTCCCAGTTGGTAGCAAAGGGGGTAACTCGAACTGATAAAATCGCGAGAACCATGCATGGGAACTGAATGGAACTTTTACTATAAGGGTCACATTCACTTACTCTTAAACATATCAAAGCTAAATTTCTGCCTGGACTATCCTTTTAAGTATTTGGCGCTGTTTTCTTATCTACCTTTGTCTGTTGTGTTGTACTCTGGGTTTAGAAAAAACCCTGAAATATACCCAATTGTCTCTCTGTTCCTTTATTCGTGTGTCCGTATCGTATGCAGGTCTGAAAGAGAGAGATTCAAGATTCTTTGATTTAACCTACAATAATCAAAGACGCATTTTGTAATTGTTTAAGTCCTTTCTACCACCATCAATTCTGGTCAGAAAATACTTAGACGCCCCCGATATCTAGCACTAACAAATCGTTACAGCATTTTCCTCATCGAACTCAGCCGGTGAGGAAAATGGTGGGTTAGAACATTGTAACACAAGAGCTTAACGTCAAGAAATCGCTCATGTGGTAAATTGGAATGTAGGCGATCCTTGTATACTCCGCTGACCATACCAGCCAGGTCTCAATGAAGACTCTTACGCATCAAACTTACTAGGTTGCAAGAATTATTTCACTAAGTGTTATTTTTGTTGTTGTTGCTGTTGTTGCTATAGTTATATACTCTTTTATACGAAAGAAGTTTGCCTTATTGTTCTTCAAATTAACACACTTTTGCAGAGGACAGTTTCACTCCGGACGTCTTTCGTAATTGAACATGATGTATATCAATTAAATTAAATCCTATATCGTGTTTTAGTTCATATGCTGTATGCCATTGTTAACTTGGATGACGTATACACTAACAATATTATCATGTATTATTTCACAATGAACATTACATCAAAAGAAAGCTAAAAGAACCCTTCAGACTCTTCACAATCTGACAGTGATATCCATATGCTTCAACAACTATGTATTAAGCTGTGTTTACTTGACACGCGTATTGCGGAATGCGGAACGCGGAATGCGTGATGCGGAACGCGCAAAGAATTCTTTTTTGCTTTTCCAATGACCTGTTTATTGGGCACGCGGAACGCGGATCGCGGATTGCGGAACTATCACGCGCGGATTGCGGATTGCGTATCGAATTCTCCATGTCGAATTCTTCTGCGTTCCGCGCGTATTGGTGACCACGTGGGACAACGTGTATAGCTTCCAGTAGGATTTCTCCACATTCCCCGGACTTCCAAAAGGGAGGAACTTTGGCAGGTTTTTTGATGTTTTATTGTGATAACTTCTCACAACAAGGAAAAATGACTGAAACTTAAGTGCTATGAACTAATTAACTTCCAGTCAATAAGTAGTATGTCTATCAGTTTCATATCCTTATCCACTGGGCTATAGTCATCCATGAAAAACTGCTAAATGACCCAAAGCAAAGGACTTCCTTTGATACATGAAACTTGGTGATGTATCACGCAGAATGAAGAGAAGCTGTGTAAACTCTTCACGTTTCAACCGAAAGTACCTCTGAAACATTTGCTCGTCTAAACGAAGCTCTTGTACCAGGTTGTTATAAGCCCCTTGGGCTTTTCTTCTCTGGTGTATAGGGTGCACAGCCCATCTTCGCTTACGTCCTTGGTGCCGTCTTTTCCTTGCGATTAGATATGCCCCCACCGCAATGACTACATCTTCCTGGATTCGAGTGCAGTGTGATTTAGCGAACGTGCACAGCACAGGCGCCATCTTCCTCAGGCAGTAGAATGTCGTTCACTGGAATTGAACTATTTAGCTGGTTTTACTATAACGGAATGCGGAACGATCCGCGTGGGGTGTTTATTGGGCACGAGGATCCTTTCCGCGTTCCGCATTCCGCGTTCCACAATACGCGTGTCAAGTAAACACAGCTCTACGCATTTCGTCCTAACAGAACAGTATGTACTCAATGGTAAAAACGTACAGTAAGAACAATGTTTCTCGGATGAGGCACACCGAGGTAAAATTTACTTATACCAGGTCCACAGGAAGTCTGATTTAACTGAAAAAAAAAAACCATTTAGACCGGTTTTAGATGTTCGTCAAACTTCCAAGTGGATGCAGCCTTTGTATACTACACTGCGATAATCAGTTCCAAAGCTTGTAGTATGATAGTTACTTCGCACAAGGTGCTCATTAGCAAATGGCAAAGTTTCATTTAAGCCTAATACCGGCGTAAAAATTGCTCAAGGGAATCGCAATAAATTCCCAAGAGTGAAAACGTTAAGGAAGCCTAAATCTGAAATTGGATTCTAAGATAATTCTGTATCCTGTTGTTATGCCATTCAAGTTATATACATAGACCTTTACAAATTGTTATTTATACATAAAATGAAAAGAAATGCGGGCTTTGTGAGTTATGTGGTAAACATTTTGCACAAATTGCTCCCATCTCTTCAGAATTCTTTGAAAACTGAACACATTCCGTTTCGCTCTTTGCTTTAATTGTTCTACGGTAGTAATATCAGTGAAGATTCATGCTAGCAGGAAAAAAGGGCTTCTACATTGTTGTTATCGTTGCGTTTCTGCCCTTTGACATTACAATGTCATTTGTATAATATCATTAATTAGCTCTAACTCTGAATTGGCGTATTGGTTCCGGGTGAATATGAGAGGGCTTTCCCACTGCCTTTGTCTTCGCCATTTTAACAACTCAGTTCAACTATAGAGTCAGTGGCGGCACCATGATTTTAAATTGGAAGGCGGGAGGGGGGGGGGGGGGCAAAGGGAGAGCAAAAGAAACTGTTGCGGGATTCGCGAACTTTGCGAGTGCCGTCCAAGGGGTCATAAAGCCCACAATGACCCCCTAATGAGGTCCAGGGGGCAAAACCCCGGTGCGGTTCCTAGGGGAAATTTTCTTCGGAAACCCTGAGGTTTTAGCATATCTCTATAGGTGGAAAACTGAATCTCAGAATAGGTGTATTTTTGTTCAAACTGCATCATTAAAAGCAAATTAAGAGTCCAAACGATTTAATTATTTAGTTGACAAGTAGAGAACTCAGGACTCCCTGGGGTCCAGGGGTAAAGTCCCGGAAGCTCTGATGTTTTGCAATGTCTCTGGGGGAAAATTAAGTCTGAGGATAGTATACCTCAAACATGAAAACTTACGACCCATTGTGAGGTCCAACGGCAAAGTCTGTTGGGGGATCGAGAAGAGCGAGGTAACCCTTAAGCTGTGATGTTTTGGAATGTCTCTGGGTAGAAAATTAAGTCTCATGGACTACCAAGAACAGAAGGTAAATGCAAAATTACGAATGTGAACAGGGAATAGACATATGCATGTATGTACTTATAAGGCCACTTCACATGAGAGCAGGAATGGGGGACAAATGGTCGGTCCTGATTGGGGGAAAATAATCTAATCAAAGCTTGAAGCGAAGTGTGTTAGTTTTTCAGTGAGTTCTGAACAGTTGTAGAAAAATTAGACAAGGAAGGTCAGCTCTTCTTACACTTGGCCAAGAGGGAGCAAAATGGATGGAGACGAAAATAGAAAAAGGAAGACAAGCTGTTGCCCATATACAGCCTTTAGAATCAAAGTCATTGCAGAAAAAAAAAAAAAAAAACTTTCAATAATGTGAAGAAGAAACGTTTTCATCAAGAAAACACTATTCGAGGGTGGCTCTCCTATAGGATGGATTTCCCCAATTCTCAGCCCCCACCCTCCACCCAGTCCAAAATTCTGGGTGAGTCACTGTTGTCCGCATAACGGACGTGTATTGCTCATACCCCAGCTGACTGCATCCCTAATACGGTACATACCAACCCTGCTTCGAAGCTCCGCAACACTCATTTTGTGTAGTAGAGGCATACCCTTTTTCGGTATCAAACTGCACCTTTGTTTTACATGTTCCCCACTATTTCTCGTTGAAACCCTCATTCATTTGCCACCCCCCTGAAACAAAATTTATCTCTGGGTGCATGTCAAGTCTCATGACCCCTTGCAAACAACCTTTGTGATGCCTTCGGTTTTGACGGTCTTTGTGGAAATTGTAAAAGTCTTCCAATAATGAGCAATTTTCCATCGAAGAAAGTCTGTGGTTAAGACTATTTACGTCACTAAAGGGAGAATTTTATACGCTTTCTGGTACACTACGTGCTAGGCGATAGAGTTATGTGCATCATAGGTGGCCTATTGAGTCTTCTCATAATCCCCCCGCCCCATCGCCACACACACACGCACACAGACCGCACACAGACCGCACACAGACCGCACACAGACCGCACACAGACCGCACACAGACCGCACACAGACCGCACACAGACCGCACACAGACCGCACACAGACCGCACACAGACCGCACACAGACCGCACACAGACCGCACACAGACCGCACACAGACCGCAAAAAGACAGAATTCGAAATCAGATTCTCGCATGTAATGGTTTGAGCACTTTATTTTTTAGAAGCAAATATGAAGGGAAAACGACACTAGAAGGGCTAGCTTTGAGCTGACATACCGCAAATAAAGGGGTGAGCTTGACACGAAGCTCATTTCAGTCGCATTTTCTCATTTCATCTCGGTGCTGTTTTTTTTTTCCACTATGGCTTGCCATACGAAAATCGGTCCGGGGAATATAATTTTGAGTTTCAGTCATTCATACTGAACTCCGGTACAGTGCATGCTACAGCTATGGTCGGAACTTTCTCTTAGTTACTTAGATCTACCAAGTACTGTCGTTAGGTCTACCAGTCTGTCAAGAAGATATTGGGTAACTCATTTCTTAAACTAGACCTTGTTTCGGACTATGACACTATGAGCAAGCTTAGGCCTACTTTCTACTGCTTAACGTTAAGGTGTAAGTCAGCTGGCCTAACTCAGTTACTACTGTACTGTAGGCCTAACTGTATGACGCAACCGGTAGGCCTTGCCAAAATACCACCCCATCAAGAGAAAAAAGGATGCTGCGTAGCCGTAAGTGAGGGTCTGGGCGAGGTCACAATTCTAGACCATAGGCGTCCCTCATATTAGTATCATGAGTCGGTCACTTAATTATAGCAGTTTGAGGATCAGAAAGCCTGAAGACTCGAGTCATAGTCATGATTGTGGATAAACACCTGCAAGTGCAACATTCTTCTACTCTTTTTGATCAGTGTTCAGAGGGTGACGGGTGAACCAACAATCCCAATCAAACCCAAACCTGCTCCTGGGACTGCCATTTAACAACCCCAACGCACAGACAAATGTATGCACCAGTCTTGACTTAAGTCACTTTCTATAACGTTGGTATGGCTGGTACGTGGAAGACCTGCCCAGCTCAGTAGCCCACTAGCTGTACTGAGCAACCTGAAGCAGATGATGCTGGAATCTGACAACAGCACAGGAACCAAAATTGAAATCACTAAATAACCCCCTGTGTAAACAGCTTTACTGAACAAGCAATTTGAGTCGCCAGAAAATTTCCAAGTGGTTCCACCAGGGGTTGATCCAGGGATTGCAAGATGATGATTGCAAAATGAACACTCTAACCACTAATCTAACCCTCCACCCCTAAAAACAAACCCTAAATAAACATCGGGACCATAAAATAATCAAATATTAACTCGAATTTAGAATCTGTTATCCAGGGGTGGAAAACCTTCTAAACCTTCTGAACCTGGTTCGCGGGAAATCTGAGACACCCGTAGGAAATCCTGCATGTCTGGACACATTTCTTTTTTTAATTAAAAATTGGGGGGAAAAACAACCTGGGCATCGTCAGAGAAACAAAACAAATGGGGGAGAAGGGGGAAAATGTTGGGAAAAAAGTATTGAAAAGAAGATCAGTTGATCGTTATTGCTTACGATACTCACATTGGCAAATAGCGCAGGTTGCCTCTATGCCCAACCACAATGTCCAGTAAATCCACAATGACCATGCAAGTTACTAGAAATTATTGCCAGTTAACAGTTTTGGGCACACTTCAGTCGACCCATGCACACTCCCTATGAACCCTAATGTCCACAGATGATTCGCGCAGTGCTCGTGCACAATTTTATCTCCCTCAGTTTTAGTGCTTTTTTGCTTTTTTCTGAATTCAGCACACAGATTCTCTGTGCAATTAATAAGAACAGAGTGCTTTCATATGTACGTATACACAACATACAAACAGTACATACATAGCGGAGCAAACATGCAGAGCCCACGCAGAAGTGCCTGACTTTGTGCCTTCTTTACGTTTGCAGTCTTACACACATATGCAATGGTAGCACCAACTACCTTTTTGGAAAACACAACGTTACGTGTAGTTAGAAAATTGCCATGATCAAACCGATTTAAAATATAGGGGAGAGGATTTTTATTTTTAACTTTTTTGTGCTGCACATTTCTACTGCCTGTTACTGGTCACATTTATCTGGGATGAAAAAGTTTGTTGCAAATGTCGTAGCCGCAACAGGTGGCTGGATTTGAGTGTATGAATGCGATATACTGTATGTCACAGGTGTTTTGTGTGAGTCAAACTGGGGTGAATGTCCAGATACCAAACTGCAAGTCGTCAAATAAAAGAGAAAATTGTCAACACTGAAAGGGCAAAGACATAAATAGAAATGGATGTTTCCAAAAGTGAAGCGAGCCAACCAAAAAGCGACTGATGGGAGAAGGGAATATCCGAGTGGCAACATTCGTGAATGTAAAGAAATCGACTCCTATAAATTAATATTTGATTTAACTGTGAAATGAACTACTTTATGCAAGATACAGTCATTACCATTTTGGGACAGGTGTTGACATTTTTGCAGTTAAAAACTTTTTTGGAAACATGTCATGATTTCCAAAGTCAAACACGCAGAGCTAGCTAGTAAGTACAGCTTGTAGTTGACAGTGTCTAGTTTTGTCTATGATTCTGTGCAACGTTACCACACGGGACTTTCGTTTTATTATTTGCCATGGGACTAATGCCTAGCTGTTTAGTAGAGAATGCCACAATCAAGGCATTTATTCTAGGCCTATTGCATATATATATAGCGTAATATGGAACTCAAGTTTCACTCATTTCTGACATTTTGTAAGTGTACAATACTGTACAAGTTTTCAGTCATATTTTTTGTGTTCAGCTGCAACAATTTTACCCCTTCAATATGCTAGGAACCCTAATCTTATCTAATACCCAACAACCAAATTCGCTCTCGCAGCGTAGTGGGTTATGCTTAGGACTTACCATGTGGTTGTTATCTTAGCATCCTTGGTTTGCAGTTTTAGCTCCTCTCATTTCTTCCACAGGTTTTCACACTCACTGCATTCCTTTCACAGAATGTCTATAACGTTTTGAGTTTAAGGAAAAACAATTGAAAAAAAATAAAAAATACAAAGGTAGACATACACCCTATACCAACTGTTTTAGTTGTTTGATACCCTTGTTGATGTCACTCAGGTCACAGATTCTAAATTCGTACCCAAACCTTTGCTAAAGCCAATAAAACTTTGCAGTAGTAATGGGTTAGGTGTCTCTCTTCTTGTGCTATATTTTGGTGATGTCTAGATTGAGTAATCCATACATGAATTTTGAAATGAAGGTTAACACAACACAGTCAAAGTGTCCATGCTCTAATCTTGAGTCAGTTACTGCCAAAAAAAAAAAAAAGAGCAAAGGACAATTTACAATTAAGAATAACGATGTTTATAACAAATTGTTGTCTTTTCTTTCTAAAATTGTTCTATACAAGCCTCGTCAAAGACATTTTGGTCACAAATTTTGGTAATGTTTGCAGTGTTTAGTCCATATTAGAACAGAAACTTAAAAAATTTTGCCATAAGTAACATATTTGCTTTGAACATAAAAAATGGTAAAGGGAAATATAGTTGTTTTTTATATTGTTTGAGAAATATACATTGCAGGTCACATTTACATTGAAATTGCAGTGCATCTACACGCTGTGCTGGCGTTTACAGTAGAATGCAATCATCGACTCATGATATTGACCCACTCATGATTACTTACTATACTACTACTACTGTAGGCTAGTGTAGGTTGGTAGATGTCCTACGTGGGGAATGCCGTTTTCAGTAGACCTGGCCTAGCTCTTGAAATGGGGCAAATAGTCTGCAGACTCAGTCACCCTATTCTTGATGCAGTGATAGAAGGCCGCCCTCCATCTAAAATTTGGAGACCAGGTTGGACATTTTCTTTTGGCAATTCAGCTGTTCAAGTGTGCACAGATAAGTGTTTCTTGTTCCACAAATTAACGCAGGGAGAATATTTTCGGCCACATCAGAAATCTGTCATCAGTCTAGGCACTGAAATGTTAAAGTGCACTAGTCCAAAAAGACATAGTGATTTTCTCACTCACATTGTGCAGATGATGTAAGATTTTGTTAAAATTGAACGCAGATCGTGATCATTTTCTTACTTAGCATGCATCCAGTAGCTCAGTTTTGTTCTTATTTCTGCAAATGGAATTCCACCCTGCTCCTAAACAGCAAACTTTCCAATCTTGCCCATTCATTGCCTGTTGGCCACTGTACGATGACATTTGTAACACTCAAGGATGGTAAGGAACTCAACTTCCAGCACCTTTGTCTGATCTGAATTTCAGAAACTCAAGCAAGCAATGGATCTGCCAGAAGAAAATACTGTGGTCCTGAACATGATGGGAGAATTCAATACTTTCCTTTCCAATAAATTTGGTAAGTCACAGATCCGGGCCTCTTTTCATCAGATTACAGTACTTGAGTTGCATAGTGGGGAGCCCTGGCACTATGACATCAAGGTGCATGTGCTAGAGAATTTGCCCTAAATGTTTTTGAATCTTTATTACAACTAGTTTTTGATTCCTCGCCGAAGGCAGAAGGAATCTATGCGATGGTGATGTGTGTATTTGTGTAGTCTGCATGTGATGCTTTGCTTGTAAACATGATATCTCAAGAAGGGTAAAGTTAACTGACCTCGTACTTGCTGTGTGGATTGGTCATATTGAGTAGATGATCCCTATTGTTTTATGTGGAGGTCAAGGTCATTCAAGGTCACCAGAGATCAAACTATGAAAAGCCTTGTAAACATGATATCTTAAGGTCATTTGAGGTCACTAGTTTTGGCTTCCAAATTGTCACCAGTTGGTAAGCTTGTCAGGCTCCTGACATTGACTGCTGTAATTTAGTGTAGTGCGTCTATTACTTAATGTGGTAAACTTATCCATCACCATCAATCACAAATGGTGCCTGCCCACTGAAAACTTTTGTTGTAAGCTGATATAATGTTAAACTCCTTTTCATACATGGCATGTTCTCTGAGACCCTTACCAGCTTGTTTCTATTTTTCCACATTTGGAGATTACTACTTTTACAATGGGGATTTACGTATCAATATTCGCTCTTGTCAGGGAATTTGAGAAATATTAGAAGCAAGTCCTATTCGATGTTTCTTGGAGAACAATGTCAAAATAGTGCCATTGACACACTGTGTAAAATTATCGAAGAAGCAATAGTGCTCTGATAAGTGGGTAACATTAGCTTGAATGCTTGAAAACATCCTTTGAAACAGTCTTACAATTAGTGCCGTTATTCTACCAAATTTCTTCATAGACATATATAAGTTGAAGTGTCATGTAAAGAAAGTATTTTTAAGAGATTTTTTATTCCTTGCATTCTGGGTTTGTTAGGACACTATTTCTAAGCTAAACTATTGTATAGATCTCAGGTTCCAGCAAACCATCTTACAGACCATTATCAGTACTGCATAAAAGCTATACCTTCTTTGCAATCAAGGAACATATGAGTTACCACAATTACCACAGTTAAAATGAAACCTTTGCACAATCCAGCTGGATAGTAATGTCAAGATTTCATACCAATATTTGGTCAGCAAGGAATCGCTAAGCCTTTTGGCTTATTGGTTGCCATAGAGTGTGGGCAGTGTGTTTCAAAAAATTACTCGAACTGTATATTTTTTCTATTATAAGTTTGAGGATACATGAACTTTTCTTGAAGAGTTACAATGTTTTGTAATTTGTTAAATTCCAAATCGCTAAAGAGAGGGCATGTTCTGTGAATGTATACTCTGCATATGGTACTTTGCCTCAATAAGTTGTTATTTTCTCATTGCATGGCAAAGTCACTTTAAAATATTTTGAGGCATTGTAGGAATATTTGATGGAATTGTAGATTTACCAATTTGTTCATTAGTTGAACTTTCCTATCATTTCTGAAAGAGAAAAGCAAACAGGAGCAACTGGCCCAAGAACAAACCGGGGAGAGATTGCTGAACCAAAGCCGCATCGCCAGGCTGGAAAGCGAGCTGAAAATGCTAAAAGGATCGGCAAAACGGGCCAGGATCGAGGCGGAGAAAGAACAGAGTAAGGAGGAGCAGGAGAAAAAGGTCGGTTTACTTTACGACAACTCAAAATGTACTCTGCAGTCACTTTGAAAATTATCGAGTTTAATTGTCGTTTCCATGGTTTTGACAAGTTCCTCATTCCTTGAAGCAACTTAAGTTACAGATCCCTACAGTAAATACTCTATGCACATTTAATTCCTTTGTGTAACCCCAGAAGTCAGCCAACAAGTGGCCCTAGTACTGTAAATGTGGTAGTTTTATTTCATCTCTCAAATATAGTGCAGTGTACCTACCAGTGTTTTCATCGGTAACCTGGGTTACTCAAATGGCATTTTGTTACCCGAATCCAAAATGATTCCTTCTTATGATTCCTTCTTAAATTGGAAAACGACACAATCTCTGTGTGAACACACCATGTCAGATTGCCAAACTTCACCTTACCACACACAGCAAATAGCTCAAATGGAAACTTGTTGCTTCTTTTTCTCAATGACGATGGGTGGTCCTACTCATGAGGTGTAGGCAAGGGTGTGTAGTGTACTAGTAAGATTCCTCTTCTCAAAAGTGATGTACAGTACTGTGGAGATACCAATGTTAATAATAAGGCCGTCATTTTGTTTGGGTACCCGGCTACCCAACGGGTACATGGCTACCCGCCATGTATGGGGAAAAATTACCCAATTTCCAGTTTTAGGAATCGATAAAAACGCTAGTATCTACCCATTGCCTGATAACATAGCCACATGTATTGCCATTATGAATATTTCATTGCCAGGGTAGAGATCCAATGAAGGAGAGACCAAACTTTTGTATCATGAAAGAAAAAAAAAGATTTTGCAAATTCATTTTCAATGACAGTTGTAGCAACTGGTGAAGTTAATAATTTTGAAATGTCTCTTACAGTTGCTGGAAGAACAAGTTGAAGATTTGAGGAATAAACTCACTGTCGTCGTGAACAGGGATGACAAGTTGACAGAAGAACTCGCCAGCGTGAAGTCATCGAAAGACGCTCTGAGGCTAAAATACGACCAGGAGATCAAGGAATTAAAACAGAAAAAACTAAAACTAGAAAGTGCTTTGCAGGAAGTAAGGCAATTGTTCACATTTTTTTTCAAGTGTCTGTTTATATTGAGTGATGAAATTTAGTGGTAGTCCTGGCATCTGGGATGTTTAAAATCTCTTCGGGACAGTCACATTTTCTTGAGGTTGTCCTTCAGACAACCGCATTCAGTAGAATCAAAGTAAGATTTTACTTACACTGCATTACAATTGCCAGAAACAATATATGGAATCAATGTCATGAAATGTGGCCCTGAATGTGCTGAGAAAACAATGCAAGTGTGTTCGTGGTAACAGCAACCTAGAAATGAATCGTGGCATAATTTCTAGCAGTGCAACAAAGTTTTGTAAAGGACAAGCGCGTTTTACATATGAGTAGTCCCTTGGGCTATCATCTGGTAGTGGGAAATCATCTATTTGTACAAAAGTGTTTTTGTCGGGACCAGGTAACTGAGCCGTTTGTTTAATGCCCAAAATTTTGGGATTTCTGTGTTGTCTTTCTTGAACAATAAACCAGGAACATTCATCATGCAAAAAAAACTTTTGAAATTCCAACTTGGCAATCCCCAGATTGCAAGAAAAACTTGTTTTTACATTGAGCATGTTGTTATATGCAGGACTTTATGGAAACTTAGATGTAAGCTTTGTTCTCTGCTGCCTTGCAATAGAGTTTTGTCATGCTAATAGTGTCTGTTTAGTTTCTAATCAAGGTCTTTGCATAGTGAATGTTTCTGTCCATTTGATAGAAGGTTACACAGAAAAGAACATATAAAGAATTTTTCACTGTGAGCCATACTCTCTTTTAAATGCGCATTTACTGATCATTCGGAAAATAAATTGTCATTGACTTTAATTTGTTTTTTCTTTGTCCTTTCCTTTGTTTTTCATTTCACAGCTGCAGATGAGTACAAGGTCACACATCTCTCGATTAAAGAATGAAATAATACAGTGAGTTTGCATTTTTTTCGTGTTTTTTTTTCTTAGTAATGTTAATGCATGTGACATTGATGAAATCCAGTTTTGATGATCGTGCCATCATCCACCAAATCTGCATCTGATTGTAATTTGCAGCTTGTCAGTCCAATTCTGATATGCATTCAGCGAGTTTCAGGTGAGGTCCCGTCCATCAAGCCATGAATAATGCGTCATTCTCACTCAGCTATCATGTAGTAGTATACAAATGTCTCTTAAATACCGTGAGATCAATTCAACAAGAAAAAGCTTTTCTGCACGCAGTCTGGGCAATCGTGGTACGGTACGATGGTAGATTTTTTAACTGTAACCGCAGACTTTTTGTAACGACGACCGCAGAGGATTGTCCTCGAGGGTAAATGTCTTTATGAATATCTTAATTTTAGTGCAGAGACAAGTTAAATGCTCATACGATAGCGAATAGACAAACGAAATTCCAATTAGTAGACAATTTATCAACCTTTCTTACCCTGTCATTTTGTTTGATATACAGGAGAGACTCAAAAATAAAGATGGCAGAAGAATCCTTGGAGGAAACAAAGATGCAACTGAAACAACAAATGAGGTAGGTAATGTCTCATGAATATTCATAACTGTTTACTTACACCCCTTGCAGAATGTATTTGTTTGTGTGTCAAAATCATGTCCTGACATGACTTTTCCTGCATGATTTAATGTCACATAATAAGCCGTACCTAATTTTTAAGAAACTTTCTAAGTTTTCCATCGGAAAACCTGCTCTCCCACATTTGGTTTTCTGAAATAACATTTTGGTTGCCCAAACAGAAATACAAAAGGACAACGAAAAAAATCATGGGACCAAATTTTTTGCTATGATATTGTTTCCATAATAATTGTATGTACAAGCAACCTTACAATAGCCTCCGTGTCACTCAGACTGGTAGTCTGCCATTCTGTAGTAAGTTGCCCAATTTGTCATGGAGCATACCATGTAGGTCGGTACTCTATTGCTAACGTAAATGAAGGACAATACCCCAAAAAACTATTACTACTTTGATGGGGGGCCCTTTTGCCATAATGTTATACATATTTATCTTTCGGACAACCAGGAGGAGTGTGTTAGGTTGTCAGATGGCATTTAGACTGGTCTTGGACAATCAGATGACTGTTTAGTTTTGCCCTGTAATCAGGGTTGCAGTGAAGGTTAGGTTTTGGCATGAAAGTATATGTTATCATGAAGAAATTGGTCTCTTACTTGACATTCACATATTGCTTTTGTACAATACAGTGCAATGCAATTAAAGTGAATCATTGGATGTGGTCACTTCTGTGGAGGGTACAAAATTTTGTGAAGGAGTTTAATGGCTTCTGTTTGCTCTTTCAATGGACAGGATGTTACAGGAAAGTGAAGTAGATGAATGGCTAAATCGAATGTTGTCAAAATTAATACAAATTTGTACAAATACTTGAACAAATTTCCACCTGTTATCGGAACACTTTCTTGATTACTGTTGGCATAAGTGTTTTATATCTCAAATATCTTTAAGAGTAAAAGAAGATGCATCCTTTTGTGTGCTCTCTATTCATCAGAAGTGTTGAGACATGTGCTCAAATGTTATGTATCAACTCCTATGGTTTTGTAAAATTTGCCAGTGGTTACATCTTCTCTTTCTCTTCTGTCTTGCTGTCAAATAGGAGAGCAGCTAAAGCTGGATCCAACAGGAGAACAATAGAAGAGTACAAAGCAGAATTGTTTCAAGTCAAACAGGCCAACAAGGTAATTATTCAGACTTCAGTATAGCTCATGTTAGTGTTGACACAAGGCTTCCTTATTAAGATCATCCACTTTATTTCTTAAATCATGTCAAACAAAACATAAACAAAATCTTCTTAATATGTATAATTGATAGTTCTGTCTCATGCTAATATTCTCCCCCTCTTTCCCCTCTTCTCCTGCCTTCGATCATCCTTTCTGTCTCTTCTTTTTCTCCTGCTTTCTTTTTCTCCTGCTTTCTTTTTCTCCTGCTTTCTTTTTCTCCTGCTTTCTTTTTCTCCTGCTTTCTTTTTCTCTTGTTTATTTCTGCTTTGTTATGTTATAGTTTTTTGTGTTCCTTTATTGTTAGATTTGGATAGATCCTTTCTTCATTTACATACCTCTGTTTTCTAGTGCCCTTCATACATTCAGTGTTTACTTACAGTTTCTTCTTTTAATTTCATGTGGAAAATGTATTTTGAATTGAATAATTGCCATCAATTCCTGCTTTACCTTAACTTCCCCTCCTCCTTCCCTGCACACACACACACATCAAGCATGAGATAACTGCTGCACTCTTCTGGATTTCACATTCATCTGTCGATGGTCATCCCGTAAATTTTCCTTCTCTCAGGAGTTGATGCAACAAATAGATGAAGACAAAGATTCAGTGGCTCTGGCAAAGGCCGTCGGTAACGACGTCCAGAGGATGCCCAAACTGGTGGAGGAAAATGAGAGGCTCTCCAAAGAAAATGAATATCTCAGGTGAGGTGGAAATGGATCTTCAGACCTTCACTGATATTTTAAACTGGGACAGTGTTGTATAGAATGTTTCAAGGAAAACTGTAATATCTGGTGATTTGGAACTCTAGAGGTTCCTGAGTCATTGCAGGAGAGGAATGTCCCTCTTCTTTTAAGGAAACTAATCTTGATCTTGTTTCAGAGCTACAAATGAAAACAACCACCTCTTGAAAGAAAAGATGATCGGACTCGAAGCCAAATTAGCAAGAGCCGAGAAGAGACTGACGGAGATCGCTCGTCTTCAGGTTGAGAACGAGGTAGGAGGCGGATGACAGCTGTTCAGAGAGTTCTTGAAATGTGATGTTGATAAACAGACAACAATTCTTTCAGATTCCTGTATTTTAAATCCATGTTTTCTGTGGTTGACTGTAGACTAGTCAACTGACTTTGCTTTCCATAAGAGGTCTCAAAGTGTACAGATACTAAAACTGCGGTGTATTTTTCCAGTAATGAATGCAAAAAGCTTAGAATTCAAGCCTTCAAAACGAAAATCACTGTGGTCATGCAGTAGTGACATCACTCCTTTCCACTTCTGTCGTAAAACGTGCATCTGTCACGCCTTCAAACTAGAACAAAATAATTTAATGTATGCACTGTGTACCAGGAATGCTCACTTCTTAAAAGTTTTTCCTGGATGAAACCTTGAGCAATTATTTCTGGACTGTGCTCTCATCTCACTGCCATCATTTTATCCGGTGCCTCATCTCTTGTCATTCTCTCTCTCTGCCTCTTCTTTTATCCTCAGGAGCTACAGGAAAAGAATGCCAGGCTAGAGGCATTGGTATCCAAGCCAGCAAAAGAAGATAATTCAGAAGAGCTGAAGAAAAGAGTTAAGATGCTGGAAGAGGAAAACCGAGAACAAAAGGAAATCATTCAATTGTATAAAGACCAAAAAAACATGAAGGTAAGAACCGAAACGATCCAGCTTCAATCCATGTGCATTGTTGTCAGTCTCAATTCTCTCTGTTCTCTCTTCAACTTCTTATCTTATGTTACACCTTACTGCACCAGAGTGCATCTTCATCCTTTCCTTTGAGTTGTAGATAATTATTTTCGTTTTTTTTCTTTGATCTCATTGGTCTCTGGTTTGCAAGTGTTTGACACGTTGTGACTTTTTTTTGTTGTGATGTTTGTGATTTCTTGTCCTTTTTTTTCTTTCACTTTTAATTCTTCTGTGTGATGTTCCTAGGTAGGTTTGCAAAATGTTTTGTTTTTGTCTTTTGTCAAAGAGTGTGTTAATTTTAGGACTGAAGTTCTGCCGTATACAGGGATGCACTCACAGTAAATAAAAGAATTTGCCTATTAAAGAACTTCTTTGTCTTGTGTTTTGTCCAAATTTAGTTTCTTATCAAGTCTGTGACACTGACATTCTCTCTTTTTCAAATTTTGATGAAACTGATTTCATGATTTTTCTTTATGGATCCTCACAAGGCAGCTCACCTAGCAGGGAATATTAACAGAAAGATATTAGGCTGTGGAAGGAAAACCAAGTGACACACAAGTTTTTAATCACTTTTTGTTTGTTCTTTCCATTATCTGTGTTCTAATAATTGTGTATACCTTGATCGATTTAGCACTCCCAGCAATGACAGGAAATACGTTCCATCTGTCAAATTTTTGTTTTTCAGGGAGATTTCGACCCAACGAAAACCAAAGTCTTGTCTTTCTCGCTGAACCCCGCTGCCGAGATGAAGAAGAAGAGAGAGGAGGATGAGAGGAAGCTCACCGAGGAAGTGGAGATGCTAAGAGAGCGGGTCCGCATCCTGGAGGAGATGGGAAACGAGGCCAACACGCAGGAGATCAAAGTACACCTGGAGAAGAGAAACAACCAAGAGGTAGAAGGTTAGTTTGGCTTTCAAAAATGTTATTTGATTGACTCTTCGAATTTCCTGAAATGAGGGTGATCACATGATAATCTGAGAAACAATTTCACATCATTTCATCATTTTCGGTGATGGTTGTCAAACATCTAAACGGACAATGCAGAGAAACCAGTGACAACGATAGAAGTGTAACAATGGGCTGTGTTTCATGGCATTGTTAGTGTCATAGAACAAAAGAAGTCGCTGACTACTTTCACTCCTTTACCTGTGAATTGCCAGATGCTTTCATTCATCACCAAATGTTTTGCAATCATTAAAAGCTTGAAATGAAATGTTCCGATGTTAATCTCCTAGTCAGTCTATGATGTACAGATGTATGGATCATATAAAGTATTACCAAAATGAAATTTCAGACGCTGCCAAACACCGGCGTAAAGTACCACATTCCCTCCTGCCAAACTTTTTGAGCTGAAGTTAGGACATTTCAGGAGAAGATACAATGTTCTTATGACTTCAGTGAAAGGTGCTGACCCAAAACAATAAGTATCTTGCTTGAATCTATTACCTTTCTGTCCAAGTATTTCTATGAGATGGACAGTTGCATAAAGAGATATTCCAAACTGATGAATTTTATAATGTCTTTCATGGTAAAGAATGTAGCACTGAGGAAGACTGCACAGATGAAAAAAGTGTTCAAGTCTAGATTTTATTGCAGTGAGTAGTTAATCTAACAGGCCAAGAGACTCAGTCTGCCAATAAGCCAACAAAAATTCTCTAGTGCCATACACTGTCTAAAAAGTAAGAATTTGCTTTCAGAAATTTCCAGTCTGACAATAATGCTTGTCACCCAACACTACAATTCTGTGTGCCAAGACCAAATTCCTGACCAACTATTTTGGGGATTCGTAATATAATATAACGATATTATAACAATTCCTTCTCCAGACTTGAAGTAGCGCAACACATTTCAGTGAACAGATTGTAGAGGTATAGAGAGAAAAAGAATTCACCCATTCCGTTGGGTAAACAGGTCAAAAGATCTGGACAGGCAATGGAATCATTGCTTGTCAAAAGTGTACATATTTGCTGTGAACAGTGACCAGCTACTTCCCTTTTTAGACATTCATCAAGACCTACTAACTTAACTGTTTTCTTTGTAAGATGGTTCCAGCAGGGAGGTGTTATTAGATGGAGATCTATCGAAAACTCTTTCTTTGAAGCCTACTAGTTGCCGACAGTAATCTCTTTTGTGTGTTGTTCTTGATGATTGAATAGGCTTAAGAGGTGTTAAGAACTAAGTACAAGCGGGAGATGTCGTCTGCTACATCTCGATGAGCAGGTCGCGAAATTTGCCCCTTGCCTTAACATTGCCAGTCGCTAAAGCTGTAAATTAATTTGAGGGTTTCGACGTGTTTGGACGCTATTTACAACATACTTGTCTAGTACCCTACAACTTGCTCAAAATGAGGGTGTCTTTTAGATTATGCGAGCTGAATGCGAATAAAAGTCAAAAATCGACGGCAAAGTTTAGTCGTATACTTCTTTTCCTCATTTGCATAGACCATGAGCATTGGTTTATAGCCAGCATCATTAGGTTTTTGGCAATAACCAGTCGTTTGGAATGTCCGAACAGTGTTTCGTACTTGACTGTCGGCAACTAGTTAGACATTAAAGCATTCCTTTAACTAATCTTTTTTGTTGGGGTCGCTGTTGGTATGAATGAGCAGATGAGGTTGCCTAGATATTAGACAAAGGGTTTTCAATGCCCTTTAGTTTAATAATCTCCAATTAAAGGATTCAGTCTCTACTCTGAGGTCAATCTCATTGGATTAGCATAAATTAAAGTTTCCGATGGATCTCCATCTAATACCACCTCCCTGGTTCCAGAGTAGTTGAATAAACACAAGAAATATCAACAACCTGTTGAAAATGTTACAAACCAATTCAGGATAGTCAAGGGCACTCCATTACAATGGATTAGTGATGAAGCCAATTGTGTAATGCATAGTGACCAGAAGCCAAAGACAATTTGGCAAACAAATAGTTACACTCGTGGTCACTTTGACTAGAGGTGTGTAATCATCGAAAGCATGAGGTTGAAGTTTATGGTTCAGAATTTCTCACACCTCCACTAATCCAAATTGGTCGGGTGCACGCACGAGCAGCCGTGCTAAGATAAAGTTGTCTGTCAAAGGCGTCGATTCTTGACCTCAACGAAACGATCATCCACGTTTTATTTTCAACTGACATTTTCACGACGTAGATCTCAAGAAGGAGTTGAAAGCCAGCGAACTGAAAGCCCAGAGACTGAAGGAAGTGTTCAAGAAGAAGATTCACGAGCTCAGAGAGGCTTGCTACAGACTGACAGGATACCTCATCAACAGTCCATCCGACAACTGAATACAACCTCATCTCAATGTATGCGGAGCAGCAGACAGATAAGCTGCTCTTTAGGGTGAGTTGGGTACACCTCCATTGGTGTGCTGCTCTGTAGGGTAAAGATAAAAAGACTGTCTGCATATGGAGCAAGAATCACATATGCTGCTCTTTCGGGTACGTTGGGTACATCTCCATAGTGTGCTGCTCTTTAGGGTGAGTTGGGTACATCTCCATGGTGTGCTGCTCTGTAGGGTAAAGATAAGGGTAAAGATAATAGACTCCACTGAACATTGCTTAGCTGCAAACACATGGAGTGGAGCAGCATTCAGATGGTTCAGGTACAGATGTTGTTTGCTACGTAGCAGCTTCTTATCCTGCTCAGTAGAACATATGTGAGATAACTAATGAATTTGGAAGAGATCGGAATGAAATTTAGAGCTCAGTGGATTGCCCACTCGGTTATTTCAGTACTCTGCAGGTGGTTGTAGAATTTTTCAATACACTGCTGTCAACTGTTTGAAAAATTTGATAGCATTTATTTGACTTTCAAAGTATAAAATTTATTGACATTGAATAATCTTCCACAGTACCATTGATAAAAGATGTGATTTTTGTTTCAAAATCGTTTCAGTTGTTGTAAATAATGCAATCCAATCATACCTTCTGCTAAGAGGAAAGTTTGATAGTGTGGTTCAATGATGTCGTAGCAGATGTTTGACATAATCATAATAATGTTATCAACCATCAATCCGTGACAAACATGAGATTACTATAATTTGTCTTCTTTTTTTGTTTGTCGTAGTCCACTCCTGCGGGCGAGATGCAGCTGCTGGAGAACGAATTTTCATCGAGTCTGACCGATTTCATTGAGTCGTACCTCAAGCAGCAGGACAGTATCCCAGCATTCTTGAGCAGTCTGACCCTTGACCTCTTTAGCAAACAGACAACCATGATCATGCAACAGTCGCTCATGTAACTTCAATAAGTGACTTTTAAAATCAGGATAAGCTGTTATATAGTGACTAATAAAATGGAACTGGAAGTAAAGTCTTGCACGGGAGGTTTAGAGAAAATAATTTCGCAACAATCACTCATGTACTTGCAGTAATTATAAATAGCTGTACACACAGGATGAGATGGTTCATAGTGGCCACTGCAATGGAATTGAGATAAAGTTTTGAATGGGACTTTTTTTTTTTTGAGAAAATAAATGTAGAACAGTTACTAGTGTGATTGAGTAAATGCTGTACACACACGATAAGATGGTTCATAGTCGCATATAAAATGGGTCTAAAGTAACTTTTTAATTGCAATTTCAGATTAAATGGGTTGGAATATTTTCTTTGGAAGTTACATGGAACCATCATGTAAGAGTCGATAATGCAGGGAAGTAATGAGTTTCTTAATATTATGCATAGTCATTCATGCTTTGCATAATTTAAGCCGTCACACAGAAAGAGTGACCACTTCACCATTACACAGGAGTCGTGAACCAAAGTCAGGTGGCATAAAGGAGACAGATTTCCTTTCAAATGAAGACTTAAATACCATTAATTATATCAAAATCACTGTGAAAATGATTTTGTTTGAACAATCTTCCCTCATCCACTTCACCCCTCCCCCACCCCCTCTTCCACTGTACATGTCAAAGAAATGCTGACCCTATCATTTTGTCTCTCCGTCCGTACTTTCAGGTTGAAAGCAGATGTTTCTTTGCAAAACATTGTTTCTTGTATTTGCCTTTCAAGTAATGCAAAGAGTGGATGGCAACATGAAAACCATACGTGCAGAAGGGGAATATTAATAAACTGAAATTCAATTCTGTTGGCATCAAGTAGGCCTCTTAATCTTTCTGGTATCCTTCCTAAGCATGCTAGACTTTTTCACCATTGCTGATGAAGCACCACATTGTGAAATATCTTGAAAGAGGTCTTTCTAATTTTATTACACAAAGCAATTTTAGACACTGCCAACAGTTATAACCATTAAGGATCAATTTCTAGAGTTGTATCATTGTAGAACTCAAAGATTACCATAGTTTGTCGTATGTTGAGCAGAAATGAAAGGTATTTGCCATTCAGTAGCACCTCTGACATATTGGGAAAAAAAGTTGAAAACATCTTTGTAATCTACAAAGTTGGTTGGTCTACAGTAGTAACAATAAAAAGAATGATGGTGATATATGCCTCAGACAGTGAAATCAACTCATTTGACACCACTTTTAAAGTGTGATAGTGACACGATTTGAACATCTTATTTTTAAATTTTAACACCCATTGTGTGTAAGAGTTAACATGTTGGTGTTCAAAAATTGAACAAGTAATGTTCAAAACTTCAAACACTTTGATAAACACTCTGATAATGTGTCTCTGGCACATGTTCAGAATGGTATTCGCGCATTTATTTCACTATCTGAAATGTGTATTAGCGTTTGTTGCAGCTAACGTATTTTATTATTGGTACTTTAGCCTAAGAACCTTTTCGTGTTCAAAATCTGTCACAAAAAGGTGTTCAACTTTTTTTTGGTGCAGGTACAGTGGATAAGTGTTGATCGCTTTTGAAATTCCCAAACAACTCTCTCGTAAGCATAATTTAGGGTGTCCCTCCTACTGATATTTTATGCTATTTTGAGAAGGATTTGTTTTATTTATTTGTTTTTTATGCATGGCACCTTGACCTATTTATTATGTTTCAAAAATTGTCGTATAATTCAAGGTGGTGGGGTATGCATGGTTGCTACTGCTTGTGACTTGTCTCTGGTTCATCAGCTGAGAGACACGCTGTAGCGCTAAGGGAAGTGTGTCAGACAGCCATGTTTGTGCAAAGTCTAACTTCAAACACTGAAGGGAACACCAACTATTCCCATTCACTTTGGTATATTCATCCTGTAACATTATACAGTATGATCATGATGTCTCTATTCACTGTAATTTTTGCATCGGCTCATATTAATTAGTCTGCGTTATAGTCCTGTGAAAGTACAACAAAAAATAGTCTGAGTCATTTAGTATTTAAAAGAGAACAAAGGTGTAAGCAAACTGCAAACCCCGCAAATAGAAAAGTGTGTAAAAACTAAGTTGGGTCGAACATAAGGGAGATTCACTCTGGTGAAGATCCTCATGGGATCAAAATCGTCAGGTGAACCTGTTTACATCGTACATTAATCGACATCATAAATACGTATATTTTATACTTTAGTCATTTGTTTCTCGTGCTTATTGTAGTTCTCATCCATCAGTCATATACCCCCCCTAACCTGCCCTTCTCACACCTCCTATGTCGAGGGCTCCTAGAAGCTATCTGTAATTTTAACCTTTACCAGTTGTAAAACCCCAGACTTCTATTCAAAATTTATCAAACAGACAAGATGTTTCTAACCCCAGTGTCCCTTGGTCAGTTATCTTCTCTGATTCCAGTGCTAGAGTAGGCAGCCCGCCGTCTGCCATGATGAAACTCTCCTGGAATTTACCAGTTGCCATGGTGATCAAAACCCTGATGGGACATCTGTATGTTTTGCCGCTACTGCTCATGTTAGTGCAGTGGTCGTATCTGGTGGTGGAATCGAGGACAAACCGTCTCTCTGATACCCCTGGCAGAAACTGTTGCTCCATTCCCTTCATCTCACATAGGCTGCAATCAACAGGTGATGGGAATACAGACCATTTTGAATTTCTTTCCTTCCGGAAGTGTTCGTCCGTCTCCACGTCTTGTCCTACAATCCGTCGAATGCCGTCGACTTGAATTATTACAGAATCGTTACCTCTTGCCATTCGAATGCTGTCACCGGTAAAATCAATTGTGTCGACTCGAGTAGCTTTCCCTAAAAATACATCAAAGAGGATCGGATCTGGACTGTCAGTGTATATATCCGGTGACGTATGTAATGTCTGTCGTAGTCTGACCATTCACGTCGGCGGACACGAATGGTACCATCACCATGACAACCTGAAAGGTAGTAGCGAAACCGTCAGTCTTTGCTGCATAGTTTTGTACCTTCATCGTCGAGAAGGTTCACTGCTGTTATATGAGATTGACACAAGATCTTTGTTGGGGGTAAGCTGGGGATGAACAAACTCTTCATTTTGAATGAATGCTGCAAGCCAAAATAAAAAGAAAATGAAGTTTAAGTTACTAGAAAGAGTGTTCAAGTTTAATGTGAAGGTCATGCATCCACACTAGGACTTTTGCAGAGATCAAGTTTTAATGCCACTAGCACCAAATTACCAAATTAGCTAAGTCGAAACAATTTCCATAAGGGCGCATCGTAGCATTCAATTTCTATTGTTGCATGTGTTTCTTAAGGTCCGCCTACCCCAACTACGAATTGGCGGCGCTGTTATTCACTTAAAAAAACCAAAATAAATAAAAGGGGATGTGCCCACCACACGACCTCGGCTTTTGTGTACCGGAGAACATCGATTCGAATTCAGTGACGAAGGAAGCGGAGGACGTACAACTCATTGGAACTCTCTCATTGATTTCATAGTACGATCTCTTTAACTTATAGATATTAAAAATGCCCATACAGAAGAACGATAAAGTCTTAGTATACAAATATAGTTGTTAAGGCAAATGTCCTACGTCATTAATGTAATATTCAGGAATTTACAAACAGGAAAAGTCCGCCCATTGAAAACCTTTGAACGGTGGTGTATTATTGGCCGCATGCAAAGAGAAATTAAATGACCATACCTTCCCCAGACCGGCTCCCTGTACCCTGGACACGATTGTTAATCAGGTGGTTGATGTCACTCCGGTTCACTTTGAAGTTTCCAACTATTGCCTCGATTTTCATAGAGGCAAGATTATCGATGTCTTCACAGTCACAGTAACTGATGAACGATAACAGCATGAGTACTGCGACAAGTGGCAAATATCGCTGGACAAACATGATGTGGATCTACAGATAACCTGAGGAGATTGTACGTGCACCTCAGTCGCGAAAATGAACGTAGTCCCTTATGTACACTGTAATTATGAATCTGTATTATTCTGTTATTTGCAAGTGGGTTTACTGTCGTTACCTGTCAGCTTAAAGGCCTACTGGAGATAAACACGTGACCCAAAAATTAACTCCTGTTGCTACTTCTATTGCAAACTTGCCTGCCACCGCAAATCATAAATTCACGATAAGCGAATGCGAATTTACTATGAATTATATTGACAGAAATGATACCCTTATTTAAAGGGTTATATAGCAGATTTTCGTAGCTTATCACCCTTGCTCAAAACAACAGAGCGGACTTAATAGGCCCATCATGTCATTTTTTGTTTCCCAAGACCTCTGTTGCTAGGCTCCTGATATAGTTATTGTGTATAGTTATATTTAGGCATTAATTAAATGCATGGTTAGGCCTATACTGTATAATGTAAGCGGGTAGATATCTTGTACTAAATTTACCCGAGAAACCTTTTAGTTAAAAAAAAATCGCCGAGTTCACAGGCCTACTTAGGCCTACTTAAACTTTATTGATTATTATACTATGCAAATATTACAAGTACGTTTATTTTTCTTTAATTAGAAACTTCGTCGAAACAGTTTACGGTAGAAATTGTCTCTACAGCGACATTTCGATAACCGTCGCAGAATTATCTTACCCTTCCATCCACAAATCTGGAGTACTAAACCTATGTTACCAAGTGCAACAAAGGGGGTAACCCAACTGGAAGACTGCACGCCGAGACTAAACAGTCACATCCTGCCCACCGCCCCCCCCCCTTCGACCAAGGGTGTAACTCAGCAACATTTATTGGGGGGGAGGTAACTGGCGAGTTCGGAGGGGTACAGGTATTTTTGCCCAGCAAAATTGTAGGGCACCACCCTTTAAAAATAACCATGGGATGGGAGCCGGTAATCGCTCATTTTGACACCCCCCCCCCTCAAAAAACAACAGGTTTCTTACTAGGTCATGCTTTTCTAGGTCGAGCCGACTTTAAGATGTTTTAAGGGTTAACGGGCGAACGAGATGAAGTGATTAAATAGGTGAAAATACTCGAGATATAAACAATTAAAATTATTACCCCTTCTCATAGAATTGATGTTTTCCTCATTAATTGAAAAATTGCAGACATGAGATCCGTATTTCAAAGCTGGGTACATGGTAGCCTGTGTAGCGCCTCTCTGGCTGTCTCCCCTATGTCATTGCAGTCCCGAAGAGGCTTCCGGCGATGGTGTTAAACATTCCGTCTACAGAGTCCAAAACTTAATGAATTTAACATTCATGGACACCAGTTCATTTTTGCTTTTTTACTTTTACCACGGAGTAGCAGTTACGTTGCTTCTTCCTACAGTCGACATCTTAGTTACAAGCAAAGGTAACAGTGTTTACCCTTTGATTAAAAGCCCTACCTTCAGGCCAACAGTCGCCTAAGAGCTTTCACTCTGAAGGTTGCGTAGAATTTCTACGAAATTGGAAAGAAATTGTCTCCAAAGCCGACCGACGTTAGTTTTTTTTTTTTTTTTCTAGCCATAAGCTGAGCGTAAAAACTCGTCCATAATGCAGGGTAGATGCATGGCAGCTTAGGACGCTCGGAAAGTGCCGTTTACAGCAAATCTGAAAAAGTTTGTGAAGCCAAAAATTTTCATGTACGGTCCCCGCCAGTTTGTGATGGCGCTCGGCTTAAATAATATTTTTTGGCCCTCATGCACCCCCCCCCCCCACCCCTCCACCCTCTTTCCATCAGCTGGAAACCTGGACAGGCGCCAGATTACCCAGACAAGGTTACTTTATTTTACCGGACAAGGAGAAAAATAAATAAAATCATTAAAGGAATTTCTGAAGATTCAGTTTAAATCTAGCATCAATAGGCCTATGTAGGACCATTTTGGATCTAGTCCATCCGTCATAAGCAAATATTTTCCACTGCAGGAGAGGAGAATTCACTCTCCTTAATTTTAAACCGTTCCCTAGGGCAACGATCAGTCATAAATTTCATCATGTCACCATGCAGACCAGCTGACGTCACACTCCCCCCCCCCCCTCCCCCTTCTTTCAAAATCAAGCCGACACTTACGTTACCTTGAGGAGTTTCTGGGAAGTTATAATGTTTATCCCCCACCCCCACGCCACGGAAAATAGCCTACCTACGCTACTGATAATGTGTAAGGCATATGTTTTTAACTTGTGACCGTGCAGGATCCAGTGGTTTTCCCCAATGCAAGTAATGTCCACACGTCATCTCCCACCCCCCCCCCCCCCGAAAAAGTCTAGCTACGCCACTGATTGCATTGTTTTGGTCAACTTTTAGGTCGTTTTTCTACATTAAAGTGACGACTCCTTCTTGTGTGACTATGAGTAATCAATGTGATAAACCATTCCATTCTTTTGAATGTCTTTTATTGGTCAGTAGCCTATTAAGATGACTGCCCCAATTGAAGTGAACTGATCTATAAAAGTTCTAACCTGCTGAACAATGTTTTCCCTCAAATTGCCAAAAGCCCCATTTTTAATGTACCGCCGTTTATAGTGGTGACACGGAGGACACATTAAGATCTTCATAAACTGTGTTAAAAGAAATATTTGACAGCTTGGTTACAAAATGTTAGCTTCTGTCAACATAACCACCTATTTGACCTTGGATATAATCAACTTCAACCAAGTTTTCCCAGCTTTAAAATCTTCTTGAATGATATCTGTTACTTTAAAAATAAGTGCTATTTCCTGCGACCTGGTGTGTATTTTGCTAAATATTTTCTGGTGTAGCGGGTGGTGGCGCTCCGCTTGTAAAGTTGTGTATAAGGTTCCTATATACTGAGAAACGTCCTATAAGGAAACCCTAATAAAGTCATACAAGTTATCTTTGAAACCTGTTATGTAGAAAATCATACATGTGAAGTGCTTCCCCCTGCGATTTGGCTTGTATTTTTGTAAAAATAATTTCTGATACGCTATACGTCCCACGGCACCTGATGATGGCACCTCTGTTAGTGTCAAAGGGCCACTTTAATTTGACTGCATGTAAAACCTGTAGTTACCTCAACCGATGACTTTTTGTTGAGTATTCATGTACCACGCCCTTCCTAAAAAAAAAATTTCTTGAACTTTGACATGGAGGCAAAATCAATCGCGTTTCACAATCGGCAAAGTTATGCTGGTAGTTTGATGAACAAACAGATATTCTGGAGCGGATCTGGGGTCCATTTTACGGCCACGGGAAGAGTTCCCTAACGTTTCACTATGAACAGTTTCACGTTTTTAGCTTGAAATGTGAAAACGAAGAAGTGGGCGTATTTGAACTGGCCTACTTTTGAAAAATTACCATATTCATGATTAAAACTCAAACCTGTAGGAAATTTACATGAATATTCATAAGTTATCAACTATATCATGAATAATTTACAGTTATTATAACATTATGGCAGGTTTTCATGCAGTTTGTAACTTTTGATCAAAACAAAATTTAGAAACGTTTTTAAAAACTTGCATTAACAATTATGCATTGCATATTAATATATTTTGAAGTATTTCAAAAGTTGTAATGGATTTTTTAGTGAAACATATTGTAATTTTAAAACTAATCGCAGGTTATATATATTATTAAAAATTGTTGCCTTCGAATGCCCGGATGAGCTTCACTGGTGTGGTGTGCAGGCTTCAAACCTGTAGCTGTCTAGCGACAGAGTGGTTCAATTCCACCCTTCGGGCGTCCCTTCTGATTTTATTCATTGAAATATGAACAGTTAAATGGTAAAATCCTACGTTAAAGTGTCATACTACTTGCTTCCAAAGCATGCTGCTTGTAATTTCTCCTTTCCTTTTGTAGATATTTCATTCTAGTCAATTCGAATGGCAAATCATGAAGAATGACAGGAACTTAAGCATCGTGGGTGCTAGCCTTCTTCGAAAATTATGATACCTTTGTAGTGCTTGCAATATATAGGCCTACCCATGTTTTCCTACCCAACCCGACCCAAATCCCCTACCCTTTCCCCAATTGCAACTGATCTTTTTTGTCTCCTCGTGCAAACAGAGTGGGTACTCTTCTCAGTGGGAAATAGGAAACACTTGCAATGCAGTACAACATGGGAGATTTCTTGGCCCTTGAGGCAATAAGTGCATGGCCGGGGTGGACCATGTTTGGGGATCGCTTGGTGACATATATGACAGGGCGGGACTGAACCCAGGCTAAGATACTGCCTTAGTATAACTCATCTTGGTATACAATAGCCACAACTTCCCCATCCTTCCACCTTTTGCATGAGCTACAAAAAAAAGTGGGATTGTGTTGGCGTTTTGCTCAGTATCTGTCCCACTGATGTCGGTTTTCTTGAAAAGACCCGTCGGTGAATTTGAGAACCATTGTTACCAGCGTTATAAGTGGCTTAAAATGAGAAAGCGGCCTACTGCCCCCTAAGAGGGAAAGAACGTGTGAAATTTCGCAAAACTACTACTCAAGTAAAATATAGTGAAGCGTTACACTTTTCCATTTTCACAGCCATCAAGTATACTACCACTTAGTTTGTCTTGTTTCAAATAAGGGTTCCACCTCACGGGAGAGCAAGATGGGGAGGAGATCTATGAACACCACGAAAAGTGGGAAGTATATGAACCCCACGGATCAAGCCAGTAAGTCTTCATTTTATTTTGTCCGGTGAATATCATTTTGGCCTAAGTTACACTAACTATAACTTTAACGCTAGGCCAAGCTCTCGTTAGCATTCACAATACGTGTAGTATTAGGCATGCTTAGGCCTAGTATGTTCACTTGAGTAAACGAATCTATAAATTATAAAGCATGAATAAAGCAAATATAACTTCCATTCAGTTATAAAATACCAATTTTACTCTGCTACTGTATATTATAGGCCTTAGTTTGGTTTCGTTCAAAATGAGATTATAATATAATTGCATGAAAATAAATTTTAAATTGAAGGAGGCAGTACTAGGCCTAGTATTGTACAACATTTCTTTTACTTTTATTTATTTTTAGTGATCAATATACCAGTTTATTATGAAATGCATGAATAACCATGTTCAAAAACAAATGTATTGTCTCTGGGCTGGCTATCAAAGTTTTCAATGAGAGTTTCATTCCAAACATTCTGGTCAATATTTTTGGTAACAGCTAATTAGCAATATTGCAGAAACCTAAAAACTTCGCTGTGAGTGTGACTGTCAGTGAACTGTTTTCTTTAAAGTTAACAAAAAGATAAATTCCTACAGCAAGTGCTTGTTTTTGATGTGCCTGCATTGCTTGACTATAGCATCACTGGAGTTAAAATTGCAGTTTGCCAGTTATTGACTCAAGAGAGTTTACTCAATGCTCGCTCCTGGGGTTCATTGTTCCCAGGGTTCAATGTTCCCTATTTATGCATAGGTTTAATGGTTGCTGATGAGTAAAAGGTTTGTTTTTCCCAGGGTTTGATGTTCCCAGAAATGTCACTGTAATTCTCATTGAACCCTGGGAATGTCAAACCATAGGAATATTGGATTTTGGGAACACTGAACCTTGGGAACATTGAACTCCGCTAACACTGAACCTTGGGAACATGGAGCCCTGGGAACATTGAACGATGAACCACAGGAACTTTGATGTAGCTCCAACTCAAGATATTGATTGACTCGTGATACCCCTAGTATGCCATTTGTCTGGATAAATCTCAATTGTCTTGTTTTTTAAAAGGAAAGTGTGCATACACACAGTCACTGGGTTGTTATGCCCATTTTGCACCATTGCTAACACCAAGATAATTGGATTACGTAACATTGCAACACACATAGCGGATCGTCCTTGGGGCTAACCAAGAAAGAGCAAAAATTTACCATTTTTAAATCATCCGAATCTCACAATTTATAGCAAATTATCTCTTAAAACTCACTCAGAACATTGGGAACACATTATCCATGAGGTATGGCCCGATATAATTGTTCCAAAAGAGATAAATCGCACAAATATTTGGTCCAAACGAAGGTTGCACATCTCAACACAGTCGCGAAAATTTTCCCTCGTGATCGTCACAGAAAATGTCGAAAATATCCGCAATTGGAATCCCAAGCGTTTCCATACTTCACTTTCACAAAATTAATTGAGTTTTTCACATGAAAATGACAAAAATGATAACAGAGGTGCGGTGATGCACTTCTGTGACAAGTTTTAAAATCTTTTTCTGGTTGCTAGGGCTACACTGTTTCTTTTCTACTCCATATATGTACTGTTTACGTACTACTGATACGTAGGCCCACACGCAAGACATATGCTACCCACAATGCAGTACTGTAAACTAGTTTGGACTTGTTCGGATTTCGACATCCTGTGACGTCATTACATGTTATTATCATATGACGAAACAAGAGTTGGCGTGGTTTGTATATAGAGCAACCAACTGCGAAGGCAAGTGAAAGTGATGGGAGTTGTTTAGTATGTAAATATCACTAAAATGTCTTTCGAACAAGGGGAGATTATAACCGTATATGGAAACAAGTGTCATGATTGACATGGAGTAGCTTTGGAGATTGACAGAGTGGAGATGCGGTTCCCTAACATGTTTTACTGAAGGTTGTTTGAAGGCATGGTCAAAAGCTAAAATCATCGATATCTCTGCCGGATGATCGTGTATGGTTGCAAAATTTGGAAGGGGAGTTGGGGAGTGTACAGAGTATGTGCTGTGAAAATATTAGTGTGATGGAATGCACAGGGGCAAAGATATCATCGTTTGAAAATTTGACCGCGCAATTGCGTAAGCTGGGCAACCGTAGCATTTTCAAGGTCACTTTTCAAATAGAACTGTGTGAAGCGTCGTAGTTAATTGCATAGCAACCAGGTGACTGCTCAGTTAAAAATTCATTTGCTTTTATATCTGCATCACAAACTGAACACTTCCCTTCAGCAACATGATTTATACTAGATCATCTCCAACCCCCCCCTCCCCCGCCTTCTCGATGTGCAAATTATGAGCCTCCCAATTACTCTAACTGCATTAATTGTCATTTGGTGTGATACTCAGTGGGCCACACTTATTGTAAGCCATATATGCAGTCTGACATTGAATAATGATCAACATTCTTTTGCAAATTCTGATGATGAGACAGAACATGTATGCAGACTCCATATGAATTCTATTCATGACAACAATGCAAGTTCTTTTGCAATACAATCAATCATTTTGTTTGTTTTTTTTTTTTCAGGGAAGCAAGCCAGAAAAAGAGAATTAAAAAAGGTATATGCTCTAGTATGTTTAGATACATGTAGCCAATTTGTAGTTGAACTCTACACCGTAGCCTAAATACAGTAGTACAATACAATACTTAAAACACCACACATGTATAATTAAATTGCATTCCAAAATTCATGGCAACCAGGAAATGAGACAGTCAACTTTATATTTATCATTGTGTCCTTGGCTGCATGATTTAATTGTCACCGGTAATGTGTAGGAAGTCAATATAACAGTAATTCTTAGAAATTGCATGGACTACCTTGTGTGTAAATACGTGCTCCTTCTTCATCTGCTTTTTAAATATATCTTACAAGATATCTTACTGTGTGTTAAAGTACTTACTGCCTCTGGTACCGAATTTGCAGCAGAATTTCTGTGAGTGACAGAAAAGTAAATTTATGGCACTCACAGTGTGTGGATTTCTTTTGTTTAATTATACCAAGGCACCAGTCTGGAGTACAGTAGTTACTAGTCTGGCTTTTACAAGTGAAATAAATGATATAAACATCCAACGCACCAGTGATGTTATACAGTATTTTCTGGATATTTCGGCTAGAATTCAAAAACTATGAATGTGGTATGAAATTCCCATTTGTACCTCCTAAAACAATGAGAACTGCCATGGTGTTTACCAAACTCATGGAGCATGAAGTGTAACATGACCATAGGAGACTGTATTGCCCCAAAAAAACGTCTTGTTATTTTTACATTTCTTGAATGGCTGTATGTCGCATCAACCTCTCTTCTGATTGTAAATCTGTCAGCATCTCTAACTCTTCTTTCACCCATGCAGAATAAAAAGCAGCGTATGGCAGTGAGAGCTGCCGTCCTACGAACCAAAGATCCCATTCAACTCATACAGGATTTAGAACTACTAGATGAACAAGGTTTGTTGAGTAATTCATCCATACTGGTCTTAAAATTGTTTCTTGCGAAAGGAATTTAGGTAAGGAATGGACCTACAGCATGTGAACTGCAATGTAACTTTAAATCAAAGGTTGTGACTTTTGGCTTGTCTGGCTCTTCCTGGAGAAGGGATTTCCTTTTAAGGCAGGTTTGAGAGTGGCTAGAGAGAATTTCAAGTAGTATGGGTCACGTTGACATTTCAGATGAGTTAGTTTTTTCCATGTAGTAACAACCAACAGTTTAAGATAGAACAGGTGATTTTCTAGAACAAAACTTGAAGTGAAATTTGTAAGGTAGCACCCTGGATGATGGTTCTAAGACTGAAATAGTTCTTCACTTACGGAAGACACAGTGCAGATGCTTTCATCATTTCTGATAGTGAATGTCCTTCGCAACCAATCGTAGCAGTGATTATGGCAAGTGACATGAAGTAAAGGCGTTGTTTGGCACACAGTTGCTCAGAATGATGTTGTTTTTTCGTCCACAGAACTCAACCCTGAAAGTAAAACCGATGTGAACGAAAAAGTCATCAAGGAAAAGAGGAAGAAGATCAAGGAGACTTTTGAAAGAGTTTTACGGTTTTTTGTAAGTCTCTGACCTCAGTTCCAGAATCAATTGACTGATTTACATATTTTGTGACTCATTATTTCCCCAAGTTCCCCACGTGACGGTAAACACCAGGAAGCATTGACACTTTTTTTTCCAAAATGGAAGGATTTAGGGATAAATTTAATTGAAATCCTTCGTATTAGACTTACCACTGGCTTTGATATTTGTTTTGAAGTGCTTATGTGTTTAATAATTTCATATGCATTCTGTCTTTTTGTTGCCATACATTGTTTGACTGCTTCTTGCAAAAGAGCTGGTTTCTCAGTGCATAAATTTCTACATGTTTCCTATATATCTGTCATGTTTTGTTTGTAAATATCTCCATTACTAAAATATGGTTTTTTTTCAGCAAAAAGAGGAACCCGAGAGATACGATGAATACAGAAAAATGGAGAGGGAATATGAGAAGAAGAGAACCGAGAAAGTTAAGAAATTTGGTGAGAATTTTCTTTTCTTAGAAAGTTTCAAATCCATTTGAGGTATGAAAACATCTCCAACTCAAAGACACTGATCTCAATACATAGGATTAACCAATGGATCACTCGGGTTTTGTTTATAGTCATTCACATGTTGTGCCTACACAGGCCAGAAAGTCCACCAGAAACTCATAAAAAAAAGGGGGCAATTTACTACCGCTAAACTGTAATTCCAACTTGATGCTGTCCTTGGCAAAAGGTACAAGTGGGTTCAGAGGACAAAAGTTTACTTCAAGGCCTGTGTTTGGTGCAATTTGGAGGGTTTTAAATGTCATTTATTATTTATTAGATTTAAATTTTGCGGCAAAGTCTCTTCTTAAGTCGTCATTAAACCAAGATAATGTGACATTTACATTTATTTTGAAATTAAAAGAGGATTGGGATATTATCCCCTTCTTCTTAGAAGGGAGACAAATCCCCTTCCTCCTCCCCCTCCCACAACAGAATTCATGCAGGTTATACTTAAGGTTAAGTGACATGTGCAAGTGAATGTAGTGTAAAACAAGATAGATAGTTATGAGAAAGACTTTACTTTCTGCACAACCTTCCTTCTAATAGGTCAGAAAGATGAATTTTGAAAAGATAGTGGAATAAAAGCTGACTGCTCAGCCAAAATATTGCCAATTGTCAAGCCAATGGAACACTAAAGCTGTTTAAACAAATTCAAATTTTCAGTCTGTTTTAGTCGAATGAGAAGTGTTTATTCAGATTGCATTTGTAGTCTTTGCATAATGAAAGTTTGTGGCTCATCTTGCGGAATACTCCACAAAGAGGGATGTAAAGTCTTTCTCATAACTAGCTGTCCTCCTGGTAAAGTCTTTCTCACAGCTCCCTGTCATCCTCATAGAGTTTCCTCACAACTATCTGTCCTCCTTCAATCTGTTCACTTCCACTCACAGAGGAATGGTTTCAAGTCATGCAGTCAGATTTACAACCATGAGTTCATTTAACAATCACATCAGCTGGTGTGCATAGCCGCAAGTGATGAGCAGTGTTTAATTTACTTGCCAAAATAGGGAACCTTCAGATATGTGCAAAAAAACTAACATTGTCACACAGTGGCAATGTTACAAGATTGGTAATATTTTCCCATGAAGTTACAATCCAAGACATTAGTTTTACCCTTTTCACTGACATTTTTCAAAAATCTTCTTAAAATTAAACCCTGGTGGTACAGGAGGTAGGTCTTTCTCGTTAATAACCCTTTCAGAAAATTCTTGCGAGTTCCTAGTGAGCAACTTTTGTGAAATTTTGGCCTGCAAGAAACTAAATGCTCATGAGAACACCATTTCGAGAAACTTCTCGTGAGAAATTTCTAAAAAGGAACAGCAATTCTCAAGAGAATGTGGACACATGAAACCACCCTCTTAGAAAAAGTTTGCAAGAAACTTGAGATCTCGCAAGACAATTCTCATGAAATTTTTTTCATTTTACGAAGATTTCAAACAATCTTGTAACACTGTTTTAGAAAATGCTTAGGAATAGGTACGTGAAGTTAAAAATATATGACCCTCAAATGATGACATAGTAAGAAGTCCTGTGCTGATTAAAAAGATGGGTACAAAGGAAAAGATAGGACACATTGCATTGAATTTCTTCCTTGTTATGTTTTATTGAAGTCAGTGTAACATATAACCTGTAAAGGGGTTCTAGTCTCCATCAATTTCCATCTCATATTAAGTCAGCCAGATTTACATCAGTTCTAAGATTCTTTGAAATATTGTTGACCACAAGTTTCACAAATTATTTACTTTTCATACTCGCAAAGGTCATGTTTGCCTTCAGTGGACTTTACAGATATAGTATCATCAATATTGGGCTACAAAGTTGTCAAAAGGGATTTAAAAAAGAATTAAATCTAAATAAAGATGAAGTATGGTCCCATAAATTAGCAAACTAGTTTTTCACATTCTTCTCTCTTTTTTTTTTCAGAGGCAATCAGAGATGCCAGGCAGGTGAATGTTGAGATGATCCCCCTACCAGAGACTTTAAATGGTGAGGACCAAATCTCTACACATTTGGGCAGCACTTATTATGTTTTACGTATGAAAGGACCTGTGGACAGTGTTGTGTTGATCTTGTGTGGCTTTTTGTTCAAGGTTGCATGTCAAGTTAGGTCATTAGAGATTGCATAGGTTGCCTTACATTATTGTTTGAAAAGAGAACAAGATGCATTTTTTTCCCCTTCATTATGTCTAAGATACTGTTATGTTGCTGAACAAACCTCAGTTTTCTCGCATTTAGCTAATTTTGTAAATGCTGGACATTCATTTTGGCATGAGAAGCACAGACAGTGTCCCAAGTATCGGCATAAGCTGCTCTTGGCATTGATAGGACCAAAGAAAGATGGAACATTTTACTGAAGATGATGGATTGTTTAAAAAACTATGCACAAATAACCATCTGAATGCAAACCGTTTTGGCATAAAAGTTGTTCAGGAAACTTCAGTGATTTCTTAGTTGGATTTCACAAATTGTGACAACAACCACCAAACATTAGTTCACTTCTGTCTGAGCTATTTTACTGCCTTGGAAAAAAAAATACTGAATCTCCAATCCACTTTGTTTGACTTTTCTGTAGGATGTAGGGATGTTGTGAATGATGTAGAGATGTTGTGAATGATGTAGGAGTTTGGTGCATCGTTGTCTGGAAGGGTGACATTTACACTGAATTCCCAAACATGTTTTTTTTTTCTTTTCTATTTTCTGCAGCTCCTTCAATCATCCCCCTGCTGCAAGATATCCCACTGCCAGGAGCACAACCGCCCTCTATCCTCAAACACCCACCACCTATTTATGAGTAAGTGGAATTACATACGACCCCCTGTCCTTCATGTAGTGTTTTGCTTGTGATTTTTGAAACTGCAGAAGGAAGTTCCTGGTGATTTCTTTTTGTTTGAGGAGTAGGAGGGGCCATGTAGATCTCGATTAAGATGCATTATTCAGTAGATATGAATATTCAAGACTAATTGTGTTTGGGGTGGTTGGCTAGATTTTAGTTAGGTATGACTCTTTATGGATGTATGAAACAGTGTAATAGTACATGTCCATTGGGATTAGCCACAGAATCAATGACAAAGGGAATTCACTCCAAAGTATGAGTGTTATAAGGTGTTACCAGTCTTTACTTACTTGTGGCTCAGGCAGAGGCTTGAGACCTAAATCCAGCCTACATCAGCATGTAACCTGTCTTTGTAAGGCTTGTGTCTTGGTTTACTACATGGCAAGTAACCATATGCAGGTAATGGACAGGGGAAAAAACTGAAAGATTCTGAATTTTAGAGACTGAATGTGTGTATTAATTAGGTCCTAATAAAATTTCAACAGTAACTGATGCAGTCTTTAATTTGGGAAGTGATAATAATTGAAGAAATGCAATTTGCATGTTCTTATGCTAAAAACTGCACGATTTGGTACCTAGCACTGTTTAAAACTGAGTGGAAAAACATTTATATCACATTTCTAAAGAGGTAACATTGATAAAATGTCTGCTTTGATTCACCACGCTCTGTTCTTCCAATGAATTATGATGAGACACTTTTTGTGCCATGGATGTTTAATGACCTCTCATGTTTTGCCATGCAGCATACCCTTACCAGGAATGATGCCCCCTCCTCCCATACCACCATCCCTCCCTCCACCAGTCACAGTATCATCGACCTCAGCCAGTCATGCCTATCCTTGGATGGCCCTACTCTCTGCCGGATGGCAGGAGGCCCCCCGGGCCCCCAGCAGGGTTACCACCTCATGTAGAGGACACCCTCAAGAGGGCCAGAAAGGAAGGCAAGAGGAAAGAAGAAGGCCTAAAAGAATCATCATACCCAGATGAAGAATGATGACTCTGATGATGAAGGTAAAAAAATGAGATGTCAACTGATTTATTGTGTGTGGTTGTCCAAAGTCACTGACTAGTAAGCCTCTGTAGTGCCTTTTTGGCTCCCGCTCCTATGTGGCTGCTGTCCCGAAGAGCCAGCAGGCGATGGTCAAACATTCCTTTCACAGGGCCCGAAACTTGATATTCATGGCCGTCGGACCATCGGTTGTCGTACACACAGTACTATCGAGCACCACAGGGTACCAGGATGGTGTCCAGTTGCAGTCGTTCATTCACAGTCGATTTTACACGTCTACGTGCTGATGGTAGCAGTGTCTCTCTTGTAATTGAAAGCCTAGCTTCAGCCAATCGCCTTAGAGCTTCGCAGCTGAAGATTGCATAGGATTTGTGCAGAATTGAAAGGAATTTGTCCTCCAAAGCCTGCGGATGTTTGTTTTTTTCGTAGCAATAAGCTGAAGAAAGAAAACTTGCCTGCTATGTAGGGTACTGGCTAGTAGGCCATTGTTTTAATCTTCAGACAAGACATGTGTCATATCAGTCATCTGATTCAATTCAAGTGTGGGAGGGGAGTTGGGAGAGGGTGACTTTTGAAAAGCCTTTATCTTCTACATCAAGTTTTGTTTTGAAGTTTTCTCTTGCAAAGTATTGTAGTTTTCATCACATTTTACTTCAAACTTGGAAAAACTTTATGACTTCCAAAGGTTGCTTTTATTTTGAATTAGTGTTTTTGATGGTGTAGTGTGAGATATCAGAGAAGCACAACAACGTTTATTAAAATGTAGAAATACTAAATATATCATAGAGAGTTTTGAAGAAGGATATGGTGTCAGAAAAAGTCATTGTAACCACATAATGTGTTTAAATCATTTCTTTAGTCAACCATGTTGTCGTCACCTGCAAGATAGCAATAATTTGTTGCACAGCTCGGATGGAATTTTCACATATTACAGAGAACCCGTGAACAGTTCCAGTGTTCAAGGGATAGTGATAGAACTGCGTCGATGGAGAGGCTCATTTCTTGTGTCGGATGTTTGTTTTTTTTGCTCGCAGTGGAAAGAGAAAAAGAAGGAAAAATTACAACAGAAGGAGCGGCAGAGGAAGAGGAGGAGATGGACACAGACGATGAAGATGACAGCAGCGATGATGATGAGGACGAAGAAGAGGAAGGAATGAAAGTAGATAACAGAAGCCCAAATACATCCAGTGATGAAGATGAAAATGAAGAGGAACAGCCCAAAGGTTAGAGAAGGATTGATGACTGAGAGTTTGCAATGTAGAAAGTGGTAGTGGCAGATCTGGTAACAGAAAATGAGAGATGGGGAATACACTTCATGGCAGTGAAGATGCAGATGTGAGTGTAGAGGACGTGAGGACATAAGTGGATGATGTGGACAGTGTAAATGAAATGTGTGGATAGTGAAAGTGGAGTATGTGGACAGTGTGAGTTGATGAAGATGTAGACATCATTAAGTAGAAAATGTCAACAGTGTAGTGCTCCTAGTTGTAGCCCAATACTTACCAGCAGGGTTGCAGCTACGATGAATGGCGCTGCCTACTTCTCCAAAATACCTGCCCGCTACTCTGGAGTGGATGATCCAGTATTGCCTACCACAGATCTTTCTCATAAAATATATGAAAACAACAAATTTTCCAAAGATACATAACTACTGTAGCATAAATTTTAAAGGCGCTATTAAAACTTAAATCATCATTTTATTCCTCATCATGGAAAAACTCAAGAGTGTTGGCTGGTAAACAAACGATTAGAAAAACAGTCCCATTATAATCAAAACATGCCTGTAGGTAAATCAAGTTAGAGACGATATAAATCTCAGAAGTCGTAAAAAGGCCAGAAAAAGCGTCTGGTTTCTGGGGACTTTGCCCCATTGACCACCACTAGGTGTAAGAATTCAGTCACTCCACACCCACCAATAGGCACCCTGCCACCACTCAAATTGGGCTAGCTATGTTCCTGTTCCCCAGTCATCGAGAGCAGGCTCGGAAGTGTGATTACTTGTCTTCAAAAATCTATGCATTTCTTAACAACAAAAACTAAACTTCATACTGAAGCATTTTCCCTGCCAAAATGTCCCAAAAAATGATTTTCTTACACAGTTGTGGTAATTTTTGTGCAAACAGTGGTATCAGTCTTATGTAGCTGCAGGTTTTTTTTTTTTTTTTTTTTTTGGTTTTGCTCTCGACCATGCAGTGGTATTTCATTGCATCTTAGTCTGAGCATCCTCTGTTTCAAAATTTTACTTCTAGTCACCATTCCTGCGCTTTTTCTACCATGTGATTTCCTCGAGAAAGCATTTAGTCAGTAAAAAAATAGCAGTAAATGTTCCTACTTTAGTCAATTACTGGCATTAAGCGAAGAGCTGCCGGAATGACTGAGGACAGAATGTGGACTTTTAGCACTGGGATGGTAAAAGTTGGATGTGGACATTGTATAAAGTGGAGAATGTGGAATGTGAAGAATTTGATGTTCAGAGAGAGAGAGAGAGAGAGAGAGGGGACTGGAAAAGAGAATGGCAGCAAAGGTCGTGGGATGAAGGGGTAAGTTGTGGGGTTGCTGAAAGTGAGAGAGGATGACAGGAAAAGCTAGAGAGAGTAGATGGAGATTGCAAGAGTTAGAAAGTGACAGTTGATGAGCAACAGTGTCAAGATATAGGTGCAAGGCCTTGACATGAATTATCAACTGGTCTCTTATGGAGCAGTGGGACAGACTCACCTATATCACAGAAAGGCAGAAAGGGAGGACAGCTGGTGAACTGCAGGAAAAAATTTTCAGAAAATGGAGTGGGATGAGCAGTGAATAGTGATTTTACTTGTAAGGATGGAGAGAGGTGAATCAAGAAATACTTACATATTAAGAGTAACCTGCTTGCCTATTTGTTCCAGCCATTTAGCAATCAAACTAGGAGAAAAGCAATAACCTATGCAGGGTGTTCTTATTCATTTAAACCAAGTAAACTGATGTCATAAGTACTTAACCCTGTATGATGTTCTGTCTTTTGTCCACCGTACTTTACAGCTGATATTTTTCTACACAAGCTGTATTTTATACTTTGCATTTTATAAAGTCATCCCAAGTGGTCGCATTTTCCTGTCGAACATTTCAGAAAAGAGAAAAAGCGTCCACTTTTCGGAGGACACGAAAGAAGGGGAGGAGGACGAGGATGAGGAAGAACGAATACCTCCTGGAATGTCTGCCCTGCAGGCCAGGAATGTTGAAAATGGCAGGTCAGTTGGACACCAGCTCCTTTGGTAAGGGAAAACGTGGTGAGGAGGAAGAGAGAGAAGATGATGAATCAAGTGATGAAGATGAAGAACCAACAGATGGAGGTAGGAAAGATAAAGACAGTGAAAGGCCGGAGGAGTTAATGAGAATACCTGGACCCCCGTCAGGTCTACCACCAGGCCTTGTCAGACCCCCAGGACCTCCTGCAGGTGTTCCTCCAGGGTTTCCTGCAGGTATACCCCTTCCTCCAAACTTCAGACCCCCTCCACCATTAAGAGGTGTTCCACCTCCTCCCAGAATGATACCACCTGGGCCTCCCCCTGGTAGACCTCCCACTGCTCCTCCGGGACCTCCTCCCGGTGCACCGCCTATCGGTAGGGGTGGCTCTGTGTCAAGGATCCCCCCTCACATGATACCACTTCCACCACCTGGAACTGGGGCACCACCACGTGTGGGCACCGTGAAGTCTGCTACCAGCCAGGTGAATCCAAACGTCCTGAGTGCACCGCCCAGCATCAGGATACCAAGCAAAGATGAAGAACCAGAGGAGCAGAGGTCATCGGCCACCATCGAGGCCAAACCGCAACTCAGAAACCTTCAGGCCGACGTAACCCGGTTCATGCCAACGTCGCTGAGGATCAAGAGAGACGGGAAAGGTAAGAGCAAAGGAGCAAAGACAAACGAACCTGTCAAGGAGACGGTCCAAGCCAAGAGGGCGCCAGCTCCGGCCACCCAAGGACCGAACAAAGAGGATGCATATCTGAAATTCATGGATGAGATGCAGGGACTCCTGTGAACAGAGAACTGCTGACTTTGATTGACTTGTCCCTGGGTTGTTCATTGTGTGCAACGTAGATGGTTTTGAGGTTCGAGGGAGACTTTCGATGGGAATTTCTTACCAGAGGGATAGGTATCTGTGGTGTTACCAACAATAAATATATCACAAGAAGGTTATGGTACATGTGCACACAGTAGCATCGTGCCAAGGCAACCTTGGTGGGAAATATTTCAAACCTAATCGCTTATGACACTGAATTATTGCATCGATGAAGTAGAGTACTTGCAAGGATTTGAAATTCCTCAAAGTCATCTTTTAATTGTCTCAAAGCACCCCTGCTCTAACAAGAATATGCAGTGGATTGCTGGAGGAAATTGCTTAATATCATAAAACAGATATCAGCTCGTTCATATTTGATGAGAAAATAAGTGCAATGATTTAATTGACATCACAGTGACAAGAACATATCAATTACGTTCAAATTTGGAAAAAATATCACAATGCAGGATTTATATATGCAGAACAAATCTTTTTCTCTGTTCTCCAGACTGGAGAGGAAAAAAGAAATCAAGTCTGATGATATGAAACTGGTGAATAATCAATCATGCACGTGAACAAAACAGCAGAATTGTATTTTCTGTTTAGGGTGCGAAATCTGAGACAGTCACTGACCGTCACAAGACGGCTGTTTTCGAGAGACGAAGCTTTGAAAAATTCTCAAGCAGTCCCCCGAATATACCACAAAATTTGATTGTCATTGAAAGGAGGCCATCTTTGATGGTGCCATGATGTTTCCCCATTGATAATCATTCTCAATTGTAATAAATATTCATATAAAGACAGGTTGGGAAGATGTCATTGGCTGAACACGAGGTCTACCTTTCCACATAAAGCAGTCAAATGCACTTGATATTTGAGACTTCTGATCCTGCCTTCATGTTCCCCTTCCTCGTGTGGGATATATATCTTTTCTCTGTGAGACATTTGTTCAACATTTGGAACTGATTTTTTCGATGTGGTAAATTATTTCTGATATTAGACCAAGGATGGTCTAACCTACTGAAAGATAAAACACTCTCATTTGATTGGCTTGTGTATAAGCAGGTAATGCTAAAACCACAGCGTCATCTTTTGGTCGGTAGAGAAATCACAGTGTTTTGCATGAAGCTGGGCAACTGTTGGTGTCTCCATATTGGATCTGTACAGTTGGGCTGCCCAGTCTGTATTCTCTTTATATCTGCAGGTTCACCATTGCAGTTGCTTGCTTTTATCATACATAGCTTTGTTAAAAAGGTTTTTGATGCGAGAGGTTAACGCCACTTCTCACACGAAGATGAAGGTGGCATCATATTTCCATTGTAAAGTTTATGGTTTTCCCTACCAACCACCAGCAGACACTATTAATTTTCATGTTTCATAGTCAGAGTCAATCTTTCTGTAGGTACGATAGATTAATTAGACCTGCACATGAAATCTCTGTTTGGTAAGGTATGACATATGTCTATGGGCAGGCATCTCCTTATACTTGAGCCAGGTATATTGTATTTTTCCAAAGTGATCAAATATAGTGTATGAGAGTCACCAATGTCTGCTTCAGTTGACTTCTATAATGCACAAGTGCACCATGTTTAAAATCCCTTCCAAATATGACCAACCATTTTTAATATGAAGATTCTCTGTCTTGGCACTATATCACAGCATTGTATCCATTAGTTAGAGGCATGCCAAAACTTTCCAAGAGTTTCTCATCCTTCACTTTTCTTTCAACATGCATAGAAAAAGTTTGTATGAGACAACAAGGTGAATCGACAAGAACGTCATTGTCCTCCTGGAAACAGAAAAAAAGAAGAAAAAATACAGTGACTGTATTTTGACTTTCGGCAAACTGAGGGTCAATCTAGAATACGGACAACATTTGAGTAGTTTCTTAATTGATTCATTATGAAATGGTTACTTACATGATTTAAAAACAAAATTAAATGTAAGCGATGCGATGTCAAGTGAATGTTTGTGGAAATAAGAGAGTTGTTGATGCGAAACTAATGGTTTCTATTTTGTTACTCCCTGTTGTAAATATGTACCGTCATGTCAATAAACGAAACTGTAAAAAAATAAGATACACTGTTTCTGATCTTTTTCCTTTATGCATTTCTGTATCGGTCACTTGTGAATATCAGTAAACTTCTGAAACAGATCTGTTGCCTTTTCTTCCTTCCCGGGTCAGTCTGTACCATGGTGTTATCACATGGAAATTTGATGTCTTTGGATGGATTTCTTTTTCGTCAGTACGTTTGTCTCGGACGTTGGTGAGAATCAAATTCAGTTGCAGCAGGAGTGTCCAACTTGCGACCTGTGGTTCAGATGTGGCTGCTCGTAGAGACATCATGCAGCTAATTCACTACTACTTCATTCAAACAATTCCATTGTATTACTCGTCGTCATTTCTGGGCTGTGACGTTTCTTTAGGGATTTTTTTGCATTGCAATACTGATGAAGAGAAGGATAATATAGTGTGGGGTTGTAACTTAAGTGGCCTGCTAGGAAGTTTGAATGTGGCGATGTGACCAGTTGATTACGAAAGGTTGGCCACCGCGGAGGTACAGTAATGCTGGAAAAAGTTTTTGTATCTAATGGACATACTGTCCATTACTCATCTGCTTTTACCAATCTTGAGCTTGATTGGCTGATGTGTCATGTGACCCTTCCTGACTTATAGGTATCGATGTCTTCTGTGTGGGGATATTCATAGTGACAGCAATGTGTTTGAAGCCTGCTGTTCGTCATCCTAACTGGATTTTAGTAATTAAAAATGTCTATTTGCTTCAGTACTTGCAAATCGCATTATTAACTATAGATGCTTTGCTTAAAGTCAAATTGCTGCAACATCAATGTAAATCACTCCATACATTAAGGAGAAGAAAATGGAGAACATCTCTCGGAGTGAAGTGACATTCTCAATGGTTAGTATTACAAACTTCTGCCAATAATTCTTTTCCAAATCACGACCCTTGGTTTTGAACCCAGCAGGTGGTTTATTTTATTTGTTGCGAGTTTATGCCCTCCCCAGGTGTTGCAATTCTCTGAGAAGCATTTCATGTCATTGATAGTACTGCCAGATGATAGAAATACAAAGGAAACCCACAAAAAATTGAATTAAAACAAATATTAAAGAAAGGAACAGACTGTTGGGATGTTTCTTATGCATGTGAATTGTTTCTGTTTGCAAAACAAGTTTAGTTTATTTAACTTTAATGTATTACACACTCCTGCTGTGGACGGACTCTCTAACTGTAAAATGTCAAATTCATTTTTCTCTCTTGGGTAATAACAAACTCATCTTTTTGTATCATGACAATACATGATACACCGACAGAAGTATTCCAAATTTCTTTTTCCCTCCACCCTCCTTACACAATGTCCCTGAAATATTCAGCGGTGCTATGATTAAAAAAAAATTCCAGTTACCCACTGTAACGAGACAAAGAACGTAAGAAACTTGTAACAATTCCTCCACAAATTAAACCCTGCGAAAAACAAAATGCTGAATATAGGCCAGAAATTATCATTTTACCTATTAGAGGATTGTAACTCTCACCAGAACAAAGAGAAATACCTGATTGGTGAAGTATTTCTGATGTCCATTGGGAGCTATATATATGTCACTGGGAGTAACAGGAATGGATGGGGAATGGGGAAAAAAAAAAATATCGTCTTTAAAGTGGTAGGAATACGAGAGGAGAAAACAACTCAATTCTGTCATTTCTGTGCGAATCAAATGCCGTGTTTCAAAGTTTGAGTAAAAATGTTACGAAAAATATGTTACCTTCTTTGTCCTCATTACGTCACATCTTTTTTTTACTGCATTTTGCACTTAGGTTGTATTCTTACCTAGAGGGTAAATCATAAAGTTTTAGGATAATACCTAAATTGCCGTTGTGACTTTTTGTTTCCCATATGAGATCTTGAGTGATGCATATGGATTTGTGAACACATGTCTGCTACAGTCACAGTGGAAATTGTGTTTTTTCAAGTTTGATTTGATGAAAGTTTCAATAAATCTTCCATTTATTCCCTGTTATCTGATTTTGTAAGTATTTTCCTACATTTTTCCAACACTCTCTTTCAGTTAGTTAATGAACTTTTTTATGTCTTCAGATCTTGTCATTTCTTCAAAGGTCTGTCTGAGTGTAAACAGTGAAAGGAGCAACCTCCTCTATTGTTACCCTTCGTTAAGTGGGTGGTACTGAGAAAAAAAGTTAAATTAAGGTTATTGTTTGCAACTGTATCCTTGCATTACAAGATAATAGAAATTTGACTCCTCTTCAGTGGTGTAACCAGGCTTGTTCATTGAGTGTGGTGGAGGGGACTGGAGGGGACAGAGTTGCTTTGTTGGTAGAGGCGGAGTATTTAAGATGTACTGAGAATCGAAATGCCACCACTTCTTGGCATGGAGTGGGCTTGGAGAAGTTTGCCAAAAATGGCCATCAGATAGCAAGAAGTGGCACCTTCTTGCCTTTGAGGGCTCAATATTCTTCATTTTGAGAACACGGATTTCAATATATTCACTTTCTAAAGATCGGTCACTTACGAGGGGATCAGTGGAACTCACCACTCTCCAGAGCAAAAAAACAAACATAGGTGTGTAAACAGTTGATAGATTTGCACTTCCATAATTTGTATTCAGTAAGAGAGGGTGACTTAGTGGGTTTGAATTGGTTGAGGCTTGAAGTGGTTCACTGACTGTAATGTATGAATTTTTGGTCACCTGAATGTTCAATAAGCAGAGATGTAAACACAATGACCATTCCCACATGTCAGCTTCATTTACATGGCCAAACAAGAGATGTGGTGGAGGGTGCCCAAAGACCTTGGACAGCTTTTGTTTAATACCAACTTACAGATATTTGCACTTTTTAATACTTTTCAAGTAAGTGAGTTCAGTAGTGTTGTTGTGATATTGTGAGATCGGCAAATGGTTTTGTTATGAGAGTTTGCTCCAGGTAGCGTTTGTAAAACGATCCAAACGATATCATTCACAAGTACACTTGAGGAAAAAAATAACTTTATGTAATAACATACACGTATATGAACTAGAAATCAATTGATTTACGTGAAAATAAAGTGTCACATGTGTCAGAAATAAGGTTAGATTTAGGATGTACAACGTTTCAATGTGACATATGTACGCAAGCCATAGTTTTACACATATTCAGGTGTGCTTTGGGTCCAACTTACCCCCATTATATTTTGATATCGTTTGGCATATGAGGGAGAAGTGCTCCTGATATTGTTTTGGAAAATTTCATATCACAACAACACAAGAGCTCAGCATAGGTTTGAAGGGATCCTCCTTTTCAGTGAGAGTGCATCATTTTCATCAAGTAGTGTTTACATACCTCCTCTCCCACCTCTCATAGTTTTCACCATTTCTTCCCTTGGTTCCACACCGTACTTCTGAACATGCAAAATGAAAGAAAAATGTTGAAAAAAAGATGCCAGATGTGTGTGTTGAAATACAATTTTTTTTTAACTTGTTTGTGTTTTCACATTCTCCACAATTGGCATAAACAAAAGTGGACAATCCTTGCAATAAATCACACCCCTTTAAAAGAGATGCTGCGTCATTAGGGAGAACTTTCAACGAGCTGGTAGTCGAGAAAAAAATTGCTGCGTTTAGCTGAAGTAAATGTAATGCATAATTGATATTGGGGAGTGATTTCCACGTTGCCAATTATTGCAGTCGCTTGGTATTGTTGACAACTTGACAGTCCTGACCATCCGTGTCAGTCATTAAAACAGAGCTATTCCTCCTCGCGATATGGTGGAGAAATTAACGAAATGAATTTTGATGTAAGTGCACCCAAATGGCTGTCGTTTTAGGTTCCACTCATGTAATTTAAGGGAACCAATGGTCTCTATATATTTTCAAGGTATATATTTGATTTGGTGGAAGTGGAGGGATAAGGGGGGGGGGGGGGCTGTGGGACCTAGGAAAGTTAGCTCAAATTTTATTTTGCTTTATGTACTTGCAGTAAGCCAGGGGCGTTCTTGAGTGATTGAAGCAAAGGGGACAATTCCTCTGGAGACCAGACACCCAAGAGGGAGTAAAATTTGTTTTCAAAATTAATTTTTGTCGTTGTGTTCTTACAGTATCTCTTAGTCATCACTGGTTGTAACAGTACTTTAAGTTTCTTTCTCAAATAATCTTCCTCTGAGCCGATCATCAGTGGTCTCAAACCCATGCAGAGGTAGATCTGCAAGTTATTGCTAAACTAGCTTCTCTATTCAGCTTGTTTATCCTGGCTCTTGAGCCGTTCACAAATGTCTGCAAGCCTTTCAAGTGGAGAGGAGTTTTTGCATGCAGATTGTCAAAATGAGAATTTTGTGCCAAAGATGTGTTAACAATCTCTCGACGGAGGTATCTGTTTATGGATGTCTGTGTAAGCTGTTTACATTGATAACGATATGATCTAGGTCCTTTGTACGGGTCTCACATTTATCTGTTAAATACTCACATATCCCATACAAAATTGGATTTCTTGACTGGTGGTCACTTCATTCCTTGTTGCTCATTATTGTCAACTGTGCCATACCGTACATAACATCATTACAGCTGGTCAGTAACCCAGATTTTTTATTTCAGGGTGAGAGATAATGATCTTTAGATTGACCGGGATTGGCCAGTGTTGAAGACTGACTCATCGTAAAATATAAAATTTTCTTTCTTTATTGGTGAAAACCACATACCTTAATAACAATTGTTTTGTCAGGACGTTTTGGATTTAAAAAAAAAAAGAAGTCGTATTTTAAGTTGGTACAATGCATTATGGGAATTCTGGGACAAATCTTGTCCAACAAACCTGTCGGTCATCCTGTTTAGTCAATTTGTGAAAAAAAAACGTCACCTGTCTTCTCCAGTTCTATGACTGAAAACCACGGAACTCAGTCGACACAAAACCGGGACCTTATTGAATGTGCACCACCAGTTGCTGGTGCTATCCCATCATTATGGTGGTATGCCCCTCAGAATGGTTTTTGGGAAGTTGGGTGATTAAGTTTTTGTCATGGTGAAGGAGAGGGAAGACTTCTAATAAATTAAGTTTGAAAGCTTCTAAAAATATGTCTACTGCTTAAATTTTGCCTAACCATCTGTAAAGAACTAATTAGAATAGTTCTTTGAAAAATATATCTCGTGGGGTGTTCATGATTATATTATAAGTTACCAAACTTGCTTATAAGTTACATATCCAAAAGTTACAAAGGAAAAGAATTGAGGGGGGGGGGGCAGTTCACCCGGCTGCATGACTTGGTAATCTGTACAAATTTGGTTCTTGCTGGAACTTGTTTCACCAGGTCAGTGCATCACTGTTTGTGATGCAAATACACGATTCTCAGGGATAACAATGGGGACTCAACCAGTGGAAGAATGGCATTTCTGCAAATATAGATTTAAAGTGTTCCAGAACACAAGCTTACTACAAAGAAAGTGGTAAAATCAATGACTGAGTGCAAAATGCAAGGTGCTTCCATCTGGTTTGTATCTGCCTTACTTGATCATGCAGCTCAACTGACTGTACACATTTATGCAATGCCAATGATGTATAGCAAATTAAATGGCATTGCAGGTCCTTATCTGTGACGCCAAGAAAGCACAAGAAATGTGGGAGCAGCTGAAAAGTCTAACGCATAATTTATGGAAGCATATTTTAGCTGTGTAATCACCTTGATTGAATCAAACCTAAAAATATGAGACAAGAGTGACTGGGGATATAAAATTGGCCAAATATAACTTACTTGTTAATTACTTGTTACTAGATGTGCATCTTGGGATGGAATGATATAAAAAAGTGGGCTTTATTGATCATTGATTTTTTATCTTTGCTCTCAGAGATGTCATTTGACACAATAAACTGTAGTTGTTGTATTCAGAGCTTTAACTACTGCAGTTTGCAGTTAGACTAAACTGAAGATCAATATCCTCTTACAGTAGCTCTCTTTGCATATTACTGTACTCTCGTTGTCTTCCATGTTGAGTATTTGTGTCGCACTATTTACCTCCATCTACCCCTTCCTTTCATCCCGAAATAAGTGGACCAATATTTGCTCGCCGATCCCAGGGTTCTCCCATTATGTTATGGTCGGTGTTACAAGTGTACCAGCTCTGCCCAAGACAAGTTGAGTGTCAAAGAAGGTCTAAGATATACATTGGTCTGAAGTGGAAAAAAACGAAAAAAAAAAAGACAAGAAACAAGTGTGCTGGCAAACTGATCATTTACGTAATTCGGTCTCTAAAGTTGTAGACAAGCAAAGCTTTTTTAATTTGTGGATGGAGTGTGAGTGCATGCATAGCCTTAATGAGAAAGAATGGAGTAATGTATATTTATAGGCAGACTCCCTGTTAACACCTTTCTTTGCTTTGCTGTACATAGTGGTTTCATCACCCATATTGAATAATTGTCATGGGTCAATAAAAGTTTGGTCAGTATACATGTACTTGTGTATGACATTGATCATTCCATTTGAAAGGGTTGTATAGTTCAAGCCATTGAAACCTGCATCTACTTGCAACTTTAAAGAAGCAATTCTTCACAGAGACGTACAATCCATTCATAACGCTGAAAAACCTTGTCCCAGTGCTCTTTTGGAAGTATAGCATTTTGATGTAGAGCCTTGCAGGACTGGGGACAGGCATTACAATATTGTGCATGATTTCATCTGAGAAATCATTAAGTTGGACATTCATGCTTGGATATTTTCTATCTATGAATATCTTTATGATCAAAAGCCGAAGGTGTGTCTGAAAATATTTCTGAAAAATTTTGCCTGAGCAAATTTCACGTCCGTCATTTGAATTCCAATGGAAAAGAGGATACTGGAATATCGGACCATCTGGCTGAAAGTCAGATGAATATAGCCACCCTATCTAGCAACATCTTTTGGGACATTGTCAGTGTGCTATGTATAATGTTTACTGTAACACTAGCAGATTTCAGAATTAATTTTGCAATCAATTGTGTGCTTGCTTCTTTAACCATAAGAAAATATTGCATTACATAGTGGGTTGTTCACTGGTTGAGAGTGTGTGTGATAGACAGGGGCCACTTACTACAGAAGCATAGATGGGACGAGCAAAAGAAAAAAGACTCACGCCGTGAAAGTGACAGTTTTCTTAAAATTGACATTTTCATGATTTAATGAACTGGTCAAATACACAAAAATGTAAAATAATTCATTCTGACATAATTCAACTTCTTTTCAAATTTAGAGAATTGCCATTTTGCCAAGTTAGAACTTCTCGTCAAAATGGTTTAATTCAGTTCCTGAAATTGCCATTTTTCCAACTGATCAAAACTGGCAAATCTCAGAAAATTGCTATTTTGCCAAGTTAGACCAACTCTTCAAAATGGCAAAATTCAAATTGTCATTTTCCCCAGTTGAAACATCTTGTTGAAATAGCAAAATTTCTAAAATTGTCATTTTGGCTTGTTAGATCTTTGCAAAATGACAATTTTTCAAACCTTGCCATTTTGACAAGTTGCTCAATCTTGGCAAAATGTCTTTTTCCATAATTTTCTAAATTGAACATGATTTCTAAACTCGTCAAAATGACATAGCATAGATTTGAATTGACTGGGAAGATATTTCTTGTCTTTGCATGACGACCATGAGAAAAGGTGGGCGAATGTGTCCCCACCCTTGGCACACGGTGTGGGGCAACTATGGGAATAACAGAGAGTGAGAGGTCTGGCCGGGGTGTGGGGATGTCACCGAAGTAGAACAACGTTATGTGGGGAATGTTGCACAGGTGAAGAAACCTAAACAGGGAGGGAATTCCCAAGTAGTACCCAGTGAAATGGGACTAAACCAGATCATATTCATCTGCTATGTGGGAATCAATGTGGAATTTTGGTAGTTTCAGTTTGATAATTTATAGGACTGTTTGACTGTCTCACATAGATCGATGGGGTAGCATGCGTTTCCTATCGTACTCATTCATCCCCATCAGAGGTGAGTGGGAAACTGCAATGTTCATCTCATGGGTACAAAGGGAATGTGTGGGATTGTTTTGGTTTATATGGGACAGTCAAATGTTCCTGTAGTTTAATTGCCAATTGAAATTGCCAAAATTCTACATCAATTACCATTGAAAATAAGTTGTATCATGGACTATTTCAGTGGTACTGTTGGAATTTTCTCCTGAGAGGGAGGAGCAGGGGCTGCAGGCCGGATATAAAACTGTGAGCGCATGCAGATTGTGATGGAGATCGGTCTACATGGTGTTGTGTTTATTTTTATAAATACAGATGGCCTAATCCCATGTCAGAAATTACCTCTGTATCTCTTAGATAAGCTAGTATCAGAAACAAACTGGGGGAAGGGGAGAGAATGGGAAGATCAGTGACTGGCTAGTCGCTAGTATGTCTTCCCCATATAACCCTCAGTGAGAGAAATGCTAGAAGTCAGGTGAAAATTCTGTATACCGAGGAATTTGCCAGTGAACTGAATGAAAACCTTTAAATTCACACTTCTGTTATGCCTCAACCATCCAAAAACATGACCTAAATTGATTTATTCTCACTTCTAACTAATGACAGGTACTTCTCTAAATTCCCGCTAATGGCTGTACTGATTTACGTCAACTAACGTAGCACGTACGCTGTTTAACCATCAATTAACCACCGCTTTGAGCCCGTCGATTACTAACCCAAACAAGTTTTTGTTTCATGGTCATCCTGGCTCATGTCATGTTCACTGGCTTCATGGTGAGTCAGGGTGCAACAGGAAATTAACTCTCTTTTTTGTTTTCTGTAACTTTGTCAATTGTGCAATTTGAGCATTCTCCAATTGACATTTCAAAGATTTGTTCAACCTTTAGAATAACAGTCCAGTAAATTGTTTAAGTGCTTTTTTGTCACAATGAAATTTCTTCTTTTGTTTTCACCCCATGCTTTGCAACTTAGTGAAATCAATAAGATCAACTTTCAAACCGGTATTTTTTTTTTTTTTTCTTTCCATCTTCCTCTCTGGCCACTGCTGTAATTTGTCTCTTCCTTATTGCTACACCTCAGAGGACACCAAACTAGTATTGATGATTCTCCAACCATCGTAGGCAAAAAAATTGGAATCATTGATTGCAGAGTCCTCACCATTTTGTTTGTAAACCAAATCAGCTGATTGTGGACGGAATGCACGCCCGCTGTGCGACGTTTCCACCAGTGGATGCCTAAAACCCTCCGCGTCAGCTGATAGCCATCAATTTCTCTTTTCTTCGGAGAAGAATGACATTTTTCGCAGGCATCAAATATTGTGGAACTGAAGGCCAGTAGCATTTGTCTCACGAGTCGGTAGTTCATTGTTTGACTTTGAATAGGTTTCAGTAAAGCAATGGAAATCAATATCCCATTATTCCTTCCACGGCTTAGTAGAGTCTTGTATTGTGATGTGTTTTTTTTTTTTTTTTGACAGAACATGAAGATGGCGAGGTGCATAGTAGAATTAGGTTTACAGCTTACAGTGATGTACATATTATGCTGTTACTAATTGGCCACAAGTGGAAGTGTAAACAAGAGTGGAAAGGGAAGACCATGCCATGTACCCATTAAGGTACTAATGCCTAACAAGCCAAAGTTCACACCTTTTTTTTCCCTTTGCCATCCAAAGGTCTTTTATCTTAATGAAGACCGGGTTTCTGATCAGTTATAGGCACAACTTGTCAAGAATATTTGGCCTACTTCATCTTTAGAGTTCAGTCTAATTTTGAGACCTGTAAAATACTTCATAGAATTCATACTACGTTTTTAGGAGCTTTAGATTTTATCGCAACTGTGTGAAAATTGCAAGGAAAGAGGATCTCAGGTTAATGGGGAGGGGGAGAGAGGTGGGTGTTGAAATCTAGCTGTTTAGCCATGCCCAAATGTCAGAATTCACTTATCCCTCTCCCTTCAATGTCTGCCAGCTTAATAGCAGGTACGCCACATCAGTCTGGTATATGCAGCATTCTGTATTTCACAAGGTTTTGTACCTGATGCATTAATAGGTGCCTGTGGCACAGATGTGGGTCAAGAAGGCTTATTGTAGGCTTATGATTCTAGTTTGCTTTTTTCTTTTTTTTTTTACAGAGCTACCCATGGGACCACTGCATTAATCTCACCTTCTGAAATATGAGTGGCCAGAGGGATTTTAAGGCTTGATTTCATTTGGGAGCAAAGGGTATTTGAAGGAAATCCTGCCAAATTCTTTAAATTTCAGAAAATTTTTTTTTAGTATCAGTGCACTTTCAATTGATATTCTCAGTGGATATTAAATTTGAGAGTTATGAATTAAGGAGAGAATAGGCAACTCCAAGACAATTAAACAGAACACGCACCATTACGTGGACTACCTGGTTCAAGAGAGAAAGTAAATATTCGATGTTGTAGTACAATTTTACATCAATTAACGGCCCGTAGCCAGACTAAACACTATGGCGAGGGACATCAATGTTGGAGTGTTGCTGCCTTATTCAAGGGCTCAAGATGCCGGCAAATTCGTGCAAGATTTCAATCTTCTCTCCCATCATTTGTATTCCTAAAAGGCAGGGCCTTTCATTAAAGTTAGAATATGAGTTGTACTGGAAATTGCCTGGTCAGCTACCTTCGTTCACCGTCAGTGTTTCAGGGAAGAGAAGGGGAAAATATCACCTGTTACAAAATCTGAAAGAGAAGCATGTTCTCATTTTCCAAATATTTGAATGTGACGATTATCTCCACATTTTTGTTGACCCTACAAAATTCAGACTACACAAGAAAGCATAACAGTCAATCACCGTTTACTTGAAATCATAAAGACCAGTAGGTATGGATACGAATATTCTTGCATGCAAAAATGGGGCTTAAACAATGTTTTATTGTTTGGCTTTGGCATATTCTGTGGAATTTAACTTTCACTGACAAATTTTCAACTCACATTCCAGCTTTAAAACTTTTTTCTATATATTTTTGGGGGGGATGTGCTCCCCTGTTGCTTGATCAAGATGATTAGCCAGCATTTGTAATCGAATACTATGTACTAATTGTTGCATAGCTAGTAGTGCCCAGTTGGCATTGCAAGTTTTCCCTGAGGTAATGAGTTTTGTGGAGCTCGAGCCTTGTTAGACAAGTATTAAAAGATCTCTCTTTGTGAGGTAATTGTCATTTGGAGGGTGGGGTAATAGTGGTAGAGAATATAGAATTTTTACACTCTCGCTGGCAGTCCTCTTTCAAAATGAGGGACAGAAAGCCGACATCTTCAAGTTGCAAACAACTAAATGAACAACATGCATGATCCGTCACTCTGCTGCGGTGCAGAAATTTTTGAAACGCTGTCTGCATTTCTTCATTTTTGAAATATCAAAAGTCCTTACTGTGCTTTTCAGATACCAGAAACACCCCACTGTGACTTTCCAAAGAAACACAACTCAACAATTCGGGGAAAGTCCCACCCTCTTTGAGGGGGTCCATCCTAAGTAATTTTGCCCAGAATTCATTTGAGCATTTCTACAGACCTGAATTTGTTGGCAGCACCTCTCTGAATGGATGTATGTGTGGGGTATGCTATATTGGTCACACTGTGAAAATTTATTCACACGCCTCCTTGAGTTCCTCCCCACATACCTTTTGAACCCATAAAAACACAGAATTTGTTACAAGACTAATGAAAGAGAACAAAATGACATGAAACTTTATGTACTCTGAAGCTGCATTTATTCAGTAGATAAAATATTTGTAGCATTTGCATAGAAAATTTCTCGGGAGGAGCTGGGCGGTCGCATACAAGACCAAAAGATAAACTGCTTCCTCAACAATGAAGATGGGCGCAAATACCAGAAGATGGATGGATGTGCCAACCGCAGAATCTACCAGCAATCGCACTGAAACATTATCCAGAGTCTAATTAAGTCTACACATTGTCCACATTGCTCACACTGAAATGTCATCTAATGACTCCATTCTCAGTTTTAATCATTTTCCTTGTTTGCCAACTGTAAAGAGAAAAAACATGTCAGTTGGGGCAACTTTTCCCTACGTGAAGAGCAACTCGTACGTATTGTACAGTGCAGTGTATAACGTTAGCCTCGCGGTTAGCGTGGATTTGACATCAATCAAAATCCCAAGTGAAAAGTGATGGAAAATGAAGAATCTCTTTCGGTATTATTGACATTTTGATATTAACACGTGGCTAATAAAGTTGTTACTGATTGATGTATGTTTGCCAGGAATAATTTTGTTACCATACAACCATCGAGGTGACTACCTTCTCCGAGGTATAGCCTTATCAGCACTACTTGACAGTCAGTGAAATAAAACAGCGTCGTTATTAATTTTGAGAGAAATATGACAGTGAACTTACAAATGATAACTGTCTGCGTAAATAGGGCACACTGACGAACACACGATCGAATTTGAAAGTCACCCGAGAGTCGCAGACTTTTACGACGATGTGCAAACAAAAGAGCGACAATATGAATGTTTCAAGCAATGGATATCTCCCCAACCATAGATCTGCTTTATATACGATGCTTGTCTCATCGGGCCGTTTCATTAATTTTGAATATGTACACGCAATCTATGTCTCTCCTACATGGAGTCCTTTGTTGCAGGTGATATGCTTGCAAAGTGAAACACTGTGTTGCACATGGTGATGAAATGTAGCTGGTTAACCAAATGTAGCTAGTTAACCAATTATTTTTAAAAAGAAGAAACGGCCTGCTTGTGTCTACCATGATTGATTAGTTGTGAAATAGATCCGTTGAAATAAAATCTCTGAATAGGAAGAAATACATTAAATCACAGGAGCACATGATTCTTGCCATTCTGCTTATTATTAACGCCAAGTACTGAGGTATATAAATTGCCCACGTGATTACTTTTCGCAGTTTTACCAGAAACTTGTACTTCTCTTCATCTCTTTCATCAAAACTTGCAAAGGAGATCCAGCTCACAGCAAAATATGTTTAGATATAAATATATTTATATTTTCTTATAAACGTTCCAATTCGTTAAAATGCATGATTTACATAGTCTTCTCCGCAAACCTGAAAGCGGCCCATTAACGTGCCAGCAAAATTAAAACTGGCCATGATTGATGGGACAACAAGCACTTTTGCATCTATTCACATAGGACGACAAAACTGATTCAGCTGTCAATTGCATGCATTTTTACACAACATGTACACTGTTAATGAGGCCAGTGACAGTCACTTCTGCAACATCATGACACAACTGTTTCCTGTTGTCTGGTAATACCCACATCTTTTGAAGGTTTTTGGGTCTCTACTAACACTTCCTTCAAGACCATAAGGTCTACTTTTCAATGATAACCGTCTGTATGGTCTGCTCCCAGGGAATTGCGGTCCCATGGAAGTTTCCGGAGTCATCCAAGTTAAGGAATTCTTCAAAGTAAAAGTCCTCCAGTTGGTCCCTCGACTCTGCCCAGGGGTGCGAAGAGTGGTCATTCAGGGAACTGGCTGGAGATGGTGGCAGGTCTGCAGCACCAAACAGTTCCTCCATTGACTCTTCCATTTGACCGATGGTGACCTCTCGACTTGCGTTTGGCCTGGTCTGTCCCTCGAACCAAAGTGGTTTGGGTATGTGGGTGCCCTTAATGCTGAGGTCTAAGGGCATGTCCTGAAGGAACATGGAAGCAAATTCCTCGTTTCCTTCCGACTGGGGAGGGCTGTCCAGCACTGGCAGAATTTGGACCTCTCCACTGGGGTCTAATATCGCTTCTGCCTTGACCCTCACTCCATCCACATCAATCTCGGAGTCAAAAATTGAGTCCCACTGAAAGGTGCCATTGAGGACGCTGCTGGGGAGGTTATCATCTTCACTGGTCGATGAATCGTCCCTTGTCACAGACCGGCTGGAGCGCTTGGAACGCTTTGAGTGCTTTGATTTGGACTTTCTGGACTTTGATTTGTGTTTCTTTGATTTGACTGTAACTGGTTTAATCTCAAACACTTCATCGTCCATCGATGGTGGATCTTCTGGTTCGATCTTGATGCGCTTCACCGAAGGGGCCAGCATCTCCGGGAGTGAGTTGGCCCTCCGCTTTTTCAAAATACCGTTCTCCAGGAGCTCTGCGTGGACAGGGTCTATCCTCCAGAATCCACCTTTGCCTGGCTCATCCTTCTTCCGTGCCACCTTTTGGAAACACTTGTTCAATGACAGGTTATGCCTGATGGAGTTCTGCCAAAATAAAAAAGTGAATGCAAAAATGGGGTTCAATTTTCTGCATACTTCAACACCTCTGCAGGTTACGACAGTTTGAAATGGAAAGACTGCAGCGTGCGTTCCACATGCTTCAATAACAGTTGATCGAATCTACATGACAAAAATAAAATGGCAATTTTGAGGAAACTTATTTGTACAGTTCCCCACATGCAGCCATCTAAGCAACTGGAGATACTGCATGAATTTAATCATGGTTCAAGTCAGGATGGGGTACAGTTGAGTACAGTGGCTGTGAGAAAGACCTTTATACTGTATGTAGACAGGCTGTGAGGAAGACCACGTACACAGGTGGTTGTGAGAGAGACCAAATACAAACTGTAGCTGTGAGAAAGACCTTACATAGGCAGCCATGCAGGAGACCATACATAAGGAAGACTGTGCACTTAGGGTAGCCGTGAGAATTGAGGAAAGACCTTACATGAGGGTTTTGTGTTTTTACAAATGAGCCATAAACATACAGTACATTCTTTCAAGAGGAATTTTAAGTGAAAAATGGCTTGGCAGTAGAAATTCTAAGAACAAAAGTTGCATGTACAATGTATTATACTCATCAGAGAGACAACTACACATTGAATTTTATCCTCCTGCATTCTATCGTGGGATACACTTTAATTTGACCAGAGAGTACAATATGCTAGATTTTTCTGCCAACTGAATTTGCTTACCAAACGTGTGGCTGTTCTATTGGTTTCTGTAAATCAGCCTTGCAAAGAGGCGTGCTTTCAGCGCATTACTGGGGAGACTCCTTGGAATTATGTATCAAGTCTTTCTCATGACTCTACTGGTCTTCCTTAAAAAGTGTTACAAGCAAATTTCACACACAGTATCAAAAAATTCAATTTTGTTTTCTCGTTGTTTCTGAGGTTTGTTTGCATACTAGTGGATGCACCTAAAGTTAGAAGTGATCAAATGTTTGTACATACACCAATCGGCTCACAAACAGCACATTGTTTACAGATGGTTGTTTACACGTTGCCAAGGGTTTCCACATGGACAATGGTAAATGGATTCAAGGAAGAGGGGGTCACAGTCCACCAGTTGCTGGGTTTAGTTCCAGAGAGGTCAGAATTATCAGAAGGTAAATAACTATGGGCTAATCAATGAAGCCTGGAGTCCTCATTGAGGCCTACACTGTAGTATAAACCCTCTACCCTCATAGTATTACCGCAACTCAGAAGTTCCCGCAATTGTCTTAGCCACAAACTTGTCACGCTTTTTCTATCAGTGAGTCACTGCATTCACTCATATGCTGCATGTGCTGACTGAACATATGACGTTCAGTGAGAACAAAGCTACCCTCCTTACGTATTCAATGTTTACTGTAGTTTGCACCTAACCTATTATGGCTCGTTCACACCAAATGCCGTTGCAGTTGGGTTTTGCAGTGCGGCAGCCCTAGGTCCAATGGCTTGTAAGTAAGCACAAAGAACTGTTAGCACCAAAATTGTGCAGGAGAAAACCAGATATGCGAACCTCAGCAGGTCCCATACAATTCGCTCGCTGACTGACTCACTTGTGACTGTCGCACAAAGCTGTTGCCTGTCTGCTACAGTACTTGCAGAATTTATCGTTATATGTTTATTGTTAACCACTGTATGGAATGACATTAAAGTCGTTTACACACACTTCCCTGTCATGCAGTGCAAATTTTTCATTGAGTTCGCTTGCAGATGAGATTGCAGAAAGGGTCCACATCATCAGATTCAACAACTTTTCTCACACTGGCCACAGTGTACTGCACATATTCTTCTTTCCTCAAAATTGGGAAAGCTGCATTTTCATGGTTGGTGTGAACCCCCAAGCTCTGGAATTATCTTTCCATGTCTGTACTTCTTCTCTCACACAGTTTAAGCTGTATTTAAAGGCTCATTTTTTTTAGTTTACTTTTGGAATAGAGTTGTGCAGTGCTGAATACCCTGTAAATTTTAGCACTCGTTGGTTTATATTATCATTATTAACCCCTTGCGGTGGGGGAAACACCGTGGTCACCTCAGCCATTTTGGTTTGAATGGGCCTTTAGACTCCACTCAGCCTAATTCGGGAAGCAATTCATATCTCCACTCTTTTATCTCAGCATACTGTACAGGTACAAAGAAGACTAAGCACAGACGAAGCACACTGTCAAGGGGTCCACATGTATCTATAAAGCAGTGGCAAGTTGAATGCATGGTCAGGAAACCTTTCCTACAAGTGCCAAGCTACTGCAGCTACTGCACTGTACAGTGTATTTAACTACAAGTAGATTAATTGGGACAAACACTGCAGATCTTAAAAGTCAATTTTCAACCCCATTGGACTGAACTCTTCTCAAGTTCGCAGCCATTGTATTATAGAATAAACTGTTGTTTTTAATTTAACTTGTCATGCTTTCTAATTAATTACCTCAACCTAGTGACTTAATACCTGTAGCCGTGACCAGTACCTGAATAAATGTCAAGTTTTCCAAAATTAATATTTCACCTATTAAATGAAAAATGTTGTAAGGCAAAGAATCACTACCACACCTGAAGTACAACCAAAGGTTAATAGGACAAATGAATTGTAGGCACTTGAAATGAAAGCTGCTCAGAAACTCATGATTTGCCAGTAGATGTGTAATTTGTGGATGAGTTACTATATAGAAAGCCAATCTTGCCATGTTTTAGTACCTGTCCACATGCCTTCTAAAGAACAAAGTCTGTGCGACAATTGGACATGTGAATGAAAACTAGTTCTTGCAGCAACATCTCTGGTATTAAAGTACAATTTACAGGCCATTTTGCATTTATTTTAATACATTCTTGCATCCACATGGTAATTTTGATAAAAAGGAACCCAACCGAAATACAGGTAAATACTGTATGTAGTGGGTGATCCTCCTGATCAATCCATTGAACAATCAAAGCTTTGAAAGTGAGGTTTTGTCTAAAAAAAAAATTCTATATGTTGTTGATGTGGTTAGGTAATGTGCATCAGTGAGAACTTATGGGGCAATCACACAATGACAAAATAATTGACAGTACTACGAACATTGAAGAATGATAAGAGGTTATGAGAGGATCCAGGGTTGCCTGCTACTTCTCAGCATTCACATTTGAGTTTTCTGCAGATGGATGGCACCTCCCCACCCCTTACCCCCTCCCCCCCACCCTTCCAAAAACAGAGAGAAGGAAGACACTGAAGATCTAAATGATTGGATCTGGCCCTGACCGATCACTTAAGTTCAAGTTTCCAAGTGAAGCACCCTTCAAAAGGAAGGTCAAATCCCCATGTCATGTACTGAGGTGTGGACATGATTAGAGACATACTGTCAGAGGAGATCTTACATGTACAGTGTAACCTGAAGTAAATTAGCAAATGATAACAAAGAGCAAGAGGGTTGCCACTTCTCTCTGTGTAGAATTTTTCAGGTCAACCCCCTACCCACTCAACAACAGCAAAAAGAAAAGTGAGTTGCTGGATCTGACCCTATGCAAACTTATTAAACTTTCCAAATTCAGATGACCTTTGCAGGGTCAATCTCCTTGCACACTCAAGTGTAAGTATGGCTAGTAAGTACTTGCCCTAGGTGTAACCTGACACCATACTTATTACGAAGTGCCACAACTGATTGGTCCCCCCTCCCATTTAAAAAAGGAAAGGTCTCGCTGTACTTAGGATGTCACTTCCACAAACAAACAACCAGGCACAAACACAGTCTACCAGGATATTTATAACTTCACTGTAGATTTCATTGATCCTACAGTTATCCTTCTCTACCTTGTTCAAAGGAGTCAAGCTTTCAAGTTGATCAGTGCATGGAGACTCTGGCAACTCCCTGGTCAGTGCTATCGGGGTGATGACCTATTATACTTAAATGACTCCCTTGGTTGTTTTGTCTAAAATTTATTACAGTCCATAGTGTTAAGTTTGAGGTTAAAATAATACCCACAGTAACCTGTTCAGATAAGGGAGCCGCCATGGATCCAATTTTGAAAAGATACCTTGACTTCTTGTCCCATGACTCTAGGTGACCTGCCAGACTGCCCTAGGAGGAAAGTCTTAGACTTCTGAATGACAAGACTCTCAAGGCTAATTTATGGCTCCCACTGTGCCTGTGCTATTTTGCCAGTTCACACATTCATGGGCATTTCACTTACTGCACATATTTGATGCATGAGCGGCAAGTCTAATCAGACCAGCCACAGTGTTTAGTTGTACTGTAATATATCTATGGTTTGTGGGGCTCAATGCCACATGTTGGAATGGATAAACCCTCAAGGTAAAGACAGCTGAACCACAAACCCAGGTTGATCATGGAGTAGAAAGTACTGTACATAGACTTATCCCTCTAGATGTCACAGCATGGTCTCTCCCTTTGATGACTGCACCAAGAGAAAGTCATCCCCCCTGGAAATTTGCAATGACATCATGGCACAATAATGAGAGCAACCTTGTTCATGGTAGATATGGTACTGTAGGGTACTAAAGAACATATCACACTGAAATATATGCAGGAACTTCACCAAAAACTCATTTTCGATTTTATAAAGGCATGATATGTGCTCTGTGGTACAGTGTTGGCACAGGGCAATACAATGTATCACATTCCCTGAGGGGAGTTGGGCCTTAGAAGTAGGCAGGAAGTTTCTCAGTTATCACTTCAGCACTCTTCACGATGGTTTCTTGACATTTTATAATGTGCCATACATACTGTACAATAAGACACAATCACACACATGTGTGATGTTATACTCTTCTGCAAATTTGAGACATAAATTTCACTCTTGAAACTGATGAGCACAATTTATTTGTACATACAGACATATTGCAGACTGCATGCAATTTAAGAGCACCTTGAAAAGTTAAATTTTTCTTACTTCCCCACTGAAGCTCCATTAAATTCATATATTTTCCTGTCTATATTTTCAAATTGTCTGTTTATTAAATGTCAGGATACTTTTTTTCTTTTCTGCAGGCCTTTTGTTTTTTTACTGTCTCCATCATTGTCAATAGATTCGATGGGCATGCTGCAGTTAAGTAACATCAGCCATTGATTTCGTAGTTGGAAGGAAACTGAAGCTTCGCTTGCAATCAATACAACCCTTACATAATGATCTTACTTTGCCAATGTAGAACACATGTAGCCTACATATCTTTAAGGAAGCAAACATTGTGGAAGAAGACAAGCAGGAATGGCATTACAGCACAGTACCATACTTAATGGATTAATGACAAGTTGCAGTATTCAACTCTTTTTTAAGAAATAAATTTGGCTACTAGAGGAAGAAATTAAAACTCACACAGTCACTGTAGGTCTTGGTATGTATCAAAACATGCAACTTTAAAATACACCTACTTCCAAAATTTAAATATGATATTAAAAAGTATGGTCAGGTTCATTAGCCCTGTCTGGTGATTGTCTTCTTTTCCATTATACTATAATTCTAGCAAGTTGTTTAATTTTTAACTACATCTGCTGCCATATTTGTAATTTTCAGAAAACTTCAGCATGATGCTCAGAATATCTGTAAGATATTAATAACCCATTCCCATCCATACCTACACATCCCTCACAGAAATATTGTCAGAAAGAAACATTATATCACTTGCACTAGTTACAGTACCTGAAAATATGTACCTATAATAACACACAAAGGGAGATACCTTTCAGAAACAATACACATAACATTCCAATGGCTTTAAAAGTATTACAGCTCACAAGAAGGCACAATCAATGAAGTAGTCAGGGATCCCCTGCAAAGTCCTAGGTCACACTGTGGTTGACCTTTTCAAATTTTGCTTTAGGTTTGGTGGTTGGAAGATTCTTCTTTATCTCAACAAATGAACTGCACACATGGTAGCTTGCACGCAGCAACAACAGCAGTATTGTAAGCTCAGTGCAGTACAGCAAAATGCATCAGATCCTTAGGAGTTGTACTCTTTTTTTCAAACATTGATTGCATGTCTTAAAGCCCCCCTTCTATCTAACCACAATGGTAACTTGTTGGAGACTTTGACTGAGTTGCAGCTGGGGTGTCCTGTTTTACCAGAAACAAGGATCTTCCAGTTTCTGGTCATCAAGATGCCTATCAATTCCAAGATAAACCTATTTCTTGTGGTTTCAGCAAATGCTAATCTCTTGGAACTTCTTTTCAAGGACAAAATGAACAACCCCTCAGTTCAAGAGATACATGGTTCTATTCATCAGTCTTCCCAGCAAAGATTAGTTCCAATTCAGTGGCATGGAAAACAGGATTCCTTTCATGATGGAGAATGACCATCAAAATCAATACAAGTTCAAGTTACTGTTGTTCAGAAGAAGTGGTGGGAATTGTTTGCAGAATCATTGAATTATGGGTGAAGTGCAAGTTGGCACAGACCTGTTGTGATGAGTAAGCAACTGCCCTCATGTCAAAGTCCAACAGAAAAACTGACCTTGAAGACACATTATCTCAATTGATATCTCTATCTTGATCCTCAGAACAGAATTTCCCTTTTGTGTTTGCAGAGATCTGAATAGGCTGCAATGCCCGATCAAGCTGACACATGACCTTTAATTTTTTTTTAAATTTGGCACCTCAAGGGAACACTTCATTTCTCATAATTTAGTCATTTACTTAATGTTTGCTTCATTTGTAAGTACAAACAGTATATTTACACTACTGAAATTGAAAAAAAAAAATGAGTCACAGTGATAACTAGGGGCAGAACTTCATCTAACAAAGACTTGCTATACATCCTAGCGAACTGTTTCAACACAACCTTATCTTTATAGTAGGCTACTTAGAACATACATCAACTATCATTACATGTAGCAATAACAATAATGGGAACCATTTTTGCACAATGTTTCAAGTAGTAACAGTTAAACACATACTTTCATCCTTAAAACTCTCCGTTAAATCAGCAGCGATACCATTTGTTCATGAAGTTTTGATAGGCTTTGCAGCCAAATTTGCAAAACAATGAAATTGAAGAAAAGCAGATAACATTAACAGGGCCTGCTGTCATACTGAGGAAAACTTCATAAATCACCATTTTTATACTGTAAATATTAAAGAAATGTGATTTTAAGAAAAAACTCACCTGCCAACTCGGGTCTGCTGTCCGGTAGTACTTGAAGTTGTCAGTGATCCATTTGTATATTGCAGATAAGGTGATTTTATTTTTCTTTGACTCCTTCATTGCCATCCATATTAAAGTTGCATACGAGTAGGGTGGTTTAACATTGCCATTCTGTTTGTAATCTATATGATCTGGTACACTGTTTGTTCTATTTATGAATGGCTTGATATCAGAAGAGTCTGTTCTATCACAGGCACTCATCAGTTTCAATTGTTGCTTTTGGATGTAGGTTGGCAAATTTTCTGGATGTTGATTTGCCACTGAAAGAGGTGTAGGGCTGCTCGGTGGAGTAGGCTGTCCAATTTTCATGATCTTTAAATTGTGCAGCCAGTTCAGACTCGTCAAACTGTCATCCAAATTCTCATCACAGACGGGTTCTTGTTTGATGGAGGGAGCCATTACTGTACACTGTTGGGGTTGCGCTAAATAATTGTCTTTAAACTTGCCAGCAGTGTCTTGAGTGGTTAGTATCGGTAATGTTATCACTTTACACGTCATTTGTAATTCTCAGAGACAGGATATCCTGAAGGAATGTGACAGAGAAACAGACTGTTAGCTTATGCAAATACTTTGCAAATCATAAATAAACAAGTCTAGTCCATACAATGCAAAACATCCACATGTGGAAAATACAATAGTACAGTAGGCTACACTGGCTTACCAGTGATACTACGTTTCTTTGACAATAAACGATGATGAATACATGCAGCTTACTGCTTGTCTCACAATTGCATAAAGTAGTAATAAAAATTAAAAAGACAAAAATGTACTTACAAAGCCTTAGTGAATTATATTAGGGCCTACTCTTTTGCAATGCAGGCAAATCTGATCTCACTGAAAATTGCATTACTTTCAAACTCTAACTTTGCATGGTATTGGTAACAAAGCTAATGAATTAGGCATAATGTAAGGGCCTACAGGAAAGTGTTCTAAGCAATTAAAAACCCTCATCAATGTTCCAAAACAACTTTCGCACCCATTTCTGCATAACATAAAATCCCACTTCTGGTTTAGGCATCAGCCACATAGGTCAGCATATACCTAGTATGTGTTAATTGTTATTAACTTATTACCAATTAAGAGTAAGCAGCCTAAGGTAGCCTGGTTTGCTAACATCTAAAATGAAGACTAAAAACGGAATAGGCTTAATGGCCTCACAGCTGTTAGCGATTTTAAACGAAATAGCCTGTAAAACAACAATGCCATTTCTTACCAAACAAAAAGGTACCAATATCCAGTTGCCCGCACAGTTTAAATTCCAAACAATTATCTACTCCCAGGATGGAATAAAACTCATCCCGTTTGATTTGAAGTGGTTGTAGAATGTTAATAACTTTCAAGTCCAATTGCAAACAGTATAAGTTTGGCAAGGCTTAATGTACGTCGTCTGATGGAACTGTTGGTACTCAGTGGTACAGTGGTATTATGCTATTTGGTAGTACTGGATTAAAATTAGGGACAGGGACAAAGTTAAACTATCGTGTTCCAGCTGCAATCACTCAACTAAAATTACAAATGTCCTTTGCGAAACATGGTTTCTTTAAATTATTACCTGGCTTAATCGTCGAAAAGTACTCCAACGAAACCAAAAAAAAAGTACTGTCACATGAGTATTAACTAGTACCAGTGCAACAGGTACCGAACTGAGGACGGCCTAATCACCCGACTACTGAAGTCAGCTGTTTAGCTTCAAATGATGATCACGTCTACGCGATACGTGCGCAAGGATACATCAAAACAATGAATGAAGTTTCTACCCTTACCTTAGCAACGCATAAATCCACGTCAACAACCGAATGCTTAGTAACATCCCTTATGATTGGATAAACGTCTCTAAGGGGCGGGATGCGCGTCTGTAATATGACACTTGGGATTGGCTGCTATCTATGAGGTTAGTTCGCGTTTTGGTTGTTATGGTAATCACTTTACAGCTCCAATCATCAAGATGACTTCACAGACAGCTCTCTGACCAAATGTTTGTAAATAAGACCTATGTTTGTTCTGGTACTGAGTGCAGGAATAGAAAGGATCTTCAAACATATCGGTTCCGTTATGCGAATGGATCGGTTAAATTACATCTTGTCGGTTTCTTGGCATATATTTCAGCAGTGGAGAACTACAGAAGAGCATTCCGTTTGCTCCTAGCATTCAATAAGGGCCTGCAACGCATAGCTTAAACTTCCAAAATAACAATGTGCTGTGGCCAACAACCGTCACAATTATACTTTATCAGCATGATTTGCGAGGACATTTTATTTTGGAATATGCAATGACATTTCACAATGTACAAATTACATCACGAGTATTTCGGTTTTTCAACATAGGGGCTATAAACGGACGGCCAAACTCCAGAGCATTAAATGTTTTCATGTGATGTCAATTTGAAACCCAAATTAGCAGGCTGTAATTTGTATGGGCAGATCTAAGGTACGGAGTTTATAAGACTCCTCCGGTGACAAATGTGCACGGAAAACCAGAAGGATAAGATTAGATCTTTGATAGCATGCGCGCCAGTGGCTACGGAACCGGCGAAGGGGGGGGGGGGTGGAATTCTGCGCTCACCCCCACGAAAACAAAGTGACATGGCCGGGTACGTTCAGTGTCCCATTATTTTTCAAGTGTTCGGAGAAAAAATCAAAGAGGATACATGATTTAAATTGCAGACAAGAGATCCATATTTCAAGGCTGGGAAATACGGCTTACAACACTCGAGAAAATGCCGTTTCCGACCCATTTAAGGAGAATCATGAAGGCGAAATTTTCTTCTACGCTTAGATAGTCCTTTTAGCATTCACCAACTCCCCAATGTTAAGTTCAGAGGCTACTTTAAGCTCAACTTTATCGATTAATTTGGACTTCTAAAACATAGGATGGGATTAAAGCACCTCCCACAGTAAATGTGGTAAATGGTTTTATTTGTACATTGTTAAGACTTTAAAATGTATTTCCAATTTGACACCTACCAATGTTATGCAGACTGCATTTAGTTGTATGTCTTTACGGTGAGATGCTCCGCACTGACAGGCTGAACGTCACTAATGTGTACATACTGTGACGTAATACGCAACAGGTATACTGAGTTTATTCAACTTGACTGTCCTTGGTACCGTATGAATAATCAATTCAGCTCAAATGTCACTAATTTCTTATCAATCATGCCTCAATTCTAAATACATTTTGGTACAGTTCTTGGATATGGATACAGTCACAACATTATTTTGCACATGAAACATGCCTGCTACAATGTAATCCTTTACACAAGCTGTCCATTGTAGACCTACGTGAATTTGCCAGCCTTGTTTATTTCTCTCTATCACTTACAGTTTGGCTTGACACATCTGAAATCACTCATTCTTTACCGAACAATTCAGAGAAAGAAGTAAAATCACCGAGGTTAGTGTCACCGTGGGCGTGACTCGTTGGAAAGCACTGTACTATACACCAACACCGCTCTCGCCCGTCTCCCGACTCAGCAAGGGATGCGCGTCGTATCAAAGGTCAACGCGGTTTTAGCGTCTGTTTTCAAAGGGAGTTGCATTATTAAATACAGTTTTTAACGAGGCAAACCATTTAACTGAAAGAAGTGTTGTCAACTGATATTTCAGTTTACTAAATGGAAGATAAGCATGCATGTGGCTCTCCGTGAATATTGTTGACAGGTTCAAACACCCGGAAAAAAATATCTTAAAACACTGTCGGTGATATACTCTCACAGCACGAAGTTTCAATCCAAATTGTCAAATAAAAAAGGGGGGAAAAGGATTAATGGCAAAGGAACTGGTTTGCCAAACTTAGCCTAATGCTACATGAGCTTAAGAGTACTTCATATGTGGCATATTTCTTTTCTTTGTCGCATCTACAACGTCTTAAGTCCGAAAGTGTTGCAGAGATATACTCAGTAAGATGGAAGTCACTATCACAAGCCTTCAGATTTTCACCGACGCAGCCTTAAAATTAAGTTGGTGATTGACAGTAATTTAACTCAACCACATATGTTTTCGAACTGATGTAGACGCGCACAGTGGCGCTGTTATATATGGGGTGCTAAGATAATTCAAATGAATTATCTTAGATGGAGTGGAATAAAGCCACCCCCCTCCATCATGTTTTGACCAAAACTGGAAAGAAAAAAAAAAGAAACTGTGAAAGAGTAGGCCTTTTAAGGCTACATTTTTTGGTAGGGAACCGGTCTAGGCGTAAAATAAACAGAAAAAAGGGACTCAAAAATGCCATTTTCCGGTGAGGTGTTTGGGCAAAAGCTTTTAACGCGATGCCATCAGAGATGACTGAAGGCATAGACTAACTTCAGGTAGCTTATTATACCCCACTGTATATTGACGTTGGCGATTCCTCGGTGACAGTCCCTATCAGGGACATTCGGGCAACTTTTTCGGTATTTTATCCTTTGGAAGGGGTTTTCTTTTTTTGTGTGGATTGAATACTGAAGTAGGCGAGTTGAGGTATACATGGTGTGAAGATGGTGCCAATTGAAGAAATTATGTGGAAAAGTTATGGGGCGAAGCATCATTCGTACGCTACCTTCGACGGTCCTCTAGCTAGCAGAAAATCGAACCACTCGAGGTACGGAAATTGAAAGTGCTATGAATGGTCAATGTGTCAGCTTTTCAAAGAGTGGTATATAGCTTGTACCTGTTGAAAACTTCCACAAGGCTTTAGACAACATATTGTTTTGGCGATAAATGTGTAAGTCGATTGGGCAATTAACAGGTACCTTCAGTACATCGACCGCAATTGTGGAACAGCCGTAAAATCTAGTAGTGAAAACAACACACTAACACACATGGAAAACGTGAAAACAGACACGGCAAAAAACATGTTGAGATGTCACAGGTCGCTCATTCCTCTTCCAGGAAAATTTAAGTTCAAGATGTCACACAAGGGATGCTTGCGTGGGGTTCACAGAAACATGTACTACTACATATCGAAGCCTCCTGACACTACACCATTCATTGTGAATGAGAAAACTGAGAAGGGCGTGTCCCTCAAGTATCTGGTTTTAACTGCGTGGATCACGTAAATGGATTATAGGCTATCAAAAGAAAAAAAAAATTGTATGGAAAAAATACGAACGGCAATTGTTACCGTGGTCTCACTGTACACGCGGATCACCAGCGGCAGTTTACAAAGATTGTTGATAAAGACCGAATACTTCTACTATATTTAAGTTACCGTCGATGTGAAAGTTTATTATGAATCATCAACTATTCTGGCAGCTAGGGTACGTGAGGGTTGCATTCGTGTGATTGAAAAGATGTAAAATGTCACTTATACATTGTTTTAGATAGGGACAACAAGTTCATGTGGTTGTGAGAGGGGTGGGGATGGGCTTTCACGAAATGTTAGTAGAAAGCTGTCATCACGATTCGTCATATTTTTTTTGTAAAAGCAAAAAGTGATTAGATAATGGGATATGCTAAATCTCCTCCACCCCCCCCCCTCCCATACCAGCTCATCAGGACGTTCTTCTGGTCACTGCTTAATGAGGTCTTCGCCACACATCCCCGACTATCAACGTCATCACTGTCTTTTTTTTTCTCTCGAACATATCCCGGTATTAAAGTTTACCTGTGGATGATGATATAGGCCAGTAGTGTACTGTGGAGAATGAAAATTTTAGAGCAATACAATCAAAGCTGTATCATTTTATCGACATTCATTGTTATCTTCTCCCTATACGCAAACACTACCCGACATCCACGTGTTTTGATGGTAGGGAGACTGAACATTCACCCGAGCTAGAAATGCCAACTGTATTGGATGTACGATTTTCAAGAACTATAGTCGTATGACGTAAGCAGAAGTTGGGTGTTGGGGTAGTAGTGCTATGGTACCATCGTAATGCTAGGTGAACGCTTGTTGAAACCAATGTACGGTGGCATTGTGCATTATAAGACCATAACCAACGTTCTTCAAGAGGTTTTTAGAGGGTGCCCCGGGCCCTCGAGTAAATAATGACACCCCGTGAAATAACGATAGCTCACCTAAAACATCTCCCACCATCTGCACAAATACGCACCCCCTCCTCCAACCCCTCACTCCGGCGAATCTTTGGTGGCGCTTCGCGGGTTGCCACCCTCTCTTGAAAAACATGCATGTGGGGAGAACAATGCATCATAGTAGCATCACTCGCTGGATGTAAACTCCTGGGTTTGGAAGGAAGAGGATAGCAGAATATTCAAAGAAGAAAATTATGGATACTCTGTGGCGCAGGTTCAGTTGAAAGACAGTTTCGCAGGATATCTAGGCTTTCAGTGATATTGTGATATATGATCTCAAAATGACTAAAATTAGTTTTGTAATGTTTTCACAGAACCGAACATTGTCTTCCTTTATTGCATATTGGCAAAAGTAGCTTCCAAAAGGAAGAAAGCCTAACGCTTGGTCACGAAACACGCCATTGTAAGCTTTCCTACTGATGACAGATTTTTGATGATAAGACCCATTAATGAACCTGCTGTCAATTACTCACGTCAGTAGAATTAGAATGACGTCAATCAATTGTACTAGGCTTAGGGGATTGTCAAACCAGGAAGCTGCCACCGAGGTCTCTGGTCAAATCATGAAGTTACCCCGTCTCCTGATCGAACCTAAGCGACCTCAGTCACGGTCTAATGAGAGCATGTATACTGAGTCCGGGTCCAAGAAAATAACCGGCCATGTTCAGTTTCCTTATCTTCCGATACGATGATGACCAACGTTCCTATATACAGAGAGAGCTAGAAAGACGTAAAGTATATAGATAGAGATATAAAGAAGTTTACTGAAAGTAGAAGAAAAAATTGTTTTCCATGCTGAACATGGGTTGGAGTTGCATAAAGTTGATGTGTTGTGGAGGGGGGGGGGGGAGGTGTCAACGAAACTATTACACGACACAAACCCCTTTTGCAGAGGAGTCAAGGTGGCTGAGATGATGGAACGCGACACATTACGAGCGCGTTACGTTATCAGCTCCCAGAGGCCCTCTAAATGCAATCTGGCTTATCACTGGTATATTTTCTGCTAAATTTTATGACCAAAACTTTGGGAAAATTACTTGTGTTTATAGTCACACAGAGGCAGCCAAACCAACTTTACACACTTCTTCCATGGCCTTAAACTTTTGAAAGTGAAATTGGGGGGGGGGGGGGGGGTAGGCGAACGCTGTCTAACGCGACACAGAACCCGATTGAAATTGCTGTAGGAATGTGGTCTGGATAAAGCACGAACAGTTGTTTCATACACCCTTATTAAAACAGTTTCAACGTTTTAGTGAAAATGAATGAAAATTAAGAAGTAAAATTTTCGTACTTTTTTTCTTTGGTAGAAATATGACAGGGTTTCGGTTCTGTCGAATCCTAAGAAAATGGCATTCTCTGTCCGCCTGACAGGAAAGAATTTAAATATAGATTTCTCCATGCATTCTTGAATGCCTAAACTTCCGTAGCACACTTACAAGGAGCATGTCCAAGCGTGCAAGTTCTGTAGTCTTGGTGAACACGTTATTACACTTTTTACTGTTAACAAGCATAATCGATGGCGCTCTATAACCTTGTCATCTTGCAGTGAGATTTTGCCTCAGGAAGCAGGATTTCTCAAGAACCTGTAGAGGGCGCACCTACGATAGTCGCTACATGTTGACTGAACATTATACAAACAGTAATTAACAACCTTCACCAGAATTACTGGCAGTTTATGATAAAACTCTTGCAACATTATCGACAAATCATGCATGGGACTACATTACAGCCTAAAATAATTCATTTTAAGCCACAAAAATGTTTATGTGTGAAAAAGTGTTCCCTCCCTTCCGGTCATTCTGCCCATGGTTATACTGGACCATCGTTCAATATGATATCATCAGGCAAAGCACATTTGATATGTGATAAGAGATACACGAACGAATCATGTCCGTTAAAGTAATGATATTTTAGAAGAGTAAGTGAACGTGGACGTACCGAATTTCAATAGAAAATGAGTAAATAGTTATCTGAAAGTGTTAAAATAATTGCAAATGGAAAAAAGTTCATATATGTTTTGTCGAAAGAGTTAGAGGGACATTTACACTAAAGGTGATTGATTACGTAATTAATATCTCATGCAACTTTTCTTGATAACACTCTGCTAGGGTCACAAATTACGGTTTCTGTTTACAAGTAGTATAATATAACTTTGGAAGACCCTGTATGTTTATACCGCTTTTATACCGCTTTAATTATTATTAACACCACAACCGGAAACTACAAATGTTTTCAGAAAGTTATCAAGAAAAGAGTAAAGCTCCCCTTCACCGCAAGAGTGCGGACCCTAAGGGGGCGATGTTTGGTGAGATATCCAAATATTTTCTAGTACCTTCCATCTAATCGATGCATTGTGGCACTCCATTTAGACAGTCTGCTCACAATTAAGTCTATCTTATCATGTGGGTGCCACTTGAGGCTCGTCCTCTTTCCCGGGAAAGATTTTCTCAAAGGAGTGGGGATACTCCTCCTAGGACTCCTGAGCCGATGTCACTTCACCACCAGTTTGGGGCCTCCCAAACAGTGTATTAGATCCTCCAATCTGCAACATGTCTTCTACACTTTTCAAATAAACTTCAAATCCCGTAGCATGAGCGATCCTTTGTTTTCTTGCATCCAATAGTTCTCCGGGGAGGGGGGGGGGGGTAAATGGATAACTCAGTCCTCAATTCAGGGTCGTAGCAGCTAGGGTCACTTCTTTAGGTGTTTGGGTTGTGACGGCTCGAAATTCCGACTGCCTGGATGTTGTTGCAGCCCTTGTTTCAGACAGTATGAATACGGTATCAGAAATTCGAAGTGGTACTTCAGATTTTCCGACAATCTTCCCTGGGATACTATTCTTTGAGGGGGGTATTTTTTTGGGGGGGAGGGGGAAAAGCATCCCACTATTCCTGTCAGAAATTGGTGGAAGGCTGTTGAACACTTTCTAATGTAGAGAGGCGACACAGAACCTGCTATTTTTTACGGAAACTTGTCAACCGATCACAGTGATCCACATAGGAAGTGTCCATAGTCTTTATAAAGCAAAAGATGCTCGTCCTCCTCCCCATCCCTTCACACTTAACTCCACTTTTTTATTTTATTTGCTTTTTTATGCTCTTAACAACCAAAATGTATACAGTGAGATACATAATTACTGAAGAAACTTAACTTCAATAAATAAGATATCCTTAACTAAAAATGAAATAAATTATGTAAATTAAACCAGGGAAGCCAATACTTTTCCATGTACCTTCTCATAAATAACTTTCATTGGCAGATCATTTTTTACCACAAATCTGTCAAACAGGTATGCTCCCACTCGATTTGGAGAAAGAGCCAGAAGTAATGTAAGACGTATTTTACAACGTCCTATCCTCCTTTAACATTAAACTGAATATATCATGTCATTTGGTCACAACTGCTGCTACCAAATCATGTCGTTCAGTTTTTCTAGTCCAAACCGAACCATTGAACGGAAACCATCAGCTAGTGGTGTACAGTCACAGACACCATATGGACAATATTCTGTATTGAGTCAGAATCGAAATTTACATATAAGCTGGTTTTCACAATTGGGTTTCCAATTTGCACGTGCAATTTCCATGTGCCATGAGATCTCATTTAAATCAAAGTATATATGGTTGCCAATTCGTCGTTTCTGATGTCATTACTTCCACGTGTCAAAATCGTGTAAAGTGTCAACTTCACGAGAAACGTACATCATTTTGAAGCGTGTCCAATACAATTTTTGTAGCTCCAGAAATGACATGTGCTTTCACGTTGGGTTAAGTCTGCCCATGGAGTAACTGAACTGATGCAGATTTTTATCTTTCTTTAAAAACTTATTGACAGATAGGGAAAATACATTCCGATCAATGACAACTTAAACTGTATTTTAGTTGCTGCCACAAGCAACATTTAAATCAAATCAACTTTGTTTTTACAGGTTTTCTGCATGAGTGAAATTTGGGAAGCTCTCCACATTTTCATTCATTTTTACAGCAGGACTTGATATCATGCTTCAAAAGTTCGACATCATTCTGTTCATTTTCTGAAGCAAATTACACAACAATATTCAGCTTGAAGAATTACTACAATACAACAAAAGAAGAAGAGGAGACGTTTAAATCACTGCTATCTTGTTTATTAGGTACAATAAATTTGGCTCTGTTATTCAAATAATTATAGCTATTTTTGTGTTATTAAACCTTCCCGGACAAAAATTGTGTGAGGAAGAGGGCAAGAGTATAGTTCAAATAATCACAGTAATGGTGATCCCTGTATACATTACGAGAAAAAAATATTGGTAAATTGAAGGCGAATGCTGCAAACTACTTTCAGAAAGACGTGAGTTGTTTTCACAGAGTTTATAGACCTCAGTCTAAGTCAACAGAATCCCAGCAGCCATACAAATAGTATCACATGCGCAACATTAAGTAAGAATGTGAAGAGCTAAGTAGCAAAGCGCAAGGAAACTTGTTACAGCAACATGCATGAGGAGGCTAAACCATGCCCAATCTTGCAGAGATGACACAGCTTGAGCATGATTGGTCAGCATGTGTTGCATACTGACCAATCAGAGCACAGATCGTAGATACAAAGGAGACACTCACAAAGCTGACAAGGTGAACTTGCTCACACAGCCTTTCCCTCGCCAGACAGTGGCGTTCAAATTCGCACAAACTGGCCAACAGGCTGAGTCATAAATATATCATAAACATGCACACAAAACAAAAAGTTAACTGAATCTGCTACAGAATATCTTTCAGATGAAGTTACCATAGAAGCTGAATTATTTTTTCCTTTGTAATTTTTTTTTATTTGCTTTTCTAACAAACTACCTAGAGACATTTTCAATTTTCTCTATGAGCTAATTTTCTTTTTCATTCTTTTCAAATACTTTGCTTCAATTTTTAATGCACTTAAAAGACATCTTAGTACAGTTATGTGCATTTACATGAACTGTTTTATTACTATATTCTACTTCAATAATACATTTCAAGTATTACAATGAAGTTCACATTCATAAAGTGACTGACATTTAATTGTTAAACTTAAATCTCTGTTTAGAGGGATACCAAAATCGGCCACCAAAGACAAGCTTACTTGTTTAACCTCTAAATATTCTGCTTCTCAAATTTCATATCAATCCATTCAATTTTGATTTGACTAAGATCAATTCAAATATCGTATCCTATAAGCTAACCATGATAAGTTGCCACCACTGCTTGCGATAATAGGTCTGCCTCTCAGATGTTGACTAACAATCCATTGGAAACGTCTGAAGGCTCAATAAAAATTTTAAAGTTGCAAAATTGATTCCTTGGATGTGTAATTACTCATACCATGATGAAGTGCTTCTTAGCCTCTATGAGGAAAACATTGAATGTTTTAATGTTAACATCATGAATATTGAGAACTTACAAAAGACAGATCATGGTACCAATTCATTTAAACATTCATATAACTTCATGTTTGACCATAGTGGTTTACAAAATAAAAAATGACTGAATTTATAAACTTGGCAATGACTCATATGGCTAATTTTACTGATTGCACCCACAATGTTAATCGTTCCTTTCCGTTTGCCACTACTGGTAGAATGCGATGACATGACAACGGACGGGTCATAGAATGAAATTTCATACTTTTCATGAAGGAATGTGACCTAACTAATTATTAGATGATGCTGATTTAATCTTCAGACATAAATATTCATTATGATTTACTTAAACATAACATGCATATAGAGCACAGCTAAAGAAAATGTAAGATCAATCCTAATTATTACAAATGGACTTTTACTTTGGAAAAGAAAATTGCGGTGTGACGGCATCCGAACAGCGACGCTAAAAGAAAATAAAGAAGAAAGATACATTGACTTAACAGAAGACAAAACATGAAAGCAGGATAAGACTCAAAATTCTAACGCCAAATAATGAAACACTCTAGACATTTTGACCTTTTGCAATGCATTGCTGGCAGTTTTGTTGACATGCTCAAATTCATGCTTATCTATTTTACGTCAAACCACTCTGCATTAAATCTTTTTGACCTTGTCCAACTGACGCATGGCACATTGATTATTTTCCTCCGGAAAGTTCCGTGCAACTTGTCAAAATCTAGCACGTACTGAGAATTTCCCGGTTTGCGACATCATGGAGCGGAGTCACCTGTGCACAACCTACTTACATCAATGCTGAAATTACAAGAGAAAAAGTTTTGTGGAACTTACAGAAGTGACAATTTCAAACTCTGCGGTTCGAGGAGGTGAAACTTGTCGATGACAAAAACTAATTTTTTTTTTTTTGTCAAAGTCATCAAACTGACAAGAAGCATCAACAATCAACTTTGTGAGGAGGACTTCCAGGTGCTTTTGCATGCACGATTCTGCCCATGCCCATAGTGAGGTGTGTTCAGCAAAGTTGTTGGACATCAATCGTGGTCATTTACAGCGAAATTTCTCACTACTATTCTAAAGGCAGGCAAATTCAGTTCAACTTCAACATTGTAATTGGATGATAAAGATTGCCAGACCTTTCAGATTTTAAAGGGGCGGAAAAACGTTTACACCCATCGTCGTCGTTAACGTTTAGGTTTTGAAAAAGTAAAAACTGGTCAGCAGCCAACTCACCTAACTAAATGTCGGAGCCGACGAGTGCAAGGAGCAGCTTCTTGTAGTCCCCACTACAATCACCTTGGACCATTTTGTAAACCGTTTTGTGGTATTTATTCAAGAACGCCGTCTTGATCTCGACCAAGTCAATCTGTTTGAAGAAATCAAGGAAGAAACATAGGGAATGATGCATTCTTATTGATGAGATTATAGTAAATTCTAGAGAGAACTAGATAATGTGGATCAAGGGGACTCAAGGTATCTTGCTATCCAACATCAGAACATTTATTTTGTGAGGAAAAAAAATTTTAGTTGAGATTAAAAACATGAAAATATTTCCGTCTCAGTCTTCCTAGCAGCAGTTACCCAGGAACATTGATAACTGTAAAGTTGATAAAAGAAGAGATGTAAACACCAACCTCAGATCTGGATACAATGACCCGAATAAGTTTGTTATCGTCCGTTCCAGCCCCCTTCATAGACTTCCACAGCTGGTCGGCAAAGTACTCTGGCCGATTGCGAACGCACATCACTGTAACAATGACAACCAGAAAGTCAAAGGACTTTGTGATTCCTTGCCAATATTTATGATGAAGAAAGGATAACCAACATACCAATTTTCAAGTTAGCTCACCTTACCCTCCTTGAGATACCATGTCTACAACAAATCAGTCACTGAAATGTATCTTCCCTACAAGGTCTTCAAACTCCACTGCTGGTTACCTCAAATGACCTTTGTCCTTCATGAAAAACAATACTGTTCATTTACTCACAATGGCCAAAATATGCACTAAGTTTGAAGTTCCAGTAACTTTTCCTTCTGGAGATACAGTGTTTACAAGGTTTCTAAACTATGACCTCTACTGACCTTGTGTGACCTTTCACCTCCCTAAAACCTGACAGACATCATCTATTCATCAAGAGCAACCAAGGTTAAGAGCTTGAAGTTCCAGCAACTTTCAGCAGCTGAGATAGCTTACTTAATAGGTCTTCAGAGTTTCTCCTCTGGTGACCTCAAATGACCTTTGAACTACCTGAAACAGAATAGGGACCATCTTCTCATAATGGACTACCAACATACCATCTTTGAAGTTCAAGCAACTTTCCCTCACTGAGATAATGTGTTTACAATGTCTTCAAGCTATGTTCTCTACTGACCCCATGTTACCTTTGGCCTCACCAAAACTTGACAAGATCATCTGCTTATCAAATGCTATTTAGAGTATATGTTTGAAGTTCCAGAAACTTTCAGTTGCTGAGATATCCTAATTAATAGGATTTCAGACTTCCCTCTCTGGTGACCTCAAATGACCTTTGACCTACCTTGAAAAGAATAGGGACCATCTACTCACAATGGGCTACCTACACACCAACTTTGAATTCAAGTAATTTCCCCCTTTTATTAGAGCTGGTACTGTCCTGGCACTCATAACCACCATAACATCATCTTAGAGATAGTTCTCTCACAAGTGCAATTCACCTCTTCTGCCCTAACATACTCACTGAGAAGTTCAGACACATTCCCCTAAAACAACAAATTTTCACAACCTGTCGAAAGCACCAAGAGCGCTGCCCTCCTGAAAATCAGACTGTTTTGACTTTTGATAGAGGAAGGACGGCGACATCTTGTTTGATAGGTTGGATGACTTACCGATGGTTTTGAATCCTTCTCTGAGATCTCCTGACATCTCACGTTCGATACTGTTCAAGATATCCCTCTGGGAAATCTGAGAAATAGGATGAAAATGTTACTTTTTCATCCCTCTTGGTATGGAGGGACATAGTTTGTTTGAACTTTGGACAGTACTTCACTCAGGGCCCACCTTTTTTTTTGGGCAGTTGCATGCCCATTGTCATGACATTATGGGTTCCAAAGCCTTTATTTTAAGCGAGAACAGTGAGCGCTATCCGCTTCAGCGGGGCGTGGGTCCGCAGGTTTTGAATCATTCGGAGAGGATACAAATGCAACCTTCCTGGTAACCACTAGCCTCACATGCGTATGTTCAACACTGAGATGCCCCCTTAGCAATGTCTGACAGTGGTGGCAATGTGCACCACTGTAGCCCATACCATATCTCACCCACCTGTCACATATTCTTCTGGCAGCTGGTCAGTAATCTAAGTGTGACTGGTTGCCCTTGTGGAAGAGCACACTTCAACCCCACACATATGACAGTCACCACATTAAGATCCCACAAGAGATATTGCACCAGACTGCTACTAAAGATCTTTCCATGTTTTACAAGTTTCTCTTCAGGAAGAGAGGAGACCCTGCTGTTTTGTTCAATCCAATCCCACCCATCTCCCCCCCCCCCTCCCCTTTGCACCACTTGAAGAGCAAATAACACAAAGCACACTTTATCAGAACTGACTCTCTATTCCACTTTACCAACTGCTGAGGGGTGCCTGTCCCCTTACCGTACCACTTGAAAGGAATCATGCGTTTCGGAAATTCATCGCAATCTGATAGTGCTCCAAAATCAGCTCTAGCAAATTGGGTTTTGCTATAAACTTGGATTTAATGCACCTGTTCATCCCTTTTGAAGGAATGAACATGATGAGAGTGGTTAAAAATGCAGACAAATCACTTCACTTTTAATATCATATATTTGAGATGAAATTTAACAAAACTTCTGGAACTATTTTCTCCTCTGCTCTCAGAGAGACCTGAATCTCTCTACCCCAGCACCGAACCACTGTGACGGTGACTGTTGGACATACCTTCACATACTCATTGAATGTCGCCTGAAGCTGGGCGAAGCTTCGACTGGCCAGTACCACATTGAAACGAGACTCGTCTGTGCCCCACTTTTTCTCACCCGCTTGGAATAGATCATTGGCTTCTTTTTGAGCTTTGGCAATATCCACTGAATTGGATTCATCTCTGTTCCCCTTTAAAACCAAAAAACAAAAACTGAATGTGAGTACTTTCTTCGGTTATGTCATCTTGAACTTAATTGACTTAACATGCTAAACCAGTTGTGTTTTATGTTAGATCCCAACCTGACAAATAAAGGCCATCTTCAAAACACAAGCCTCCTGAACACTAAATACAGCACCTATGACTGTGAGCAGGCTGATGACACATATTTTGTTACAATAAGCAGTTCAATTGTAACTAATGCAGCAATGTTGCACTGCAGTAAACTTGATTTTATTTGTTAATCTTTGCAGCCATCTCTTCATTGTTATCTGATATGTTCACATGCTCTGCACATGACCCATCAGTATAAAACCGTGCTACGGGATATATTCACTTTCATCATGTACAGCTCATAAGTATTGAAGTATGTTACATGATATGGTCACCTTCCCTACACATCTACAGCTTGCAAGTACTGAACCCGAGTTACTGGTATTTTCACATCTTCTGCACACATCCCACAAGTATTAAAGTGAGTTACATGCATATATGTTAAGTCCGTCTTCCCTAAACAGAGTCGACTGGCACTGGACCAAGGTTACTTGGTTTGTTCACATCCTTTACACAAAGTCCACAAGTATAACAGTTGTGTAGTATGTTCAGTGCTTTGTCCACTTTTAATTCACATATCCCAGAAGCATTTCACTGAGTTACTTGGTATGTTCACCTCTACAAATAAACAACAAGTATTAAACCTTGATACATGATATGTTCACTGTACTTACACATAGTCCATAAGTATTAAACGGCTGATGTTACTTGGTATGTTCATATATTTTACACATAGACCATAAAAATCAAACCATGTTAAATGGTACATTCACTTTTAACACACATAGTCCAGAAGTAATAAACCATGTTATGTGCTTTGTTCACTTTCTCTAAAGTCCATAAGTTCTAATGTGTCATTTGATCTTATCACATATCACTAACACAGCCCAGCAGTACCACTGTGTTGCTTACTATGTTCACATGCTCCACAAGTAGCCCAACATAAAGACAGAATTCAATCCAACAATCCAAGCGATGCATCATGACGACGGAGTTATCATCGTCACTTTTTTTGCTAGCTCTGTTTAATCAGCTTCAGGATATAGCATCCTATGATTCCACCAGTGGCACTATGTGTAAGAAGGTACCAGCAATGTTGCTTGCAAAACTGGTACACTTTTTTGGCCATAAAAACAGGCATAATATCATAACTATCACCTTTGTAAAAGCCAAAATGTGCAACACAGGTCTTTGACAAAAACTTTGCAGAATTTTCCCACAAAAAAAGAAGCTAGAGTTGTTTTTTTATCCCCTCTGATAGCTATATTTAGTGGCTCACCACCACTAGGGCGCATTCTGTGTAGGGAGATTGTTACCACTGACGGTATCCTCTACGGAATGGAAACAACGTTACCTGACACATGGACACAAGGAGCCTCTTAAAGTGACCGCTGGTCTCACTGACGCAATCTTTTTCCAGATCTCGCTTGTAATCTGAAAATGGAAGAGAGGTCATTCTGAACAATGTCATTTTCTTTTAAAAAAAAGCTGACGATGGATATGACCAACTTCTCCATGTATGTACACTCTATGCATGGACCCCATAAGGAAAAAGTGGTATACCAGTGAGCATTTCATGGCACAGAGGTGCGTACTTCCCTTTTGCACTTGGCATACCCTTATACACACTATTCCAATGGCCCGTTGCACATTTGTGTAGAGGGATATGTAAATGTAAATATGTAACTTGGTATACATTGAAGCAGTTGCATAAACTTTGTGTGAATAACAGGACTTACCCACACAGTTAAGCATTCCTTCTGAAAAAGTGCAGTGAAAATGTGAAGATGAATCGGTTTCTTTACCGATTCATCTTCATTATGGGTCATTTTTACTGATAATCCACACACAGTAAAATATCTATGAATCCTGGTTTATCTTGGTGGAACATCCACACCTGAAAGTATCAAATACGACAGCCTTTAGCTCTTGATGGCAAAAAGAAGAATTCAGCATGATACACTTTCACATTATATATATATCAGAATGAAGAAAATGAAATAAAATGAGCCTCAAGAGTCACAAGTGGGGAAAAAGTAAAAAGAAATTGTTTTGTAGAAAATTCTACTTATCTTTTACTTTCATATCTCCATCACCCCCCTTCCCTCCTAGCATCCTCTCACTGCCCCACCTTCTCTCCTAGCATCCCCTCCGTCTCTTTCATGGCACACTTACAGCTCTTGTACTCTGTTTTGATTGCTTGAATCTCCTGGTTTGTGCGGGTGCACAGAATTTCGATGAGGCAGCATTCATCAGTGCCAGCGCCCTGAGAAGGAAAACAGAGGACAGAAAATTTGTCACATTTTGACCCCTGCTGACCTCAAAGGACCTTTGACCTTAAACAACGTGATTAACGTAAAATGTGGTCCACCAATAGATCACACACATGATCACTCCCAATTTCAGTTCTTGAATTATTGTGTTTACAACGTTTTCAAAATATGACCTGTTCTGACTGTTGACTTTCATCAAAAAAAAGAAAAGAAAAAAAGGGCTCATGTACTCAATTGGTTTGTCAATTCAAGAAAAGAGGTCAATCCAAGTTTCCATTCTTGAAATGTTGTGTTTACAAATTTGTTGCATTGACTTCTGCTGACCTTTGACCTCCACCAAAGCCTTTAGAGCTCTTATCCACCAAACAGTTTATATACATACTAAATATGATATCAATCCAAGCTTCCATGTCTAAGTTTTCAAGGTTCATGCATTTTAAACTTGGCAAACTTCAGATGACCTTTGACCTTCACCAAAAACAAGGGGGTTCTTGCTCTTATCATGTCACATATGCAATATATAAAAATAAATGAGAGCAGAACAAGCTTAAGTTCTGGAGATGCTGTCTTTATGAAGTTTTCACAGTCTGATCTTTGCTGAACTCACTTGAACTTTGAGGTTCTTGTACTCAATAAAGTAAACACATATTCGGAGGTCAGTCCAAATTTTTGTTCTGGCGATACTGTGTTTACGAAAAAGGTGTCATAGACACACATACAAACACACACACATGCACTCATATGCGAAGGTTACGGTTTAACCAAAAAGGAAAATGCAATGCAAAGGTTGAAGAAATGACTGATAAGTGGGACTGCAAAGAAAGAAACATGCCATGAAAAAAAACTCTTACCCTCATTGCTTTTCTCAATTGTTTGGCATCATAAAGAGCTTTTGGTTCAAACAATGCCAACAGGCATTCCTCCAGATTACCGCTCAGTTCCGACTTCAGGTCGTTGATGAGATCCTGTCAAAAAATTTTGAAAAACAAATAGAAGATTCTTCTGAGAGGAAGGGATCTAGAAAGAGTCCCAATGACTAGTCACTTATCAGGTACTCTGGATTTTGTTATAAAATTGATAATTATAGGAATACGTGGACACTTTATCACATACTCTGGATTTGTTACACACTGACAACTGTAGAAATACGTGAACACTTTTGCCTGAGAGGGCAAAGTTACTTTTCTCCGACAAATGAAGCGCCTCGATTCCAACTTTACAGTGAAAAAAAAAAGCAAAGAGGCAAAGTTGATTATTTGAAGTAGTCATAGTGTAAACAGAGCTGAAGGATTGCCATTTTCAGACACACAAGGTAACAATTTAACTGCTTTCTACCACGAAAAAAATGATTTGACAACGAGGTTGCTGTGTGTGTTTAGAGTGATTCACCATCACATCTGCGAGCTAAGGAGCAAGCCACCTACCCCGTGCAAAGTCTGATTTTGAAACATTGAAAAACAACTGTTTTCTTTTAACATTTCATAGCTGGTAGGCAGAACACAATCACACCCATCCCATCTTCATCTGCTATTTTTGTTAAGTCTCTGCCAGTGTACAAAATAGCAAACAAGTTACAAGGTAAGACTAAAACAAATACTGCCTCCACATGTTTACATATATGACTAGTTGGTTAATGATTAAAAGGATACATTCCATGTAGGCATGCACTGGTTGGAACCATCCTGCACTACGCTTTGTAAATCACAAACACAGCAACGTTGGTTCTAGACAGTTTGATGTTAGTTCCACCTCACTTAGTTCAAATTTTCAGGAAAGAATGAAGTCATTGATGAGGGATGACTCTTAACTAAAGCAAGGAATCAGCATGTCTGTTCTGAAGCTTTGGTCAGCAGAATACCACAGTCACAGTGTGGCAATGTACGACAAAATTTAAAGAAACTTGTCTTATAGGTCATGTGACATGACAGTAACAACGGATTTGTCATTCCACATTCACTCTGCCACTTCTGAGTAAAGCCAGTTCTTCTTTCAGTTGCATGTCACAAAACTTTAAAAAGATGGCAAATGACACAATGTACCTTTGTCCTGCCATGTCATACCAATGGATTGCTTGCAAATACGTATCATTTCTGTGACAAATTCTGGTCGCCAAATATGCCGGTGCATTTATGGTCAGAATTTCCCTGATAAATGAGATGACCAATGGGGCAAAAGATTCCTGGAGATACTGAACCACATCCACCGAGGCAGACCACCTGTGAGACCTAATTTTTGTGAAATATGAGTAATTCAGAGTTCATAAATTAATGAGACTATCTCTTTGATCATCAATCAGATCTGAAAATATACGACTCCTTGGTGATATTTGTTGAGCCATTACAGACAACATCAACAACAACATCATCTGGGTTGAAAGAAGAAGATTGTCATATTCTAAGTCTATACCTTGCCATACATGGTCTTGTATCTCAACTTGATTTCCTGTCGTTGAGAATTAGATCTGTGAGAGATCATATTCAAGATAGTTGCTTCATCAGTACCTACGAGAAAGAAAATAGTGACAAAGAAACAGGGGAGAAAGGGGTTTAAACTTCAAACACTCTAAAAAAAAATGAGAAGCTGATCAGAGAATGTGATGCAACTCTGTTAACAGGCAAAGCAAGAAGTATAAGAGAGAAAGTACTATTTAAAAATACGCTGACAACAGGACATACCGCAAAATGGTGATGACAGCTAGGGAGTGGCAGCATGGGTGCACCTTTCCAGGTGGGGAGGGGAGGACTCGAGTGACACCAGTCATCACTTACATGCTAGGTAGAGCTGTGGGTAGACTATCTAAATTAAGCACCACCATCAATTTAAACAGAGCATACCGGGAAAAGTTTGGGATAAAACACCCCCCACATTGCCAGAAATCGCCTTCCAAGGCTTCACTGGCCCCATTTCACTTTTGGTGTGCGCCCTCAAAAGACTTCCGCTGGGGGAGGGCATGCCCCCTAGTCTTTTTATTGCAGCTATGGAATCTTGTTGGAGAATAGGAGAAAATAAATGGCACGGCAAGATCTTAATCCAAGACTCAAAGTGTCTTCTTGTGGTTGTACGAAATGTCTCACCTGCACCACGCATGGCCTTTCTCAAAGCTTCTGAATCCGCCTCAGCGTCGAATGGGGATGCGGCCTTCACTGTGCCGTGGAAGGCTTGTCCCTTTGATCCCACAGACAGATTCTGCATAGCAGCAGTAGGAGGTTGGATGGCAGGTGCTGGTGCCTAGGCAAAATGTGAAGTCGAAAGAAATTCAACAAAAGGAAAAGGAAAAAATACAGCTAATTGGTAGCATATCAACTAAAATTGCTTGAAGGCTCACTGGTAGTAAAAATGTTTGCAAACATTTGGAATATCTGCGCAATGCAGTATATTAAAGTTGTAAAAGACGTTTAAGGAAACAACACAAGCCGATCAATCATTCACACTTGATGCGTGCACTAACAAATCACTAGATTCACACATTGTGCAACTGCACCAAACGGCAATGATTTCAGTTGAAAAGACCTCAGACGAGCCTCTGCTCAACAATTAGACGGTAGCCATCCACAGTTTGAAATCCTCTCTTGACGCAAATAGGCTTGAGCATGACATTGTCCATGAATCTTTACAAAATGCATCTCTTGATGGGCCTTTCTGCGATTACCGACCACCAGAGAGAAGAGACTGCATCTTTACCTGTTGTGCAGGTGGAGCTGCAGCAGGTGCGGCGGCAGGCGGTGGTGCTCCAGCTGTAGAAAAAAAAAAAACACACAGAGAAATCACAAACATGCTGTGAAAATAGCATCTTAGTTCGAAGGGAAATGTTGTGTTCATTTTGAAACCTCTCTCAAACCAACATTCATGGACACAAAATGATAGACTATTCAAACTGAGGAAGGATGGTAGCATTGTCGTTAAGAAATAAGTTTCTCACAGACAGAAATTTGGCTATTTTGTGTTCAAGAATAATTTGCACGCCCAAACTTTCTAAATTTCGATGATGCATCTGCTACATAATTCATCTGATGGATACTGTTTTAAGGGGGATGAGGCTATTGCTGAAGTTAACTGGGGAGACTGAATGGTTTAACAATGATAAGAGTTATTTTCTTTGTATGCCCTGCTGGTGCACCTCAACTTGCAATTATTTCAAATTAAGTATGTTTAGTTTCCTTTTACCAGCAAAAAAATTACATAACTATGCACATATGTAAGAACTTTCTGAATTGGAAGGAATGAGTCCACATGATTTGTTTCAAATTTGGATGCAACATATAAGGGAGGATAGGTAGCTACGGCATGTATTTTTACATAACTGTTTGCACTTTCTTCTTCCAAATAGGGTACAGGCATATTTCTTGACATTAACAGATTTTTGGTAAAAACTGATCTGCCAATAACAAATTCTGTCATTCTAGTGCCCAAGTAGAAAGGAAAATGCTGCTTTTCTTTTTTTCTTTAATTTTCTTAAGTTGGCATCCCACGTATAATATCTCCAACTTTGCAGGTAAACACTGATGACCTTTGACCAACATTCCTTATTCACGCTATGGAGGCGCACAAAACACATACTCATGAATTTTATCTACGGGATGTCAACATAAGAAATTGTTTTCTCTACACAAGGGCACTTTCTTCAGAATTTACCTTTTGGCAGATCATTTTTCACCGTAAACCAGTTGAGGAAGAAAGTGGAAACATTTACGTAAAATCCTCGTTTAGTAAAATTATAAATTTACATCCACAGTTTGATTCATCTCTTTGAAAAAGAGATCTACCCTGTCTCATCAAAATTTGTATCTGACAACACCCAGAGAACTCATCAATGCACAGCGGATAAAACTTCCTTGGTATCTTATGAAATCTGCGACAGACTAAATGACATCTCCCTGATGGGTATTGCTACTGGATTGACGTAACTTCTTCGGGAGAGTTTCATCTCATTCGACCACAGGATAAAAAGGACAAAGAAAAACATCACCATCAATATTCATGAATCTAAGACATTAACCATCAATGGATCACGTGCTTCGAGTCAACTTGGAAATTTTTCCTTTTGATGACCAGCTTCTTTTCCCACCTCTTGGATAAAATTCTCTGCTTTGAAAGCTCCTCATCAGCAATCGTCCTGGTATTTTGTAACAACAATTGAGAAGGAAAGCAGTCCTTTTAAATTCCACCTTTTTTCCTCACACTGAGTTTCTGTCAGGTACTGTGAGGTATATTTTTCTTCCAAGATTTTGGCTTTTTCATTATGATGCTTGCAGAATGCATGTTACATATTTGGAGGTGGCTGTACAGGAATCAAAAATTCTTTTCTATTAGCCATTTGGAACATTCACTTCCTTTACTGTGTGGTTAAGGAAGTATTGGTGATTCTTCTAATGCATTCTCTGTCTTGTAATGCTTCCAAATGGTAAAAGTGCTGGTTTTTCCCCAATGCTGGTCTGGACAAGGATCTTTGGGTGTAAAAAAGTCTACTTTGCTCATACTTTGTGAACAATGATATACAGAAGGAACGCCTCCCTGCGATTCTTCCATTGTAGGCTTTACTCGTCAGATGTTTGTGAAATTAGACTTGATTCACTGGTTTAAAGAAATTGCATAATCCAAAATCAAGGATTGTACGAAAGGTCTATCAAATTTTTTGTGACGACTGGCACTGCCGACAAGTACACCCGAATGACACGTCCTGGGAAAAAGTAATGCTTTTCTTTTCAAAATACAAAGACAACATCTTAGTATTAAGAGTTAAGACATTATTCCACAAACATGTGATCACCTCAGGAGTAAAAGTGTCGCAGTATCTTCACATCTATGAATATTGAATATATGCATATGGATATTCATGAGAAACTGATGACTACCGCTGGGTTCATACATATAAAAGTTAACTTTTTTTTTAAGGTACCATAAACCAGAAGGAAATGATTCTCTCATGACATAACCTGAGTTGGGAGTTCGGCAATCCTTTCCATCAGCTACCTCATAGACGTTTCATTTTCGTGCGTACTATCGAAGCTAGAAAGCCAAGTTACGAATTGGCTGCGACTACCCCGTGGATGCTCGACGTGGAAAATCACTATGTCAGCTGATGGAATACGACCATTTGCTTCCTTTTAAATTATGGACTGGAATAAAATTGGGAACCTGAAAGTTGTTTTTGAGTGGCTGATAATCTTAGAATTTTCACAAATGAAGTTTTCACAAAAATAGACTTCTATGATACGGTGGACGGATTTTGTTCTTTGTCATAAATCCCCCTGCCCCCACATCCACCCCCAACCCATGTACTAAGACATCGCAGTGGCATAACAGTTTCCTCTCAAACTTCTTCCGTCAATTGACTTTCAGTTCCATCGACCAATGAACATTTCATGTTTTCCTTTGCAAAGCTTGATTTAATTATTCTGCTACTTCGTGGCGGGTCTGGTACTTGATCACGGCTATTGATTGTTCGACAATAGACTCCCCTCCCTGCATCTCACATCAATTTAACATGATAAGGTTTTAGCAAATATGGTCCTCAAAAAGTAAAACTACAGAAGCACAGATACTGCTAACTTCAAGAAACCAAAAAAGAAAAAACTGCAACAAGTTTGAACTTGCTCAAGCAATTTCTCATCTGTCCCAAAGACAAAGTTCATTTGAAGAAATAGGACCTACTGTAGAGAATTGTATCTGAGAACAAACTTTTTTTAAGACACACCAAGTTCAAAGAAAAGACAAAGAACGACGACGAACATTTTTGCCTGTGTATTGCAATCCTTCTTTTCAGAAAAATATAAGATTTTGAAGAAATACAATGGTTGAAGATTTAATACAATAGTACTCTGTCCTCATAATTATTTGAGAGAAAAAAAAAACAGTTTTGAAGAATTTACATACTTTCTAGAAAAAGTACTACCTAACTAAAGACAAACAGAAGAAAAAAGGAAAATACAACATACAAACAAGAAATGATCTTTGGCAGAAAATTTTGGGTATTAAAGGCTAATTTCCGCTGCTTTCTGAAAGTACCGAGTTAAAGATTTTGGTTAAAAGGACCCCCCCAAAAAACCTGTCTGGTGCAACCTTCTGTTGATCCCTTGGTAATGGGGGGTCTACACAATTGCTTGAACAAGTTCATATATTCCCTATGCATAAAAACTTAACAATTTATTATCTACTTAGTACAATGGAAAAATGCAGACATCTTTAAACATTTTCACAAAAACATTATCAGTTGATTCTAATCTCTCATGTAAAAGGATTAAAATGGTATATATGTTTCTTTTTCCCTATTTTATGTTTTACTGAAACTAAATATTGATAAACCACAGATTTGAGATGCAGTCTGTCGTAACCCAGATTGGTCACATGATGTACTTTACATAAAATTAATGACAGAGGGCTACAGAGGGATACCTGGAGCTCTATCTGTCATGCATGTATCCAATTATTTTTTTTCTTGACACCTGTGTCAACACTGAAATATCTACAAAGGTATGTACAGAGCATTCACTTTCCACATACAGTGGTGGATGTGGCCTCGTCAGGCGTAGCACCGCGTACCTGTCTGATGCTGTGACTTTCTCTGAAGTTACGACAACAGAGGGTGCCAACCTGCGGCAAGGTTTGCGCCAGATTTGCGGGGCATGATGACAGTCATCAATGGCACAAACTGTGAGTGATTCAGTTTAAAATAAGCTACATTTAGAAGAGCCAAAGACAAAGAACCTACCAAAGCAATGCTTACCGACCGCTTCATTCTCCTTTTCAGAGGATAGATTAAAACACCTATGTATAGAGAGAACGAGGGCGCCATACTTTTCTTAATGCTCTGTCGAATGAAGTCGCAGTGACAGAGGTAGAGAGTAATCAGTTCCTTCAAAACACTGTGACAGTAGCATTACATTCTTATTCATGAATACTGTGACATTGTGCATACATACCTTCCTTGATGCTGCAACAGCAGTACATATTTCTGTGCACAATCCTTTGATGTTTATTTGCCATGAAGAGTGACATAAACTGCATTAAAGTCCACTTCTACTTGATGACATTGTCAGTAAATTTGTTCAAAGCGCAGAATACTGTAAGTCTGTTGACAAGCTGAATTCTTCTAAAAAATAACACCCCCCAAAAAAGGAGAAAAAACTGAACCTTTCAGGGTTCCACAAGGATCTTTTCAGCAATAAAAGACAACAATGCAGGGTTTTCACAGAGTTGGAATAAAAAAAGGGGAGGGGGGTGAATGTATTCACTGCTTACAACATATCGATTGCTAATACCTTGCTAAAACCTGCTCTTACTTTTGGTGTGAAAGTTCACGTCCCTGGTGTTATTACTTAATCACCTTTTCGTAAAGCTCATTTCAAAAAATTCTTTAGATCTCATGAGGACGGGAAGCCTCACACACATTCAATCAACTTGTCCCCCTGTGGTGATATTTGCATAGATCTTCTTCAATTCAAGGACACCGATGGAGGGAATGGTCTAAGGTCACTCTCTGCTAATAGAGGTAAAATATTTAAATCTGCCATATATTGCACAATACTTACATAATCACTGTATTATATCACTTCCCTCTACACTTTCAAGCTCTTTCCCCACCCCCCTTTCCAAGTCCTTCCTCCACCACCTTCCCAAACCACTCGCTTGATATAACCGGTTCTGATGGAACCCTGACATATGTTTTACGCAAAACTGATGAACTGAGAAAAAATCTCCACAGAGGAGTGCCAGTAGCATGGCATCTTTCAAATAACAGAACTTACCCCATGACCTTACCCCATCTAATAACCCCATGGGGGAGGGGTTCCTGCAAAAATTATTTTATTCATGGCTGTTCTGCCTACCTGGACTGTTTCCAGTCAACTCCACATATTAGGACACAACGCACACAGTATAACAGAAAACTAATGCACCTCAAACAAAATCCACAAAATTGTAGCATCCCTAAAAACAGAAAACAGTATTGCTAACTTCCAACTGTTCTAAAAACACATCTCCACTACCTTTTTTTCGTCACGCCACATTGGCACCAAGTACCACATCATTTTATACAGGATGAATACAAGACTTACTTAATCATCTACCTTCAGCCCGCTCAAAAAATACCTAGACGTGGTTTAATATTTTGCGTACAACAATTTCAGCATGCTTCTCTTTCCCATTTTGAATGGATCTTTACTTAATAGACCGCGTACAATGACATCCTGTAACAAACAAGGGCGCCCTCTTTGAGGGTAAATGAACGAACAGTGCATAAGACTACATTAGGCGCATGTAGATTGAATAGCAAAGAAACAAAGTGCGTTTGTTAGAATTTAGTAGCTTGTCCTCAAAGAGGGTGATTCACTTTGTCACTGTGATGTTATATGCAAGGGGTCTACTACCAAAATGTCAGATCTGTGCAGCAGTGGGAGTATTGTGAATTCGTGTTGAACCTATCCAATCTTAAATTTTTTACATATTGCATGTGATCCTCGCACTTCTCTGTGTAGGCAAAATTTCCCACGACCACCATAAATAAGGAACTAAAATGATTTTGTAGCAAAATGAGCTTTAAGGAGTTTCCTCATTTCTTTTCCCAATGCAGCTTATTTTCTTTTTATGGTTGCCACTGACAACGGCATAGACGGTTGAGCAAAAATACCCCTCAAGTCAACACGAAAGTCGTACTCTGAAGCTAAAGACGTGGATAGCCAGTACCTGCAGGGGGGACTCCTCCAGGAGGAGGGAATCCTCCAGGGGGCGGTGCACCGGGTTGTCCATACATCTGGGTTTGATTAGGCGGTGCTGGGTATGACTGTTGTGGCGGCGGCGCCCCATATCCGCCTGGTGGCTGACTGTATGGGGCTTGTTGGCCATATCCCGGTGCAGGAGGTTGTTGGTAGCTACCAGGTGGCTGACCATATCCTGGAGTGGTAAATCCTGGGGCTGCCTGGGGTAGTTGCCCTGTGAATAAAGAAGGGTGTACAAGGGGCAATTGAAACTAGTCTTGGAGACATGTTTATGGTAAGAAAGGAGTCTTCCAGGAAATTTGTGAGACGATACTTGCTCCTTTAAAGTGATTGCATGTGTAGGCATAAAGAAAAAACATTGAAATTTCATGTCCCCAAGTTTGGTAACACTTTTCATCGTACCATTCAGACAATTTGGGAAAATAAATAGGTTTCAAGTGGCTAATTCTGCCATGTGATATAAAATTCTCCTAACGTAATGACAAAAAGTGTAAAATGCGATAATGATGTAGTTGACAGTTTTCATTCAAATCCACAGTGTGCTTCTTTGAACAAGTCAATGGGAAGTATACCAGTACTGAATATTCCGTTAGCCAAAACAACGACGTTGCAATGATGTGATCAGTTTGTAGGTTATTTGTAAATACAGTGCTTCCTTTCACCAAATACTACAATTCCCGATACCGACCAAGGAGAGACGACTTGAGAAGCATCTTTTTGATACATCAGTGAAACCTGTGCTGTTGCATATTCACTATGCTGGTGCTTACAGTTAGAGCCCTTAATTTTCAAATACAATTTCTGTTTTTACTGTTTTTTTGCCAATGCCATTGTTTTTCAAAGCAGTCACTGTCATTTTCATTCATTGAAAGATGTAGTCCATCCATGTACAACCCTGAGTGTAGATGTCAAATAAAGAAAAAGTTCAGATAAAAAATAATCTTATCCAAATGTGTTTTTCAGTACACACACAATCACTTTGAGAACCTTTGATAGCATGTCTGAACATGGCAGTTTGTGATAGATATGCCTACATATATTATTTACAATTACATTATTTAGGGATGTGACATCTCTTCTTTTTAAGTTCCAGCAGCTTTTTCTTGAGATACTATGTGCACAATTATTTCAAACTATGACCTCTTATGACCATAAGTGACCTTTGACCTCCACAAGAAATGACAGAAAATATCTACTCATCAATAGCTACGAATGACCTCAGTTTGACATCAGAGCAAAATCACCTTCCTGAGACATCGATTTTAGGTTTTCAAACTTTGGTCTCTGTGACCTCAAATGACCTCTGACCTCCATGAAAAACAATAGACATCATTTCTTCACACTGAACTATGTCCCCACCAAATTTTAGGAGAAGCACCCTTCCCCTCTTGAGATATTGTGTTTACAAGCCAAGGCATCACATACTGTACACACACACACACTGTTATAATGACCATGTGCATACAGATTTCTTCTGCAGTCAGCTTCTAATGAATAAAGACAAGGAGAGAGTCCCTCCCATATACAATTGGCAGCAAATTTGGTTTGATCTACGAAATACTGCTAGCAAAACGCTTCCTAATCCTATTGGACAATCACAAATTGATTCACCCTGCACATAATGAACACACATTGTGAACTGTATGGAATCTTGTAAGTACAGTAGTTCACTCTTCTACTCTAAGCAGTGACAAAAAATTGCTTAGGAGGAAACCCCAACAAGGAAGTGAACTATTACACCCAACGGCATCACCAACAAGCAATCGCCCAAGAAACATGCTGAATGATTAGTATTACTTGTTCCTCTCTTTTCGCACAAATCCCTCCCAAAATTACTCACTAAGTGAGACGTTCTCTCCCAAAATCAAAATGCTGGTGCAACCACTGATCTACCTGCCAGACCAACTGCAAAATGTTCTGGATGTTTTAAAAACACGGTCATGTTGTGATCATACGAGGCTGTGACTCATCACATCAAGTTGCACCGCTGAAATTCAGGACTTAAGCTTGGCTGTACAAGATCTGAGAAATTCTAGAGGCTGGAAAGTGTATGATAATGTAAAGTACCTTGGAGCCCACTCCATGGGCAATGTATTTCATTGCTTACGGCACGCTATCTACAAAATTTTACAAACTGATGGTTTAGAAATTTCTATTTCTTACATGCACTTGTTCACACACAGCACTACATGTACATATTCTCCTATGAAGTTAATGACTTGTCACAAGTCGAATATCTGGAGCAACCAACAGCTTACTACTCACTGGATAGCAAATTTCTCTTTGCATTCAACTGTTTGGTTGTTACAGATTGGTGTTGTCGAGGATATGTGCTGTCTTCACTGTCTATGAATTTTTTTTTCTGTTTTTTTTGTGGTTGGTTTTTTTCCCTAGGGTATTTTCCATTGACGCAGGTTGGTCAACGATTAGGTTAACATTTCACTAGCCAATTATATTTGAGGTGGGCATGCGACTGTGTCGTGGTAATTTAACAGATAATCACCAGAGGTAGTTCAGGTCACAGTCGTAGGTCAGTTAAGTACTGTTAACAAGCCAATTCAAATGACACTGATGGTATCCTTTGATAAATAATTGATTTTTATGACATTCCCAGGAACAAGTAAGAAGTTTCCATGACCTTCCTACTGACTTCCTACATAAATTTTTCAGCTACAACAGCGAAAGTCAAAGTGATATGATATCAATTTTGTTGCTATGAATGAGAAAACAATGTGATATATCAGTGATGAAGAAAGATTGCTTGGTGAAAATATCCAGGACTAATCCAGAACTTCCTCTGAATTTGTAATTTTCTCCAGACCTTGAAATTTTCCAAAGTTTCATGACTTTTTCAGGTTTCTGTGACTGCGGGGACCACAATCGTTGCTAGATGCCTCTCTGTTTGAAATACGACATCATTATAGCGGTTGCTATAAATAATGCAAACTTTTCCCACAATAAGACTGAGCCATTTAATTGTTACTAATTCCTGTGTTGCACATAGGAAAACAGAACTACAGTGCTGCTGGGAGCTTACCCACAAAGACTGAAAGATTGTTAGCGATGGTAGGATAGGCCTATGGTAGGCTAAGTATATATGAATTGATGTTAAGCGTTTTTTCTGTAGTTTGCATACCCATCAAGTTTTGCCAGAAAATTATTTCATACTGTGAAAGGGAATACTCTGCAAGGATTTCGCTCTTTCTATCAGGAACATGCAATGCCATATATCGATCCACTTAAGATCAGGAGGGATTGATGATTTCTATTTCATGTTAAGGTTATGAATCTAGCGGTGGGTGGGGGTGTCAGCCGTAGGCACATCCCTACAAACTCATGCAAATGTAAATGAAACTGAAATGGAAAATTATCAACTAAACTGATCCTCTACAACCTTGACGTATCTTAGTTTTCACTAACATCGATATTCAACCTTTAGGAATGGATCAAAAAGTTACTTGAAAGATATCCTATCATGCAAACATGTTACGTGTAACCGTGTAACCACCTTGCATTTGGTAAGGGTAAAGTGCCACATAAAGCAAAGCAGTGCAATCATGTCAGTGAAGACCATGAATCAGCTCACAGTAAAGATGGTCAGTTTCTACTCTCTTGACATCTGCAGCTTTTAACAATTAAAGTCACTTGCTTTATCACGTATCCAGACTTTTTACATCATGATGTAAACACAATCTCACACACACAACAAAAGAAGGCAATTACATATTTACATTCTGAACTCCTCATTTTTTTTTTTTTTCTTCTTCTTTTTTTCACTTTTTTTTTCCATACTTATTGCAAGTGGGTGCTACTGCAGCTTGCCCGTGTGTTACTTCTTTTAACGGGGAATGTTACTTCTTTTAACGGGGAATGTTACTTCTTCCCACAGATAGATTGCCTTTATTTATTCAGACGAGTTTACAACAACAATGGTTCTCTCACAGCAAACTGTAGGACTGCTGTTACTGACTGTTAATGATCCCAAAATGAATTTCTTGTAATGGCCTACAGGTTAAGTTACCATGGTACAGTGTTAATCAGTTCATCTCAAAACAGCTGACTAATCACAGATGCTTACTTTATTTACCAATGGAGAACAGTATTTTTAATTTAACTCCACCACCAGCCTCTTAGTCAAGGATTCCATGATCATCAGGATGTTAATATTTAACAGATGCTCAAACATCAAGAAAGCATTGTGGCGTTCTACAACTGTAGCTTGATTCAAGTCCCCAACCAAACTTGGAGAGCAGAGGTTGGGGATGGGGCAAACACACCTTTAGCGGTGCTAAGTTTTGATTAAAGGGACGAAGATACAAACTGTAAAACTGAGACACAGGCGTTGAAAGCTTCACAATTTGGAGAAATTACATTCTATGAAATCTGAACAGACCTGTGTTGACCTATGCCTCCACATCACGTCCCACTGTTCTGATCTACTATGACATAACCAGTTAGGATTGGAAACCTGAGGGCAACTTTACATGTAAGGATTGAGGAAAATATAAACATCTGAATGATGCTACTGTACAGGGGTCTGGCTTTGACTGCAAAAAAAAAAAAAAGGGGCAGGGGGTGGCAAATCAAGGAGCAGATGGTCTGGTCCTCGAATGTCTTTCCTTGGTTGTGGACCTAGACTGATGAACAAATATTCAAAGCACTTTCCTATCCATAGCATGCTGTCACTGTGGCCATCATGGCAAATCTTTAAAGGAGATGGCTGAACTATAAAGAACTAGTTGAAATGTACAGTATTTACCTGATGGATAGCCAGCAGGGGGGTAACCACCTGCAGCAGGTGGATAACTACCTCCAGCAGGTGGGTAACCACCTGCAGCAGGTGGGTATCCTGCACCACCAGCTGGAGGGTAACCACCTACCGGTGGAGGGTAGCCCGTGGTGGCAGGAGGGTATCCTGGCTGCTGAGGATATCCTGCACCTTGGGGTGGGTAGCCAGTCGTTGGTGGATATCCTGGTGCACCACCTGGTGGGACTCCATAACCAGGTTGCTGTGGTGAAACGAAGACAAAACAATAACAACCCCTTAACATTATCGACACCATGTTCTAGACTACCAAGTGAAAGACGAAGTTTGCTTTGCTCATCAGAGTTTGTTACGGTGCAGTATGTAAAGTGAGCAAAGGTACATAAAACTACATGTAAGGTATCTTTGGTATCTGTTGCTTTAAATAGTCCCTAGAGCCAGTTTGACATGTACATGTATATTCCCCTCCTGACATATATTTGATAAATGCATGAAAAGACTCACCCCAGGTTGAGGTGGGTATGATGGATACCCTCCTGGAGGTGGGTAACTCATGATGATTGTTGAACTAGGTAGGAGAAAGAAGATATGTGATCTAATGTTAGTTTTGAGAAGTAAGATTAACATGCACAGATTCCTTGCCTGTCTTCAGCAAGGAATCAATATTCTTCAGCACAGCAGTTTACTGTATCAGTTGTAAGACCTCATGGATGCGTCAAGTCCTTGACCTTGCAGACAAAGGGATCTGTTTAAGTACAGCTTTGGTGCATGGTGGGACTACCAAAAGGGTGTGTAAGTCCGTCGATGTCCACTATCACTTACCCAATTAACGGAACTGGCTTTGTTAGCTTGGGTACAGTACCAGTCACTCAGTCTTACATCAGCAGTCAGGACAGCATGCTAGGCTAGACCGAACTTGCATAAACAGTCTTCAAGTAGCATGGCATAGCTGATTGACTGACCAATGCACCTTTGGTCCTGCCAATTTACCAAGTACTTGACTGCTTTGTCTCATGAATGCTAGAACCATGTACATGGTACAGTTCTTCAAAAGCCAGTAGGTTCTAGGCATAAGCCTACAGCAACCCATCAATCAAACAATGATATCCATTGCACTCTGTGTTCCAAATGTTGTAGTGGAGACCTTCAAATTTTTGTGGTTACTTGTGCTACGCCAAATAGGTCTCCAATTGCCAAGCTGCAAATTATACAATTTCTGACCAATAAGAAATTTGTCAGATACTTTGTCAAACCATCTTCTAGAGACAGTGATAAACAAAAGTTTTTTGGTTACTCACAAATATTGTAATGCACCATCCTTTCAATAGCAAGACAAACTGTTTATTGCCCCAATGAGAGGGCAGACATGTCCAAATGCCGTACCTAGAATCTCATGCACCTAAAATTTAGGCTGCACCCAGAAGCACAGAGCAAGTGCCACTTGCACACTGTAGTACCCAATACATTTTTTTGTACACACAAGCAGTTAACAAACCTTACGTAGAGTGCCCATTCCCTCTTTCCTTATGACCGGCATTACTGTCAAACATTTCAACTTTAAGTCATATATACCAGTGACAAAGTTTACCCTGTGAATACAATAGTACCAGAATAAAACTAGTGGAAAGATTGGCAATATGTCTTGGCAAGTAATGCAGGCCTATGTCACCTGGACTCATATGTGCACACACGTAAACTGCATGCTGCATTGATGATTGCATATATCCAATATATTTGTCCAAGATGGCACTGCATTTGTTCAAGACGGCACCTCAGCAAGATTGACCCCCAGAAGCGGCACTAAAGTGAAGGATTAAAATTCTGGACAAGTCTGGAGGTTGCGACATTGTCTGTTCAGTTCTGTGCATCAACATTCATGTCCTTTGACGCACTCCTGCAAATTGCAATGGATACTCTTTAGCAAACATTGTCTCTCATTAAATTGTGGTATTGACTGACGTTTTCTGGACAACTGATGAGGCCCTATGATTATGACACACCCAAGTGATAGGCAATAGCCTAACATTAATAAACCTTACACAGGCACTGGCTAGGCCCTAACTTAGTTGTAACTTAGTAGTAGTACCTAACTTAGTAGCAGTAATAGTTAGCCTAACGTTAGTACATGGTGAAGATGAAAAGGCTGGATTAAAAGTTAATCAAACAATTTTTCAGAGAAATGAGGAAAAACGTCCTCAAATAGGATTCTCACACGTGCACCAAACTTGGGAAGTTAGAGCTACGCTGCAGATTCGTCTAACCCAGGGTAGTAACCACGAACTCGCTGGTATCTTAGTTCTTACGTTCTGTTTTGTTACTTCCCTGTGCTATGCCGCAACACGACTCTTCATATACACACTGCTTGCATAGGTGCTAGGCGTTACCAGCTCTCGCGAAATGCATACACTACATGTATATCGACCATACAATTTGTGTTTGCTCTATATGAGGTCAATAATACACAATCCAGCTGGATTGGAACGTCTGTATGTTTTACTACGAGAGCCTACTAGTGCCAGTACTAGAGTGAAAAATATGATATTATTACAAATTATTAATTTGTCATAACACAATATTCTTTTCTATAACCTAGTATGAAAAACGAATTTCTTTCGCATGTTCTTCACCACTATTTTTTGGCATGGACGTTTCACAACAATACAGAATACAGCTTTCTGTGAAATGGCCATTTGTTTAGAATCCGTTGGGAGTTTTTTCGCGGATTGGTAGACCACGTTCACCTGGAGAAACGGGAATAGCATGCAGTATCGGCATTAAGGTCGCGAACTGTGAGTTAGGTTCATGTAGTCAACATCTAGGTTGTCTGTAGTTTTTTTTTTTTTTTTTGTGTGGGAAAGTGAAAATTTGGCACTTCATCATAACCTGTTACATCATCCTTGACAAGTCTGCTATTTCTCCAAATTTTCTCTAACGTCTTTCATTTACACGGAATGGACGACGAGCATGTTAATACGTTTAAAGATACGTTTATAATAATTTGTAATAACAAATTAAATAGTTTGAAATAAAAAAACTTTAGTAACTTTAGTTACATGGCACTAATAGGCTCTCGTACTAAAGTCTTACTTAGAAATGGGATACCTGGGATCGTATAAAGAGTTCTATTTTCAGACATGACCAAACACAGCACAATCAGATATACACATAAAAATGTTACTGTCGAGTTTTGCTCATTAAGTACTTATGTTTGAATAATTTACGGTTCACAATGATCCTAAAGTGACTCATGATTTTTACATCATTTTCAGATAGGCTCTTTGCAAGACACCCTATAGAGATAATCATGAATGAATAAGAAATATCTAAAAATGAGAAGAAAATGATACCTAAATTGAGATTATATATATATGTATATATATATATATATATATATATATATATATATATATATATATATATATATATATATATATATATATATATATATATATATATATATATATATATATATATATATATATATACGATGACTATACACTGTATTTGGACTTGTGGCTGCCACAAGTCCAAATACAGTGTATAGTCATCGTATCTACATAGCTCTGTGCCTAGCATATAGAGCACTTTGTAACCTACTTTAGATAAATTCATCTCATATATATATATATACATATATTTATATATATGAATGTTACTGTCGAGTTTTGCTCATTAAGTACTTATGATTTAACATTTTACGGTTCACAATGATCGTAAAGTGACTCATGATTTTTACATTATTTTCAGATAGGCTATTTGCAAGACACCCTATAGAGATAATCATGAATGAACAAAAAATATCTAAAAATGAGAAAATGATACCTAAATTGAAATTGAATATATATATATGTATATATATATATATATATATATATATGTATGTATGTATATATATATATGCTTAAAGAGAAGTCCACGTGTAGTCCGAGAAAATAAACGGTTAAACAGTATGCAAATAAAAAACGTAAGTGGTTGACTTGAAGAGTACAAAACAATGAAAAATTTATTCGAAGTTTTCGGTTCTCCTGGAACCTCCTTCAGCGAGAGCAGAAAACACTATGAGCCAGCCTAGTAGAGTCTACAACATGCAGTAAAAATAAGTTAGAAACAGAATGTGAAAGGCGATAGCCAGGTGATAATTGCAAAAGTAAACAATCATGTAGAATGATAAAACGAGTATTGGTTTAGGACACCACGGTCTTTGTTCAGCCCTGCGACATGGGAATCGAACTTAAAAATCCATTTAATTTCGGCTCGCTAACGGTGTTCAGTACTTGAAAAATTGTTTGCAATGATTCAAACTTTAAGGTTATTAAGAAATGTCCATTTTGGTTATAGTGCTCTGCCACTGGAAAACCTGGAGTGTTGTCACAGATAGACTTTTTATGATTGTTAAACCTAAGGCGAAAAGGAGTCTTAGTTTCACCAACGTAGATTCGTTTCGTACATAAATTACAGTGTGATTCTTGCAATGTTGTTTATATTTTACAGTAGAATGACCTGCCTTTGCTATACAATAGTGTTACAGACAGCCTATAGAAGGCTTTAGTCTGATTAACATTCAGTCTAAGTGTTGTTTAAACATCAGTCGTGTGGTCAATTACCCGCCTATAGATCATGTCCAGAAATACACTCACAGATATATCTTGGCTTAACCGAGAATACACACCCAAAATTCACGTGAAAGAGAAATACGGGTTGAGACACTAAATTTGAAGTAGGAGATTTCTAAGATATAAGCCAAACATTACGGTACCTTAGAGGGACATATTGCAATGGTTGCTATTATTATGTTAATGTTTACCAGAACCGACTATTGTTTGCCCTGATGACGTCATGACATACCAATTTGTTTATGTAAACATTTACCTATTAGACTTTCGTAAGACCTATGGAGTAGTCATAGTGCATGTGAACCTAAGATTAACATAAGGCATCAGTTTACTAGTGTTAAAATTATGGTTTAGAAAATTACATTGTTGTGGCATTAAGGAAGCATTGTTTTTCGAATGAAAGCTGTCTCAGAAATCGGAAAAGGGTTTTCATTATACAAATGTCATTTCTTTCGTCATAAAAGAATTCGGAACAAAGGAGTTCCGCAGGGATCTACTCTTCATTGGATCACTTTTTTTCTTATTTATATAAATTATCTCACAGTTGCTCTCATAACCTTATTTTAGTTCTTTTCGCCGGTGAGTAGTGCTGTCTATGCCAAACATTCTAAACTCCAAATGAACATTAAGTCATATGGTTCGGGGATGTTTGTTGAAGCATTTCTGGGAACGATGTTGCAAATTTGACTTCAAGTTAACTTTTGCGATTTTGTTATCTCTTCCGGGAACTTTATGGGGGGGGGGGGAATAAGTCATTTGTTTAACAGGCGGAAGAAAATCATCTTTTTAAACCGATATTTATGAACTTGACAGCTTATACATAGCGTAACTTGATAGCTTATATCTAAAATAGGGCAGGACGGTAACGTTTTCAAGAGATGAGTTTCCACAGAGTCAAACAAGTTTCAAAAATTGAAATGACGCTTCTTATCTCATTACAGATTTATTTTGATCAAACCAAAGCATTGTAAAGGTGTCTCACCCCACCCCTACCCCCAATATATATATATATATATATATATATATATATACACACATATATATATATATACACATATATATATATATATATACATGCAGTCTGGAATACTCTAGAAATGCAGCTATCCGGGGGGAGTTTGTAAAACCAAACATTTTATTGTACGCTACACGCAAATCTAGGTGGCAGTCACCTTAGATATTCCGCTATATAATTAGTAACAAACAAAATTCGGGGGAAAACATTTGTTCCCAAAATTTCTACCCTCACGTACTCCAATGTGATCAGTCCCAAACTACTTGCCAAGTACTCAAAGACAAATGAAAGGGGATTTGTAATTTATTATGATTCTTCTATTGCCTCAACCCACCTGATATGCATTACCTTTTCCCATAGATTGATTTTTCTTTTTCACATGATTTGAGGAAATTCAGACATGACATCCTTAGTTCAAAGCTGGGTACATGCAGCAGCTCAAGTACACCCAGAAAGAGTCGCTGAGCTATCTGGGTGGTTTGAAAAATAATAACAATTGTCCGAATTTCCACAAGTGACGACGGATCTAAAAGGTGGAGCAAAAAAGGCTGAATGAGAAAGATGCATTTTCGGATGGATCTAAATGAACAACTTATTAGGTAAAGCTAATGTTAATATACTATCATCAAGCTATAGAGGCCCTCGTCCGGACCCCCACATAGTTACTTCATGATAATGCGGTGTAATAGTCTAATTATGTAGCGACATAACCAGCCCTTGTCATATCAAGGTGGGGGAATAACTGGAGCACTGGGGTATAATTGGGGAACAAACAGTTATTACACTAAGGTCACCATTGGTTGCATACTGAGGAAAGTCTAAGAAAATAATGCCCTTCAGATTGCTGAAAATTGCACTTGATGCCCCTCTGTGAATACCAATTTCAGTTTCGACCTGTTTTTTTTTTGGACAATTTTATGTTCTAATTTTCCCCATGAAAAAAGAAAATTAATCAGCTTTCTGGTCTGTCCGAAAAATTGCATTTGGCCAGAAAGATATTGACTGGACTGGGGGTTTGCCCTTTCTCCTTTCGCTCCATCTCCTCATATGGACGCAATTATTCCGAAGTTACTGATTTTGTTTCTTATTTTTTTATCCTCTATCTAGTCAAAATACGGCTCTGCGTAAAACAACCTGTTTCGAGGGCGCTTTACTTAAACTTTCGATCAAGTTTTTTTCCATTCACTGAAAGTTTGCAGTTTGGTGATCTCGCTTGGCGCGGCGCGTATTGCATGTATGTTGCACACAACAGAGCTAGCTCAGTGCGATCGATCAACAGAATTACTTGTGGACAGACTGACAGAAGTACGTCAGATCAAAAGTTACCACAAATACAATGGTAGCTGAATGACACCGCGGCAAATTTGTACTTTTGTGTTCTCGGACAGTTTAATTTGCTCAGAGATTCGACATATTCTAAGTAAGTACCATAACCATAACCTCTCGTGTTGGTCGTGTTACATTTGTAAACACGGTGGTTGGTAATATGCAGGAAGACCTATTAACGTTAAAACAAATGTTGCAAAGAAACTGATCGACAGATCTCACGTCGAGTTAACTTACGAACTAAAGGTACTGCAGTGCAGAGTACAGCCAATGTCCTTCAATGCTTGCAATGAATTCTTGGAAATTTAAGGGGCCACAGTCAGTATTACTATTAGGGCAACCATGCAACGTAGGTCGCATCCCCGACCGTTAGTAACTGAATAGAAAATTGGCCCACCTGGTAGAATGTTTCAGCTTGCTCTACGTTTGACCTAGGCTAGGCCTTAGTATAAGACCAAGGTCCTAATGTCACCAGTATTCTGGTAAACTTCATGAAAGCAAACCTCAAACTGACTTGAAGATACCTGCTGCTTAGCCTTCTCAGGCTATTCAATCTATTCACTTCCCTTCTGATGTCTGTTCACCTGAGTTTGAGACAGGGAGACTTACAATTATCATCCCAATATTCTGCATTAGGCTAGCCCTAACTAGCAGACATGTAGGGGGGGGGGGGCCTGGGTCCTCCAAAAAAAGAACAATAAAAAATTTTTCATCAAAAGGCTCAATTTTTGAATTACAATACTGGAACAAAAGATGGAAATCTAGCATCATATTGCAACTAGAACTTACCTGTAGAACCTAAAGTTGAGACAGGAAAAAAATTTTAAAGGGGAGTTTACTTCCCTCCCCAGGCTGAGAGTCTTAGGTGTTATCATTGGCGTATGCAGAAATTTTAGAAAGTCCATTGCAAACACTCTTTCACGAGTGGGTGTCAGGATGCTTAGATGTCGAGTCAAAAGGAATTGTTTTGAATTTCATTCAGTCCATTCCAACCAAGCATCCTTTGGGTGGATGTGGGAATGTTAAGTCAAAAGTTTAATTTGGAAATTTTACTACAAAATGGATGTGGAAAAAGATCATTTTAACACCACCATCTAATGCAAAATTTTTTACAGTCAGAAAGAGTCAGTTGAGTTTTTTCAGTCTTCATTTGCAGTGTTTGATTTTTTTTTGTACTGTGAACATTTTGCAGAATTTTCCAATCAAGTGATATGAATACATCACCCAAATTTGTTTTAATTGTGACTTCAGTGTTATTAAAGCAAATGCACTACAGTACTTCTACAGATGGTGTAAAACAAAGCACTTCTATCCAAGTTGATTTCTTTAAAAACTTTAGTGATAACATATATTGTTCAGGTGTAGAGAAATCAAATGCAGGATGCATAAATATTGGAACTCATTGCTAATCCATATGTCACCTTGAAACTTGAAGCCCCCTGTAGCAGGCTTGGGGTAATAGTAATCAGAAATTGTAAGTGATTAGATGCATTAGCCTACGTTTTTGAAGTTCAGAAAATTGAAAGGTAATTGTAATCGTAATCGATTAAATGGTAAAGTAATTGTTTATTATGATTATACTGAATTAAAAGAAATATAAAAGAAACAAAAGTTATGCAACATTTTTTCAGTGATTGTCACTTAACTATACAGTATTCAAGTGGATCTTCCATTCTTAAATGCTCCAGCAGAGCAGCCTCAGTGAGAAGTGCGTGGGATTCAGTGGCATCCACTTTGGAACGTTTAGTTCCCTTGTTGATACGATTTTACGCTCATGTCAACGCGCATGCAAGTACAGGTATTTGTGAAGTTTGACGCATACATGTGTGTTGTACTTCAGTAAGCTACTAGATCACAAAGCTAATGAACTTGAATATCCAGCACTTCTATCCACAATGTGCAAACTGAATCACTGATGAAAAGAAATGGACAGCTCAGTGCATTCCGTAAGTACTGTACATGAAATGATGTACGAGTGACCATGCAAAATGATGGGGAGGAGATTTGCAACTCTGTTGATTGCCCACTTGTTTGAAACTTACAAGTATAGCCATGTCGTTCAAACTAGCAAAATATCAGAAGAGGAACTTCCGAGCAATGTGAAAGCTGTGTTTACATTAATTACTGTACCCAATGTGGTCTAGTGTATATATTGTACTGTAGTTCTTCAAATTGCTAGAGTTAATGAGATTTTGCAGGAACTAGGCAATCATTTAAACTGATCATGGAATACCTGCAAAACTGTTATTGAAGTTTTCATGAATCGGTCCTTTGTTTCCTTCCAGAAATTTTCCGCACGATTAATCACAGATTTCCTTCCTTTGGTTGCGAGGATTAAAAATCGTCACCTTACAATCATGATGGTGTGTGTTTGTTGGTATGTTTGTGTTTGTATGTATGTGATGCCTACCATATAGTCTCTCACTGAGTACAGGAATTAGCTTGTTTTTTATTCCTTGCAGAAGGCAAAAGGAATCAATGCGATAGTGATGTCGTGTGTGTGTGTATGTGATGCCTTGTTTGTAAACATGATATCTCAAGAAGGATTATCTTGACTAATCTCACACTTGTTGTGTGGGTTGGTTATATTGAGTAGATGACCCTTATTGTTTTTGGTGGAGATCAAGGTCATTTCAGGTCACCAGAGTCAAATTATGAAACCTTTGCAAACACAATATAAACGCTATATTTCAAGAAGTATAGCCGTGACTCATGTCGCACTTCTTGTGTGGGCTGGTCATATTAAGTAGATGATCCTTAATATTTTTTGTTGAGGTCGAAGGTCATTTGAAGTCACCAGAGTCAAACTGTGAAAACCTTGTAAACACAATATCTCAAGTAGGGTACTGTAGTCATGACTAATGTCATACTTAATGTGTGGGTTGTTCGTAGTGAGTAGATGATCCCTATTGTTTTTGGTGAAGGTCAAATGTGATTTGAGGTCACCATGGGTCAAACTGAAAACCTTGTAAACACGTTTCAAGAAGAAAGTCAAGACAGGAGAAGCATTACATTACAAAAAAAAATTACATTACAAAACAAAAAGCTTTGAGACATAAGTCACTCCAACCTCTAAGTCATTTTGTCAAGCTATATTCATAACATCAAAATGTTTGTTTTACACTTGAAAGATTTAGTTATCATTCCTTTAGGGCTGCATGCATGCAAATGGAGTGCTTATAGTGGAGTAAACAGGATCAACTTTGGCCCTATACATACTGTGCCACCAGAGTTTCAATTTTCTCATTGATTTTGGGCTAAAAGTATTGAATTATTTTCATACATGTGATCAGAGTTGCTTGATTTCAATCCAACTGATTAAAATCATTATTTCATCAAAATTTCAATTGAAAGTATGTGATTTGGTATTTCATTTAATGTCAATTTGTTTTGTTTCAATCACTGATAAAAAAAAAAAAACACAACCAGAAAAGCCTAGCTTGCATGTGATTACGTGAATGTTATTCTGCGGTGAGCAAGATGGCAGGTAAGAGAAGTGGATATTAAGCAAATTGCCAGGAAACCTGCTTTGAAGCAACAAAATGCTGTTGATGTAAACTTGAGTGGCATGTGGCCTTTTGATGCTTTTACATGTCGACTCCAAAGAGGAAGTTCAGCTACGTGTTCCCACAGGATGTGATGTTTAGGCCATCTGTCATCATACTGAGTGTGCTCAGGGCCAGTATACTTCCTGATGTAGAGAAAGACATTTTCTTGGATTCAGACATATATATTGCTTAATCTCTTCCTACATTTAATTCAGGTGTGATATGACTGTCAGTTCACTCCCAGAGGGAATGACTGTAGATTGCGCAGTAAGTGTACACATGCATGTCCGTCGAGCGTCCAGTTCATGTGTCGACAGCAAGGGCTCAAGTTGCTTAAATGTATGACCTTCATCTTCTGTGATATTTATCATGACCAGTGTCCGTCTGTATCCAGACCTGTGAGCAGAAACTAGAATATTTTGCAAATGCTGATTAACTATTTAAAATCCAGTTCAGTTTAAAATAAGTTCAGCCTTTGTGCATGGTGGTCAGTCATGACAATTCTTGTTTACATTTTTATTGAGTAATTGCAAATGTACCAGGGCAAGAGATAAGAAGACAAGAGCAAAACAAAAACTCGTGAAACAAAAAATATGAAATGTGTACTTTTTACTAAACGTAACAAAGTTATGATAAGAAAAATAAGTTATGTAGGCTAGAGATATTGCACTTGTACTAGGTACCTACATACTGTGTTGCGATATGAAATTTCTGTGCCCGATGTCGTGAGCACTTTTCCTTTCAATTACCAGACGACATTGCAATGTACCATAGGGGTAAGTTGAAACCCAAAGCACACCTGCAGTTCTGAAATGTATGTTTAATTACAAGTGCAGATGGTTTTTGTACAGTAGGCCATTCTACAGCCTAAGTTTAAACCTACAGTAGCTGTCACGTTAATCAAACTAGTTGAAGTTAAATGCAACTATAATGCCTGACTCCTTGCTACATTTAGCACATAGTAGAACATGAGCCCAATCTGTTTTAAGAAACATTTTCTCTTCTATAAGTGTGCAGATGATGTCGTTTGGGTCATTTCTATGCCGATATCAGGAGCAAAGTCTCATGTCGATGTCACTCGTCTGTATCGCAGTATCGCAACAACGTTAGTGTTTATGCCCCGCTGAGTGAGGAACTTCTTTAATCTAACATTTTATTCCAATCTAGGATGATAGTTGTAGACCTGTCAGGGTCGGTCTGAAGATTTGTGCTTTTGGATGTTGGAGTATCCTGTGGGTAAACAAAACTCAATGAGGTAACAATTTGAATCACTTGTCACTTGTAATCTTCTCTGCAAATACATAAATGAGCAATAAAACCTTCAAGGACCATAGTTGAAGTAGGGATCCTAAGCTAGGAAAAGGACTTGTTTTTTTTCCTCTGCCCTCATTCGAGCACCTACTCACTGTGGTTAAAGTTATATATATTCAAGATCCAGTTGCAGTATTAGAGTATTGATCTTTACCTTTAACATTTATCACTGTTACTATATAAAGCCATTTTCTTTCAGTGGATATGCATTAAATTGATGTATGCCATGTGTCAAATGCTATATTGCTGAGAATTAGGGTTCACAGCTCTACCTACTTTCCATGGACTTAAATTTGGCAATGTGACTGCACTTGGTTGTAGCTGCATGTATAGTGCAGTAGTAGGACCTGTAGAAAACATCTTAGTGGTGTCCCTAATTTGGTTAATTGTATCTTTATGCTTGTCCTGAAGGTTAATGCCCATGCAGCAGAAGGTAAACTTTAAAAAAAAAAAAAATGATAACGAAATTAACTCAAGAGTATGCATGTGCATTTGAATGTGGCTAGACTGTGATAAATAAGTCACAAGCCATTTTTTTTTTTTTTCAGTTGCAGTGTTCATACTGTACATGGTTGAGTCTGCAATCACACTGTTCAGTGCATGATGTACTTTAGATGAAGGTGCAGAAAATACAGAAGCCATTATAGAAGAAAATTTAGTAGTAGTTTTCCCATGCGATGAGACAATCAATTAATTGAATATCTCGGGGACAATCAGGTGATATATGCTTGTTGCTGTTTTGATAATTTTAGTCTGGACTTGTTTTTTTTCAGTGTGAAAATTTTACTGAGAAGTTCTGTAACAAATGAGTGTGAAAAATGAAAATAAATTTGCCATCATGTGAATTGGCAACCTAGATCGAGGCCAGAGCATATTGACTAACTTACATTTAAACAATTGTGCTTTAAGTGTATTAAATCATGGGGGGGGGGGGGGGGGTATAGGAGTCAGGTGAGGGGATGGGTGTACACTTGTTTGAATTGTTTACTGGTGATACCTAGTTCCCCTTCCCCCTCCATCTCTTTCTCATACATTCACACACAGACTTTTCCTTTTCTGGAATTGCACAGCTAGTACACTGCACATGTATACGAGTATGTACTGCAGCAAAGTTTGCCCTGATACACAAAAGAAGTGTGCAACAGTTGATCTTTATTTTCTTGATGTGTACATAAACTGGACTGATCACACACTGCTCTGTAAACAATGAATAGTGGGTTTGCCATTTCTGGTTCCATAGAGATACTCAGATGGCATTGTTAATCGTAGCACTGTACGAAATTTGTATTGTGACATGGTAGATGATTCTATTCTCTAATGATACCAGTATTTTGGTAAGGCCTATTTTTGTACGTGTGCAGCCACAGGGAGGTACGTACCTGTACTGGCAGAGTGTGTACTCTAATCTAGAGTAAATGATGTTCCAGTTGAACCGAGTATCGTTCTGAATTATCCTCTCGAATTACACTTCTCAAATTTCTGTGGCCACCATGCTGTATCTGGTTCTAATTACTTTGTGCACAATCAAATTTTGAAGCAGTCTCACATCGGTGTCTCTGAACTCTACAGTATTCAGCGAATCTTGATATCTGCTGCTGCTGCTGGCATTTCAGCATTTTGTCATCAGCTCTTGGTTTCAATCAGAATTAACGATAAACTGATTGAAGTCTATGTTTGAAGTCTTCAATATATACACTGCTTTGGATCATTCATCACCCACGTTGGGGATAGAAGTTTCGAATAAGACTAAGACATATGTAAGTATTCCATCTGAGCCAAGAAGTTACTTGTCTCTTGGAAAGATTACGAACTGAGTGAGCAGCTTCGTTGTTTATCGACAATATCCTTATCATCAGTCTCAGTGAAAACTGGTTTCAACTTCAAGCTTTCCTTATCAATGAGACACACACCACAAACTATACAGATACAGTTGGAAAAGTTTTATTTGAAAATTGTTTTTTTCAGTCAACTGAGGGATTTTTTTGCAAAAGTACTGGCTCTTAGATTAATTTAGGCAGTTAACCACAATTTTAACTTCTAGAATGTTTTATTGCTTCTGTATGAAGGAAAGGAAAGCCCCTCTGAAAAGTGTGCAAATCTAATTCTCATGGTAAGGACAGTAGTGTTTTCACAGGTAACTCAGGTACTTGCACTGTATTTTACTACCCAAATTCAAAATCACTACCCGGTTGCTTTATAACTTGGTTAAAAAGCCATTCAAATACTCTCTGAATACACTGTATGAGATTGCCAAATTTCACCTGTAGACTATACACAGCAACAGGTTCCAAACAGAATTTCCTTTTTTACCTCTTCAAAATTTGGTGGTCCTTTTAGATGCAGGGAGGTGCATGTACAGTAGTACATGTAAAACCCCTCCACCCAAATGTGATGTACGGTACTGTGGAAATCTCAGTGTTAACTTGGTCAAGTACCTCGATAACCATACCGTCCAAAAAAATATGACTGAGGTTCGATGACAATGCTGGTATATTTGCTAATTAGGTAGCTAGTGTATCCTCCCCTTAGGTAAACTGTATTAGAAGGAGCGCAAAGTAGGCTCATGGGAGGGAAATGTGTACCCATAGCTCTTGTCTGATTCTGGCACGTTGGACTGATTGATAGAATGCAATATGCATGCACACTACAGGTAGCTACAATCTTGGACAAAATACCTTGGGACACCCCGCGCCCCCATTCAATGTTGGCTATAGGATTGCTGTTCAAAGGGTACATTCACTTATATAGCACAACATTGGAAAGGGGCGCGGGGTTTCATGTTATCCTCTCACCTAAAATTCAGTATTATATTTGCAATGTACGACAAAGTGTCCCAACAATTTTGTGCAAGATTGTCTGAGAATTTCGACGGGGTAGAAGCATGCACAGGGCACAAGAAAAATCGTCAATTTTGAAATAAGTTAAACGGCAAAATGGGGGATGATATTCCTTGCAACAAGAAACATCAGCAGTGCATGTTCGGCATGTTTGGGACCTATATTGCAGTTGGTTTACTGTAATAATATTATTGTGTGAATGTTGTCAATGTTATTACAGAGTAAAGGAGGAATAAGTCAGCCAAATCCATGTATTTGCACTAAATATGCTGAGTAAAATGCAGTCATTGGGGAGGTAACATCATAACTGCAGTGCATCTTGTCGACCAGGAAACTACTTTAAAACATTTTGTATGATACAAATGACGTACTTTCGGCTCAAACTCTGATATTGAGACATGTACCGAAAAACAAAAAAAAACAAAAAAAACAAAAAAAACAAAACAAAAACAACCCCCCTCCAAAAAAAAAAATCTAACATGTTAGTGGTCCGTTGAAGAAGATCGATGTATATGTGTTATTTATTCAAATTGTTCACAGTGATGACGTGGTGTCTGGTATTAAAGTAACTACGCTTAATGACTATTATGACTGACTTGCAGGTTAATCTGGGTAAAAAAGTGTACTATCATTATACAAAATAAACCCCTAAAATGCAAATTTAATTAGTGTGACGTTTGCTCATATTCACATAACAGTGACATTGTGGCACCCATTCTATTGTACCGTACATGGTGCACTGTAATATGTCAGTCATTTGAAGCAGTTTCAAGGGACTTCAGAGTACATATTTATTGTTAGAGCTATATCATTATATTAATATACATATTACCTTATGCTATATATGAATGAATGAAGAATGAGAAGTTGACAGACATTTGAGTTTATAAATGGATAATTGAGTAGTGAAAAACACTATGGTCATGCCTTGAATCGAACCCCGGCCTCCCCATCCAAGCTGACTTTGACCTAACAACAGCGTCCGGCAGTATAGGTTAACGAAACCCACGTTCTACCAAATGTTTTGACAGGAAAATTTAAGCAACCTGAGTGAAAATTGCGTAGATCACAAGACTAAAGATTACATATGTTACCAGCTTCATGCAATGTAAAAATTGCAGTCACAAATCCTGATGTAGCGGCCAAAAATGTAAAAAACCAGCCTTTACTAACGTTCTACCATTATTTTAATATCAAGCTGAATCTACAGTTCTGACTTTAACGCATTTTGGTAGAGCGTGGAGCTACTTCAGAATATATTATAACCTTGATTCCTACCAGCATTCTACTATTGCAGTAACACTCGTGTTGCAACGCAATGCAACAGCTGCCCATCAATGTTATTTCTAAACGCAACTATTTCTCTCCGCAAACAAAACCATGAAACAATCTATTCATTCATGATCACTCCTTTCCAACAAAACATATATACAAATAAACCCCCAAAATTAAAATTAAACTTGTTATGTTCATAGTCGAAATTCAGAATACTTTCATTTGAAAATCCCCAGACCCATAGGCCCCGATAACTAACTTTTATGATGCACCTTGTCGAAAAATGTTCAATTTTCTTTCAAAATTTCGCTCCAAAATTGCTCCCAAAAAACTCAGACAATCTTGGACAAAATACCTTGGGACACCCCGCGCCCCCGTTCAATGTTGGCTATAGGATTGCTGTTCAAAGGGTACATTCACTCCTACAGCGCAACATTGGAAAGGGGCGCGGGGTTTCATGTTATCCTCTCACCTAAAATTCAGTATTATATTTGCAACGTACGACAAAGTGTCCCAACAGTTTTGTCCAAGATTGTAGGTGCTGTAGCCCACTGGATTTTTCGGGAGAATTCTGGATGGGTAAGCACAGAAGCATGTACAACTATGTACAGTAGCCTAGGCTGCTATTGTTAGCATGACATCAACAATAGGAAAATTGGAAATAATAGAGTAATAATACTAGCATTTCATATCACTGTGAGAAATTTCTGCCCGTGATACTTTATCACTAGAGACTGCACCTTTCTAATGCAAAGACATATGTATGCCCCAGGAGGTGCAGGAGAGGATACTGTAATGTTTGTGCAACTGCTTTGCAGAACCACAAAAAGCAGTCTTGCAGTCGCACATGTTGTATAGCCAGATGAGATGGATGGCTTAAACTCGTCCTGTTTCGAGCACTTGATGGAAATTTATTCTTCTATGAATAATTGACATTGCTGGTTGGACACCTGGATCTCACTGTAATTTATTTCAATTTGTAATCTGTAATCAATTTTATTTTCAGACGAGTAGCTAGTAGTTCCAATTTCATTTTCTGCTGCACCTGTAGGACACAGGAACAATCTATCCTCTTATCAATTTCGTGAAAATGTACGAAGGAATGATTTGAAGTTTTGTAAGAAACATTGTAGCTGTTAGATATTCCAGCTCAATTTGAGTAAGGTATTTCCCTCATAACTAGTTGGAACTTTTAAAGGTCTTCATGTTTTACCAAATTTTCTTACCACAATTATTGAAAACAACTTCAGTGGGGTATTCTCCATGTTAATGTATATGAACAACTTGTGTGAGAAGTGATTCTAATTTGAACAATTAAAAGAAACAAAAAATACCTACAGTAGTCATAAAAAGGAGTCTTTTTAAACTTTTTACAGAGATATATCAAGATATTCTGTCATGAAGTAGTTGATAACCCATCAGTGCTCAATTGGATTGAATTTTATGTTTCATATTGTTTTTATTTCAGTAAACTTCATTGAGGCTTTATTTGGTGTGTCAAAGTTAAAGCACTTATTTTGAAATATGATTAGTGTGCTGAAAAAGTTTGTGACATTTACAGAAGTCAAAAGATGTTCGATACCCTTCTTATTTAATATTGCATGGTTGATACCGATACTCATTTTAGTCTAAAAATGCTTTTGTTTCTTAGGCATTGTACACCGTGCACACGTACCCATTTACTGTAGGCGTGCAAAGCTCTTTCTGTCTGACTGGACCTACTTAGTTGTGCTAACTTAATTAAGGCTGCTGTTCTCCACAGGCAATTTATCAACCAACAGTTGGGCTGTCACCTTTTTGAGACATTGGCATGTGTGGGGTAATGATATTTTTAGTTTTACTCTTAACAATACCACCTGCCATACTGCAGTGGCTGTGATGCATGGATGCACATGTACAATTGCATCGTTTTCATTTGATTTTGTTTCATTCACATGACCACTAGATTCTGATCCTGCTGCAAGTGACGTCCTAAAGCCTAACCGTATGCGACAGTGATCCATCGGGTAAAAGAGGAATGCATTAGAGCACAGTGAAGAAGATCATTCCACTCCTAGGAGATTCAGGAAGGTCCATGCAGGATGGCAGAAGCTCAAGAAAACTGCTCAGATATTCAGCACCTTACCACCCGTGAGGTTAGTCGACAAAGTTCGAAGCGATGAATCTTACCAGCTTGTAAAAGCTCTCGCTGTCGAAGAGCTTCAAAGTTAAGACAATACACATTTAAGTTAAAAACTGCTATGATTTAATCCATATAAACACACAGTACATGTATTGTACAGTGCCTAGAGGTTTCTTTGGTAATTTCCAGTTGGTTCCAATTTTTAAACATTGAAGCCTTTAACCAAATGATGAGATGCATAGTACATGAAGCCTTTGTCAGTGTCAAAAATTTAAGCAGGTTTTCCTGGTTGCCCAAGGGTTTAATTAAGGGACAAAATCTGGTGCTGTCCATAAATTTGCATCGTATATATTGTCATCGAAACCAAAGTTATGTCATAGCTACAACAAATGACCATAAAGTGATTCAACAGTTCAGTATAGGTTACTGCACTATGATTTAACATGCATGAATGCACTGTTCTGATTACAATCCCAAATTCATTTCTGTTTTTCATATTTTTTCACTCACTGTGTTCTAAATGAAATATGACAGTGATCGAAACACTGGTTTGGTTGTCTGGATGATAACATTTGCACACATACCAAGATCACATTGTTCTGATGAAAGGCAAGGCATCTGAGATGCTTGGAGTACCTCCTAAATCTTTAAAGGCTGTATTGCATCACCCTATGCTATATTTTTACCTCCCGGAAAGCAAAATTCTCAACTGGTTCTAAGTTACAGTACTCTTAGATTGACAGCAAATTTGAAAGGTGCAGAGCAGCTCGTATTTCACAATGTACACAGGGATCCATTATTTTGATTACACATGTAGAGGAATTTGAGACAGGCTGAGGGAGGGACTAGAGGTACAGGTAGTTGGTTGGGAGAATTGACACTGTCTGGGGTGATGAGTTTTTGTCTTTAAGCTTTAAAGAGAGTCATCAGGGTAGAGGTTGAGTCAACAGAATCTTCGCCAAAGGCATCCAAGTTGGAAATTTGTTTCTTTCATCTACAGACATGTATCGTCGTTGTACTGTAAGTGGTTGCTTCGGTATACTGTGTCAGCAATTTACAAGATAGAGAGTGAGGTTGCAGTGATGTACGATCATAGGATGCAACGTGAAATGGTTTCAAAAGGTCAACTATCATCAGTATGGGTCCTTTGAACTAAACTTTTTAAAGTCTCATTTATTATGTTGTCACTCTTAATAACTTGCCATGGCTCATGCCATGCTGCATCTGTACTTTACATTAGAGAAGAAAAAATTAAAAAAAAAAAAAATTCTGAAGAAATGTTATCTGATGGCAGGGCAGTTGTTTTCCTGAGATCAGTTAAAGGTAGCAAATCCTGTTATTTGCTCAGTAAATCTTTAAACACTCTCTCCAAAGACGGACTTCCTCAATTCCTCAAAATAGGGCCATTCACCAGAGATGATGCTGCATTTATTGCGGTAGAAGGGTACTGTGAATATTGTACATTACTGTAAATCAGTTGACATGCAGACTGTTCACACAGTGCATAGCCAATACTATCGGTGATGTTGTGACTCGGCAGTTTCTTCAGTATCCCCTAAAAAAGAAAAAAGAAAGAAAGTCACAAACTGTGCATCATTATGATTCACTTGTAGCATAATGTACAGGGTAGCTCATTTCTTGTATCTACAGTATGATGCCTGCTGAAACTGCCTACTGCTGAACATACAACCCGGTCATCGCAGTGTATACATATTTGCCCTACAGTAGATATACACGAAAACATTGCTTTGTTAAGTCAGTTGTGATGATTGTTTATGTCTAAAGTTCATCGTGATTTGATTAACCATGAGCAATGATGACAATAGCCGTAATGCATTTGACGTTATTTGTCAACATTTTGTCTAATTGAGTGTATCATACGCATGTGCGTGTGTGTGTTGTAACAATCTCTTTCCACCCTTTTGACATAAAGTTGATTTCTAATGACTTCAAAGTAATAGTCAGGTATTAATTCCACATGTATACAAAAAGAGTGCTAACTGATATTCATATTCATGTTGGCTCAGTGCCAAGTTATAGGGATCTGATTGTAACGTAGAAATGGCTACGGCTTTCACTTCAAGTTTCCAATATATACTTTTCAAATTCTCCAGGATTGGTGACGGGTGTAGCGGTAGTTTTCAAATGATACAAGTTTTTTTTTTAATTGAAGAGCTCTGCCAGTGTTTACAGATTCTTTCAGAAAATTCAGTTTTAATAGCAACAATGAAAGAAATGTACATTTAGGCTTGACAAACGCACATTCCAGCACAGGGTATTCTGAGTACCTACAGGCCTCCTAGCCTTTATTAAACTCGCGCCGTGGGTTGGCAATACAAGAAGAGGTGATGTGATCCCTGAAATCATGATGTGTTGTTTGATGGAATTTAAAATAGCCTTTGTCATTGATCTTTCATCTATCTCTTCCATTTGATACCAACCTGGAAACAGCATCAACAGTATACTATTTTTCTCTCAATTCGGATTTCTCAAACTTCCGTAGAGTGTTATTAATTACGGTAGAAAGATGTTTGATCTAGTTATTTTGGCTTAAAAGTTAACAGAACTTGGTCCTGTGGTAAGGCAAATCTTGTCAAGCAGTTCCCCTTACAGATAAAAATTGTGCAGTCATGAATGGTCAAAAGCTTCATTTTTCTTCAGGGTTTTTCTTTTGTTGTCGACAAAGCAATGTTTACGTCAGGCAATTACAGGGCATGCTCTGTAATTGGATATAATACGTGCAAAATATGTGTTGTTTTTAAATCATTTGTAAATTATGATATTGTTTTGAAAGTATTCCCAGACATCAGCAACATTTTGAGACAAGAAAGTAGCAAATTAGCACCAACTGAAAACGTTAATGGTTTTTCAATGAATTGATTTTTTTTTTCTTAACTGTGAACAGTTTGTTAACATATAACGTTTTAGCTATCCAGTCATACCTCATGCAATTGTGTTGGAAGTATTTCATGTTTTGACCAAAATGTTTCATTTCCCTTGATGTTTGCCTAGCTTCCATCTTTCCCATCCATTTGCTAACAAACTGGAAAACAACATCTATGCCCAGTTTCTTTGACAAGAAATTTCACTGATTAGAGTGTTAATTACTGTATGCTATGTTAGAAGAAAGATTGATTTTGTTTTCTTTGCTGAAAGGCAGAACAGGGTCCTGGATGTATGACTTCAGGCAAACACCTACAAGGAAACTCATGTAGAAAAGCATTGCTGACATTCTACTGTACTTTACTGTAGAAGTGGAGGGATAAATATGACAAATCTTTAGTCAGTTGACCTTTATTGAGTCTTTTTGAGGTCATTTAATTTATAGCCTATCATAAGCATTTCCTATCACTCACTTCTTGGACAGGTGGAAGCACTATACAGCTCTTCTTTGTTTTCCATCCTCCACCGAATGGGGCTGAGAGGAGAGCAGACGTCACCTCCCAAGCAGCAGCTGTTCCTGTATTTGCAAAGCGTAAGTATTTCACAGAGTTGATGCATGCAAGATCAGATGCTGTTATCTGTGGATGAATTAAGTGAGGTGGCGCTGGAAGTACCGTCTGTTGCTCAACATGTACCAGAGAAGGTGAGGTTGTCAACGAGTGATTTAGTCTAATCAGGGAATATATTAGTATAAAGCTGATATGGTTTAAAAGATGTCACTAATGATAAAGGCGAATTCAGAAGGTCTGTCCATACAGAGCCCATACAAGGACCCCTAATGGTCTGAGGGCAACATACAAGAATGAGTAGCTTTCTGGAACCTTGTTGGTCCTTTGTTCTTTTTAAAGCATTCAAAGTTTCAAGCCACTGGAAAAGTGGGGACATTCATCTTATTTTACATACAGTACATGCTTTCTTTAAATAAGATGTTGATTCATGTTAGTGGCACAGTGACTTGTTTACAGTTGATTTTCACAGTTTTAATACCAGGAGTCCAATGTACACCAACGATGCTCAACTGTTTAAGCTGGCAAGCAAGGTATTCGACTCAACTACGATTTAAACAAGCCAATTGTTGGGCATTCATGCCAGCAAACTGCTTGTTCAACTTCACAAGTTTGATGGGGGAACAAACATTGTTCATTGCATCGATTATATAAAGCATTTGCGTTGACATTAATTTGTCCATGAAAGTTCGGTAATAAAGCTTTTGAATGCATATTAGAGGAGTTGTGCTTGGAAAGAAAGGGGCAAAAGATGCATGACGTACTGGTTTTGTAACAAGGTACAAAGTGGATGTTTCTGTCACGATATGCCTGATGAAATGCCCAATGAAATGCCTTCAGTCCGTCTCTGGATGATTCTTTGGGCTGCAAAAATCCTACTGTAAGTCAACTTCGTCAGAAGGAAACGGAAGTTTGATGCAAAGGACGGGAGGCAGTGTAACTGAAAGAATCACCACCTGTCGTGGTCACGTAACCCAGGAAGATTTTGGCAACCACCGTATGCCATGTTAGAGCACTTGGTCCAATAAAAAATGGCATTCCATCCCAGGACATTGCAAATCTACCTTTCCTACCTTTTAAGTCCGTCAGTGCTCTGTCTTTTTCTCTTTCAACAGGTACTGGATATCAGTAAGGAGAACCATGAGAACCATCTGGAAGCAGCGGAACAGATGGAGGTACCGAAAACCATGTTGAGGATATAATGATAACGAACTTTGGCTCCAAAGTTCAGCTGATTGAAATTGCTTTGAATTGTGGTTAGAAGTTTTAGTTCAAAGTGTAAAGTTAATTGATTCACTTTCAACTAATTGTGTCACATACAGTCAGTTTAAATACAATCTAATTGAACTCAGAGTGAGGTGAGAAAACCGTGACATGATGACGATGAGGGAGAGATGATGGAAATTAAAACTTAGAGGTAGCAGTCCTTTGTGTGAATAAATGTAGCATATTTATAAACAGGAAAAAAATGTGTTTGTGTGCATAAAGTAGTGAAATTACTCAATATCATAAAGAAATTGTAATTTTGTGGCACTGTTATTTGAGTGAAATACAGTGCCTTAAAGCAGGTAGCAAGCATGAACAGGTAGATGCAGGTACCAAGCTTTACAGCTTATCATACGTATGGGTGAAGGCAAGATTTTGCTGCATGGGAAAAGAGAGTCTTTATGGGAAAACGCCTTGTGTGGTCATTATTGAATATTCAATACATTACAAAATACAACATATAAAATATATTGATTTCATCTGTTATCTGTTACTTACTATAACTTACTGTTATTTTATCTGTTACTGTTACTGTAGGCCTTCTGTCATGTATGTGTTCAATGTAACGTAAAATAAAAAAAAGTGCATCTTGGTTGCAAACAGTGTCAACATCAGCTTTCATGGCTTGATAATTGTTTTTCAATATTAATTATCATTATCCTGTTTTACTTTCTTCCTTCTTTTACTCAGCCGCCTCTTTCGGTTTTGACCGTCACTGTCATAGGAGCAAAAGGACTCGTTCCCAAAGATTCTAATGGTAAGGGAGACAACAACTTATTCCCGGTTTCTGTCAATTTTATTGATGCTAATCATTATTGATTTGTGATCATGATTTGCTGAAGCTATCTGGGTAGTTGACCTAAATGCCCCCCCCCCCCCCGTAGAACAAATTGAAAAATCTTTGGTGAAAGTTGTAGCTACATTGTAAATGAAATTCGATTACAAAAATGAAAGAGCTATGGTATGTATCCATTCATTTTTTGAGATTAGGAAATCTGTGAGGAAGGGTTGGTGTCTGCCTGTTTGTGTCGAGAGGAAGTTAACAATCCTTTGTTGAAAGGGCACAGCTAGGCCAAAAATGAACTCGATGGTACATAACAATGAAAGGAGAGCTACGGTATGTAGAGTATCTGCCCATTTTCAGAGAGTTTAAAGGCTGTTACTGAAAGGTTGGTGCTGGTTGTAAATTGGGAAAGTAATCGATGGGCAAGTCAGTAAAATTTCAAAGAAGTAAGTATCCTTTGTGCAACATGTGACATCGACTGTTTGTGACATTATTTACTTTTTATAGCGATGGTTTGATTCTTGATAGGCAAGAGCGATCCATTCTGCATGATGGGTTGTATACCCTCGGATGACAGGCGCACCGGCATTGCGTCCTCCACCTGCATACCAAAGGATGTCAGACCTTTACTCTTGGAGAAACATCTTGCAGCAGAGCTTGTGCAAGTCACCAGCGTAAAGAGGAAGACGCTGGAACCAATGTGGAACGAATCCTTTCACTTGTAAGACACTTTCGAGAACATTGTTTAATTCTACTGCAGGAGATTCATTCTGTTGAAAAGTTTAGATCATAATCAAAGAAAACCAAACCACAAATGGTTTAATACCATGTTGATGTAATCAGTTCTGTTTTGATCAGTGTTAATAACGACCTTCAGTAGCTGTGTTTGATTTTGGTTAATTCTGTGGAAAATGTTTCTTGCTAATGCACCAGGAAGGATTGATTTTCCTTGTTGTCACAAAATCTGAAATTGAGTCAAGGAAAATGCCAACTGAGCATTAAAATCATTCGCAAAGACACATCTACGACCTGTTAAGTTACTCTTTGGAATGTATGCAGACAGAGGAAAGCTTGCAAGCCTCAGAGAGAAAAAGTACACCTTCTTGACGACGATAGGCACATTTGGTTAACACATTGCCGGCATTTTGTCGGAATAAATTTGTGTCATTGGAATGTACCGGCATCAAAAATATTTTGTGTTGCACAGTATGACTTATCAGTCAAATGTTTTGATGACCTTCATTAAAAAAAAATAATTTGTGTTACTTGGGGGGACTGTAGCAACTTGATATTCCCATTTTATATGAATGGCTGTACATTAAACAGTAACCTCATTTGAGAAACTGAAGCAATGTTGGTGACTGTGATTTCACTCAAGTTATTCCAGTTTGAAGAGCCGTTGGACTCTCTGTTTGCAACGTCTTCGCCAACAATTTATGGTGTTTTTTTTTTCATCGCATGGCTTAATGAAGGTGGAAACCATTCTCTTGGGATCATTTGCTGATTTTAAGTCTTTTTACACTATTGGTAATATGTAACTGAAGCTTTTGTCTTACCTCACGCCTACATCGCAGATGACAATAGGTCAGAGCGAGTTATCTGAGTGATGTTTGAAAACTTAACCGTGAGCCAAGTTTTGTTTGCAATCGCACGATGCCTGCAAAACCAAAAGTTTAAGAAACAACTGAGCCTGAAAGCAAAGGGAAGTTATTAAAATTGCTACCTTTGTTTGTTTCAGTGAAAAAATATGATTTTGTTTCATTTATATCCTTTCCCATAAGAATGAATGAATGAAATTAATTATTGATAGTCCTTTTTTTCCTCCCCCTTTGCAGTGAAATTGAAAATGCAGAGAGTAACGTCTTACAGCTTGAGGTTTGGTAAGTCTATCAGTGCAGTTGAGTACTTACTGAAGTCATTGTTTAATGGGTTTGTTTTTTATTTGAATTCCCTTACCTCAACCAACAAAACTCTTTCTTGTTGTTATGATTACACAGTTACAATTCCTTTCAGTTGGTTCATATTTGCTCATTCATTCTTGTAAAATGGAATCAGTGATAGTGAAGAAGAGTCTTTCGAAGTACAGTAGAATTAAAGCGTTTTAAGTGGAAATGGACCAATGAAAAGCAACAATAGCACCCTTGAAACCAGGGCTGGCTTTCGCTACTTTGGGTCCTGTAAATTGTGAAGATTACACGTGTAGCCTAAATGAAACATTTGAAAGCTTGATAGACAGAGCCATTATATCTATTGTTCTCTCCTTTGTTTGGGAACATCTCTCTTGTAAAAGAATGTTGTCAGTTATGGTATAACACTTTTTCCATTCTGATGTTCTACAAGTCTTTCGAAGTGCTTTTCTGCAGGGTGTCTTATGTCACTGGCTAATGATGCAATGTAAGACTAATTTTCTCCTACGAGAGAAAAAATTTCCCCTAGCCTGTAGAAACAAGGGTGGGAGATATGACCAGCAGTGACCATGCATAATTAAATCTGGGCAAATAGTGGTGGAAAGATAAATCATAATTCATGTATTATATATGTGAGATTCATAGATATGTAGTGCCCTGTTCAATCGGTTTGTGAGCTTAAGTTATCAAAGGCAACAAGAAGGCAAGTGATAATGCTGCTGCGGACATCTTGTTCTTGAATTTTTTCCTCTCTTCACAGGGATCATGATGAAGAAACATCAATCCTAGAGACAGTAAAACAAATCAGTGAAGTTCCAAACCTGAAATCTATGGGAAGGTGAGGTACACTTTTAGAATCGTCCTGTGATATGCAGTCGCTCTCCAAAATACATCATTCTTTCTCCACATTGAACAAATGTCCCTTACTACGGAGGCTTGTTCCAAAATTTATGGAAACTTGCCTGTTAGCATGATAAAAAAGTTTTTGCAAATGATCAGGTGTATCTCTGGTTGTCTTTGCTGTGAGTATTAAATTTACGATCAAGTTCTCTTCCTTGGAAGTCATTCCAGAGGAACACTTGGTAGCCTCATCTCCTTGCGTGCCAGGCTTGTGTTCTCTATGAGGACGTGCATCCAGTAGCTTCTGCTTGAAGTGCCCGTCCAATGGCCCCATATTTTGGGACATCGGAAGTGTTCAACTGTGGTTTAATATAGGTCCATCTCCGAAGCATCTGATGTATTAAAAGATTCAGTTTCTGTCCCTTCCTTTGACTTTATTTGATTGATTACATAGCAGTGTATGTCCTTTTGTTTTCAGTAAAAAGTATTTCCATTCCTCAAAAACAAACTTTGTTTGATTATATAGCAGTGTATGTCCTTTTGTTTTCAATAAAAAAAGTATTTCCATTTCTCAAAAACAAACTTTACGATGTACAGGTTTCTGAAAGAAATGGCCAAAACGTCGAGGAAAAACAGTTCATCTATGAATGACTTTGAGGGAGTCATCGTCATACCGTTGCATGTAAGTAACAGCCGACCCTGAGGAATTCGAAGGTCCATAAGTCATAAATAACAGTTTAATTTCAGGAATCTGGGGTTACATGAAGGATTGAAAAGTGTCGTAACTAGGTTACATACAATTTTTGTAAGAGTACAATGTAAATATTTTCCTTTCTCTCATTTTGAGTTTGTGTGGTGGCCACTTTCTCTGCCTTCCGTTCAATGGTTGTCAAAATGTCATCTTACGTGCTGTGTGGTGTGTAAATGTTCCTGTACTGTGTGGTTTACAATAGATTGATATGAGAAGGTAGCTCACATTGGGAAACATTCATGTTACTTTCAATTATAGGAAGTCCGGGAAATATGATCAGGCAGACTAGTGGTGGGTGAACATTCCGTGTATCCTCCACTTAAGGGGCTGGTACCAGACCAGATGCATCACCGCCATGTAACAAACTAACAATGGCGCCCTCCTTGAGAAGCAAACAGATGAACATCATGTAGACAGTGAAGTTCTGTTTGCAGACTTAGCGTTGCAACTTACACGCATAGTCAATGGTCAGTCATACATCCAGTATGACTCTAATGTAGAATGCACGTAGCAAAAGGCTCGATCAACACACATCCTCGTAAATCCCAGCCTTTTTCCCAGGTCCTGAATTCCGGGAATCTTCATGCTTTTCCTCAAACTGCCTTAAAGGAGGATGTCACTGGATGTGGTATCAAATGCAGGGAGTCTGTGCCAGTTATTCAATGCTGCACGCTAATTCAAGAGACGAAATAACGTGAACAAATCCATTAGCAGATTTGGTTAAATTAATGTTTGAATTGGTTAGCAGTCAATCCATTTTGATCAACAACTGTTAAACAACTAAGTCTACTGCAGTGTGAAATAAGCGGAAAACTTAGCTCACTCAACTATGTGCCGTCAGCAGAAGAAACAATCCCTTATTTCCAAGTAAAAAATTCACTGGTACATAGGACGCAACTTTTTGCAGAGTTTCAAACAAAATTTCGCTCAGTATTTATTTACAAGTTTTCCCTCAGCAGGAGACTAGGGTTTTTTTAAAGAAAATATTGATTTTCAACTGCTGCAATGTTTATATGATATTGAATCACTACAGGGCTTTTTATGGTTTGCAAACTGCAATGCAGACTTGGTTATTGTGTCCTTTGTAATTAATGATCAATGATTTATGGCATAAGACCATTGTGGTAAAACCCCTTCCATTGTTCATTTGTTTTTCTCCTTCACTTTACTGACAGACCCTCATATGTTTTGTTCTTTGAATTTCCAAACCATGCCTTCTTGTTAGGGAAAGCTTTAGTTGCAAGACCAAAACAAGTATCACATATCAATATCTAAAACTGCTTTACAAGAAGAACATAGCTGATATTTTCCATGTCCCCATGAACCAGTTTAAAAAAAAAAAAATTATGCTGCTTTGTGTTTGTAGTATTAAGTGAGCAACTGTTGCTGGTAGTTGTGACCTTAAGTTCACCTTATTATCATTGACTGTCCTAACCCTGTTACAGGAGAGGCATGTCGATAAAGTGTGTGATGATTTGTGGTCCATTAAGATGGTTTGTGGTCTTACTACTACCGACCAGTGAAAGATTTGAGTTGATAAATCAGCATTGACAAAGTTTATCATGTATGAAAAAATGAAAAATAATATGCTTCACTGAGGAGGTGAACAATCTAAAGGTTCTTGTAATGGAAAATTTTGCATGAGAGGAACATTTTTCTAAGTTTAATTGAGATAAGAATATTATTTTTCTGCAGTTCTGGTATCAGCATATGTAGCTGCTGAGTTCATTCCTTTGACTTGGCTACCTTTTGATTTAACATGCCGCCAACTTCACAGATACTGGAAGAAAGTAAAATTTCTTTGGGCAACAGATTTTTAGAAGATTTTTCCCAGATAACATTTACTTTGATCTTATCAACTTGATCTGTTTGTCCACGGGGCAACTAATACCAATTCAGTGGTGAATAAAAGCCCACCTTCTGTTCCTTGTAGCTCTGTTTCTTACAGTTTGCAGCTCTTGCTAGCACTTCTGACATCTCTCTATTTTTAATGTCAACTGAGATTGAGCTGAATGACCACATTTCGTACTGGCAGTTTCCCGTTTTCACCGGTCGGTAAACGTAAGGATTTTATCTGATGGGATAATACACCTGGCGTAAATTGAGGTATATTACCATCTCCTATGTTTGATGAAGCTTGATGGGCAAGGCAGGTAAATCCCAGAGGTGTGAACGAAGGTAGCATCCTGACTGAAAGCCTCATGACGAAAGACAGATTCATGTTATGTGACTCTCTGCCAAGTTTGCAATCCAGAGACTGACATGAGTGCCCTACGAAACTGTGACCTTACATTCTTTATTATCAAACTTTGTTACTTCCTTCTGATAATTTTTCAGGATATTCCATGTGATGGCATGGAGGACTGGTTTCCTCTTCAGTCTAAAAGTTCCAAGAAATATTACGGAGAAGTGAAACTGAGGCTCAGATGGAGGCACAAGGTATGAAGCCTGTTCAATTTAAATTGTTTAAATTGTTAAGATGTTAAATTGTTGGAAGTTGGCTTCTCTTGGTGTGAGAGGCATTCATCGAAAGGAGAGATTGTAGAACACTAATGTAGCAACGTTTCCTACCGTTGTGATTGGTATTTTAAAAGAGCGAGGTAAAGCCTATCCTCATAGTGCCGTTCATTACAGAATGGAACAATTATGTTGTGTATTTCTGAATACTTTTACAGTCTATTTACACTCCTGAAGTATTATGTCTTAGGGTAGGATGGGGCTTATGGGAATTGAGTTCCAAGTTTATGTCTACAAAAAAACATTTCGTCGCCATGCTAGTGGTATTCATAAGTGAAACAACATCAAACAGGCTTAGTGATTTTAAAGCTGGAATGTGAGTTGAAAATTTGTCTGTAAAAGTCAAATTCTGTGGAATATGTCATTGATAGCTACTACAAAATAACATTGTTTGAAGTCCTATTTTTGCAAAATGAATATTCATATCTATTCCCAATTGGTCTGTTTGATTTCAAGCAACAGTGATTGATTTCTATGCTTTCTTTGGATAGTCTGAATTTTGTAGGGCCAACAAAACTGTGGAGACAATTTTCATATTTAAATATCTGGAAGATGAGTGCATAGTTTATCTTTCAGGTTTGTGACTGGAGATCTTTTCACCTCTTTTCTTCCCTAAGACATTGACAACGAACAAAGGTATAGATGACCAGGCGATTGCCAGTACGACTCATATTCCAGCTTTAAGAGACATAGCAGCAGATGATTGATGCACATTAAAAAATATATAAAAACAATAAGATTTGTAGAGGAACCAGAACAAGCATATATCCTTTTCTAGTTTGGCCCACTCCTAACAAAGAAAATAAATGGGTACAACAGAGACAGCACATGGAAAAGTATAAGAAAAGAAAAATAAAGCGAAAAGATGAGAGAAAGAAAGCAAAGATTGTGGAACAGAAGATACATAATTATAACTCTATAAATAGAAAAAGACCAACAGCTAAATGCTTATCAAAATTTTGGTCTACAGCCATCATATTTACTGGGAAGATCTGTTTTAAAATATAGAATGAATGATGCTCAACTGAAAATCAAATGAAGGTGAACCTCCCACCCCCCAAAAAAGCTGTTACTGGATTACTGGTACTGAATACACATTGAAGATTTGATAGTAATGCCCAGTCATTTTTATTTTTTCTGTAAACCAAAGTTTACGTATAATTTTTATCAACCTGCAGTGGTTTTTGACATGCATTTCTGATTTCCTCCCAATGTCTGTTGAAATTTCCCATTTTTTTACTGCAAACTGAAGGGGTATTTGCAACAAGTAGGAAATGGTTAGTGCTACACGTTCTTTCTGTAAACTAAAGTTTACGTGTAATGTGTACTATAGTCTCCTTGAGGTTATTATTGGTGAGGACTTCGAATTTAACCTTGTGAATTCAGTGGAAGATGCGAATAATTTGCGTTCATCTTCTAGTTTAGAATAAAATTCATTGGTTCTTCACCATCATCTTTAATGCAAAGTTTGTATTTACTTTTTGCCTTCATATGGGATGACAGCTTGGAAATAAGTGCAATATCTCCTTAATATCATCGTTACGTGTGTACGTGAAACAGTTCGCTCATCTTAAGTTTGTTGCGGATTAAAGATATCTGCATCAAGGTTTCCCTACCCTGGAAGGGAAATGGCTGTAACATAGCTTGTGGTAGGAGCAGGTCATCTGAGAACATAACAGATAATTTCTTTAATCAGACAGAATGGAAGTATGTCCCTTGAGATAGATTCTTCGGAAGGACGTCCCGGAACGTTTCATGGTTTCCTCTTCCTGTAGTTTGTAATGACTCATCATTAAGTAGTTAATATTGACTGCCAAAAGTCACATCCTGAACGCACAAAATGCCCGACACCAAAACGAAGTTTATTAACCTGCAGTGGTTTTTGAGATGCATCTCTGATTTCCTCCAGTTGTCTGTTGACATTCCAATTTCTAACCGCAAACTGAAGGGGTATTTGTAACGCGTAGAAAATGGTTAGTACTACAGGATCTGGTACGTAAAAGATGTTGCATGTCAAGGGGGGAGGGCACAAATTAAAACATTGGGTGGATTTGATGTACCTATTGGCAGTCTGACAGAGTTAGAATTACCAGGTACCTGGATGAACACACAGGAGAATATAGCTAATTAATTGTCTTAAGACGTAAGGACACAGATGCAGGAAGGAACTTAATGAGTAATTGACAGAAGAAAAAACTGTACAAGATGTGACCACTGGTAAGGGAGAGCCAGAGAGAGGGGTGGTAGGAGGTCAAATCAGTAGTCAAGAAGAAGATCGTGAGTTTAAGTTAACAATGTGATCGATGGGTGGATTGATGTAGGGAGGGAGAGGGGAGGTGTTTGTAGTTGATTTCAGGGAAACTTTGATTATTATCTGTTTTCTTGAACTTTGTTGCAAGTATGCTCATGCTGACGCGTGATCATCATAAAATACAAACTGTGTATTGATATGAATTAGCAGTCAAACTGAGAACTAATTCATATTGATACCTAGTTCATTATGGTCATATATATATATCATAAGCATTTGACATTCCAATTGGACAGATCTCAAGGACAAAGAGGAGACAGGGACATCAGGATGGAATAAGAGGGGGGTCGGTGGGTGGGTGGGAGGGAATGGGTGTTCTGACACCAGTAAAGTGGAGGTGAAAAAGCTTAATATTTGTTATAACAAAATGCAATTTGTTCATTCTGGAATGCCATGCCCTTGCACCAACTTCTTGATTTTCTACCTGCCTAGTGTGCTTGTGTTTTATCCCTTTGACAGAATTTTGAGCATGCTCTGCACATAGTGACTGCTGAACAGGTCCTACAGACTCTGTGGTACAAGTGCGTCCACTACGAGGTGTCGAGCCTCCGCAAGCACCGCAGGAAAGACACCTGGAACGGACAGTTGTCAGAGCTGGGTAAATCTTTGCTGACTCAGTATGCAGTGCAGCATGACATCACTTCACAACAGCAGTCTGTCAGGTATGTGTTAAATGTTCATGAATGGACAAAATATATCCAATCATGTACTTATCTGAATTCAGATGAAACCCTATCTGTGTCGTCACCATACTGTGTGTGCAGATGTGTGTTTGTGCTTATGTGTGGAAGATGATACAATTGTCTGTAGTGATATTGAGCTCATGACCAAATTATCTCAACATTTCCCTCTAAAATCAGTTAAATAAAAAAATGTATCCTGAAGAAAAAGGAATCAATTCATAGTTTTAAGCATATGATGAGGAAAAGAAAGACAGCGTTTTCCGTTTATGTGGTCGAAGATATTACGTTACCATGTGTATGCCATGTGTTGCCATGTGTAGTGCGAGAAACTGTCTTGCTATACCAAAAGTGGGATGTATGACCTCAGTGCAGGTTGTCGAATGTCGCTCTACTCACAAATTCTATAGTTCAGTGACAAACACTTTGTTAAGTCTATGTTCATGTCTGTGAATTAAGATTTCCATATTTTTTCTCCTCTAAGTTTGTGTCAGTCTCTTCATGAGGATCTTGTCATTCTTGATTTCTTTTACATGATACATTCAGTTAGGGTTGAAGAAAAAGCATTGAATTTATTTTTGGTATGGCCTTATGTAATCTATTCCAGTCAGTGGATTGCCTATAGTCAACCCTGTACCTTACCAATCTTGGAATACAAGGTCGTCCTCTCGCTGCTGCAACAGCTGTCCTGTTCGTCGGATCCCGTAGTCTATGAGGCAGACGTGAGTTGACCTTTTTTCCCTTTAGTCCTCTTTTTGTTCGATGCCGATTTCAAACGCGGTTCTCAGAGGTGTACAGAGATGAATATAGTGATGTCAGTCACTTGACTGACAGTGTGTTTTTCCAAGTGGAAGAGAGTGCATCTGTAGGTATGTTCTTCATTGTCTGATTCAGTAAGCACTGCATAGAATACACATCCCCATGTCTTTTCTAAATTTTGTTTCTGTTCTGCCGTTGTTCTGTGCTTTGGTTTCGTATAAGCAAATGAATGGATGAACCAGAGAAAGATAAACTACACCATCTTATAAGTTCTCATTCAACTCAAATATGGTAAATTATGAAAATAGTCTTTGTGTGTAGTCATTGCAGACTTTTTTTCAAACAGAGAAAACAGCCCGACACCCCTCTTTTCGCCCAAAAAGAGGGGAGGTTGAATGTCTTCCCGAGTTTGTAATGCTATCTCTACTGCACGGTCCAGTGCCCAGATTTGCTATCAAGTGACTGCCAAGTATGTCTTCGATGTGCCACGTGTCACAACAGCACTTAACTGTTAACACACTGTGTGCTGAATGGTTGGTGAATTAATGAGATGCGGGGGGGGGGGGGGGGAACTGCGAGGACATTGGTTCTAGGAATTGATGCTGCTAGCAATTACTAGTCCTTCGGTGAATTGCAAATGTACGGTTTCTCTGTTGGTTCCTCTGCCATCATAATTTAGCCCCCCTTTCACTGATGGCTATTACTTTTTCTGATCATCTCATATTCCAGATTCTCTTAACCAGTTAACTGCTGAATTAAAATATCGTAGCTTACGTCCCACTGCTCAATTAATTTTCCCCCCAATTTTTTTTTTTTTCCTTATTTTTTTTTTGTTCGTAATTTTTTTTTTTATATCAATGTTCGCTGTGCACAAGCAACCATCATTTGAAGCTGTATTGTCGATAAGCTAGGGGTTACGTGACACAGCTTCGTGCATAGATCCCAGAATGTATATATCCGTCTCCCTCCACAGTTAATGCAGGACGGATATATACCTCTTACCCAGGTAACTTTTTGAGTAGAGTGACTCATGTCAAGGAGGGTGTTAGTTTCTCATAACTGTAGAGGACTGTTTCAACTACATTTAACAAAGATCTCACCAATATCCATTCCCATTCAGAACGGGTGTTCGGGATGAAAATCAAAATAAGAGAGAATCCTACCTGAAGTTGTCTTTGGTAACTGCCTTAGGTGGTGAACCACATCTTGACACCAAGCGGGTCCCAATGACACAAAGACTTTGAACCTCTTCACCACAAAACAAAATGCTGCATTTATTTTCATGTCGATGTACAGCACGGATAATGTAATATCGTGGTACACTCTCGGTCTCGACAGAAACCAATAGTCCGAGGATGCATCTACAGATTCATCAGCTTGGCCGTATCAGGACTCAAGAAACAGAGGGTCATGTTTCCTGGCAAGGATGTAGATGCTCTCACCAACCTGTCTGTCCTTTTGAAGTAAGTCCAACAATCAGCGAATCAATCAATCAAATCATTCAATAAATCAATCAATCCATCCAGTTTCATGATCCATGTGCATACCCGATAATGGATATGGCCAGATTTACCTCCCTCTTACAGCAACCGCTCTCTCACCATTTTACATGAATTTTAGCATCCTTCTTCCTCAAACTTAACCTTCCCAGACGCCAGACTACAGAAATTGAAGTTAGGAAGGAGATCGTCATAATCAAATGCCATTTATTTATCCAGTGGAGTCGATGAAAATGGTGAGGGTGCCTCCATTGTACAACAGAGAGCTGGATCGAACTGGTTTCCGCACATCCAAAAATCTCATTCAACTTTCAAAATTGAATGAAAATTGTCAGATTTTCCCTTTTAGTTTTAAAATGTTGCATGTGAAATACATATCTGCTTTATTACTGCAATTTTGGGAGATATGAGTTCCTGGTTTTCAACGTATGATTACTGTGAGAGATATAGGTTGATGTTGCCGTGGTAATGGTAACCTACCTACGGAATAACACTGTGATACTTCTCTGATTTACTGTGTACTATTCAGCAGGCCTACACTGTATTCAGCACTACTAGCACTGAAACTATGATCACTTGATTCATGTTGCATACGTGTGCCCGCTTCCGGTTGGTAGGGAAACCTGTGTACAGCAGTGCAACAGCAGATGTAGGCTATCTGTGCAGTTAGCCTTGTCCAGCCAGACCCTATTCTCTCTGTAATGTGCCAGCTTTTACCATGATACAGTAGTCACTTGCTTTATCTTAAGTTTTATTAAATCTTACTACATGTTGTGAATACAACTTCTCACCCCAAAAAAGGGAATTGTAGCATGTTTCTTAGTCTTTCCCTGCCATTGTTCCCCAAAACTTCATGACTGTGTCTCAGTTTTTATGCAAGAGTGTCAAGTTTCTCTGTAGATCTTTGATGTCGCTCTCTTTATGAACCAATAGTCAGATTTTTTTGGCTTCAGTGCAGTTCTTTGACATCATTCTACTCACTTATTTCTTTGGTTCAGTGACCTTTTAAATATGTAGTTTTTGAAAGTCATGTGACACAAAAATCACAGTTTGGAGTAGTGGATGTATTAATTATCGAAAATGTTGAAAATAGCCACAAATTCCACCAAAATCCATCAAACTATTGACAATTTTACAGCCAAATTCCTAGTTTCACACTTGCATCATGAATGAACAATGGCTAAGTATGCAAATTTGTGTTGTCAAGAGATGGACTCTCATGATGTATCGTATGTTATCCTTTATTTGCTAAACCTTTATTTTAAGGACAATTGACAATTTTATATGACCAGAGGGTCTCGTTTTGAAAGCATTTAGTTTCTTCTCCAAAAGTTTCAGTATCACTTACCAATATGTAAAACCCAGTAATTAAGTAATTAAGAGACAATATCTCAAGGTTTATAACAAAATAAATACTGACACTGTGCAGCACTCCATGTGATCTGTTTTGCATTTTTCAAATGTTGATAAGTCACGTCTCAAAAACATTAATAGCCACGAGCAAAATTCAAACAGATTGTCATTCAAGGTCTCACCCTGCAACTTCTGAATGAAGCCAGCTCTTTCCTAGATGAATGCCACACCACCTTTAACTCTATCAGATCTGTAAATTGATGTATCTCTGCTTCTGTGTCCAAAGACAAATTTGTATGTATTCTTCATGACAAAGTATTTTTCTTTAAAGAAGTTCTAAGCAATGCATACAAACAAAAGTTCAATTTCTGGCATGAATTAAAAAAAAATATAAAATATATATTTAACAGAAGGAATGTTCCTGTATTTGTTGAAAATGGCAGATTCTGTTTGATCAGATGGAAGGTACGGAACTTGTGTCTGCCGAATTTTATCTGTCGTCTTATTTCTGCATTACAGCTGTTTAAATGAGACTTTGATCTTGGACAAAGGATTGGAGCTGAAACTTTACCAAGCTGGAATAAAACCAAGCATCGTGGCAACAGTGAAGGTATGTCCTTTCTGTTTGGACTTGGGGTGGTACTTGTCTGAGACCCCTCATGGTAGGCGCAGATTAGCCATGCGATACGATGCTATGCGATAAAAATTGACACGCAGCAATATTTTCGCTTTCATGCTACAGGCAACTTTTTCTTTATTACTCCGCAATTTTTTCATTGTCCTGTCAATCACGAAATTTTAAGTAGGGCAACCATGATACCTGTTAGAAGTTGAAGATTTTTTCAACTTTATTTTATCGCGTTTTACCGTATCGTATCATATAGCATCTGGTATGAAAAGGTCTAAGTAATAGTATTATTTCATTTTTTGTATGGCACAATTTTGCATCACATCGCACCTAGTGTGAAAGGGGCCATGTCCCCAGTGGGAACACTCTGCACATACAGTTCTGTATGCCAACTTTTTACAAAAATGGCCAAAATGGAGAGCAATGTTTAGGGGTGATGCTAAAGCAAGATGTTAAAGTAAGATGAGAAATGGTTTTATTCAGGCCTCAAGGGATCTATGCTTTAAAGGTCTGCTGTATTGGCCCCTTATGACCATATATCAGTTTTGAGGCCTTTTAATTTTTTGGTTTTAATTTCTTTGATAATCCAAGACTTATGAATAAATAGTGAAAGTTAATCAATGCTGGACTGTGCATTGATGGATAATGCATGATGGGGGATTAATGCAAGGGATAGCATTAACCCCCAAGAAAGAATTATCCTCCATTTAATGCACAGTTCCAAAGCTTAGTTACTTTGTTCATTTATACAATGCAAGAGTTTGATGAAAAAGACGAATGCAAAAGCAAATCTGGCTCGGTAAATAACAGCATTTTCATTGAAAGAGAACCTGAAGAAAAGGTAAACACGATTCACAACATATCAAGAATGTTCGTGCACGATAGGCAAAGTACCACCATTGTTTTGTGCAAGATAACAGACTACAAAAACACTGCCAATGCCAGGTTTGCATTCTGTTCGTCTGACGGTGATTTCACTCTTAAATTGCCCTACAGTAGCACTTTGGCTTTCCTGTGTAAAAATTCAACAAAACACCAGATGGATTGTTCTTTGCAAAAGCTTCCCTCCAAACTGATCACCGATCTAAGATTTCATTTACTTAATTCTTCTCTACAACAATATTTATGGGTCATTAACATCGTGGGTTTGATAAGGCAAAACAGATAAAGAAAATCACGAAATTCCCCCTTACTGACTTCTACAGAAATTGTGCAGGCATGCATGTGAATGTTTATTCTTGAATCCTCTGAACAATGTGTTGGAAGTGTTTTACAGAGAAAATCATATTTTTTAAAGCTAATGTTTGTGGAATTACATTGAAAGGCCATTCCAAATAGGGCAGGATGGTGGCCTTCTTTTCAAAGAAATAAGAGTACCACAAGTAGAGATTCAGTTATTCATAGTTCAAGAATAATTGGTTGACCCAAACTCCCAACGATTCAAATGATGCATCTTTTGTAAATCATCTTTTGCACAATGTTTTGAGATGAAGCTTTTGCTCATGTTCATTGGTTAGACTGAATGTTTTTAACAATGATCAAAGCTATTTTCTTCTATGCCATGTTTGTGCATTTTTAGTGCAATATTTTCCTTTAAAAAGCTCTTGTGGAGTCAAAGACAAAAGCACTCTTCAAGAAGGAAAGGGAGAAAGAAACAAAAATACAGGAAAATGATGCACCAGATCTGGCAATGAACACATAATCGCTGTTGTTTAAGGTACACAATGCTCTCCCAGTGTATATCCATGTGCAACACGTGGTCATGCATTTCAGACTAATTAGTAGAGGGGTAGATCATTTTACAAACATATTAATTTGACCCCATAGTCAGGAACATATTGCCTTCTGTTTCATGTTGTAATTTAGGCCAGTAACATCAGATTTTTAATAGGTAAAAGGTGCCTTCTTCAAGCCATCATCTTTTGCGCATTTCAGTTCCATTTATATGTTGAAAGTTGGGAGGGGGAGATGGTTCGTGGCAAAATAAAAGTCAGATCCCTTTTTTATAACTTTCATCGTCTACTATCAGTCCGACAAATTGTGTAATGTATTTGCTCGCTGCCAGGCGGACACCTGTGAATGTTACCTGGCCATAAAATCGGACGCCGAGAAACTCGTCCCAGAGGACGAAACCTGCAGGGACATCACGGTCCTAGCCCGTCTCACGGAGAAGATGAAAGACTACATAGAGAAAGAACTTAGCCTGGTTGCTCATGTTTACAAGAGGGTGGTCAGTTTGGACTACCCAGATATCGTACACAGACAATTGGGCGACCTGGTAAGTATTTTGTTATTTAAGAATTTGTTCAAGAATGAATATTATTGTCCTCTCAGAGAGAGAAGCTGGTAGTGAGTAATGTGAGCTTTGATCAACTTTCATAATTCCTCTAGGTTTGTTTTCTCTGATTTTTTATGTACATAACCAAATGTCTGAAGTGACACCTCGTCACTTGAGGTGCATGTGTTTTTCCTCTCTGGCGGGGGCTCAGTTGGAATTTTTAACTGTCGACTGCTGTATACTTTTATATTTTAAACTATGGAATAACTTTAAACATCTTACGACTTTTGATTTCATTTGAGCTCGACTGACGGTAAACCTGGAAATGTCCATTGAAAAGAAAAGAGCCTTGCAACCTGCCTTGGCTTCATTTGTTTTCTCTTTTTTTCATCAATGGTTAGGTCATGCACGATGTCCGTCAAGCCTTGGAGGTTGCAGCCAAAGCCACTCTCACCTTAGATGAAAGTTTGGATGCGAGTTCATCAATGTTTCAGCTCTATCAAGCCCTCAGAGCCTTCAACCAGGCCCATGTCTCTGATATTAACACACAGTAAAGTCTAGTCGATGTGAATCTATGTCAGGAATCTGCACGTGCTTAATCGTGTGAGAAAAACAGGGCGTTGTCGACGATGCACCGACACGGCACAGAAAGAAACTAGCTTCAATAGTTGTTAAACCATTCATGCTCATCGATACGCATCTACGAAAGCTTCATCGTTCAAAACGTTATGCATAAGATGAGTTACGGAAGATGTGCCCCTCAAATTTTAGAAAATTTTGATTGACAAACTATACTTGAGCAACAAACACTGAATTTCTATCTGTTAGAGATTTACTTCTCCAAAAGAAGGCCACTGTCCTTCCCTTATTCTGAATTACCTGTCATTCTGTGTTGACAAATAGTGGCTTTAAAAAAGATCTTTTCCTCTGTATTAGCAAGTGCCTTATTATCCTTTTAAAAGCCCTGAATTAGTCATGATAAAAGATTAGAGAAAACAGAACAATCACCCTGAAGTTGAAAAACATGCTCTTGTAGGAGCTCTTTGTTTTTTCTCGCTTTTGTCGGGGTGTTTGATTTCTTGATTACCTAGGGAAAGTAAGAGAATTACCTCTCCAAGTGACCTTAGGCTCAGGCAGAACCACGCAGAATAGAGTCGAGATAGCTTTGACTGTGACCTTAGAATTTTTTTCAGTGTACTGATAGAGAATTCTCACAACTTGATGCATCAGTGAGACTAACTATTCACCAGATTGATTGGTAGCATCTTCCAAAGTGACATCTACCAAACTAGAAACGATGACGTAAACTCCATTCACATGCGGCCCGCGTCTCCAGCTTTCTCTCAAAACTGAGATTTTAGACAATGCATCACATTCTGTTTGCCTAGAAACCTCTAAAATAGCTGCAATATCTTGTCAAAAAAGTTTAAAAAGTATACATAGACCATGTGCTAGTCTACCGTATAACTTTCACAAAACAGTTGATTTGAGTTGATTGTGTCAAAACACTGTCGATTAATCTCAAATTATTGAGAGAAGCTGTAAAATGATTACCATATTGTTACGTGTGAAAGACAGTTTTGTAATGTGAAAGGGATGTTTCAGCTGGCTGTTGTATTCCATCGTGAACCTGTCAATTTCTCAGTTTCTTCAATTTTTATGGTGGGTCACATGTCCTTAGTTCCCCCCCTCTAGAGATGACAGAATGCTTTGTGCCAAGTTTTTATCTCATTTTCACCTGTCCTTCATTCTCCCTCCTAGGGATGACCCAACCCCTACCGCCAAGTTTTATCTTGTTTTCAAGAAGACTGTTGAAAGATGGTTCGATGTCACCAAGCGGGAGTCAATCGAGAGAATCACCAAAGCGGTGCAATTAGATGAGGTATGAACCCAGCTCAGTTCAGTTCATCCAGCGTTTTTTCAATCTTTTTCTTGTTAAAAGCAATGGCAATGTATAGATACAAAAGAAGATCTAAGTGATAAAAGAAAGAGACTGAGGGGTAGCAACAAGAAGCTCCAGAGAGCTTGTAAATGTCTCCACCCCTTAGAACAAAGAAAAAAAAACAATTTTACAACAAGAAAGAAAAAACAAACTACAATAAAACAACAAAAACAATAAAAGGCAAAGATAAAAATAAATTAAACAGCAATACAGTCAGTGATAGTGTGGTGAAGTGATGCTTGAGATGATTTTTAAAAGTGGGCAGAGATTGGCATCCCTTAATATTATCGGGTAAATGATTCCATAATTAGATACCAATGAAACAAATACTGAAATGTGAGGACTTAATTCTCTGAAGTGTGGAATGGAATAACGATCAGAGGAACAAATAGGATATGCAGTAGTAGCTCTGCAATAATTAAAAAAGTTACTAAAATCCAACACTTTAGTTCAAGGGAACCTGAAATTATGGTGGCATTCTGTCTGTATGAGAAGCTAGGGATAAAATTGGGGACAATGTTGTCAGATTCCTAGAAGAAAAGCTATTCAAGTTACAAAAAGTAGTCTGTTTTCATCTTTTAGAGGCATGTGTGATGTTTAATTTGAATCATTTATCACGTTTTGGGATTTTTCCATCGTGTGAGAATACTATTTTCAACTCCTAAAAGATAATATGCAGTACTACAAATCGTTTTAATGTTTAAGTTCCCTCCCAACTATTTGTTGGCATCAGCTATTTGTTTGTAACTTTTTGCCTTTACTGCAGATGAACCGCATGGACAGTAACGTGAAACACAGTACATCAGCAGTCGATGTGACTGGATGTATCAAAGTGGTAAGCAATATCAGCAGCAGATGTAGCTTGATGTATTAAAGTGAAAAAAAAAGGTATCAGTGGTAGATACAACTGGATATATCCAAGTGGCAAGTGATATCAGTGGTAGATATAAGTAGATGTATCACTGTGGCAAGCGATATCGGTGGTAGATATAACTGGATGTATCACTGTGGCAAGTGATATCAGTGGTAGATACAACTGGATGTATCACAGTGGCAAGTGATATCAGTGGTAGATATAACTGGATGTATCACAGTGGCAAGTGATATCAGTGGTAGATATAACTGGATGTATCACAGTGGCAAGTGATATCAGTGGTAGATATAACTGGATGTATCAAAGTGGCAAGTGATATCAGTGGTAGATATAACTGGATGTATCAAAGTGGCAAGTGATATCATCAGTAGATGTATCTGGATGTATATCAAAGTAAGGAGAATTTGTTATCCAGGAAGTATTCTGGTGAAACAAAAAAAAAAGCATTTGAAATGAGGATGATTGCTTTTTCAAAAGTAAATTGCATGTCATAAAACCACCAAAATTAGACTTACCAACCAGTGATGTGTAGTTTGGTGGTGTGAGGAATGCTAATCGTTAATTTGGTTGTGTTCATGTTTGTACAACTTTCTTATGGTGACTGCAGAATGTAATATTTTCTCATTCCTTCTCCTTCCTTCTGTCATTTTTTTTCCATCTAGTTCTCCGATTTCTGGAACAAATTGAAATGGCCTGATCCATCAACATCATACGTATTTGCAACGACTGTTACTGATGTAAGAATCCAAACTCTGTTTTGTGACAGTTGTATAAAGTTTGGAAAGAGGAAGGAAGGAATTGGTGTGAATAGCAATTTTGCTTTGAACCTTTGGAGAAAGCTTGGTCCTTTGCCATAGAAATATTCCTTGTTTTTTGTATTGAATAATAGGAGCATCATTTTTCTTCCATAGTTACAGATTGTGTAACATTTAATTCAATTGTTCGTAGCATTTAGTTATATGTTCATTGAGGGAAACATAAAAAGAACAAATACTTATTTTTCACATTATGGAAAATTTTTTTTTCTTAATCCTTTTTGCTTTATTTGTAATATTTCCCTTTCTTTCAAAGTCAGATTTTGAAATACTAGATAAATAATGTGAAAAACTTTTTACTATATGTCAAGGCAATGAAATAAAATATTTGCATATTTGGTCCTTAAATTGTGATTCTGAAATACTTTTTGATATGGAAGTGACCTAAATAAGTAGTGTTACTGATGTCTGCCGTTTGTTTCACATTTATGAATCCATGGTCTTGTGTTTCATGGGGTTTGACAACCTGCGGACAACATTTTGCCATTACTGAAATCTTGATGCCACCAAGCAATTCACACTTTCATCTCTTTCATTTTTCTTTAAAGATTCTTTTTCTTTTCTCTCTCTGCTGAACTTGGGCCTCCTTAATTGCTTTTTCTTTATCCATCAGTACATTTGCACCTGTGGGTTGGAGTACGGCCACCTCATTCATCGTAAGTTAACAGCCAACGGTTTCTATGACACGGAGGGAAGGTTTGATGTCAGTGACCAGGTAATTATGAAAGAGCATCTAAAAATATCTGTTACTGTATGTGTCAGTGAAACTTACCTCACTCCTCTTTTGAGGTAGTTGAGTGCATTTGTGTCTTTCAAGAAGAGTTGTTGGGTGGTATCACTAAAAGTTGATGAGTCTATTGAAAAATTCACTGGAACAATGAGTCAATCATTGTTTGCAAGTGGTTCCATTATTCTGTCGCAATATTAATACATCCCCTCATAGTTTATCTCAACCAATCATGTTTCAGTAGTTATGTTCTAGGGTTTGCCTATGTGTTTTTGTGCCAGTGTTGTAATGTACAGGGAACCATGTCCAGCTGTTACTATAATATGCTGTTTATATCATGGTCATTTGTCATTATACATACAATAAGTGTGAATCACAATTGGCAAGAATTCAACTGAAACAAAGAAAGTTACCACCACTGTACCATATTCAAATGACACAGCATTCCAGGTGATGTATGCAGAGTTGACGGCCTGAGATATGCCAGTGTAGCTGTCGAACCAGTCCAAGAAGGCTCTTATGTACAACATCTCTGCTGTATTTAATCCTCCAATGTGTTTGTTTACAGTTTGAGCCTCATGGACACGTAGTTCCTGATCTTGTATTTCAAACTTCATTCAAAGTCCTCCATGTCATGTAAGGTTATGTCACTCGTGAAGCGATACTCCTGCAGAGTCACTTTGTCATAGTGCCAGATGTTGTTCAAATGGAAGGGAAAGAGAGTTTAAAGGAAAACTGTCCTACAGCTTCCCAGATAATCCTGATGTTTTGACTAGTACGTTTTTCTTTTCAAACAAGAAGGCAACGGTATTAAACAGAGCGAATAAAAATCATAGAAAGTACAAAGTTTTTACAAATGTACCTATTCACTCGCTGGCAAGTCGCCATGTTATCGTGAAAGCTACTTGAATTGTGACATCACACACGCATCTCCACCAGTCACATAATATTACAGGGGCATGTGCCACGTCATACATTCCGAACATGGCAACACGTTATACAACAATGGCAGTAAATTTAAAGCAATATTTGGAAAGAAGTCATTACGAAAACAACACCATTGAGGTTGTGACTGTTTGTGAATTGGTGTATATGAAGTGTAGGTTGAAATTGAAACATCCACTACTGTTCCCCTTTAAAGTCTTTTGGTGTGACAGCATCTCTTCTGTCAGGTCTCTGTTTGCTTCTTGCCGACATAATCCTGGGAGTATTAAGAGAAGATTATTTTCGATCCGTACAGCTGTGCATAGCCATCAACAACCTGGAGGAGGTCCGTCAGTATCTCGCCAACCTCTACGAGATTCTCGACCTGGAGGTCGTGGTAGCCGCCCTGGAGAAGGAGCACGGCGAGGAGAGCCGGATGAAGTGCGAGAGGACGCTCATGACGATGCTCCAGAGCGCCGACGAGGACATGAGGAACGGCATCGGACAGGTCGTCTGTCACGCCTGCAGGCTCATGAAGGGCGACGTCCACAAGTGTATCGAGAACGTGGTCTCAGCACCTCTGGATGTATCTGTTGATCAGGTCATTGTGGGATTTCTGTTTTACATTTGGTTGTCAAGGTTACTGGTTTTGTCCTACAGGCAGTGTGCTATTTTGTAGAACCTGAGTCAATGTATGAAAGACAATTTAGTGACATGTAGATGAAGAAATTACCTCATGTGTTGAAATTGTCTCAGTACTGTGTTCATTTGCAAGGTATTTCAAGAGTGAATGGAAATGACATTCAAAATAATTGTCAAGTTGTTTGTCTGTTTGTTGTTTTGAGTTGATTTTTGTATACCTCTTAAAAAGTATGTCGTGGCTTTCACACTAATTCCCTGTCAATCCCAATTAATGTCATTTACAGGTGGTGGTCCCCATCCTCGAATACTTGGACACGAATGTAACGACCCTTCACAGCTACGTCGTGGAAAACAATTTCAAAAGGTGCGAGTCTTCTCCGTCGCTGCAAACGCATGAACAGCTGCTGTTGATGAGATACTGAGCTATCTTTCAGTTTAGTTTCACAGGCAGAGCTGAACATGTGCAATTTTTGAGGATTTTGAAACTCTACACAAACTATGACTCCAACAGTTAGAGTATTGTCAGAATTTGGCAGTTTTGCCATTTGGTTACTCACTCCTGCAGTGTTCATGTGTATGCACTATGTTTTGTGATTTACAAATCCCCCAGAAATTCTGGATTTTACTCTGGAAGAAATCAGGGAAAATTAATGGAATTTGGTTGTTATGAAATGATGGGAACCCAGACATCATTTTAAGTATAGGTTTTAACGTACAAAGTTGAGCAAGCCTAGAGGAAAGAGCGCAGGTTAACTTGTGTGCGTTTTTTTGCTTTGTCAGGATTCTCGGTGAACTTTGGTTACTAGTCATGGAGGAGCTCCAGTCGATGGTAGAAGCTCGGAAAATGGTGAGCGAGAATGAACCGTGACTTATTATTGTGAAATGCACTTTGACAGAAGCTCTACATGTTAACTTTGCTGTATTAGGTTACATGGGATGTCTTTATAAATGTGGTGTATTTTAGTGCAAAGAGATGTTCAAAGCATCTAGGTTATATCCTATCAGTATTTGCATCATCTGATGTTCACCTCCCTCCTTTTTTCACCCTTTCTCCTTCTTGCTTGCTAAGAAGTTTCTCACTCAAGATGGTTCACCTCCTTCAGAACTTGTAGCTGCAGAATCTTCCATTTTGAATTCCAATTTAACTTTGATCGACAATAATTTTGAAGGTTGTTACAACCTTACTGGTGAAGTCGTGCAATCTTTGAATTTTGTTCTGTGTTCAGTCTCTTACTGTATGTCTCCAATCTCCAATTTCTTGTCGCAGAATCTTCACGAGCACCCCGACAGCGTTCGAAGAATAATGGATTCCATCAAGGTACAGTTGGTCTCTCGATATTCTCGTTTATTTCTATTGGTGAGGGAGGTCTGTAGAATGCATGCCAGTTGCACCACAGGGTGGGAAGAATGGTGAGAGAGATTGTTTAGGGAGTGTTTGGTTGGGTTCATAAATTAAGAGTAAGAGAGTATGCAATGACAAACTCTGTAACGTGCACAACATTACCTGTATTCATTCAGTAGATGTTTATTGATAAGTTGCAAGGGATTGGGATAGGGCTAAGATGAGGGAATAGGCATGACAGGTTGGGTCATGTTGGATCTAGACTATCATCATAATAATGGTTAAGAGCATCATCATTGTCACCACGCTGTCATACTCCTTGTCATTAAAATTATTAACTGCTTTGGTATTCGAAGATGACAGATTTACAGCCATTGGCATGGCCAGGTTTTTCTTTTTTCGTGAGGGGGCAAAATCGACTCATCGTCACTACTTTTGACTGCCGTGTAAGGGAAGGGGGTGCCCTTTCCAGGGCTAAAGCCAGGATTTCTAATCAGTCAATCCACAGTTACGTGGCATGAGGAGAGGCCCCAGGTGATTGGACATCCTCCTCTCTGTAGCCTAAAAAGAATTACTTTCGCCTCTCTTATAATTAGTCGCCCAATCATTGTGCAAAATTGACCTTTATGACACCTTCACCTATGTACCAAAGAAAAAGGTTATGAGACAAAAAGCATTGAAAGGGACTTAGTGCTGGCAGGGCTATCTAAGCGGAGCACCACCATCGGTTGGCGTGGAGCGTAAAGAAACTTTTTGGCCGGAGATTGCACTCCCTGGGTGTTGCAAGCTGCAATGCATCCAGCCTTGAAATAGGGATCTCATTCCTGAAATATCTCAATGAGAGAAAAATCAATGTATCAAAAATGTTATAGATATCAGATGGGTTGAGATGATACAAGAATGATAACAAATTACGCCGCCTGTTTCATTTATTCTTTGAAAAGTTGGCAAATAGCTAGGGGAGGGGGATGAACATACCTTTAGACCTCACTTTTTTGTTGGTTGATAATGACCCATTTTAATTAAGTTAATAAATTTAATTAAGCTTGAAAATAAAAAATAAAAATTGAACATTATCTAACGCAAGCAAAGGAAAATCAGTTGGAAATCATTTAGGGGGAAATGCAAGGATAAAACATGAGCTTGTTGTATGCCCCCGTAGTGACACATTTTCATATTGTTTTAAAATAATGAAAATGGCATACTTTTAAGTAGTAGAACTGATGTAGTTTAATTGTTTGGGAAGGGGTATTGCCAATGCGTCATGCGTGAAATAAAAATGCCAAACGTTCTGCTGCGGATTCCATCCCCTAGTCGCATACTCGTATGCTGCATTTAAGCAACGGGTTCATACATGGCCAATCGAAACGTCCAATCAAAGATTTTACACCTCCAAGAAGACCTTGTTTCAATTGAGTTGTTAATCTGTTTTGTCTTAGTTTTCAACGTCATTAAAAAGATTACAAGTGAAACCAATTTCCCAGTTCCCTTCCCAACTCCGTCAACTTACCATCCCTCAATCTTATTGTGTTTTTTTTTTTTTATTTGCTCTCCTTTATTTTTCAACATCCCATCGCATCCTCAAAATTTCTATGGGGGGGGGGGACACTACCCCTTGCCCCTCCGCTGGCCACGCCAATGTTTATAGCTCATTCGACCCTTCGATGTAACTTTTTGTTATATTTCTTGCTGTTTTATTTGTCTTGAATGATGGTATTCCTCATTATGTATATAAATAAATGTACTATATCATCAGAGAATCCATAATAAAGATGAAAAAAACTGCTTGGAAAAGTTTTATCTTGAATTAAAACCATGCTAATTAACACTTAAAGCTTATTTAATGAGAATTTGGTTTAAGTCTGTGTAACCCTTGCATCAAATAGTTTTGATGTTAACAGTTTCATTAAGTGCATGGTGTGTAATAGCAACTTAACTCCATGCACTTAGTCAAGAATATTTTGACTTAGCTCATAAAATCATTGAACTACCAGTATTGAAAGCTGTACCACTGGTATTGATAATATCAACGAATGACGTGGCCGAAAAACAGCACGTCATGCAAGCACTTTTGTCATTGCAATATTCTGGAATCCATGGTTGAGGCCCACTCACTTGCCCCTCTGTCCTTTTTTGTTGTGCGGACAGATTTCCAGATGAAGGTATAATTAGGAAATGTAGGAAAAGTAACTTTGTGTCACTTCTGGAGCCAGCGACATTTTCATAACTTGGTGTCATTCCATCCCCCCCTCCCTCAGAAAATTTGTTGACCTCTCTTCCATATCATGATGTTTTGTTGCTATGTTTTGGTATTTACCTTAATTTCCCTGCTGCCTATTTACAATCAAATCACTCTCTCAGATCCTTCAAAGGTTCTTTAACGCCGATGGCAACGGTCTGGATGAAGAGATGATGCAGGGGGATGGCTACTCCAGTCTCAGGCTCCAGCTGGAAAACTTCATCCTCCCTACCACAGAGCTGATCCAGAATCTCTATCAGGCCAAACTCTTGGAGCAGGTATACACAGGGTCAACTGTCATTTTCTTGTTTTTTGGGGGGGGGGGCCAGGAAAGTTTTAATTTTGAGAACATGAAATCAGTGTTCATAGGGTTTTACTGGCCCTAGGATTTATGGGGCAAAAGTTCCTCCAGATTGATGTAATCAATAGCTCTCATATCTCCCACTCTGGCTTTAATATGAGGGTCACAGTCAATTACATGATTTTTACTTCAACTTGAACGAAGTTCAGTCGAAGTAATGTAACCCCCAGAGCAGTTTGTGCAGTCACGTGTACCGATTAGTGCGTTCGGGGCCCTTTCGACGGCGATTTCTCAGCTGTTACGGAAGCTACGGAGCTGAAATCTGGTGGACGGGCGGACCTTGTACAGCGGCGTGCGTCTGTAAAATATAGCGGCGATCGGCGATTTAATTTTCTCGCTAGCGATAATTCTCCATTTTTTTCGCCAAAAAGCCTACTCCTCCTAGGGATTTCGGAGTTACCTCTTGAAATTTTGCACATTGTTAGAAAGGTCTTTCGCGCACGAAATACGGTAAAATGGCGTTTTTCTGGAACGGTTAGCGTCCCAAATGGACCCTTTCGGAAAATGGCCAATTTCTCTTGAATAAGGCAAAAAATGGAAAATTAACTAATCTCATTTAGATTTTTGAGAATTGATTGCGAAACCGTGGAGAAAATGCGAAATGAAATTCGCCTGTTTGTGTCCAAAATCCAGTTTCTATTATTTTCGATCTCCTCGCCAAGCGTGGTTTGGTATAGCAGTGTGGATTAGTCCTGCCTGGTGGCTGTGATGTACGGTAGCTTTGTGTGCCATAATTTTCTTACGGTAGTCAACGTGTAATACGCAAGCCTGGTGTCTTTGATGCAGAGCATGCAGTCTACTTGTTTGTCATGCCTAGGTCAGTGGAAACCATTAAGGACAATGGTTGAAGAAGGAGTATTTTCGTTGATACTAACAACGAAACCAGCCTGTATAAAGAGTTAGTTTTAAATTTTACTTGAATTAATTTAATTTTTTCCAGTATTTTACATGGTTACGTATTTTGGTGGTGATGGTTGATTATAATTAATGACAATTTTCCATGAAATTATGATACACCCTTTATCACCATTTGGTATAAACTAATAGCAAATATGAATATGCAAAAGCTGTTGTTGACTGCTAAACTTGAAGGGGGTATTTTGTACTCACTTTCACAAGAATAAAAAAGTATGGCTTCGAAACGTTTCAAATTAAAACTTTAAGATATTGCCATTATTCTTTATTTGTACTGTGATCTTGTATTATGTCTCGATGATGACTGCCTTCAGAAAATCAGCTAATTTTAAGAAACTGATGCAAAACAGGGAGTGTAACCCTCTACTTTTTATGGTATAGCTTAACCAAAGGTGAATGATATTGCTTTGGGGAATATGTATTATTGTTGGCATGGCCTTCATTATCGAAGGCTGCATCAAGATGATACAACTGATTGGTAGAAAAACAGTAAAATGACCAGCAAACAGAAGAACAATAGTAACCCACCCCCACCCCCCATTCACAACTCCTCGTACCATTATGGACATTGCCCTTTCAACTTTTAATCTAGGGTTACTAACTTGTATGCCGTCTTTAGGTGAAGTTTGTGTCATTGACGCTGTAGTTGTGTCGACTGACCAAGGAGACATAAGCACAGAGACTGGGTGATCTTCACTGAGGTGTTTTTAGCTCTGTAGATGGTGTAGAATTACTCTGGCCAGCTCTACCATAAAATCAATCAATAGAGTGGAGACCTTTGTGACAAAGTGTATCAAATGGGTCAATCCCATCCAGTTACATATATCTGGCTGGGGTTTGACATATGCCCCAAACTCCTAGGGTAAGGAAAATGCCTATGTTCTGGACTGTCAGCACAAGCTAAGGCAGCAAGGTATGAGATCTTTTACAGAATAAATGACATGAGAAACAAGAAATTGGGAAAAATTAGCCGAAAACATCTGTGTATGAATTTCTGGCGACGAAGGTGAACTATTGTAGTGCACTGCCTCGATTACGTATCTCCACAGAACTAATGCACTTTAATGTGCCATGTTTGAGATCCTTACCTCGTCACTCTTGTCACTGGTGATTGCTAGTAGCACTAATCAGTAAAAGCTGAAACATAGCAGTATGATGAGAAAAAATGTACTCAGTTGCAGTTGAAAAAAATTCTGGATAAATGTTACTTTTTGTGTATAAGTCTTAACTAAGTCATCAAAAGTCACCATGGATGTGAAAGACATGATATTTCTTTTTTTTTTTGATCATTTCCATCTTGTTTCTTTTTGAAATGACCAGGTTTTCAACAAATTTACACCTGCACATTCCAATAAATGAAGCTCGGTCTCTGTAAACACTTTACTCACTGACCGTCTCTCATTCCTGCAGGAGGAGATGGAGGATGAGCCGCTGGGCCGCATCAGCATCCGCTGCCTCTACGTCAAGAAGACCGAGAATCTTTTGGTGCAAGTGATGAATGCTGCAGATTTGAAACCGCTGGATAGTAACGGTGAGAAGAAACAAACAAACCAATGTCTCTCAGTGATCACTGAGATGGTTGTCTCTTTTCTGTTTTCCAGCCAATTGAAGCGAGAGGGAAGGGTGTGTTGACATGGTGATGCATCAGGACCTTTTGTGATGCATGGCAAGTAGACGCAAGTTTTGTGAGGACATGTACAGTCCATAAGAAATAATTTCATCTTAGTTCTGTTGCTGCTCGAAAAATCATTCACATGATTTTTAACTGCAACGGCAACAAATGAGACAGACCGGGGAGTCGTCCGATCCGTGTGAGGCTCGTGTGACGCTTTTAATTCTCAAAGGAAAACACTTTCTTACCTCATAAATACCTCATTGATAGAATATTGACTTGTTCACATTCAGATTCCATTCAACCAAGCACACAGTAAAGCTTCTCTCTTCTTTCTTAAAATAGGTAAGAGTGATCCATATGTGAAAGTCCAGTTGAAACCGATGCATATCTTCCCTGACATTCCGATAAAGAAAACGAAAGTGGAGAAAGCAACTCTCCACCCTCTCTTTGATGAAACTTTCACGTAGTAAGTTTTTCATCAACTCTTTGTTATTTTTTTTTGTTTTTTTTTTCTGTAAAAGTGCTGTTTTGCATTGTTGAACAGATTTGTATGCTGCAGTTGTTCAGAAAGTGATTATGGCAACGATAAAATGCATCAACAAATTCACAAGAAAGACAAGGCATGTAGTCAATGTATCTTAATTGAAGTGGACGTGGCAAAAAGTGATGTGTGGGGAAATAGCAAAAGGTAGAGTGATGCCAGCAGAGTATAACTGAAAAAGTGAATACAGGAGAAATGACTCAGAGTAAGTGTCACAAATGAAGTGTGATAGTTTGCAGATTGACATCGAGTTAAGTCTCATATGAAAAATGAGAATGGTGATGTGGCTTGGAAAAACCCCACAGGAGACGTGGCTCAGAGAAAATGACACAATGTGGTAGTGTGCAAGTTATGTCATGTTCCAAGTTTCAAGTTTATTTTCCACCATCCTTGAAAGCAAAAACAAAATATAATTATGATATCTCTACAAAATTCAGTTGAATCTCCAGCAATCCTTAGTGAGCTATTTCGCAGTGGAAGGACCGGAGGAAGTAAAGTGAATACTTTTAGAGTCTGGCACCTCGTGAAAAGAAAAGGAAAACAGAACAAACTAAACTCACTTGGAAAAAAAAAGAAGAAAAAATGTGTGTACAGTGTTTATAGAACGCATGAGTTTACTCAACCAAAGTTGTTCTTTTCTTTAAATTGACCGCTCTGTCCTTATGTACTTGCATTAATTGTTAATGTTTGGTCTGAGAGATTGCCGTTGCAAGGCCTTTGAAAAGAATACTCAAACCCCTTAACATCTTCTTGCAAAGAGAAAGTATGCCTGCCTTTCGCTGTGCAGTATATTTGTTGAACTTAACCAATATTGAGCCAGGGATAGCTATATATTATGTTTTCCATTTGCTTTATATTCTGTATTAAATGTGTGAATATGTTCCCCTACTTTTTATAAGTTTCCCCCATTACCTTTCTTTTACATTGGAGCACATTTAATACCATTTTCTGCATTTTCATCAACAGTGAGATTCCTCCTAGCCCATGTCTTGTTCCCGGTGCCTGTATACAGTTCAGGGTGTTAGATAAGGATTTGCTCGGCTCCGACCTGGAGGGAGAGGCCTTTCTCTCCCTAAACGAAGTGGTAGGTCTCAAAGAAAAGTTCAAAGGTCACATCGACGACCTACCGCTCCAGTCCCTTCAGCTGATGCCTGCCGTGGATCAGGGTTGGTATTTCTCTTCTTGTCCGATTTTGCCTTTTTTCTTTTTCTTGTCATTGCCCCAGATTGATTTGAAGAATACCAATTGAAGTGTCAGATGCACATCTCAGTCACCGATGTCACCAATGTCACCAAAGTCACATCGTCAAGCAGATGTTAGGTGACTGATACTTCAGACATAAATTGATCGAGTCATTCATTTTAAATCAGTTTAAATACTGCATCGAAACAGGTTCGTCTGTCTTACAAGTGTCCTGATAATCTCGATATTAAACCTACAAATGGTGGTAGAAGATCTCATACTTGTAATTTCTTTCATGTAGGAGCAATGAACTTTGCACATCACTGTCCTTAGTCTCTCATAGTTTGTATTTGATGTGAGTCTCGTGCAAATGCCGTTGAAATTTCTAGAAAGTCCAAGGGATCCAAATTCAATTCAGTAAAGTTTTCAAAGTTTTTTTTTTACAACTCTGCCTTTTCAGTGGAGGCCTCTCAGATCCTTGAAACCCTGAGCTGTCGTCAGAGCGACAGAGAGGCCAACGGGTTCTGGAAAGGTTGGACGAAGAGGCACAAGCAGAAACCGAGATGACAAATTTGGAAGCATGCACCCACCCTAGACCTCCTATGTGCCTGCCAACCTGACGCAGACTGAGAGAGAAGCCCCGACACTCATCAAACCTGCCTCTTGTACCACCATCTCTTAAGAATTCTGAAGATTTGTAATGATAGGACGCTCAACATTCCACTGGCTTTCTGACTTCACCAAACATGTCAACTACTTTCACATGGTAAATGAAATAGTTGTGGACCAAACCCTTGCCACGTAGAAAAAACTCAGCTATTCTGTCTTATGGTATGCAAGATGCTAAATGGCTTACCCTTCAGTTTTGTACACCCAAGTCAACTGTGCTGCCTCATTTTTACATAAAGTACATCTCAGTCGTAAAAAAAAAATATATGTTGCCTTTTAGCATACAAAATACTTGCTAATCACTTCGGTCAGCAACTCAACTATTTTGTCTCTTAGCACATGACTGCACCTTACTAAGAAACAAATCTACCATCTCTATTGACATGAATAAGTTTTGAACTAAAGCTTACTTTTCTTTTGGACTATTGGTCAGTTGTTGTTTACAAACATTAGATGAGTAATTTCTGCAACACAGTCTCCTCAGCCACTGAACGTGATGAACGCAAAAATGCCATCTTTGCTGGACACACGTCGATCATACATGCTTGCTGTGTCCACCTTAAGCCACACAAAAACCTGGTCCACTGCTGTTATGTCGGTGACTGCACCACATCTAAAAAGCATGTTTCACACAAAAAGTAGTCAGCTTCTGCCACAAGCTAAAGATCATACTCCATTGTCACATATGACACACGTAGACACTGTATCCCCCCAAACCTAGACCACTGCTGTCACGTAGTAAAAGATGATGCTAATTACTATTTCCTTACCAAAATTGAATGAGTTAGCTAGTCATATTACAGCAAATTATTTAATGATACTTTGCACGTCACTTTCACACTATACTCAACTGTAGTTACATCTTAAATACTTTGTGACGTATGTTTCTGTCACATCAATGACGGTGAGTAAACCTCAGCCATCAAGTTGCTCAACTATTTATTGTACTTGGTAACAAAATCAAATATCCGTTATTGTACCCTGATGGACACGAACAAGAAAATCTGCACAGATCCCATCGAGCCTCGTTCATTGAAGTAGATGACTACACTGCTGTCACATGTGTTACAAGCTGTCAGTTTATTCCTTCTGCACAGACTATATTCAGTCACATTCAGTGAGTGACATGACTAAACTGCTGTCACAAGTGTTACAAGCTTACTGCTGATTCCTTCAGCATCGGCTAGCTGTATTAACTTACATTCAATGAATAAGATGACAACACTGCTCAACACTGCTATCACATTTGTTGCAATCTGTCAGCTGATTTCATCTGAACTGACTATATTCAGTCACATTCAATGAAATAAGATGACTACACTGCTGTTACAAGCTTTCAGCTGATTCCATCTGTGCAAATCGTGTTCCGTCACATTCTGTGATTCATATGACCACACACTGTTGTCACATGTGTTGCAAGCTGTCTGCTGTTTCCATCATGGTTATGAAGTAATGCAGTGAAGTCTGGTGCCCATATTTTAAAAGCTTGATCACAAAGACACATGAGTCCTTGAGTCACCAACACACAGTCTTCCTTCTTGCCCTTGTTCTCTCTGCTTTCTTTAATCCTAAAATTCAATGCAGCAATATAGGTGAATCTTTAAACAGTATCTGATAACCAAAACTGGAGAGAAACAAAACTATGCGCATGTATAAATATGCCGGAGGTGCTTTCAGAAAAATCAGACTTTGGAGCTACATAAATGTAATGTGATGGAGGAGGGATGCATGCTTCATATGCAGTGATAAAAAGAAAATGAATTATGTGTTTTACATGTTTTGCATTAACTGACTTTAATGCAATTGACGAAAAATCGGTTGTTATGTCAATGGCTTTGTGGCATTTTCTTCATTGTATGGTTCATTGCAAAAGTTGAAGTTTTGATTTAATGGCAGGCGTTTTGCTCTCAGCATTGCAATCCAATGTTGATGAATGTGATTTTATCATGTATCTGTTTACTGCTCAAGTCAATTTTTCTCACTTAAGGCGGGGTGAAACCATTTTCAGTCTTGAGTTCATGCTGACTAACAAGACAAAAGGGAGAGAACAAGGTAAAAGCTTCACTTGTGCAAATGCATCCTGATGTAAACTGTCAGAAAATAAATGTTTATTAAGAAAAAAAATGTTGTTCAGCATTTTAATTCTGTAGGATGCATCAGCCCATGATTTACAATACACTAAGGAGAAAGTTATCTCTTGTCCTGTCTTAACTTGCTTTCACCCATCATCCTGTCATCTGTGTGATGGTAGCTTAAAAAAAAACCTTGTTTTTGTAAAACTTGCTATGCAACACATTTAAGGTTAACAATAGCTAAAATGCAAACCCGTTTACACGTACTTTATTTTGTCAGGTATTACTCTGCTTTTAACTTTGTTTTTTCATCTCTTCTGTCACATTGTTCTTGTCTCTTCTGTCACATTATTCTTGTCTCTTCTGTCACATTGTTCTTGTCTCTGCTGTCACATGGTGCTTATCTCTGTTTTAGATCTTTATCGTTATCAAGATGGACATATAAAGCATTTAAGTCTTATGTTAGTTGAAATGTAAGCCTATTCAAATGTGCATTATTACTCTTCATTGACTTGGTCTAGTCTCTTCTGTCACATGATGCTCACAAATCTCTTTGTTCTTATAAAGGTGAATATGCAAAGCATTTAAGGCTCACCCAAAAATTGAATGTACATTATTTAGTGGAATATTGTATCGAGCGTTAGTTTTTTTTTCCTGTTTTTGAGAAATGCGTTCCCTCCGTCTGTTTCGTGTTGACTGTAAAATATTCGAAAGTATTATGTAAGTTTGTTAATGGGCAAGATAGAGATATCACATCGAAAAAGTCTATCAGTCAAGAGAACTGGCATGGGCTCCAAGGATTGGCCACTGTGGATGAAAACACTGAAAATGTCAAACCAGTAAAAAGGAAAAAAAAAAACACCTTTCCTTGTAAAGTTGATGGTCTTGATGATCTGGTCCAGTTGATGGTCTGTTTTCATTTGCGTATTTGCTTATCATTTGTCTACGCATGTTAAGACGTTGACATAATGAAGTGGGACGTTAAACATCCACAACATTTTCAGATGACTTCTCAAAAAATGGTGCTATTTTTTACTCCATTAGTTTCTTTTGTGTCGGTAGTCTATACCCAAATATTAAAATTAACAATTAAGGTAACCATGGTATAGACCCCTCGTCAGATTCTGAGTTTCCAGTGGTATGAAACCGAGCGACGGAAATTTTACAAACAGGTGCCTTATCTTTGTTGCGCATTTGTCCATAGTAAGCGTGTGTCATTCTTTCTGTTTCCCTCGTTTGTTTTTCGTTGCCTTTCGTACGAAAGGTCGTCCAGCCTTATCACAGTGTTATTAAAATATCGTAAGAATCGTATCAGGCTCGACCCACAGAAAATGTGGGTGGGGATGGAATGTCCTGAACCATTAGTCTCTCTCGGGAAGCAAATCGTCTCCTGTAACGAAACATCTTCTCTCTCTTCTGATGATATTCTTACAGCGATTCAAAAGTAGTGAATATTCTGCTATATATTAATGTACTTATGTGACCGTTCACATGTTTTTCTCCTTTGTTTTATATTCACGGGTCATTCATCTATGTTTTTCGGATACCAGTGACCCAAACATTTCTTTCAAAAGGCTGAAATGAACTATGTCATTATGACCACTCGACGACCTGATCAAAGGCCCAAAGGCCATGAAAATTAATTTCCTTATCTTCAAATTCGATTCGCAGCATCTTGAAAAATGCAATTCTCAATGATTACATTGTTCAAACAGAATTCTCGAGCTACTGTATATACTGTCTAGTGGGTGTCTTTCCTCGTCAGATCAAAAGCATGAAAGTGATTTATCTTTTTCTTAAGTTAGTCTTATTACCTCCTTCACATCTGAAATTTTTCTTCTGTTTTTCCAGTGTGATGGAGTTGTATTAGCGATCCAAAATATAGCCACGATAGATATAATGTGTACCATACAATGAACCTATTACACGATAAACATGCAACTGATCAAATTAAAGCTTTACAATAACTCTTATCCATGTCAGTTTAACTGAAAGTGTTTTCATTATTTTCATAGAGACCAAACGAAACAAAAAAATTCGAAATATAGTATTTTACATCTTTGTAAAAGTCATTAATTATCGTTTCATGTTTTTTTTTCTTGTTCATGTGTTATCGATCATCTTAATAGCTCATCATGCTCCACATTTTCAATGTTACACCGGTGGAAAATTGCTTGGGTTGAATTCGATGCAAAGCTTTGACGAAAAACAAAAATACGAACACAATTGTCACACCTCGTGTTCTCTTCAAAGTTCAATTTGAATTTATATTTTACAACTTTTGACTGTCTATATCTTAAGAGTGAGACGCAAATTATTTTCAGAAATACTTCTTGAAATACCTCATTTACATGCCGATTCAACAGTGCGATCAGAAATGCCCTCACAACGACTGATACTCCCCCCTCCCCTCGACTCTTTGCATATTCAACGTGAAACCGAGTGCCGCAACATATGTTACCATTTCACGCCGTTGGTAATTTTCTGCCAAGCAGAACGGAATTAATTGGCTAACGTGTTGTGTAACAAGCTTGCCTATCTTTAGAGAGATGTTTTAAACTTGGTGTAGAATCTGCTTGATATGTTTTATAGCAGTTCCACCACTTCACACCACAACACAGAGATTTGGAACAGTTTGACGGCAAATGTACGTTCTTCAACTAATCTTAATCATTTTAAAAATAATTTGAAAACATATTTTTTTAATTGTTTAAATTCATAACTGCTCTTGTATTTTATGCTTTTGAAACTTTTCTGTCTCTACATTATGTACATCGTTACTTCTTTTTTGTAGTTTTGTACAGCCCTTTGAGTTTTATTGGAAAGCGCTTTATAAATAGCATCATTATTATTATATGCCAGTAGAACCGACTTTCAAAAATTATGGCCTTTGCAGTGTCATAGATATTTCAGAGTGCCTAGTGTAACTACGGTCACACAATTCCATTGTCCTACACTCATTACACGTTTTCCTGTGGGAATGTTTTTTTTTTTTTATAGCCTTGTAGAGATAGTACACAAGGGTAGTTAAGGGCATGCTTGCAACCTGTGAGGCTCGCCACTAAATTCAAAGATGGCAATGTGGCCACTTGATTAAAAAAAATTGTTGAGCATCCCTGCTATAATGTCATATCAGAGCCCGGGAAGATGTGCGGACGGTCGGGCAAAGTTTCCAGGTTGCAAAGAGTGAATGCTTGTAACTTTGTCAGTGGGTCGAAGTACCCCCTGGATTGGCAAGTGTGCAACCTATATATTTTTTTTCATTATGCAGATGACGAATGAGCCAAGCACAGATGTTTACCTAATTTTGCCTTACCCTGATCTTAATCTAATCATCAAGTTCTTCTTTTCATGAATTGTGCAGAAACTACTGATAAACTTGCCTAACAATTCTCTGACATTCATGTTTGACTTTAGCTAGGAAACACAATCATTTGTAATGTACCTCGGACATAAGGGGACATGTGATATATAAAGTTACAGTGGTAAGAATAACTTGGAATCTCGACAAAATTCACAAATTGCCGAGATAACGACTTACACAACTCGGCATCTAGGAAAGGTTGTGAAACAAGTTTTCGAGGTAGCGTGTTACAAATAAGTTGTTATCTCGACAAAATTTTGCAAATTGTCGAGAAAATGACTTACGCTAACCCGACATCCCGGAAAAAAATTGTCAATACACCGTGTTTCAAATACCTTGTTATCTCGAAACAAAATTGCAAATTGTCGAATTACCGACTTGGCTCACTCGACATCACGAAGAAGTTTGTCTAATCGTCAAGATGTCATGCTAGAAATAACGGCATGTCGGTATTAACTCAACCCCCCCCCAAAAAAAAAAAAAAATAGTCCAGAGTTAGTCCGGAAAAGACAGGTTTTTAATCGCTTGGGGTTCCACCAGTTCCTCTATTCTAAAGTTTTACTTGTATAATTATTAATACGTGCATTATACTTGTCACTGACTGACCCACTGCGTCACATGTCCTACAGTTTGTTTGCCATTTGCGTTGTGTAATCATGTTAGGCGATTGTGTGTCAGCCCACACTGGAGAAATTAAGAAAAGACAATGATAGGTCTATATTGGGTCCACAAAACGATCTCGTACACCTCAAGAACTAACATGAGGGACTTCGTTTAAATTGCATTGAAGATAAAGTTTAAGGGGGGTTGAACAAGGACAAAGTGTAACGTCTCCCCCCCCCCTCTTTACCCCAACAAAGTTTGAAAAAAATTCATTTTAATTTTTAATATTGCACAAAAAAGGCGTCTTTTAACTTACTGGCTACATAACATGATGTTGGGATATGTTGTCAGAGGGGGAAGGGGACTCATTTATGTGTCTCTTTTTGAGGATATTTAGAAGAATTTGAAACGTAGCACTAAAATAACATAGACGGGAGATCCAAAACTGTGAAGAAACATGAAAACTTATACAAAGTGCTAAACAGAACAAACTCAGAAAGAAAAAAAAACTGTGAAACAATCCAGGATTCAAGCAAAGATAATTCCCCAAACTGGAGAAGTTATTCCGATCTTCTTTTCTTTTTTCCTTTTTAGACGCATGATTTCCTTAAGTTCCATCTATACGGGCCCCGTTTCCCTCCACAGAGACTCTCGTTTAATTAATTGGTATAATTTCCCTTCTGAGCCACATTTTGAATATCGGGGTATCGTGGGATGTGCTGGATGGTTATCCACTGAATATTTTATTCCCCGTTTAATCAACCCTACCTACTTCTAGAGTTTGAGACTTACTTCAAATGAACTCTCTCGTCTGCTGCCTGCATCCTTTCACAGCAAAAAAAAAAACGGTGAGCAAAATCATGGAAGTAGAATTCAGTGGATTATATCCAGAAACACGTGTCTGGTCACTACACTATAAAAAAAAAAAATATCTGTAAATTTACAGAAAATGAAACCTAGAAATAAATGAGAAATACTGACATTTTCTGGCAAATATTTTGCCAGAGCACTTCTGTATTCTTTTTATATTTCTTTGTTTTGTTCCCTGTAAATTTACGGACATTTTTTTTACAGTGCAATTAATTTGAATTTGACGAGTAAAGTGAGCTCTTACTCAGGACACTGCTGAAAATGAAAGACCATCTGAGGTCGAGATGAAATATATTAATACCTCCAGTTGTATATACTTTGATATAAAGACAAGATGATTAACTTTGTCAAGCCCATAGATAGTCAGATTCTAGGGTGAGGGTGGGGTGGGGGGGGGATGAGTCTTGGTGGGGATGATGGGTCGCGCTAGAAGTAGGTGTAGAAGGCACCAATACATGTGACATGTTGATAAGCTTTTCACCTAAAACAATTCTAGGAGATGGGGGGTGCGGGACTTGTCCAGGTTACCTTGACTATTGAACTGAAGCCTGTTCTCATGGATCAGCTAAAACCAGTAACCAGTTTTCGAGTAACACGTAACTCAGACCATCCTGACTCAATGATAGCTTCAAATGGATTGATAGAAAAATGGAACAACTTTGAAGAAAAAGTATATTTATTAGTTACCTTCCAAACCTTCCTGCTGCTGGTTTTGCTTTTAATTTGATAAGTTATGATTAAATTATGTGTCACTATTTAATAGACACTGCGGCATCGAGCCACATTTGCCACCGTGAACGTGTTGACTGTGACAGTAGACTTCCGAGCACCATTCAACGTAATTTATTATGTGATATATAATTATTAATTAATAACATTTATTAATAAATAATTACGATTATTATTATATGTATTATATCACATGTCTGGGTGGAGATTAATCTTTCAATATTATGTATGGAAAAGTGAGGTCGAGAAAGATTTATAAAACAAAGTCACTGGTCAATCTGTGTACACCGTTATTTTAAACCTTTGATCAATAAATTCGCCAAAAGCATCCTCACGTCTCATTCTTTCGTTTCTTACAGCCAGATGTCGAGTCGTTAAAGCAGGGGATTAAATCACAAAATCACAACAAAAGTAACATTGCGTTGTTTCATATCACTTTTATTGTTCTTCTTCCACTGTGACGAAAAAGAAACTGAAAATATGTGATGAATAATTCCGTCAGCTGCATACACTGTTATTGTTTTCTTGGGAATTCATGAGACAAAAAAGAAAGAAACATTATTTGATTTCTCTCGGTGGAGATGGAGTGGTGAAGGTGAGGATGGATGGTGGTTTTGGTTATTGTCAGGGGGGGGGGTGGGTTGGGGGGGTAGTTATCAGGAGCAGGGTGGTTTGACATTGAGTCGATGATTCATTTGCAATCTGCAAAAAAAAAAAAAAAAAAAAAATGCCGTTCAAGCATAAAGCGGTGCACTGTTTGTGGAAGGTACAAGAACACATAATTCCAGTTGAAGTTAGAAGATGAAACTGGTATACGAATATTTTACTTGGGAGTTTCCATGCATGGACATACCATTTGAGAAACTGGGGTTATCAGACAAAATAAGACAGAATAAAAGGGAGCAAACGAAGCAAAGGAATTTCTGATATGCATATACCGATGAATCTCTCCATTGCCTTGTGTGTTATTGTTCATGGATATTTTATGGAATTGTTTCAATGATTTCCTTAATTGGATTTTATGTCATCCGCACAAGCGAATGGTCGTGTCCTTACATCAGATCTAATATTTGCGTCATTTCGAACTGACGATAAAAACTTTCTTGAAACCGTCATACTTTTTGCTGACGAATTAAAGCTATCTTGAAGTAAATTAAAGATATCTCAAAGAAATTAAACATTTACATTTCTCGTAAAAATCACAGATATCTTAATTCAAAACATTTTTTTATTTCTTCTAATTATTTCGAGATTCGACCTGGTCGGTTAATAAGTCCAACAAAGGGTTGATCGAAGGTGTAGGTCAAATAGGGCAAATTTGCTCCCGTACTCTAATATGTAAACTCTGTCTCGGGTTGGCAATGTGGTAGTGAGGGGGGGGGGGGCAAGGTGAATGAGTACCACCTAATCCAGATAATGCCCATGACCCTCATTGGAAGTATGTTAAAGTTTGGAGTTTGGTTGGTATATTATTCCCAATGTAAAGTCAAAGTGTGATGTGGGCTCATGGCACTTCTTCAAGACTGGCGCCGTAACGAAGAGATGTGGGGGGGGGGGGACATATTCTCTAAATCTAAAGGAGTGAGATTATGGAATGGTTCCAACATTAAGGGCGAATGTTTCACTCAATGAAGTAAGTAAGAATGTCTCTTTGAAAAATATAAGTATATCGATGCTGGAGTGAGGTTAAGTACATTGGATTTCCTATGTGGAATGGGAATGGCCTGTGATGGATTAGGCATTTATGGTGTAAACTGTCTCACGTTGGAGATGTAACGAGGTGTGGGGAAGGGGGGCTAAATTCCACCAGGCCCAGATAATGTTCATGATATTAGTTCATTGTAATTTTTGTAATATTAAAGAGTGGTTGGTGCATTATTTCTTGTGTGGGAGGGAATGGCAAGGGCGCTAAGGGATTGATCGATAAGATTCCGTAACTTATGATGATACTTTTGTCTTCATAACAGGCAAAGATTAATTACACAATCACCTCAATAGCGACTCCTTTTACTCACAATAACTGCTACGTTTTCTGAACACATTTCTTGTGTACTTTAATTAAAGATATAATTTTTGTTATCAATTCATACTTTGCCCCCTGAGATAAAGGACTAATTATGGAGATGTAAATGAAAATATTGACTCAGACTAATGGTTTTTATTGATCCGATAATTAGTATCGCGATTACAATACTTATCTTTGTAATTGCTAGTGTCCAAAGGTTGTCGATAAAATTTGATTAGTTCTTTTTGTACTCATCGCTTACGTATGATCTTTTACCTGTCACCAGTAGTACTTTAGTATCGGTGCAAACTCGTGACACTTCTTTTGGGATATCTAGTTGTAGTCTTCAAGATATTGTGAAAGTTTTTTTTACCCACTCTTTTTCATCTTCTCTTTCTCTTTGGACTAAATCCCCTTCATCGGTGAAGCAACAGATAATGGCGGGAAAGGGGGAGCTCTGTCGCCGAAGCAGGGGCGGCTTCACTTATCGCCTGATGTGGGCATTGGCTATATTCGTCGTCTATGATGGTGATATATGTCGGAGAAGACAAACCTAAGAGCAATACCCCGACTGATGACGAAACCGTAAATCGAATAAAGTACACAGCTTTGGACGAATACGTCAAGAGATATGACCCCAATTATTCCTACAAAGTGTTGCATGACTACACCGTTCGAAACGGTGCCTCCACCTCCTTTGTTATCAACATGACGTCACAAGCATGGATGACTGGTAAGCTGTTTTTTTTTTATTTCGTTTTGTTTTTTGCATGAAATGCTCGGTGAGCTTTCGTTAAGTCGTTATCACATGTGAAAACTGTGCCCACCTTTACACTACACCCTCAACCTCACCATCGAATATATATATATATATATATATATATATATATATATATATATATATATATATATATATATATATATATATATATATATATATATATCACCCACATCTTAACTTTTTTTCTGTTTATTACTGTTGAAACAGTACTTGGAAACCCGGCGCTCATTGGTGGTATTTCATTATTCTTCTTCATTGTTCGTTTTTCATTTTTTTTTCGATTGTTTTAGAAACGTGACCAGTCA